>CM057389.1:69260418-70477918 GCA_030015415.1 Cynopterus sphinx
TAGTTGAGGGGCAGTTAGGGGAAAAAAATGTTCAAAGTTGGCTGTTCAATAATGTTAAGTAGTGATATGCATTTCTCAAACTATTTCTATTACTTTAAAATACTTTACACCAGAGCTTCAAATAAAAACATGAGCTTGATTTTCTTCAAAGAAGACATAGTTCTTCATTTAATGGTCCATGGAGCCTGGAAGTTGCCTGCTTTGAATTTACTACCAGAAAGAAAACAAAAATCCCACATACATGCACTCTCTACTAGTAGACCTGCAGTAGTTTCCACATCACACATGGAGCCTAGGCATGAGGACGTTGTCCTTCTGGAACTCTCCTTTTGGTATGGATTTTAGGCTAAGGGATGTTTCTCAGGAAGATGCTCTGGGCAGTGATCTTTGTAATAAGAGAGAATCCGATGGAGCTTGAGAGGCCATGAGTTTTCTGAAGGCCTGACAGGAACAATCACAGAGGAGTATCAAACTCTCTTCCTGGCTGGTCTCCTTCCAGCTCCTCACTGGAGGGAGGCCTGTGGTTCAGTTTTCCAGGGTCTGAGGTCAAGGAGGAAGGGGCAGAACTGTGATTGCTGTCCTCACTGATCTTCCCCTTCATGGCTTCCTGCACGAACTCCAAAATCTCCAGAGGCAGTCTTTTGAACTTATCTTGGTACTCTTGCTCTAGCTCCACCTGCAGCTGGAAAACATCAAGAGAGGAGGAGGATTTAATGTCATTTAGGTTTCTATAACCACCCATGTAGGAACTTCTTGAAAGATATGTACAAAGATGTGGGAGGAATAATTTAATTTTAATATCATCCACAGATTACCTATAGAGAAGATATAAAACAGAGTTGAGTTGGTTATGTCATTTGTCCATAGCTGAAAGTCAAGTTCAGGTTATGTGTGGCAGAATAGAGCTAACGACCTGCAATAACATAAATAAATATAGATATAATACACAGGAAGACTATGAGGGAGAGAGAGAAAGGGAAATTTTGCCAAAGCTTGGTTATTTAATATAAATCCATAATCCCTTATCTGCAATTCTAAAATCCCTAAGTTCTGAAACATAGAAGTTTTTTGTAAATTTTTGGCAAACTCATTGGCATTAACTAAAAATAGGTTATTTATAATCCTTATTTATTCCACTTCATAACCATGAATATCCATGCATGATACTGTAGACATTAATTTATATAATTATGAGGGTATTATAATTGTAATACCATGGGGTATTGTGCCTATGGTATATATATCTTATTACCTTTCCAAATTCAGAAAAATTATAAATTCTGAAAAACAACAGGACCCTGGAGGCTCAGATAATAGATTGTGAATCTATTTGAATTATTTATTTTAAAAAAATACATCAAAATTTCCTCATAAAAATAGCTTGGTTGGCCTAAGTATTAAAACTCATCTACTCACCTAAAATATAAAATGCGGGTATTAAAAAATATGTTGTACTGGCATATGAACACTACGAAGCCAAGAAGGAAACACCTGATGGAGCAAAGGCAACTTTATACGCAGCCCAACCCTCATCGTGGGGCCAGGTGAATCCCTAGAGCATCACACACAGCAAGACAATGGACAATTCTTTCCCAGGTGTCTCAACAATTTAGAAGGAGGCAGGGCTTTTACACCGTCACTCTTTGTACCAGTGAACTCTCAGACTGATGTTTGATAGTTTGCAGTAACTATTATCTGGACCTCATCATCAGTTTGCCTCAATTTTAATTCAGCAACACATGCAGTTAAAATGTTTTGTTTCTAAAGAATGTAGGGAAAGGGAGAAAAGCAAAGGGCCCTAGGTTTAGGGAACATCAGATTGCAGTTTCCACTTAGGTTAGACTGGGGCACCTTCAGCTATAGATATATTGTACCTGACCTAGAAGTTAATTTCTCTTGCGTCATTGCTGGACAAGATCCTATGGTGCCTGATAATGCTATTTCCTTTTATATATAAATATTATACATATTATATATATATATATACACATATACATATATATATCACTATATATATAGTGAGAAAATGCCAAATACATTAACATTTTCTAATAATTTTTAATAATCTAATTTTAATCATTACAGTTTTGTACCCAGTTCTGCTGTGTGTTTTCCCCCAACACCACCAAACTATTCTGTGTCTCCAGCTGGGTATCATATAACTGAACTCCATTCTCTCCATTCTGACACTATCTACCTGGAGATAGCATCAGATCCCACAGGTTAAGTGTTCAGTTCTCTAAGACAGTCCCATACACCACACCCCCACTTCAAATGCCAATGGAAAGTCCAGATTGTCACCTGTGTTTTTGAACAATTGGCTATAGTTTGGAGGTTCTAACGACCCCCCCCCACATACACACATTGGGCTTGCTTAATTTGCTAGAGTGATTTACAGGACTCAGAGAAATAAATACTTCACTTACTAGATCACTGATTTCTCATGAAAGGGTATAAATCAGGAACAGCCAGATGGAAGAGATGCATAGGACAAGGTATAGGGGAAGGGGACAGAGCTGCCAACCCCTATTGAGTTTTTAAGGAGGCTCCATTGTGTATCATGATCAGTATAATTAATTGTCATTGAACTCAATCTCCACCCTCTCACCACTCCCTGGATGGCCAAGAGCAGAGAATGAAAATTTCAATCCTCCAATCACATGTTTGGTTCACATAGCAAGCAGCCACCATCCTTAGGTGCTTTCCAAAAGTCGCTTTATTAATATAAGAAAAGACACTCTTATTGTCTCAGCACTTAGGAGATTCCAAGAGTTTTACCTGGAACTGTAACTAAGACCAAATCATTCCTTATTATAAGTCACAATAACAATATAATAATAAGCATTAGTAATAATTATTAATCAAAATTAATAATCACAATAGCAATAACTTAATTTTAATAATTATTTTAAATAATTTTAAATAATTGATCCAGTTATGGCTAAATTATAATTTTAGTAGACTCTTCCTTTTATCATGCGTTAGTAATAGATGTTATATATTCTAAACTATTTTAATAAATTAAAATAATTTAATTTATTAACAAAATTAATATATATTAAATGTCATATTTCACCCTTAAAAAAGTCATCCATTATTAGTGAATTAATTACAAGTTGCATGTATTATTAAATTTAAAATCAGAGTTTTCTTTTTATTTATTTTTCCTTCTTATAAATGGAATGCTTGCCCATTGTAAGAAAACATGAAAAGTATGCAGAGTAAAGTCTGACTGTTCCCAAAAAGCCCATCTATCGGGATTTTATGGTTATTACAGCCCAAGGGTTGCAAAGATAGGGGGAAAAAAGAAAGTCATGAAAATAAGAGAAGCAGATTGTGTACAAGGAGGTAGGAGTGGGGGGAAGGCATTCTCTCTTTGAAGTGGGGAGGTGCCTGAAACTCAGCAGTAGCTGATGCCTGACAAATTTTTGATTTTCAAGAAAAATGAGGAATCCAAAGTTTCATCTAAGATCTCCTGATTTTTTAAATTGTTAGCAATCAATTCAATCCACACTCATGGGTCCTATTAAGCTTGAAGAGAGCATTTAACTTCTCTCCTAGCAGATTTAAATCTGGCTGAGATCTGAGGACTCAAGAGATGAGGTCTAGCTGTGGAATTTCAATTTGGAGCCCTCTTAACTTTCCTTCTCCACAATCCTAAACTTCAGATGGTCCTCCACTGGACACCAGAGCCTGCTCTTGATCATCTCTTTGCTGAAGTTTAGGGCCATCTCATTTAACTGCCACCTTCTGGTTCATGCACCCAAACTTGTGTTGAGTGTCTATTCTGTGCAGCTCAAGTTCTGTAAGCATGGTAGCTAGATTGCACAAATGACAGCAATTCTTTACCCTTCTTGTCGTCATGGCCTTTGCAATTCCTCCGATCAAAGAGTGGAGTGTATTTTTCATCTCCTTGAATCTGGAGAGGCCTTGTGATTTACTTTGTCCAGTAGAATGTGCCAGAGTGACAGATACAGTAGTGAGCCTAGACCCCAGAAGGCTATGTATGCTTCTGCTATTTCTGTTGGAAGCTTACTCAGGCATCATGTAAAGAAGTGAAGGCTAATTGTTGGAGGAAACACCTGACCCAGTTATACATCCTCTGTCACCTCAACTATCAGACATGAAAGTGAAGCTATTACAAGCCAGCCAGCTAACTGACCCGTGAGCTAAACACAGGCTGCCACAAGGTTACTAAGATCTGCTGAGCCTGGTCCATATCAGAAGAAATGATTGGTCCAGTTTATAGACTCACAAACTTAGTAAATGGCCATTGTTTCATGCTACTAAGTTCTGTGGTTGTTCTTAAGCAGCATATTGTGGCAATAACTGACTGATATAGTGGAAGAATTCAAAGCCTTGCCATATATGGTTCGGCCTCATAGAGGACTTATAATTTAATTTAGCTGGCCCCATCTTTTCATTGCTGTGGTCTCAAAACACATTCTTGAGGGAAAATCACACAGGACAAATAGATCTGCATGAGAGATTTGATTTTGTAGGACATTACTTGGAGTTTTTTTTAAATTAGCACACATGAACTTACTCAATCTTAAATCTATAAGATATATTTTTAGAAAATGGGCCAAAAAAGGGAAGAGCATAGTTGAATTTAATTTCTAATTTTTAAAGCAGATTGTTAAATTTATAGTCAGATATTAATAAATAAAAGCATTACCAGAATTTGTTTTATTATAGGCTGAGTTCCCCAATTTGACTAGCAAGACTTAATTTCTAAATTTCTTAGTTAGCTTGATTTTCAAAAGATGTTGCCTACTCGTTGCTTCTGTGAATTCTGTTGGATAAGAAGGGAAAGACAATACACTCAAGTTCAAGTGTGTTCAGCCATGCCTGCCTATATTGACAAAGATTTTTGCAGTTGGCATACTATTCTGCTCCTGACATTTTTTCAGCTGCCTTAGAAATAAAGCAAGGGTTTGATTTAGTTAAGCAAGGTTTTTAGATGTATAAATCATAGCAAAGGTGAAGAATGCAAAGTTAATCATGAAGGTTAGTTTAAAACAGGAAAAAAGAACACCTTAGGATAATGTAAATGTGGCATAAATGGAAAAATAAGGCATTTTACTGAGTGAAAAGATAATCAAAGTCAATTTTGTAAGGAAACAAAGTTCTTATTTAATAATAAGCTGCAGTGAGATAACAAAGACAGAACTTCTAAAACTTAAAAAAAAAATGCTATAGAGAATGCACAGACAGATGCTTAGGAAGATTTTTCACTATTTGCCCTCAGGTCCAACTCAAGTCATTTTGTCCGATGAAGTATATTAAAGACCTTAAAAGAAAATAACAAGCAATAAAAATCTAAGGAGAAAATGAGGTGAATAATTGTATAATCCTGGGGTATAGAGACCTTCTTAAGCTAGACAGAAAAAACATACTTTACAAAGGAAAATTTTATTTGGTATACTTACCTAAATGAAAATAATCTCTTTTGGTGAAAAAATGGGCAAAACCCAAGCAATTCATAGGAATAAAAACAAAAATATCCAATATATATATGAGAAGATACTTATGGTCTCTTTAACGACCAGAGATATGCAGTAGCACCTTTCTAAGGGACATTATATTGGTAAAAAATATATTTTTTTTAAAAAAAGAGCAATAATGAGAAACTGACATTTTAAAGCATTAGGCACTGATCTGATATCTATAAGAAGGAAAACACACATGTTCAAAAACCAAACAAAACAATAGCAATAACAACAAAATCTCTGAAAACAACTTGAATTTTAACCGTATGCCACATGTGCATCATCATTATCACTATATTTTTGGTGAATCATTTGAAAATAAATTTTAGACATCATGACACTTAACCACATAAATTTTGTACCACATATCACCTAAAAAAATTTCCTACATCATCTCAATACCTTAATGATTTTAAGAAAATTAACAATAATTCCTTAATATTATTTCACACTCATCCATGTTCAAATTTCCCCACTATTACCCCTCCTAAATGTTTCTAGCTTTTCTTTTTTGACTACAATTCAAATTTCATGTGTTACATTTGGTTGTGTCTCACGTTTCCCACTTGAATTATTTATTGCTTTTCATTCTTTTGTGATTTGGGTTTTTTGAAGAATCCTGTTCAATTTTCTCATAGAATGCCCACATTCCGAATTTGTCTGATGATTTCTTCAGGGAGTCATTAAAACTGGTCTTGGAAACCCTGCATTTCTTATAAACTAGAAGTTAAACCTGTAGGCTTGATTAAATGGAGGTTAAACATTTTTGGGGCAAGAAAACTTAATAGGTATTCTTTTATATCTCATATTGCAACACATCAGTTGGTGCATAGTGTCAGATGTCACATTATCAGTGAGGCTACGTTTGATCACTTGGCTAAAAGTGGTAAAAATCAGACTCAATTTTGTCAAATTTTTTTCCTTTTACATTTGGCCATTATTCTGTGGGGGTGAAATTCTGGATTCATGTAAATTTCCTTTAGCACCCTTTCATGAAATAGATGATTCTTGTCCATCACACTGGGGGGTGAATGGTAACTTGCTAATTCTTGCTTAATTTAGCTGGTGTTCTGTAAGGAAGAGCTTTTCCTTGTCCTGTGGAGATGAACTAGAATTCCTCTTTAAAATGTAGGATAAGCATTTAATTCTTTTCCTTTAATTACAAATTTTCTGAGTAAGGAGTAGGGGCAATGATTAATTCAAAAGATGGCAAATTAGTTTTCTTTCTCTTTTCTCTCTCTGAAAGTAACTATGGACTATACATTTTAATCCTTTCTTTCTTTCTTTCTTTCTTTCTTTCTTTCTTTCTTTCTTTCTTTCTTTCTTTCTTTCTTTCTTTCTTTCTTTCTCTCTCTCTCTCTCTCTCTCTCTCTCTCTCTCTCTCTCTCTTTCCTTTCTTAGATCAGTTATGGCCATTACTCTGAGGTCAAATTGACCTATGTCTGGTCAGTGGGGGCCCTTTCAAGACAGGCTTTTGGGTCCTTTTGACATTCTCCCATTACATTAGGAGCACTTGCTTCTCCAGGTATAATAAGATAACCTCAGATATCTCCTGTACTTGCCCTGCCTCAGACCTGGAATCAGCCACTTTTCCAAAGAGCCTTTAGTGGTGGTGTTCATAAGTCAAGCCTGGGTGATAAAAGTGCTCACTGCTACCAGATTGTCATTGCATTTAGGTCATTTCAGTAGACAGGGCATGTATTTTGAAAAGTCGTTAGTACATATTGATATTTCAAATTTAAATGTCACAGTATAGATTTTTTTCTTATTTGAATTTGTATTTGTATATCTTTTTCATTTTGTAATTAATTTTGCACAGTTTGCTTTCTGAAAACAATAACATATTTACTAATGTGCTTTACATTGCACTCTACAGAAGTAGTTTCAATATTATAACCTATCCATACCATAAAATAACCATGTGAAGCTTCAGAGTTTTTTGAGGTTCTTTTTTTCACAGAATATATCCCACTAAGGATGCACCATGATATTTCTCTGCTAAAATTCACTTGAAATAATTATATTCTTTGTATAGTTATGTTACCTTTGATATACACATAGGGTCATTTATTTCAGTTTGTTTCTTATTAAATATTTTGTATTATTTCGCTTTTCTTTCTCTGGGAGAATCTTGTATTTTTAAAATTTAATTCCTCACAGTCTTTTAACCCTTTTAAAATATATCTGGCCTTTGGGAAACAAAGATGAAAATATGTCACTATAATTATCTTGCTTGAAATATTTTGAAGTTTACTACTAAAGATTAGGAAAAATAATAAAAGAAGCAAAGTAAAAATAAAATATCAATACAACTTAGTATTTCTTTAAAATAAAATGTAAGGCTTTCACTTAAAGAAATGTAATGCAACCACGAAATGTAAACCAAAAAATGGCTATGAGAACAGAAAAAATGATTATATTGCTGTGATAAATTAATAGTCATGCAGTTGTATATGTACTGTGATGATAACTATGAGAATATTTTCTGAGAAAACAGAATTACTTTTAAAGAAAATACTAAAATATGAACTGTGTTGGGATTATGAGTATTTCTATATTTTTTATGTTTCTCATTTTGATGGTAATGTGAATATTGATAATGTAATTATTGGTAATGTAATTATTTTATTTTTAGCATGAAAATAGTATTCTAAACTAAAAACAAAATCTAATATATTTAAAAACATACAAAACAGAAAAATGCAAAATATTGAATGTGGATAGAGTGACCAGGAAAATTCTATGAGGAATTAATACAGATACTATGGTATTTTAACCTCGACATCATCAATTAACTAAGAGGTTATTTAAAAACAATGGGAAAGCATTAAAACGTACATATATAGAAAGGGCAGCAGAGAAACCTTTAAAGACTCATCTTATTTTTAGAGTAATCTCATGAATTTTTATTTCAGCCAAGAACAGAAATAACAGGATCATATAAAAATTACAGAGTGAGGTCAGCAAGGTTACCAGAGGATTGTTGGAAAATAGCATGTGGGAAAATGGGACTACATTATATATCCTAACTATTCAAGGTTTTGTTTGTTTTCTTCTAAATTTCCTTAGAATAAATTGCAATGGGAGTTTGAGTAACAATGGCCAAGTGGGAAATTCCTTCCTCTATTCCAAACACAGTGAAATGCTGAATAAGACAGAGCATATACATTTATTTAAATTTATAACAGTTTTAATATAAGAAAAGGAAATCTCTATGACACAGAAATAAAAAAAAGAGAAAGCAAAGCCAAAAGGCCCATGGGTGGCAGAGTAGATTCTCCATCTGGGGAGCTGGGTTTTAATGTTCTAAGGTGATAAGAGAATGGCCTAAGAATTTTGTGTGTTGGAGTGCTGAAACTGAAGTCCCTAACCCTGAGTTAGGTATATTCACACTTGAAATAGGGACTAGAAAATCTCAGTACATAATCTTGGGGACAAGGCGAGGAAGCTAGTGATTCATGGGGTTCATTGGAGGAAAAATGTCAGCAACAAGGAATCAGAAACCCAAACCAGCACCATGAATGAGTGCAGTTTTGAAATTCACATTACTCCCCATGCCTGGGTATCCACTGCCAATAAATCAAAGCAAACGCTGTTCAAAAATTGATAAAACCCATGAAGTCCCAGCAGTGGCACAGCAAATTCAGACTGTTTGGATTTTTTACAACCCAAGGCATGAGTAACCCTTATAGACAAACAATTCTCAATGAACATGAACTCAAAGTTCAAATTACAAACCACTTAAGTAAAATGCAGCATTTGTTCAGCCTGTGATTCAAGGTTGCCATTGGCAACTGAAACATAAAGAAAATGAGTAAAATGGTGATCAGTATATTTCTAAGGCACAAAAAAAAATACTCGAGACCTAAACAGAAATAATTTGGATAGTTCCTGCCAATGTAAAAAAATAGAATTAATTTACAATAGACATAAATTTCTGATGTTGCTTCCCAATGTTTTTAATCCAGTGCTGGAGTATGGTGCATGGCTTTATTTTTGGCAGATTTTTCCAGAATAAATATTTTTGCTTGAAAATAATATTAATTTTTACTTTTTGAACAAACTTTAACTAGAATGATGTAAATGGCTAGGAAGGCAATAAAAAATTAAACTATTGCCATAGATTTACACACCTGGAGAATTCACTGAGAGATAGATAAAAGTCTCTCTCCACCCTGGGTGCTTGCATTTTACCAAACGTGATCTTGGGTACCTTATTTAACTCCTTGGAATCAGAATTATTTCATATATAAAACTGGTATCATAATGCCAGTTTTCCCAGGTTGTTAAAAGGTCTATCATGCTTATTAATTGGCATACTGTGATTGCTTATTAATTTTGTATACCTTTATTCCTAAAGAGAGGAAATGAAAAGAACTTCCAGCTGAAAACATCTGGAACCCTACTAAATGGGCTTTGTTCTTTCCAATTATATCATTTGAATCATTATCTGGTAAATGCAACATAATTATGGGACTTGTTAGATCTCCCTTTTTGGGCTACATCCTGCATTGTTGTTGATTTTGAAGAATTTATCAACAAATATTATCTTTGAACACTCTGGGTGCAAGGCCCTGTGTTTGGTGCTGTGGAAAATAAAAAACTTAGAATCCTTGCAGAGTAACAGCGATGAGCTTTTTAAATTTTATTTCATGTCAAAAGCCAAAAGCATTTTGACATAGCCCTTATGCGTAAAATCCTCTGTACATCCATTTACTCCATGAAACTACCAGAGGGAGAAATTTGCTCTTAATGCAGCAAAGAAGATAGTCGGATTCCTGTGACTTTTTTCCTAGCTCCACCCCCATTTCTTCTCTGCTGTCCTTTCTCCAATATACCTCTCTTGAAATGCTGCAATTTCCTAAATTAACCCATAATTTATACCTACTCTGATTCTTAAAATGTATTTCAAAACTTCTTTTATTATCATCTTATAGGCATCTAGAGATTACTGTAGAAAATTTTGAAAGAGACATTAGCAATTAGATTGTCAACCCCTCCAAGAGTTAGTATTAGAAAGAGACTTTAGAAATTATATAGTCAAACCTTTTCCTTTTACTTAGTATAAACCTGTGGCCAAAAGAAGATAAGTGACTACTCAAGGAATAGCCTATTAAGAGCAAAACTAGGACCAGAACCGAGTTGATTTTCCTCTTCAGTAGACTCACTGAATTAATGGCTCTAATAATTCACCTCTCTCTGTATCCACAGCCGTTGCCTATGACTTTAAATTCCTCTTGCTGAAAAAATAGTCTATCTCTGTTTTTCTTGAATAAGATGTAGTCATGTGAATTACTCTGACCAATAGGATGTTAGTAGACACGCCCCGAGCGGAGGCTTGCAAAAGCACTTATGCATTTTAGCTTTTACTTCTGTTGTTCTGACGTGGTTGTGGGAACATGCTTGGACTAGTCTGGTAGAGGATGAGGCACAGGAACACAGCTGAGCCACCCTAATCATCCTAGTCACACAGCCCAAATCATCCAAGATCAACCAGCAGCTGGTTGGCACCCAGAAATGTAAGCAAGTCCAGCTGAGATCAGTAGAGTCATTCCGCCTGACCTGTAACTAATCATAAATGTGTGAACAAGCCCGGCTAAGATCAGCTACATATAGCCCCAGATTGGCTGAACCCTGCACACTGGTGAACTAAATAAATATTTATTATTGTATGCCAGTCAAGTTTTATGTTTGTTATGCAGTGTTATTGTAGGACTTCCTCTCTGACTCCTATACTTTCTCTCAAAAATGTGTATGAAATTCTATGGCCTTGACATTGAATAAATTGCTCGCCATGTCCCAGGAGCCAGAGCCTTGTTGCCTTATATCCATAACCATTCAGTATCTGAAAGCAAATTATACTACAGTGTAAGGCAATAATTATCCTACTTGGTAAGCTACTTTGTCCCAGCTGATGTATATGTTCCAGGCCTTGGAATTTTTGTGTCAGTACTTAAGTCCTTTCCCCTTATAGGTGTCTGCTATTAAGGCCTAGGAGTTTTCTATTTTTAGTTATGTGTTTTCTGTAGAAAGATTCAACTGGGGCCTGTCACAGCTGGGAATAAAAATGACTGTGAATGAGGAAAAGCAATTTTTATTTTACCATAATGATTAATCATAGTCAAGAACACCTTGTCAAAGTGAAAGTTATTATTGTGCTTGAAATACCAAAAGATGGTCTTAATCTTTGAAAACCTGTGCTTAGGGCTAAGGAAGCTAAGAGACTCATTTTATAGCCTTGAGTAAATACACATCCAGCACATTATTAAACATCACTCTTTAAATAAGGAAATGAACGCCTCCTATTCAAGTGGTTTAGTGGAGAATCAAGATCTGACCACCAAATTCTTATCTTCTAATCCAGGTCTACACAGCCACCATTCTAGACCAACCTCCTATTCTATAAAAACAGGATCTGCAAAGATTTCAGTAATGCAATACTATTCTACATGTTGAGAGAAGAATAACAAATAACCCTGGTGTATTTTTTCTTGCATGTCTAGGATTTCAAAGTTGCCTCAGAAAGTAACTGGGAAGTATCTTTTGCTTAAAAGTGATACTGGGAGGGGTTCCATGGCACAGGGTCTTACGGACATGCTGCCCTCCTTAATAATGGCGTACGGGCTCATGGAAAACAAGGGCCCTTACCCACTTTCAACTATCCTGGTCTATTTCTAAGTCTCCATAGGGCCTTTTCTATTTGTCTGTCATGCTTGGAAGACACTGGCTTTTCACTAGCTCCTCTATAATTCTTCAGTTTAGGTTCTGTTTATTTGGTCAGCTGGCTGTTTTCCTGTTTGCCATTACATCTGTTCTAATTTAATCAGATTATTTCTGTAAAGAGTCAGATACTACAAGAAAGGACAAGCAAATGGAAAATCAGGATAAGAAAAAAAAATCCTAGCTTAAGTGAAAAAAGAAAAATTTCTTGGGCTAGAATCCATCTAGTAAATATTGGTAGTAAATTGCAGGAAAAAATAAAGCCATAAAAATAATGATGGTAATATACTGAAAGTAATAATTACAATTTAATGAGTGCTTACTGTGGTGGGCACTGTTCTTAGAACTTTTCATACATTAAACAATTTAAGATATGTACATTAATTTCAGAATCTCTAAATTCAAATATCTATGAGGCCCAAGACACAACATAAGTCTGTGAATTAGGTTTGGTATAAGGCAATAGAGAAATACCAAGAAATGTTGCCAACTGAAATTGTATTTTATGCATGTAAATTAAAAAATGTTAACATGTACCAAGAGTCAAATAAAAGGCTCAATTTAGTCTGTGAATCAACAGTTTGTGGCTCCTGATTTAGCTTCTGTATAAGGAGCAAGGGCATGACAGCAAAAAGTGATTTATGTCTACTGGAGAGAGGCTAGGAAAGACAACACCAGGAGAATCCCATTCTCTCTGCCATATAAACCCAAAGTAATCAATAAAAAGCCTCCAGTCAATTGAACTAAAAGGTTGTTCAAAGGCTAATTATTTTTAGATAGTGTATTTCTTTTCAATCAAATGGAATGCCACCAGCAGAGAAGAATTGAACTTACATTATGAATTTAATTCTTATACAGAGTCACATTAGGAAGAAATGTCTGTAGTGCAGAAGGTGCCTGTAACCTCCTTGGAGAAGTCCCAGTGAAACATCCCCCTTGGAAAGTCTCAGGCTGGGATCACTTAGGACTTGTCAGAAGTGGTCTCTGAAGACATTCTCATGGAGATCCCACCCTCGAGTAGGCCTCTAGATCAGAGAATCCTCATTTGCACACACTTTTGTCTTAACTTCTAAGACTTACCAAGCATTAGTAATTACCCAACTAAAGCTCTAGCTAAATTGCTCTTTCTTGGCTTAGGGCCTGTGCATTGCATTTGAAAAACAAGAGACAGGCTGTGTCCAATGTCCTGTAATGAACTCAGCCATGCCCCTAGAGAACATTCTTCTCCTGATCACCCAAAATTAGTTTTGGTTTTTCTTTTTTATTTTTATAAATGTATATTTCAAGGGTGGTTAGCTGTACTACGATTTTATCAAGATAATTGATTTTGATGTTTAAGGCGAGAGGATTTCCTAATTATAGTCACTCTTTCTAAATATGATGTTTAGTCTTCTGCTTAAATTGCTGTGGTTTCAGGTTGGCCATTTACAACTTGATCTGAGAGGCAAGCAGACATGCATTCTATTGTCCTTATGGGGTTTTGAGAAGTCTGATTGCCATGCCTGAATTCTCTACCGGAGGTGAAATTGGAAACTATGATGTAGTTTCTTGGAGAGAGCACACTGAAACAAGGCCAGGTAGAACGGTAAATGAATGAGCAGGACCAGGGAGTAATTGTAATTGCAGAGGGTGTTCCCCGTTACAAAGAGCAGCCACCCAATCTTGCCAACCAGATTGCTGCCATGTGTTTGCCCAAGGTTGCCACACCTCCTGATTTTTCAAAAGCGAGCAATCTTTATCTTCATGTTAAATCTTCTGGTTTGCCAGTGTTGGCACCTACATTAGAAATTTAAAACACACCGTGCAGGTCAATTTACTACTGCTGGAATATCTAAGTAATGTATTCTTTGGGCTGGTCTTTGGACTTGATAAACACCCAGAAGTCTGCTGAGGCCTCCCCACTTAGGGATTGGACTCCATCTTCTTTGCCACATGGATGGCGACATTACTACGTTGTTTTACTGTCCTGAACCTTTGATGAGGCACTCATCATTGGGAATGAGAAGACACTTTAATGGGAGATAGCTTTTGACCCTATTCTAGGCAGCTCCCCTGGAAGGCACTTGCTAAATAATTCAGAATGTCTCCCTATTTTTTCCATTTTTTCATTAATCAAATTGTGGTGATATGATTGTGCTAAACCCACAGGATTTGGAATGGAAATCTGATAAACCTCATTGCAAGATGCTTTTATAGAAATGTTTCTTTTTAAGTCTTCTAGGCCAGATCCTTCCGTTGATTGACCTCCCCCCTGCCCTTTTTTTCCAAGAGGTCTGCAGAGATCATTTGGAACAACACAAAGTGGTTACTCTACTGACTTTACCTTTGGGGTCTAATATGAATGGTAGTCAATTTAGAATAATTCTAGGTAAAGCAGATTTGAATTCCATTATCCTGGTTTACAATGCAGAAAATGATTAGTTATCTCCCAAATTTATATTCACCCTTTCATGATGTCTGCTGTGCCTTGATGGCAGCTGCCTGGACAAAGACAATGTTTACAAGCCTTCCTCATTATCTTTGCATCCCAGGGTGACCAGTTCTTGCCAATGAAATGTCAAGGCAGTGCTTTTCAGTATATGAGGCATCTCAACTGTTTCTTTCCCTTTTTCAGCATGGCCCTACAATAAGATAGATCCACATTATGAAAAGAACACGAATTACCATATAGAAGCATGCTGTCCACCAATCAGAAACAACCACATTGGGCTGTTATATGAAAGAGAAATGAAATTCTATTGTATGAAGCCAATGACATTTTGGTGCTTCTTGTTACAGCAATTTGTGTTAGACTAACCAACACATTCTCACATATAATTTGTGTTGGAGGATTTATATTAAATGATGAATATACATGTAGATACCACGAGTGTCTCTCTTATTGATGATTCACCTTTATTAGCCAATTTTTATACCATAAAGATGGCCTCTTGAAGTTGCTTGCGACTTATTTGGTTAGATTTGAAGTAGAATTACAAAATAATCTTAACGATAAATCTTGCGTACTTTGTAGCTACTGTATAGCCTTAAGAAAAAAGAGCTAGTATTATGAAACCCTGGGGCATTTTTAGTTTCCATCAACCTTTATCTATTTCTCCTACAAAGAAAATACAGAAATAAAAAAGAAATCCCTTTTCTTCAATTGTTATAACTGGATAAAATATATATAGAACCTAGAATGTATGGCTATAATAAAGTTACTCTTATAAAAGACAGGAATGGGTAACTTTACTTAAGCACTATCATAAATCAATTTTAAGAAATTATTCCTTTTTCTTTTGCTTGAATAGCAAGAAAGAGGTAGTCAGCTGAATCTTACTTTCTGCTTCTACCTGCCCATTAAGCAGGTAGTTATTTTGGAATATAATAACTAAAAGATGAAAAATATAGAAACTCTAAATTGTTTTTGTAAGCAAAACTATTTTGTCTAATTGTATGCTAAGTAGAATTAAACACTGTAAAATTTGAAAATATCTCAATACATCAGAGATCAGTGACCTAGCAATAACATAAAACATTACTACGTGCATAATTTTCATAGTGCTATTTAAAATCCCACTCAGGAAACCTACTAATCTAATTCCTACCTATGAGTCCTTACCATTAATGATCACCTTTCAATACATGTCAATATATTGAAAAATATGACAGATTTTTCAACTGTAGATAGAAGATTTCAACCTCAAGTTGTCCAACTTTTCAGAGGTGAAAAACCTTCCTCTGCTTAGCGCTTTCCATTATAATTAGACTGCAGATGTATTTCAAGGCCTCTTAACATTTTCTGTATCTGAAGAACATAACAACTTTTGGTAATAATGCTAAAACACAGAAATGATTAGGGCAGGAGCAAGCAGAGTGTGTGCAGCTACACAGAGTATCAGGACCCCCTGGGAACTTGTTTGAAATGCAAGTTCACAGGCCTACTCCAAACTTACTGAATCAGAAACTCTGGGCGTGGGGGCTCAGTCTCCTGTGTTAGTAAACCCCCTTGGCTGATTCTGATGAATACAAAACCTTGAGAACCACTGATTTAGAAATTTAGCTTGGCAAGTGATTCCTATACACATGGATTTTTGAGGATCAGTCATATATTTAGTGACTTTGAGGCTTGTCAAGAAAGTAGTGTCAGATGGAAAATAATTTATAAATCTAAAAACACTTGACTGTTGTCAAGGTACATATATCAGATACTAGATACCGGGTTCAATGCCATGGAAATTTGAATTACTGAGGCTGTAGCATTCTAATCTTGGGGAACTTCTCATCATTTCTGAAACTAACTATAGGAGTAATTGTCACTGCCTAAACTAGAACACTCTGGACTACACTTTGCAATGCACACCACCCTAATTTTCAACTGCCTGCTTTCTCTAGTGGAGAGCACAGCTGGCTGGAAGTGCTGCCTAGTGGCTGACATACATATACCCTGGCTCCCGTACTCTTGCATATTCTTCAAAGTCTTCCAGAGTTCCCTAGTAGGACTGAGCACAAATATGCCTTGGGTGCCTTCCCTTTCCTGCTTCACTTCTCTACCCACTACCAGATTCCAGAGATCACGTCTCAGAAACACTACTTATATTCAGATTCTTGTCTCGGGGTCTGCTTCTGGGAGAACCCAATCTAAGACATTAACTTAGTTTATCAGCTTATATTAGGTGTAAAAATTATAGGAGTTTTCTTATAGTTTTTGGATTGATGTGCCCTGATGCATGTTGATATTATTTGACTTGCTTATGAAACACTTGAACTGAAGAGGTATCATAAATCACCTAATGCTAATATTTAGATTGAAAAACATCCATTTATTCCTCTCAGAATCTAACTGGCCTTGAAGAGGCCATTAAATTAAATTCAAATAGCAAACCAAGTAAATTTAAATTTGGATATCTTTTGGTCCTTACTATATAGATCTTAACCTCAGTGGTCATGTATAATGTAACAGAAGTCAAAACAGCTTTGAAATTATTTCCATGGAGAGCAGAAATTGATGTAAAGGCAAAAAGATAGACTGTGGCTGAAATGTGCCCAGCATAATGATGATGCACATTTTTTCTTCACTTCATCCAGCAGCATGTGAAATAGGGGGATAAATTCAAATGCCAATTGGTTCTGGTGCTTTTGTTACATAACATTTCAAGTGGAAAAAAAACTGTCAAGAAAAGTTATGCTAAACATTGAGATGAATAAATAATGTATGATATAGTGAGCATATTCAAAAGCAGTTTATCCCATAAAAAGACCAAATGTATTCTACAAGAAGAAATGTATTACCACATTGGTTTGAACAGCAGAAATATAATGATATCTTTAAGAAATGGCTTTTGCATTAAAATAGTAATTGAATACCAATACTGGAGATGTAATGTATGTTTAAAGGAAAAGGTTTCTGCTTTAAAATAAATATCTAATATAACTAACCATCAAAATGTATAATTTCAATGTTTTTCTACTAAATCAAACGTTAATTGACATTTTCCCTCATTAGCCTGCCTTTTAACTAAATGATCTGTTTCAAAGATGACCCATTTCACTAATTAATGAATTATTCTGTGTTTACATCTCAAACAAACAAAGTAAGTGCAGTTCCTGTGCCTTGATCACGTCACTGATATAAATACACAAATTAAACTTGTTTACTTTGTACAAATGTGTTTGCGCTTCATACTTAGGAGCCAAATGCAATCAGCATGTTCCAGTAGACATGCCACGAATCAAGAAAAACCTGATATAAAATATAGTCTTCTGAATTAAAATATAATCAGAAATAAAATTGATAATTTGGCTCTCTTTCCCTTTTACTCATCCATAAATTTTTATTTACCTTCCTCTACTCCCCTTAAATATTTATTTTTATGTCTAATATTTACTTAATAAATTAGTAACCAGTTTCTTTGGAAAATATATAACAACATTTTTTGTTCACAATATATAAATTGTGAATTTCTCCAGTCAAACATGAACACTATGATGAAATGGTCTCTTTAAAGAAATTTATGTCCACTGTGAGGTCAAAATAATGAGTTGAGAGTCAAGTAATTGATTGGAATTAGTTTCAAATTAAACTTGAAAACTGATTAATGGTTTTCCTATCAGCATGTGAACTCTTCTTGTGAATTTTCTTAAGACCTCAGGAAAATCATATTTAAGAAACAAATGGGAACACACTGATAATCTACTAATTTCTCAAAGAGAATAGGCCTTGAAATGCTTTTACTGATTTACCCAGCTTGAGTCCCGAAGGAGGTGTGTGATTACTTCAATTAATCATGGAATTGACTAATGAATATTTATTGATCACCCACTAATAATGTAAATGATTGGCTCTGTGGTAGTCAGCTTCAGGAATCTTGAATAGTATATAACAGTTTTCTCTTAAGAGCTGAAAACAAACTATAATTGGTGAGCCAGGGCAAAATTACATAATAAAATGAACTACTCATACAAGTTGAATTGCCAAATCAGTAAGTATTACTGATTTGGAAACTTTGAATCACTGTGAGGAGACTAGTCTTTGAGTTAATCCATGAAACCAAAGCCTTCAATTATCACACATGAAAACAAACTAATTGCCAGTGTCTTAAACATAAAAATTTTTTTCCAGTAGGTCCATGGTAACTCTTGTGTAATAGTTTTCAAATAACAATGTTTATTAGTATAAATATTTATTGAGCATTTATTATATTCTAGGTACTAGGTTAAGTGACAGGCATGGATTATCTGCATGGATTACCTCTTTGAATCTTCAAATTATCCTATGAGGTAAATACTAATATCATTTAATGGCTAAGTAACACAACTAGTCATACAGCTAATAAGTAATCAAGTCAGAATTCAAAGTTATTTGTATGCCACAGTTTTCAATTATGTATAATAACCTCCTCTCCTATCAAGGATGAGCAAGAAGCCTATATGTTTGTGTTTCCTCAATGACTCACTAGAATAGAAAGTTGGTAGAAACTTTTAGAGAATAAAAGAAAAACAAAGGAAAAACTGATACATATTACGGTAGAGTGCAGAATAGAATATTATGTTCCTTTTTTCTTCCCTCTCCTATTCTCACTGTGTTAGCCAAGTTTTACCACACTTAAGTAGACACTTATTCAGCTGAATAACCTATAACCTTCAAAAATATTTTACTTGATTTCAATTTAGAGTCTACACTGGAAAAAAAATTCAATAAGAAATATTGAATAAAATATTCAATAAAAAATTCAATAATAGAATTAGAAAGGCCTTCTAAAAATGTCCAGAGAGATCAAAACAAAAAGCAAACTAGGGTCTTTGAATTAACAGAAGACTGAGGTAAACAAACAAACAAACAAAAACAAAACAAAAAAAACCCAACTGCAAAAAAACAAAGCCATGCAAAAGTTTTTCAAAAGAGAGCTAAAATGTCATCTCTAGAAGAAAATATTCTCCAACTCTACTGTGTGGAATAAAATCATTTTATAAAGTCCTATTGCTCAAAGTGTGGTCCTACGACCAGCAATAACACCTCAGGCTCACCCCAGACTCACTGAACCAGAATTTGCTTTTAAACAAGATGTTCAGGTAATTCATGTGCACATTAACACTTGAGAAGCATGGGTTTAAAGATATTTGTTAAGATTTTCTTAATGCAGATATAAAGGGTTAAGCTGAAAAAATTTAGGCTGTGCTACTTTGAAATATTTTCTATTTGTTAGCAGATGTTATTTATAAAAGTGTTCCAGATTTGGTGCTTCTTTACGATGAATTAAAGTTATTAAGCCAATCAAGAATGAACTTACTTTTCTAAATGCTGGCCTTATCCTAATTGGATGAACCAATTAGGAATAGGGAGAGATGCCTTACCAGATACAGGTTGTATTATGGGGTTATAGTAATAGAGAGAATGGTGCAGACACATGTAAAAATAAGTTAATTAATGGAATTGACTAGGTAGCCCAGAAAGTGACCCATGCATGTGTGAAACTTTAATATATGAACATGGTGACATGACAAATCAGTAGACATGAAGAGGAATTCTTTAATAGATAGAGCTTTAAAAGATGGTTATCTAAATACATACATACATACATACATACATACATACATACATACATAAGAAATTAGGTTCTCAACACACAGCATGCATAAAGATAAATTCCAGATAGGTTAGAATTTAAAAGCCAAAACCCAAACTTTGAAACTTTGAGAATATAAATAAATACATTTCAGACCTTGGGATAGATAAGATTGTTTCTAAAAGCCTCGACAGTTCAGAATAGACACTAAAACAAAAATTAAATACTTCATACTAAGATGTTAAATAAACGACACCTTCAATAAAGTGAGGATCAAGTTATGAAGTGGGCAAAGATGTTCACCTGACAAAAGTTCCTTATTGAGAACAGATAAAGAATTGCTATAACGCAATAACACAAGAAAAATCACCCAATTTAAAAATGAGCAAATGACACAAACAGGCATTTTACTTAAGAAACATACATGGGAAAAACCAAAGTAACAACAAACAAACAAAATGAAAAGATGATCATTCTTGCCATTGGCCAGGGAAAAGTTAATAAAGGCCACAATGCTATATCATTTTATATCAAACTTAATGGAGAATACTGAGAAATCTGACTTGAATACCAACTGTTGGCAAGTGTCTGGATCAACAGGGTCTTTTACACCCTGCTGAGGGAAATGCAGTGACAGAGTTACTTTGGAAGACAATTTAGCATCATCTTGTAAAACTAAAGGTTCATATTCCCCATAATATAGCATTCCTGCACTTTGGAACACAAGCAAGGAAAACTCTTGATAGAGTTTGCACACTAGGGGATATGTGCAAAAAATGTTTATAGTAGATCTGTTTATAATGACAATCAACTGAAAACCCCTAAAATGCCCTTCAACAGGAGAGCAGATAAATAAACTCTAAGATATTCACAGAATAGATGTTAGAAGTCAAAACAAACAAGAGCTACATCCAATCATATAATTGTACATAGATATAATTAATTTTATTAATTTTTTTTGTATTATTTGACATAGAGAAAAGAATATCTAATTGTAGTAGATTGATTTAAACAAAGACCACACTTCTTCACTCCTCACTTGCCACTTTTTTTTCTGCCAGCGAGATATGGCAAAAGTGACATTGTTCCAGTTCTGAGTGTATTTCTCAAACAGTCTTCTGTGGTTCCACTCTTGCTCTTTGAACCATGCCACCAGCCTGTGAAACAGCCTGGACTTGCCTACTGGTAGATAAGAGGCTATATGGAAAGATCCTTTTATTTTAGCTGAGGCCATCTTAGACTTAGACTTAGACTTGGCTTAAAGCCAGCTGAATCCCAAACGCGAAAGAGGGTCCAGCCAAGATCAGCAGAGTTGCCACCCTGACTCTCAGCTGACACATGAGTAAGATCAGTCAAGACAAGAAGAATGTCCCAGGAACCTGTGACTAATATTGAATGCTTATTGTTTTAGGCCACTGAGTTTTGGGTGGTATTTGCTATTCAACAATAGCTGATACAATAAATGTATCATACTTATTTAATCATCACCCAAGTCGGGAACAAGAATATAACCAGTGCTACAGAAGCCCCCCCTTACCACTTCCCAGTCACCAGGCACACCATTTCCCACCCAAAGTAGCCATCCTTTTAACTTCATACAAATGTAATAACATCATTTATACTTTTTTTTGTTTGGTGTGAAAATAGTATTTAATTGTGTGACTATGTTACACTCTGTTCATTGATGTAACACTTGATGGACATTAGGCGAGTTCCAGTTTGGGGCGATTATAAACACTGCAGCTATGGATATTTGAGTCTGTGTCTTTCAGTGAATATATGCATACATTTTTGTTGGATTTAGCAATATATTTCAAGCGAAAAAAATAGGTCTCAAAAGATTATACACAAAATAATAATAATACTTTGTTTTGATACTTTTGCATATATTGTCATATATCAGTATGAATCTTTTAATTTCACACGATGGTCTTTTAAGAAATTAAAAATAGCTAAAACCAAAAAACAAATATATGTTATAAAAATAAATATGTGTATGATGTAGATATACATGTGCACACATATATATACATGCATATGTATGCATATATGTATATTTGTGTAATGCATGTGTATTATGTAAATATAAAAGTATAAGAATTATACATATAAAATTCAGATTCATGGCTACCTTGGAGGATAGAGGGTGGGGTGAGAGAGACAGGTGTACCAGAATGGGGAGAAACTAGTGTTTTAGTTTTTGTGTTGTGTAATTATTTCATGGATATTTATTATATTATAAATAGGTCAATATGGTCTTGAATGGACAGTGAGAAGGGTGTGCCATAAACCAAAAATTATTATTTATTCAATTCTGTAATTGTTGTTTATTAAATGTGTAGAGCGACCTAAATAAAGCAGATGGTTAGAACCAAAGGGTCTTAAAAAGTCATCAATCCATTTGGCAATTTTATATTTGAAAAGACTGAAGACCACAAGGTTTAAGTAACTTGGCCAAAGTTATTCAGATATTTTCATGATATGAATCCAATCTGAAAAAACGCATTTTCAAGACAGTTATTTTCCCCTCTGGTTTATACTTGATATGAATTCTGTTTCCTTACAAACGCCCAGTGCTGATGTGGAAGCCATTGTAGTCTAGCTTCTCAAAATAGAATGTTTCTGCTTTCTCCCATCAAGAAAAGGGTATTCTTTTCTTCAGATAAATGTTCTGAACTATCCTATTAAACCTGCCAGAATGCAGAATGGGGAAATTGGAAAGGTGGGTTGTTTTGTTTTGTTCTATTTTGCCAGTAAAGTCACTAATTGCAGCACATTTCTTACACTTCTTAGAAGGTGGAGGGAATCCCAGGTTGGGAAGGCTGGCAACTGGAGATAAGTTCTGGTGCAGCTAGGTGAACTTGACCTTTATAGATTTTCCTCTGCACTTTACATCGAGAGGGGGAGTTGGCCACAGAATTACAATGGAAATACTGGCATCGTTTTCCCATTTTTTATTGTTCACCCAAAAGAACAATTCAAAATATACTCTGGCCTTCATTTCTCTTATGAGACAATGCCCTAGAGTTGCTGAGGGCATGTATGTGGTGGAGGGGTGGGGCGGGAAGGGGGGCGGTTATCTGACCACTGCCACCCCTCATTTTGAAATGTCTGAATCTCTCTCCTATCCAGTCACGTGCTTAAGATTTCCGGGTCAGTTCTACATTTTGGTCACATTCCCTTAGTAATTAGATGTGTTTTGCTATTTCCACGGAAGAAAGAAATTCTAAATTCATTGTGCACACATCATTTAAAATTTCTCCTCTCCCTGTTATGTTATTTAAACTTTTCCTACATATCAATTAGTTTGAAATAATAAGTCTTTAGGCTATCCATTAATTGCTGCACTGTAGACATGATCTGTATTTAAAATTACGCCAGGAAAATTAAGCTGCAGCACAAAGGAGCCTTGGCTAACAGTGAAGGCTTCTTAGCCCTTCAGAGAAGCAAAAGGAGATAACGGGGACAGGGAATACACAGGAGGCCCCTTCCCAAGTTTGTCATTTGCCAGTCTGAGATGTGAAAACAGTCTGCTTCAGTTGTAGGCTCTTCCTTGCTTTTCAGTTTTCATTTTGAATTCTTACTGTATTTGGTCATGCCGAGGCAGAAGAAAACGGTTGTCAGCCAAATGTTCTTTTCTAGTAGAAATTTATTATAAATAGTCTAAAGGCAACTCAGCTTCATAATGAATTTCCCTACTTCTCCTCCCCCTGCAAAAACAACACATCTAAATCTGTAATCTTGGTTTTAACTTTGTGGGAGGTGAAAGGGAACGAATGGAGGGAGAGGGGGAGAGAGAGGAGAGGTGTTGCAGCTGCCAGCCTCACCCGCTAGTGCCTTGATTTTTGTAAACACCCACGGTTTTATTTGAAGAAATATTACTTGTAAAGAAGAAGAGATAGCAGGACTCCCTGTTGCTTGCTGAGATCCCCTGGGGCTTAAGGGGGGTGGTGCGGTTGTAAGCTTTCCTCCATCCTTAATCAAAGCTCTAGGCTGTTCTGAAAAATGCCCTCTGGATCTGTCTGATCCCTTCCACCCTACTGAGTAGTAATTTCAGCCACTGAGGACTGTGGGATTGATTTTTAAAAACTAGGAAGAGAAGGGAAAGATGAAAAAAAAAAAAGTTAGAGAAAGTGACTTATGGGTGACATTTTTCATGCCCTTTCTACCCGAGGAAGTTTAAGTTTATGGATGTTTATTTTGCCTTTGTGTGCTCTTCCCCTTTTCTCTCTGGCTTCTTGTTTCTGCCTCAACATGATAAATCATTTTGACTTCAGGTCTGGCGAAGCCCAACATTGCGGAGCCATTCTTGCCACCTAGTGGCGAATCACTGCTTTAACGTACTGGAAATGCTTGAGGAGAGGTAAAAGTTTAGAGCTTGCGGGAGAATTTTCTTTGTAGAGTCATAACGCTTTAGCCAGAGCCCACACAATCATATAAAATACTTTAGATTGTTGAAGGGGCAAAAAGTATCCCATCATGGGTGTCATCGTTTAAGAGATGCACACAGAAGCAAGAGAATCTTTCTGGGGAAGCTTTTTTCTTTTCCTTGCTTATTATCTGTAAGTATTTATAATTTTCTCTGCAGTACAGTAGTTTCCCCTTATCTGCGGTTCCACTTTATGTGGTTTCAGTCACTTTCAGTCAACCACGGTCCAAAAATATTAAATGGAAAATAGCAGAAATAAGCAATTTTCAGTTTTAAATTGCATGTCCTTCTGAGTAGAATGATGAAATCTCAGCTGTCCCACTCTATCCCTCCAGAGGCCATGAATTATCCTTTGTCCAGCCTCTTCAGATCAGTTATGAGAGAGAGAGAGAGAGAGAGAGAGAGAGGAAAGGGGAGAAAAGAGAGAGAGGGAGATAGCACATTCATATAAGTTTTATTACAGTATATTGTTATAATTGTTCTATATTATTATGAGTTATTCTTGTTAATCTCTTACTGTGACTAATTTAAAATTAAGAATGCATAGGAAAAAACAGTATATACTGGGTTTGGTACTATCTTCAGTTTCAAAGCATCCACTGGGGGCTTGAAATTTATCCCCAGCAGATAAGGGGGGCCACAGTATAGGTGTTGATAGTAGTACTCCTTATCATAGTCAAAAGCTGGAAACAATCTAAGCGTCCATCAATAGTGAAACTGATAAATTATAGTGTCTTCAAATAACGTGTAACATTGAAAAAAACGGAACTACAACTATATACAACAAATAAATGAAGCTAGATGCAGAAGACCGCAGACTGTGTGATTCCATTAAAGTAACATTTTGATACTTCTAGAAAAACTAATGTCTGTATTGACTGAAGTTGGTCAGGACAGAGGTAGCGCTGATTGCAATGAAACATGAGAGAAGATTCTGGGGTGCTGATGGTATTTTGTATTGTGATGTAGGTGGTAATCACATAACTTAAAAATGAATTTTCTCAGGCTCTGCCCTTACAACTTTGGCATTTAATTTTTTCTCTCAGGTTTTCACCTATGGACTAATAACCTACTTTTCTCCTTCTGTGCCCATCATTCCTTTGATGAATGCTCTTTTTTTCTGGATAAGCCTCTTTTCAGAAACTTCAATATGTGTGTATGTTTCCATATCTTCTTTAAACTCATGAAAATTAGTTAATTAAACTCAAAAGATTAATTAATAACTCGGTAGAAGTTATTAGGGATATTTCAACCACCAGCTACATGAATCTCCCCTGACTCCCTGGCCCTAGTCTCCCCTCTGGTCATAGTGACAAAATCAGAGCTTATTTCCAGGACACTTGGGGCCAGCCAGAGGCTGTGTATGTGATCTTGTTGTTGTACTAAGCTTCCACTGCCTGGAGTATCTAACACTGGGGAGGAAAAATTACTGATTTGCAGTATACGAAAACAATAACTGCCCTACAGAGGGGAAAGAATGGAGGAAACCAGAGAGCAAACAATGCCTTTGGAGGTTCCTGGCCACTTCTGAAAAGCTCCAATGTTAGGATATAAAGATGACCCTTCTCACACTTAACCAACCAACTCCAGGAGAAGGAAGTGCCCCTTTACTCAGAGTTTGCTCTTTGTCTGGAACTGACCCTCTGCTAACATGATTTCTGAGAACAGGGGAAAGGTGAGGAGAGTGGATTTCCTAGAACCCCTGGCCTATCCTGAGAACACTTTGAACACTAGGATGCAGTCAGCTGGGGTCCTGCATGTCTGAGGATCTCCTCCACTACTTGGGCATGACACCTGATGTCAGTTCCAGAGCAAGGAGAATGAGGTCGTTGAATAAAGTGGGCAGGGCAGCTGCTCTCACTTCTAGGGGGAGAACCCAAGGCTGGCATTAGACTGTCACTTGGTCAAAGTTGGGTTTCCTGCAAGATGACTTCATCGTTGATGAAGCGGGACACTCTGTAATGGGTGACTTTCTCGAGTTCTTCAATTAGGATTTAGAAAAGCGACCTTTCTTTTGGGAGACCTAACAAGGACGTATTCATCAATGTCAGCAGCCACAATTTAGAAATGACACTTAGTTATCCCAGATGTGGCTGACATGACAGAACAGTTAAGAGGAGGGGAAGAAGCACAAAAATAAAGAGTAAAGGAAATGGAGATAGAAGCAGAGGGATGATGGCTTCTGACGGACAGCAGCAGCTGTGATGACCACGGCAGACATCACTAACCAATCACTGCAGTCTTTCTGGGCTAGCCTAGACAGCCACGGGATCCTTACCAAAGAAAGTCCCAAACAGCCACCACTGTATGTTGGAGTTGCCATACCAAAAGCAAAGTATGCCATCAGGATAAGGCTCTTGGGGACTGAAGGTTAGGCAGGCACTCAGGGTTACTTTATAACCCTGTATAGAACCCCAAGCAATGACTATCTCCTAGGCTGGTGTGGCCTGTTGATGCAAGGTTTATATAAACAAATAAACATATCATAAATTACAAGGGACCCTGAACAGCAAGAAATCAGCAGTTATTAAATGCAAATATCTATAGGAGGAAGAGAGGGTAAAATTATGATTCAAAAGCAGTGGCAGTCGTATTGGTGCTGTGTTGGTTCTAAGGCAACAGCAAGTGATGATAACTGTGGCTAACGGGGGCTCGTATACCCATTTAAAGGGGGAACTCACTCCTCAGATCCAGCTAGTTACTACCAGGAGGGAACCTTGACCTAATGCACATCGGTTTTCTAATAATTCCGAAAAATCCAGGAAACATTATTAAATGAGAAATCTGATTTTTAGAAGTTGTAAACTAGTTCAAAAAGAAAGTAAAAGAATAGTAAAGAAAAGCACTATAGCAAGGTATGAGTCCAATACACTGTGTCTGCTGGTTATTTCAGCCTGGTTGCCACTTTGCCATTTCTGGCTTCTGGATTTTGCTTGGAATAGGATTGTCAGAGACAGACTCCTGGAGTAAACGAGGGGATTTTTATTACTATTTCTTCAGATATTTAGGATGAGAATCACTAACCCACTGCCTGCGAAGCTAAACGTTTTATCTTTTCCTGACCAAGTAAAGGGAGTCTGGTCTGGTTTCTCAGGAATAGTTTGCCTCTGGAAGTTTCTGTGTACCTACCAAGCACTGTAGGTACAACCACAACCCCTTAAACCAGGAGCACGTTTCCTGGCTGTGTAAGCCAGAGTAGGAAAGGTGCCTGTGGGTACTTCTGAGTGTCTTGTTTTGCCCTGAGGCTCAGGGTCTGGGCTGGCTGTGACAACATTAACATTCAGTGTCATTTCCTTTGAACTCAAGGAAACTAAACTAGGCTGGAAGTCATATAGCTCTCAACTGAAATCTGCAGCATATTAACACACTCTGTGTTTTAAAGAGGCAGTGTAGGGTAGTGGCTTAGATAATATAAGTTCTAGGGCCAGGTGCCTTGATTCATGTCTCAACTCTGCCGGTGAAGAGTTGGATGAATTTGGCCAGAGGCTAGTCTCTGTGTCTCAGTTTCAGTACACAGCATGAGGTTGATGGAGTCAGCTTCATAGACACTATGGGAAATTATCGGAGACAGCTCAGAGCTTGGGTACCTAGAAAGGACTCAATCGAATAAGCTTTCATTGTGTCTCAAAATGCTGAAGCTAGGACACAATTTACTTTCTGAGGGAAATACCCACATAGACTCAGTGCCCACTTGAATTCCTGGCTTCTTTTTTATTTCTAAAATAAAATATTTTTTATTTTTATTTTATTTTATTGTCATATATGACAGTCTAACAGAAAGAACTCCCTGAAGCAGAAGGTACAGGCCAGCCTAAATCTCTCCCTAGTTTCCTCAAAGCTTGCAGCCATTCTCTCCTGGGATAAGCTGTCTGGAGACTCAAGTGTTTGGCTTCCAATCCCCCAAACATGATCCACCTCCAAAAGCATGACAAATTTCTGCTTTGACACTCAAGTGTGGCTTCTAGGATTTGACTAGAACTGAGAACTATTAGGGAGAAAGAGAAGAAGTGATACTTCTTTGCCTCTAATTCTCTGTGGACCATCTGCCTCGAATTTATCCGGGGAGCCTGTGTGAATAAGATTCTCAGGTCCCTCCCAGACCTCCCATGAGATCATCCTCAGATCTAGAACCCATTCCTTGGGCCCTCATGGCCCCTTTAGGCTCTCCCTCATACTCCCATGCACTCCTCTCAGGGCAAGTTCTTCTGGGGATATGGCCTCCCCAATCCTGGGGTACCCAGGTTGGGTGTCATAAGAAATATATAGGGTCTTTGTCTCCGGTTCTTGGCAAGGATCTAAAACTCTTGGAATTTTCAAAGTGATGGTAGTGTTTTTTGTCATCTATAATAAGTCCCTTTCATCATACCTAATGAGGTGACTTAGGGTAAGGCCCATGTGGATGGAGCCGATCTCCAGAAAGATCAAGTGATTTCAGTCCCCTCCACCAATATCCAGAGAAGGGAGGGTGTAGTTGAAGAAAAGTTATAAACACTCTTGAATAAGAGTGTTCAGAGAACTTCTGGGTTGGAGAATACAACCACTTGCTGGGAGGGTGGCACACTGCAACCTCAGAGACAGAAGCCTCTGTACTCGGGACCCTTATGGATCTTGCTCTATGTACTTTCATTCCCTTTTTATTTTTATCCTCTAAATTCTCAATCTTGGCTGCACACTAGAATTATCTAAGAGCTTTTAAAATGCCCAGGCCTCACCCCGAATCAATGACATCAGGATCTTTGGAAGTGGGACCTAGGAATGAGTATTTCGCAAAGCTGCCCAGGTGATTTGAATATTTAGCCAAGGTTGAGAGCCCTGGCCTAATGAGATTAGGCAGGCAGATGAACAGGTATAAGTTAGTGGGTAAGGAGCCAGTGTGATGAAGGTAGGGCTTGTGGTGGAGGGTAAATCGTGGTCTTCATAAAGTGCCAGCCTCTACTCCCCAGCTGACTGTTGCCATGCATAGAAAAAGACCCACTCTGGCCAGCAATTCCATTTTCCAAGGGAAGCATCAGATGCTTATATGAAATTTCTCACTTTGCCAATATTTGTAGCTTATTCCTTACTGTGTAGAGCAATACTACACAAACCAGGCGAAATAGCTACTGCCATGATTTGGGGTTTGGGCTGCTACCTTGGGCTTCTGAGTTAGAATCTTCCTATTCAGTGTGGTCCATGGACCAGCAGTGTCAGCATCACCTGGTAGCTTGTTATAAAGATGGATTTGTTATCAATCCACCCAGACCTACTGAATTAGAACCTGCATTTTAATAGGATCCCCAGATGATATGCATGCACATTGAAGTCTGAGTATCACTGATTAGCAGGGTCTACCAGTATGGTGCTAGCAAAACCCAAACTGTAGGTGTGATTCCTTTCTGTGCACCAGTTTTGCTGTTTTCATGATGATGGAGATACATACGCCTTGATGTGTGTCTCCAGTAATCAGTCCCTCCCTATAAGGAGACTTGGCATCCCAGTATACCTACCTCTCTGTTATGTCTCCATATTAAAACCAATACGTGTGTTTTGTCGGTCATTTTCTTCTATCTTTTTGAAAGGTGAAATAGAAGAGAAGCTCTTTTTAATTTTTTAAATTAATATTTAATTGTTCTTCCATCCCTATAAGGTCCATTGAGGCCCTTAGAGAGACTTATTTTAAATGTCATGTCCCCCGTGCTCAACACATTCACAGATTTGTTTTCTCTTAGCATCCTTTCCTCCCTCAGCACTGCTGTTATCCTGATTACACTCTTATTATAATTCAACTTAACTGATGAAAAGCAGGCTTTCAAAAAGCCCGGCATAATGGAAAGAGAATTGGCTTCACTGGAAGTTTAGCAAATTACAGTTTCAAAGTAAATTTCTTTTTATCTGGGCAACAAATGCAATTCAGTTCATTAGACAAAAATCAGTCTCGTAGGGGGTTTTATCAATTTTATTAATCATTTTAGACTGATAAACCAAACTTTAAGCCTTCTGGATATTCTATTGTTATTGTCTATTTTCTCTTTTATAATTTCTGTTATCATTTCAGTATTTGCTTCCTCCTGTTTTCTTCGAATTTAGTATGCTGTCTCCTTTCTAGTTTCTTGAGATGGATGTTTAGAGCACTGACGTTCACCCTTTCTTTTCTAATATGTGCATTTAAATCTATGTATTTCCCTCTCAGCACTGCATAAGCTTCATTCTGTATGTTTTCGTATGTTGTATTTTCTATTATTCAGTTCAAAATATGTTCTTATTTTAATTTTTGATTTTTGGATGTATTAGTTATTTTTCAAATATTTGGCAATTTTCTAGTTATCTAATATTGATTTCTTGGCTAATGCCACCATGGTCAAAGAATATACTTAGCATCATTTAAATAAATCGAGATTTTGAGGCTTGCTTTCTGACCTAGCACATAGTCTATGTTGGTAAATTTTCAACGTGTGCTTAAAAAAATATGTACTGTTGGATGTAATGTATGAAATGTGTGAATAAGATCAGGTTGGTTAATTGTGTTACTAAAATCCTCTTTGTCCTTATTGAATTTTTATTTCCTGAATGCTGTTAGTAACAAAGAGGGGTATGTTAAACTCTCCATCTATGATCGTGGATTTGTCTGCATGTATCAATGATTTTAGTGTGGTTATTTTAAGATTAGATGAAGTAGCTTTAAGTCAGCCTTAATAGAACTTTTTGAGATAATGGAAATGTTCTTTGTGCTGTCTGGAAAGGCAGCGACTACCCATGTGGCTACTGAGCACTTGAAATGTAACTAGTGCAATTTTGAAACAGAATTTTAAAATTTGTTTATCTTTAATTAATTTAAATTTAAATAGGCATACATGGCTAGTGGCTACTGTGTTAGCATTATTTTATAGCAAAAAAAAATTAAGGGGGATTATCATATTGATAAAAGGATCAATTTAATAGCGAAACATAATAATGCTAAATATGTATACACACAATAATTGTACCTTCGAACTATTCAAAGCAAAAATTGACAGATCTAATATGCTTAGATACGTTCAAAGAGATAATGTTTACAACATGGGCACCTCCATTATCTTTCCTGCCTCCAAAATACCAGAATTCTCTAGTCATTAAAAGAACTCAGGATATGTTTTCTTGGGAAGAGAAGAACGAACTAGTATCCTAAACCAGTAGCCTCCAATGAGGCATGTACACGCTCAGAGGATAGCAGACAAATGATCCATTGGAATATGGGGAGCAAGCACTAGAACCCCCACTTGCAAGAATTCCAAAGCTAACTTCCATTAGCTTTACCTTTATCTATTCTAAAGTGTGACACTGGTGCCACATTAGTTTTTATAAGATGATCTGACTGCCACATGGTACTAAAACCCCTCTGAGGAAAGGGGAGGGTCCCACACCTTTGAGGGTTTGACAGTTCTGCTTATACATTCACTTTCCGTTTCATGCAACACATTCCGTTTGCATATGGCCAGGTGAAATGGATCTACAGACTAGCTACCTATTTTAACTAAACAAATTCTTGCCAAATGGACTGAAGCCCTGCAAAGAAATAGAGATGGACCATTACAATTTGTAAGAAACTAGAAGAAACTAGAAGAGTTGACATTTACAAAAAGAAACTAGAAGAGTTGACATTTCCCCCTTTCCTACATTATGAGGTAAAAAAAAAAAATCAGGTATTACTGGAGAATCAGTTTTAAAAAATAATATTATTAAGAAGATTCTTTGAAATATGGATTTACTTCCTCTATAGCTAATAACAAACCTTGCCTTAAGTGTATAGCATGTTAATGAGCGCAGAGCCAGCATAATTAGCAGTGTGCTTAAAAATTAAGCACAGGTAATGAGGTCAAACCATTAAAATTGGTGGAAAGGACTGAATCAAAGGGAAGTAACGATGCAATAACCACAACAGGATGCACTTCTTCCACTTCAGTCTTCAAATCTATGTGAGGAATATTTTTTTCCCCCAGCAGTGACAGTCATTAAAACCAAGTACTAAAAAAAAAAACAACTTTGAAGAGCCAGCACTTTGAGTTCTGAATCAAAGTGTAAAACCAAGAGTTTTAAAAATAATGAAATCTGTTCAAACACATGTGCTTTCACCTCAAGAGACAATAGGTATTTTGAATTGTTAATAAATAAAATAAAACACTATTTTCAACTTTATCTGATCCTTTTTAATTATTATTGCTTCATTAAATTTTAAAGTAAATTAATATATTAGTCTACTAATACAATGAATGAATGAATGGATGAAAGAATGAATGAGTATGCCTAAGGGGTGGGTGATTACTCAGTCTTTAGGGGCATGAAATTCACAAGTCTAGATAACACCACCCTAAACTATTGGCATAATATTTAATATTGTTCCAGCATGAGAAGAAAAGCTATTGGGTTGCCAATGTCTAATTTTCACAAAATGAAAATTTCCACAGTCTGGGTCTTAACTTTAAAATACAGCCTTACAGAGGTTTTGTATATTTATAGTGTAAAAGTTTTTTAAAATTTCTGTCTAGATGATGCTATCAGGTCATGATTTTTTTCACAACTTAGCAAAACACAAAAGGGTAAAATATTCTCCAAGTACAAATACGCACAAGTTCATCTCAGTAAATTTTGTATGTTTTGTGATATTTTTCAAAGTCAATGTGCAAGTTAACATCAACTAAAAAATATATATTTAGAATGTGAAATGTCTTTTCTTTCATATTTTGCTTGTTGTTATACTGAAATCATTTCACTGTCAAGTCCATAAATTAAACCAGTTAGGTACTAAATCCACATAATCTTTTTTGTTCAATATGAAATAATATAGAACACTTCAGTAGAAGATTTTGCACTGCCACAAAGCACTTGATGTGATTCAAAATCATACTTCTGAATAAATTGTAAGGCTAGACCTACAAATGGTCAAACCAGTAGTCATTAGCAAGAAATAATCACAAATAAATAGCTCTGATGATTTATTTGACAAAAAGTTAACCAAAAACAAAAACAAATTGATCCATATATTAAAAATACATATGAAAACATCATCATTCACTTTTCCCATAAATATTTTTACAGATTGTTTTCCTATCCCTGTGCCTGAGTAAGCTGGCCCTGACCATTCTCTCCAGGCTTTCATTATATGGTCATGGCCAAATTCCATTCTATTTTCCATTGATGGCATCATTTCCTTGTTTTATCCCAATTTTATTACAGTTTGCAACAGTGGGCACGTAGGCCAAGATGCTTTCAAAACGACAAACATAGGGTATTAATTTTAAGTAGGACAGAGGTTAGACAATGCTAATGTCTTATTTACATTCACTCCCTTTTTATTCTAAAACAGAGACCACATCAAGTAACTAGCTCTTTGCAAAATCTAAAGTAACAAATTAAAGCCTCTCCAAAAGCATTCAACATCTTCATAAAATGACTCCAAGATGTTACCACAAGTATGGATCACACATTCAAAGACATGAGCTCAGAGTCAGTGGAGAACTTGAATTTGAAAGTGCACAGCCTGGTAGACTCATGTGCTTAAATACGACCATCAAAAATCGTGGCCTGAACGGTTTATTTTCTTTATTGGCATTTACCCTGGGATTATCATTTTAATATCAATTAGCACAAGCATAAGAGCAGAGATTATAAATCAGGAATTGCATGTACACGCTTATCACTGCAATTTCTACAGAGCCTCTGCCAGCAAAAGAATTGTCTTAAGGAAGGATAGAACTAGGAAGGCAAAAAAACTCAGTATTCAACTGAACATGGGATTCAGAGAACTGTTGATCTCAATTACCATGACTGTGCTGATTTCCTTTTAATAAAGATCTGTTTTAGAAGGAAAAAGGCAAACACATTAGAGTCTCACAAGGGAAAAACTGGTTGGTATTTATAAGTCATGATAAAGGAGTCTGCTCGTTAAAATACAGCCACAGCTAAAGGTAATTGAGGTACCATGACAAAGCACATTGTTTTAGAAATGACTTTATAGTGTGATTTAATAGTCATTACTCACACATTTTAAGGAAACTGCCTTGTAAGATAACACTGGGCTACTTCTGCATGTACGTTACAATCAGAAAATGTTGATAAAAAGTGTTTTATTAGTTTTTTTTTTACTTAAAATTGTTGTGAGATGCTATGCCTTCATATAAAATAAAAACTAATTTCAAATTTAAAAAGAGGGGGAAGTTTTTCAGTCAATGTGGCTCAGGTCACATTTTTGAGATTCAGTTGAAAAGGTTTCTATCAAATTAAAAAAGAAAATAAAATTAATAGAGGATTCTGTATTGATTTGCTCTTATAGCTTTTGTGAATTTATGGCCTCCAAAAAATAAATAAATAAAAAAGAAAGAAAGAATAAAAGCATACTGCCAAAATTATTAGAAAGTTATGAAATCTTAGAACTAAAAAAGAGTGAGTCCATGTTTTTTGCTTAAGATAATTTGCTCGAGCCAGCCCCTTTGCAGACTTTCCACCTTCCCCTAGGCCTCTTTGCAATGTCCGTTCTCACTCAATTTACAGTGTCCTTTCCTCTGCAAGCTTCCACAGACAAATCAATCACTTTTTTTTGAGCTCCTGTTTAACTAGGGTTAATTCCACACAGCCTAGCTCTCATCTCATCTCATCTCATCATTGTACTTAGTTATATCACCCTAATGAGATTAGCAGTGAACTGAAAGAAGGGACTATGCCCTTTCATCTTCAGAAGCTCACACTATTCCTGAATTGGCTGATTGAGGTGCAATGCTGTGCTTGGGTTCATACAGGAGAAGACCCATTAATGCTACTAATAAAGTCTGTGAGATCCTTACAGGTCCTTACAGCAGCACTGCAAATGCTGGTGAATTCCCAACGATTCTATGAGATGTGAACAGAACACAAGGGAAAATATGTGAAAAAACAACACGCAAATTGGCCCTGGATACTTCGGAGTCCACAGCTCAAGCACTATTTTTTAGAAGAGCTAAAAAAATGTCTAATAAAAAATAAAAAGAAAGTAGGCTTTCCAGTCTTCCATAGTCATATTTGATGCCTAGTTCTATTTACTGTGTGTTGTGAGACTAGTCGCTTAATTGTTTTGAGCTCAGTGTTTCTTTGTTTATGAGGGAGTGGGTGTGTGTGTGTGCATGTGTGTGTGTGTGTGTGTGTGTGTGTGTGTGTATGTGTTGGTAATTTCTCTTTCTCAGGTTTATTGGGACATGGCACATGACACATAATATTAAGCCTAGATGTCACTGAATCTGCTGGATCATCCAGTCAGTTGAAGAATAGAGCAAAAGGCTTGACCCTCCTCCAACTAAGAGAGAAGTCTCCTGCCTAATGGCTTTTAAATGGAAGTATATACTTGGTTCAACAGCAGCTTTCGGCTTTTGGGCTAGAACTGGGACATCTACTCTGCAGATTTTGGACTTGCCAGCCTCCATAATCACATGAACCAATTCCTTATGATAAATCTTTTTATGTTTCCTGTTGGTTCTGTTTTTCTAAAGAACCACCCTTTTAATGTTACCTTCTCAGTAAATTACCTTCCATGACCATCCTCTTAAGAATAAATTCTACTCCCTACCACTCCTTCTTCCTTCAATTTTCTCTGTAGCTTTTGTTTCCACCCAAATGCTATATATTTTATTACTTTATTTTACTTACTGTTTGCCTATGAAAACTTCATGTTTGCATAGGTTTTTGTCCATTTTCTTACCCACTGTATCCCCAACACTCAAAACAATACTCGACACATAGTAGATGCTCAAAAAACATTTGTCAAATAAATGAACTTGAGAAGAAAGCAGGTCACTGGTTTAAGAGTTCCTTTTGGTCCAATTTTTTTTCTTTGAGTTCTGTAGATTTCACATATAAAATCTACAAGAAATGTGGTTGTAATGGTTTATTCTACTGCCATAAAGAATATTCAAGAAGGATGTGCAGGAGCATGGAAGGAAAGAAGATTTTTCCTCACTCAGAAAAGCATTAGGGAAGGTACCAATAAACAGAGGGAATATAGCCCATAGTCACTGTAGGGGTTTCTTGCAGCTGTTGTAACAAATTACCATAAATTGGGTAGCTTAGCACAACATTTACTCTCTCACAGTTCTGGAGGCCAGAAGTCTGAAATCAAGGTGCTGGCAGGACCACATTCCCTTCAAAGGCTCTTAGGAAGAACTGGTTCCTTCCTCTTCCAGCTTTTGGTGGCTGTCAGCATTCTTTGACTTGGGCCTACACCACTGTAATCTCTGTCCCTGGGGTCACATTGCCTCCTCCTCTTCTGTTTGCATCAAATCTCATTGCTCTACACTAGTAAGGATATAGGCAATAGGACAGAGGGCCCAATTGGAAAATCAAGGATGATCTCATCACAAAAATCTTTAATTTTAATTACCATTTTCAAAGGCCCTTTTCCAAAATAAGGTAATATTCATAGGTTCATGGAATTAGAATGTGGACATATCTTTTTGGGGACCATGATTAAACCCACTATTGTTCTGATAAAAAATTTGTTTATGATTCCACAATGACAATTCTTGATTGTGTTGTCCAGCTGCCAACATGGGGTGATTTCTGAGGAATGTGGTCCTTTGCCATCAAATAACTAAACCCTTTTGGGTTTCCTTAAAGATTCAAATTAATATGTGTGGTAAAGTTTTAAATAATTACTTATTATAGTAAAGATCTTTGCTCAGTAAGCCATGCACTGAAAGCAAGATCAAACGTTTTCTGTAAACAGCGGAGTCATCTGTGGGTCAGGCTTTCAATCCTAATTCTTTCCTCTTGTTTCTCATATCTTATTATAGGGATTCTTATGATCTGGATCAAGACCTATCATGAGCTTTAATCCATGGAGAAGAAATACACTGAGCTTTGCACTAAAGTTTATAAAATGTCAGTGGTCATCAAGATCATCTTTTAAGCAATGATACCACAAAAGGACATGTAAAGAGATCTAAGTTCAAAATTTCTGGCTTTTTTTTTTCTGGTACTAGTCTTTATATTGCATGACTGCATTTTCACCTTCTCCTGACATTAGGAGATATAAAACTTTTAAATTAAATTTAATTTGTTAAAGTATTATTAAGGACACTTTTCAGGAATGTATTTAAGTATCCTGTATAACTCTCCATTTCCCTGAGCAACTACAAACAACTATTCTATTTAAATTTTAAGATCACTAAATTTTATCATAGCCAGTAATTGTTTTTTTTTTCACTGTTAGAAATGGGATCACTTACATCTCCATTCGTACTATCCCCAGGTCAATAAAATTATTAAAAGATCAAATACAAATGACAATAATACCTACTAGCTGAATTCTTAAGTCTGAGCCTGACTTTTAATACCCCTCAAAAATTAAATTTTAACCAGAATGGAGAAGTATTTGCAAAATTTATTTTTAAAAATTTATTTATCAAAAAAATAAAATGCCATTTAAACTTTTTTATTTGAGGGTTTAACTTTCAAGAAAAAAAGGTACATTATAATAAAAGAACTGGTGAGATTTATTCAACATCCTAATATCTAAGGAATGTCCTTAGCGATGTAATTAGCAATGGACCCCACTTTTGAATAATGACATGACTATTTTGATGACTCTAAGCCAAGGCCAAATATTCAGTTAGAAACAAAAACAGAGAGATTTTAAATAAGCATTGAGAGAAAGAAAGATCACTGTTTAACTTATGGTCAGCATCCTAATGAAAACCTGATGTAACTGTCCATCATGTGGTAGACAGTTGTGTGGGACAGTGACAAGACAGGGGTTTCCTTACTTCCTGTCCAGGTTACTTCAAACATGAACAGATGTAAAATACTCTGAAAGCAATGAAAGCTTCCACCTGTGAAGAACAGCATTGTTGCTACTGGTTACTTTTGGGACTCTCAGTGTTATCCATGTGAAACCTGGGCTAGAATAGGTGCCCTGACTAAATATACCGATGTCAGCCTTTGGATAGATTTGATTACAATTAATACATGGAGACTCACATTCAGTAGGTTCTCATGGGACTCTTAAAAGACAACCATAAAGTTTCATTTAGAAAGAGTACATTAAGAAAAATGGAGGTAATAGATTAGTGATTCTAATATATATTTTCTTATCGTACTTAATTATTGGTTGGTGAATATTCTTATTCTACCAAACATGCACTAGGTGATACCCATGTATGCCTTCTTTTCAAGGATATAAATACAAAATATCACCATTTTGGGGGTTATAAGAATAGCCTTCTAATTGGTCTGATTCCCCTTTTCAATTCACTTTTCACATCACAGAGAGATTCTACTTAAACAGAAATTAAATGTTTCTTCAATGACTGCTATTGTCCTCTGGATAGAGCTCCAAGCTCCTATTGTTCTTTGCAATGGCCTGACTGTTCTGGCCCCATTTTATTCCTCATTCTCATGTCTTTCTATTGTAATGAACTTTCATTTCCTCCTATGGTCCACTTGCATCTGGGCAGCCACACTTGCTGTTTCTTTGGACTGAAACCACCTCCCACAAATTCTAGAGTTCTCACTCCCACTCACACATTTGTCACTGAGTTTGACCTCACATATTCTGAAAATGATGCATGGCGAAGCTAAGACCCTGTTTTATTATTAACGGGCCATTTCTTGTTCTAGTGGTTATAAATCAAAGACCACTGATAGTATAAGTGCTTAAAAAAAGACTCAGGATTATGTATGTAGACAACTTGAAGCAAGACAGGTTGGCTTCATTAGTTTTTTCTGACAAAACCATCCATCTGGTAGTAGATACCTTATGTGGCAAAAAAAAAAAAAAAATATGTAGTGTGCACAAAACTTCTGCTCCATGCTCCAGGGATCTCATTAATAATTTCAAAACTCTTTCAGAAATGCACATTTTTACTCTAAGTATTTTTTTTTGGAGGGGGGGAGGTTAAAACTAAATGGTTTATATATTCCTAAAGAGTTTGTTCTGCTCTCCCGGTATTTAACATTAAATTGACAAATAAATCACACATGTGTCAGTGAGAAATCTAAATGTCAAAATGGCTGATTTTTAACTCCCTTTTACTATGGAAACATCATTCCAATAAGTTCTTCCAGGCGTACATCAATATGGCATGATACACTGATCCTATTAGATTTCCTCAAATTCACCTACAGAACTCTCTGAAAACATCTATTTGCCTGAGGGTGTAAGAAAAGACAGTACAGAGTAGGTGTTCACGGGAAGGATAAGTGCTCACATTCTTTATACTGTACCAGGGCGTTAACCCGAATTACTTCCTAGCAGCCAATGCATGGAACTGACACAGGTAAGTCAGTGGACACACACCACAAGGTGAGGACTTGCATTTGTGCCTAAACATGAACCATGAACCTGGAAAGAGCTGGATTGCAGTCCTTTTGGTCACATACTTTTCCTGATGATTTATTCTTTTGAAGTCAATTAGGTTTAAGGCTAATGATGAGGAAGTATAGGCTTAAAGAGGAAATGCATTTTATGATTATTTTCTTTTCCTTAAATGCAGTCTTGTCCATCAACATTATCAGATGGGTTGGCTGGGTTCCTTAAGGTGCTTCATCATGGCACTGGTCAATTCACAGATATAGAAGATACAATCATAGTCCTATAGAAATCCTCAATAGCCTAGTCACATTTCTGATGGGGATAACTTAATGTTATTCTTACATGTATTTAAGCCTGGCTCAATAAGAGATGACATATTCTTATTAGTGAGTCCATTCTCAAGAGATGGGGAAAGATGATAATAATGAGAGCAGACTGACACTGAGTCAGGTCAGGTCTCATTGCAAAATAATTTATCATTGTCTCAGCCATTCGCCTGAGAGAAGGTTAAGAAAATAATTGGCATTGCTGTCAACAGGGTGAGTTTTCTTGTTTCCTGTTGTTAAACCTTGAGAGAACTTTATTTGCCTTTTGATAATGGGGAGGACAAGGGATTATAGAGACAAGTGAGCTTTAGATAGTTTCTTTAAAAATTACAAAAAGACACTGAGAAAGCTGAGAGTTCAATGAAGACCTTTAGATTCACATTGAAGGCTACCTCCAATGTTTCTGGAGCATTCTCCCGAATTTGCCATCAAATCATAAAATGAGGGGTATCCTACAGCAATCAGTGGATGAGTTCTGGAGACACATTGCCTTCCTTTGACTTCCTTTTCAAAACTACCCAGGGTGGTCTCTATTAAAGTGACCTGTGACACTGCTACCTTCCCTTTTTTAGCTCAAAATTTGGCAAACTTTTCTCTAAAGAGCAAGAGAGTAAACATTTTAGACTCTTCAGGCTACAGGGTTTTATTGCAGCTACACAATTTGGCTGTTGCCATGATAAAACAGTCATAAGCAATACATAAAAAAATGATCGTGGCTGTGTTCAATAAAACTTTATTTAGGACATGTGAATTTGGATTTCAAATTATTTTCATGTGTCTTTAAATATTATTCTTCTTTTGATTGTTCTTCAATCATTTCAAAATGTAAAATCATCCTCAGCTCACGGGCTATGCAAAAATGGCAGCAGCCTGGATTTGATCCTTGTTCTACCTCAGAGCTATTCAACAGAAGTTCCTGTGAGGGTGGAAAAGTTGTATATGGGCACCATTCACTACTGCAGATGCCAGTTTCATGGAACTATTGGTATGTCGCTAATGTGACAAAATAGCTTAATTTTTAATTGCATTTAATTTTAATTAATTTAAACTTGAGTTGCCACTTGTGGCTACTGGCGATCACATTGGACACAATCTTCTTTCATATTAGCTTGAAAAAACATTCTTATCTCTTGTCTACATAAAACTAAGATAATCCTTCCAGTTGCTGCTTAAGTTTTATAGTTAGTATTCCTTCTTGGGGGATCACAGTTGATGTCTTGGTTTTAATTACATAGTGAACACAGGCAAACACAGATAGTACATGCAAATACCCAAAGTGCACATATGCATAAACACACACAGTAACACAATGCAACTTGTCATTAGAATGTTTTCACTATTAAATTTAGTGAACACTATCATGGGAAAAAATCCACACCTATCAATAAGGATCTTTCCCTCTTATTTAATGTCTACTATAAAAACACAATATTGACAATGAAAATTATTGCATAAATGAACTTAAACTTTTCTGTTAGTTTTCTCAAACATCTGTTACAAAATTCTCAACTTCCTTTAGACATAGCTTCTAACAATGAACTTGCAAAACTGTCCCAAGGATATCATCTTCTAAAGCATGCAAAATGATCATTTTTAAGTAAATGATAGCACATGAACCTCGGGTCATCTCAGATCAAATCTCAGAGAATCTATGGGCAGCACCCCATGCTGAGCTCACATATCAAGGTCAGAGTAACTGGCCAGTAAAGGACAAAAGCATAAAATCATTAATGCTTACATGGTTTTGGCAATAAGCATCATTTAGCACACATATAAACTTCTATTCATTCAAAATTAACCCAGTTATAAAGTATCTTTAATCTTGATTAAGCTCATTTATGGTGAAACTTCTATAACACTGGCAGAGGAGATCTAGTGTTAACTAAGGAAATTCTTGATGAGAGATGAGTTATTATTGTACATTTTGGTAAAACAACAAAAAATAATAAGGGAGACATGTAGATTAATAAAAAGAAAAAAAAAAGACTTGCCCTTATAATCTTATCACTGCGCTCAAAATAATTCCAGGCCAAGGAGCTCCTTGAAAGCTCTTCAAGGCACCATATAATGTCTTTTCCTTCTTTTGCTATGTTCTGTCCCTTGGGAATTTTATTCATGCTCATGAATTCCACATATATATATATATATATATATATATATATATATATATATGTATGTGTATATATATATATATACATATAATTATATATATGTATATATATATATATATATAAAATCATACACACATATGATTCACAAACTTTTATCTTCAACGAAGACTTCTCTCAATTCCGATATGGTAGATCACACCATCTACATGACTTCTCTACTTAGATACTTCAAAGACAACATGCCATGCCAGACATTATCCTCATGGCTCCCTCCTATCATTCCCAGTTTGGCTGTCTTCCACAATTCTTTAGGCCAATGATAGGTGCGACATCTATGCAGTAGTACCAACTACAAAGCCAGGTAAGTCTTTGACTCTTCCCTTTCCCTCTACCTTACAGCCAACTCAGCGCTATGTCCTACTTCTTATATCCTTCTATGTCTCTCTGTATCCATTGCTGCAAACCAGGTCCACACCACCAATGTCTCTTGCCTGCACTAATATTATAGCTCTAACTAAATTTTTGCATCTTGATGGGCCTTTCCATTCTTCAGCTATTCTCCACTTCAATAAACAGAAAAAAAAAAATAAAAATCTATATCTAGTCATATGACTACCTCTACCCAGGGTTAAGTCTTGTTAGGATAAAAACTAAATTGCTAATGTGGCAACCAAGGCTGTATGAGTTTCACTTCTGTCTACATTTCTGGCCTCATTTTGTATCTCTTCCTTGCTATCTGTGCCCTATCTATGACAGCCTTTTAGTTCCTAAGACCATGGGGCCTTTGCATGTACTAATTTCTCTCTCTAGAAAAGTTTTCATGCATCCTTACACTCCTACTCACTCCACTGGATCCTACATCATCAACTGAATTAATTCCTACTCAGATTCAGCTCTTAGTTCAAAAATTACTTGCTCCAAAAAGTCCTACCCAAACTTTCCTCTTCAATACCTACTCCATGTAGACCTGCCAGGGTTTTCTTTTGGGAAACATGTTCCTCTTTTTTTGTCAGAAAAAGTGTCTCAGTTGGTATTAATACATTATTTATTTGTTTATTGCTTACCTCTCTCACTAATCTGCAAACACCATTAGAGCAAGGACCACACTGACTTTTAAAAACCAGGATTTTCCCAGAGCCCAGTGTGGTGCTGACACATTGAATAGATTCTATAACAGTTTGAATAGACAAGGAAATACAACAACAAGGATCTAGAGATAGTGTGAGTGTGTGGAGGCACCTGTGGATGGGAAAATATATACTGCCAACTTTCCTTGCAAACCCAAGCTACTCCTAGGATATTTCTCCTCTACAGCTAGTTTTGACTTATAGGCTCTGTAACCTAACGTCAGCTAATATGCAGGCTGTTGTGGGGTGTGTGTTGTGTGTGGTTTACTAACTTACTCCTTCCTGCCTCTAAGTTACCTTTCTATTCTTATTATCTCATTTTCCTCACTAATTTTCTTTTGATTTTCATCATTCCATACTGCATGCATTCGTTTAATCTGTGTTCCATCTTCTTAGGAACAAAGAATATTGCTACCTTTAAATAAATAACATTTATACTTACAATTATAATTATTAATTATAATATTTATTGTACCACTAGAGCTCTACAGTCCAAGTTGAGAACCAATGTTAGTGGCTGAGTGACAATCTAGTAGCTAGTTGAATACACAAGCCTCATTGTCTCAGTGTTATTATTATTTCTTTGCCCTGGAGACTACTTGTAGTTTTTATAACATACTCTTCCTCATTCACTCCCTGTCATCCCTGAATTTCCCTGAATTTCTGGGCATGTAATAAAATTAAGATAAATAAAATAGAGATAGGGCTCATTCAAATCTAGCATCCAATGAAAATAGTAGACAGTGAAATCATGTAGTCAGTATTAAACCTGTGCTGTAATGTCTTTGGATTTACCTTGAAAACTCTTCTGGGAGAGGTCCTGAGGTCTGTTTCCCAAGGTCCCCTCAAAGAGATACATTTGCATCCATTTGACATTGATTCATGTGGCCAGATGGCAAAGACAAAGCTGAATCACTCAACAGAGTGGAGTGACCTACTTAACAGGCCCAACAATCTGCAGTTTAATACTGAATAAAAGTATTGAGTCTTTGAGTTAAAAAAAAATGCAGTTTTATTTCTCACTTATCTTACATGCAGCATCAACAGTCTGAATTCTAGATGAATCAGTTCCAACAAGCAAGGATTAAGTTGCTAAACTGATTCCCCAAGGCCAGAGATAAGACATGTTGTATGTGTCATTGCCAACCCAGTGGGTGCTGACAAAAGCCATTGACATATTTATGAGGAGAGCATATTTAGGCACATAAGGAACAAAATATCACCAGTAGACAATTGTGATGACCTTATGACATGGTCAGAAGTATCCCAGGGTATTTAGAATGAAGACCCTCAAAGTCCTTATAAATTATCTGAGGGAGAAAGTAAAAACTAAATGCATCCCTGTGTAAGAAGCATCCCTGCCCTGAGCCTGTTCTCTGTTAGAAACAGGGTATGAATCAAAAAGATGTGAACTGACTCAGAGCATCCTATAGAAACAAAGATGCAATTAGAGCATGAGCCTCCATATCAAGACATAATTGGTTCAAAACGGCCTTAAACACATCACATCAAATATTTATATTTCAGTATGATATAAAACTGGGTGAAGTATATATTAATTGATTAGGAAGCTAATAAAATACTATTAAAGGGGATGTTATAGAGACATCTCTGTTCTCCTTAGTTCACTTCTTAATTTTATTGTAACAGATCAAAGGTGGAAGTATTATTTCACCAATTGGTCTTAGAAGTCAGAATGGTTTTCCTAATGGGGGTTTGCAATGCCATTTTTGAGGGAGTGATGTGGGAGATGTAGAGCCATTGTTTAAGAAACAGATCCAGTGACCCATGTTTTATTGCCTTTTCATTTGCTTTCTAATGAAAATTCTGACTTTGGTGCAATGATTGGCAATGTGTCCTAAAGATCTTCTTACCTCTAATATTCACATCCTTTAACCCCTGTGCAGTCTTTAGGCATCACTACAGAATTAGTGAAGATAAGTGCTCAGAATCTCACCTCTAGTCTTTGGTAAACTGGCTTCCAAATTGCTTGGGTCTTGAGTTTAGTCTGACCTTTTTAGGCCCCTGCTCCTAACAACTGCGGCCACCCTATTCTCAGTATGAGGTTCCTGGCTATCTTCCTATTCACTCTGAACTTCTGGCATCTAGCACAGTGCCTAACAGAAAGATACTCAACAAATATTTATTGAATGAATGAACAGAGTGGCTCTTTCAACTTTATTGTTTCCTAAATTAAAAAAAAAAAGTCTGTCTGTCTCTCTATCTATTATCTATCTATCTATCTATCTATCTATCTATCTATCTATCAATTATCTATCTATCTATCTATCTCTCTCTATCTAATCTATCTATCTATCTATCTATCTATCTATCTATCTATCAATCATCTATCCATCCATCCATCTATCTATCATCTATCTAGGCTAACTTTCTATTGCCCAAATATTTAGGCAAAATATATTAATTTATCACATAAATTTTAATTGAATGTTTACATGCCATGTGCTTGCAAACAAAGGCACATGGTCCCTGTGTGGAGGTGAGATAGGCAATAAAGAAATAACCGCATAAATAGGATACTTTCAGAGTGAAAAACCACAGATAAATCAAAGAAAGGTGATAGAGCCTATTCTGTAGTCAGAAGGTCTCTATGTGGAGAGAGAACATTTGAACAGAGAACTAAAGAAAAAAGAACCTGTCACAGGGACATCTGGAGGAATAGTGGTATAGCAGCAGAAAGAGCAAAGGCATAATCCTTCTTGGGGACACAGAGACATAGCTGAAGATGGTGCATGACGTGAAGAGTGGCAGGAGGGAGAGGACACAAGGGCCTTGTAGAAGCTTGCTGAGAAGGTAGGCCTTTGCTCTACATCTTCTGATAAGCCAGAAGAGTTTAAGCAAGCTTAAGCTAGTGGTTTGATCAGATAGAGTTTAATTTGTACTTTCTATATGCAATTATGATACATCATTTCAATATAATGAAAAATGTTAAAGATGCTAACATATGAAAATATCCCTTCTGTCAAAATTATAATCAGGACACCAATTTATTATGACTACTCTCTTTCCTTTAAAAAAAATTCAACAAAACTGTTTTTTAAATATTGAGTTGATATTAAAAAAATATAAAATATTCATTAGATATAAAGAACACTGAAACAATAAACACCCATTGACTGGTTTATCAAACAACAGGCTTCAAGTTCTCACTGTGCCTTTTCTTGATCCCATACCCTCCCTGATTCTTCAAAGGAAATGGCAGTCTTGATTTTTTTGGTTTATCATTCTTGCACTTAAAAAAATAATAGTTTACTATGCTTGTAACCCTAAACAATATGCTGATCCACTTTGAAGGCTTTTAAACTTATAGACTTGAAATCACATTGTATTTGAATCTATGTTTAAAAGGATTGGATAAAAGAATAAAATATGTATTCTCCTGCCACTTACAAAATTTGCTGAAATTTACCCATGTTGTTGTATGTAGCTGTAAGTCATAGTTATTTAGTTGCTGTGCAGTATTCTTTTGTAAGTACATATTAAAATGCTTTTATTTATTCTTCAAATACAGCTTATTTCCATCTTTTTTGCTAGCATAAAGAATATTGCTATGAACATTCCTCAGATACTCATATGCAAGATACACATTTCCAAGAATATCTCTAGCGAGTTTCTACTTTGGCATGCAATTTCTGGTTCTAGGGAACCCACATCTTTAAATTATTGGAATGTAATACAGTTACTCTTTGTTCGACTTTAAGAATGTCTCAGTAATTTCTAGGCCTTTGCTTCTCCACATACGTTATGAAATCAGCTTGTCAACTTATACAAATGTTGAGGGTTTGGGGGCATTGCAATTAATCTATAGATCAATTAGGAAGAACTCGATTTTATGATGTTGGCTCTTCTAATTCATTAGCATATTATAATGGACTTTCATGAATCCTTTTCAATAAAATGTTATACAGTTTTCCATAATCTTCAATATATGTCACTAAAGTATTAGGTATAGTTTATCTGCTATGATATTATAAATTTTAAAATTATGCTAGCTTCCTATTGCTTATTTCTAGAAATGCAACTGGTATTTGCATACTGATTTCATATTTAGCAAATTTGTAAAATTCTTATTAATTAAAATAATTTAATTGGAAAACATAGAGATTGCATTTTGAGAACAATTTTATCACCTAGATTTCTAATCTTGAAACTATAGATTCATATCATTTGAAAATTATATTTTTCTTCACTTGATATCTGAATGGTATAACTTTTTAACTTTTTCTTAGCTAGAAGGGAATAATAGGAGACATGTTTGTCTAATGGAAATGTTTTAATTATGAGGTTTTTCTTAGATGTGTTTTTGTTTTATAATATACATACACATATACACATGTACACACACACACACACACACACACACACATATATACACACATACATTGGTAAAGTTTCTAATTGTGCTGTCTTATCTATATCTTTTATGCTTTGGTGATATTTTTTAGAGGAGTCTATCTGATATACTGATTATTTAAATAAGTGTGAATAGATTCTACTAGAGGTAGATACAGATTGTCAATATTTTTATATATTATAATAGTACATTATTATGTGCATATAAGTTTAAAATTTTTATATTCTCTTCAAGAACTGAACATTATATCATCAAATAGCAGCCTTTTTGTTTTTGCCTTTATAATCTGTTTGGTATGAGTATAGCTAAAGCAGGTTTCTTTTGTTGTTATTTACATAGTATATTTATTCTATTTCTTTCTAAACCCTTATGTTTCAGATATATTAAGTGGCATATTGGTTAATTTTTAAAAAGCTGACAATCTGATATTCATAAGTAGAACATTTTGAAATGTTTCAATTATTGGTATTAGTAGATTCATTTTTTCACCTTATTTTGTGTTTTCTCTCTTTTTTTCCTTGATTTCTTTAAGATTGCTCTTTCTAGTTGCAGAATTTTTCCATTGAAACATATGCAGTTATACACTCCTTTTATTCTCTTAGTGGCACTAGACATTTCAATATTTTTGTTTAGGGTTAATCAATATCTTTACTCTCTTGCTGGACTTAAACACTTAATTACTCTGGACACTTAGCTTTCTCTCTTCTTTTTTTCTGCAAAATCAGTTCTATTTGCCTTCCACCTTCTAATTATATACTGCTTTTCTATGCACTATTATCTGCTTTTTTGTATTCCTTGACTATTTCTTCTCTAGCAGTTTATGAGAAACCATTTAAATATCTCCTCTAGCAATCTGTCCTGCAGAAATACATGAGACTCCTTAAGGATATTTATATATAGTTTATATGTGTTATATATTTTATGGTTTCCATTATTTTATATTATACATAATTTTATGTATATTGCTGCTATAGAGGAAAACTGTTGACTTTTAAAAGTTAAATTATATCCAGTGTCAAATGAAATTCTTTTAATTGTATGTTTTCAATTGTCTTATAATCAGCAGATTTTTAAAAAAACATTCAAATATTTATAGGTCTTATTTCTTTCCTTTCATTGTACTGTAATTCACTAAGATGGAATATGGTTGGGAGAAGAGCGTGTTTGGGAGTGTGATTGAGAGAACAAAGTACGAAGGTTGGAGACTAAATTTCTGTCCTGGTTCTACCACAGAGATCCTTTACATGGATCTCTCTGGGCCTCTTTTCACATTTGCTAAATGAAAGGAGGTATCAGCCTGCCTTATTTTAAAACTGTTTGCATTCCTTATTGTCTATGTAATTTTCTAAAATTCTCTATCTTGGATTGCCTGGGTTAGTGATAGCTTTATCCCACCTTTGATGATTTAAATTTAATTTGCCCATGGCCCATCAACACATTTTTGTGTAAACAATGAAAATAGAAGAGCATAGCCCTGCAGGCTGAAAACAAGATGTTGTCAAAGTCCAGTGGAAAATCCTCTGTTAAGGAAGGATAAATCTAGGAAAATGCCATTTCTGGACACTGGAGGTAATGAAAGCAAAGCCCTCTGGGTTACGTAATCAATTTTTCAATTAGTATGCTTGTTTCTCCCCTTTATTTGTGTATAAATTAACAGCAGCTGAAAACAAAGGAACACAGAGGGAAGAAGACTGGAACAACCAATGCAATAGAGCAGAAATTACATTTACCTGACATCTGCACAACAGAGAAGGGAGGCGTGTGATCTGAAATCAAAGAGGACTGAAGTTTTAAAATAATGGACTATACCTAGATACCTGGTGTGGAGATAGTTATGCAGAAAGACACAAGGATGTGTGCTTGCTTGGGAATTTGTTTGCTGGTGTCATAGTAGAAAGGATGTGCTTAATAATATTTACATGTGTTTTGCAAAAAATTAATGGATTAACATATTTAAGAGATAGGTAACGCACATGGTACAAAATTCAAAGAGGCTATTCAGGGGCACTCATCTCCTCCCAATACTGAGTTAATAATACAATTTTACTATTAAGTACTGACACAGGCTTTCAAAAATAAGTTTACATGTATATACATATTTAATGCAAATGTGCATCATAAATGGATGAATGGAAAGACAGAGGATGGAGTGCTACTTTTAAATCCACTGCCCTCTAGTTTCAAGAGAAAAGATGTTAAAAATAAACCCTATTTCCCATTCTATTCTTTGATAAATGAGTATATAATTCCAAGATTAGAAATCTAGTTGATAAAATCATTCTCAAACTGCAATCTCTATGTTTCCAACTAAATTAGCTTTAACCTTTAGATGAAATAGTTGCAAAGGCTGGAATCATGGTCAAAATGACAGAGAGCAATGCACTGATGGCTACCCTAAGTGTTTTTAGTTGTTATCTTAGGCCCTTATAAAATCTTACATAATAGCATCACTTTGTTTTTTTTTTTTTTTTACTTTTTAGTTTGCCTGTAAGGCTGTAAAATGGAGGCATTATAGAAATGTAAATGATCATGATAAGACTGACCAACATGCCAAGCAATATATTTAGGCACAAAGTTTAAAAGAAAGTAGAAAAATTTTTCAAAGCCCCTGGCCGAGCCCCAGTTCTGTTGGTGATATCAGGGCAGAGAGTAGACTCACAGATCACAGGAGAAGCTCTCTTGCCTCCGTGCCTTCATGGTGGCATCCATTCACCAGTGAATATATCTGTAGGCTAAGTCCATTAAAATATCACCAGAAAAGTGGTTGTCAAGAACCAGTTTAATTAATTTGTCTATTAGGAATATTATATTTTAGAGCTAGTCTTAATAGAAGGAAATCTTGGGCCTTTACATATGAAACAGATTAAAAAAAAAACCTCTAAATTTCTGGTTATAGCTCAGCAGAATTGGAGATAATTTTTAGCCATAAAACAGCAATGTTTTTCTTCTAAAAAACGTGAGTTTAAAGGCTTTGACTAAAAATCTTGCTAAAGCTTTTGACAAGAGTTCAGTTTGGTAGAGAAAATTATAAGAGCAAATAGGAGAAGGCTGGCTCCACCTAGACGAGTGTGCCTTTTGTTCTGTGTGACCCAACCTTCATGAAGCTGTTTGTTATTCGCCTCATTACAAACATCTCTGTCACAGCAGGTGTTGGGTCAGGAGAGGACACGGTGTCCAGGAAACTCGCAACCAGGTTAGAAAACTCCCAGGAGACCCATTCCCTTTCAATTGACTCTGAGTAGCTGGTACTGCCAACCTCACCTCTGAGTTGGCTGCCCATTAAATGGCTGTCATTTAAGTCACAGCAGAAGCACTTCCCCAAACCACTCTCCCTGGAGGTATATGGGCTGCACTTTCAATGACAGAAAGAAAAGATGTCCTAGCCTTTCTACTATTAAAGGAAATAGAGTTGCTTCAAAATTCTACTTCCTAAGGGACTGGTTTTAGAGTTTCTTAGGTAAAATTCAGTCTTTCAAAGATGTCCTCCCCATTTTCAGCTTCCCCAAATGGTGGTTGAGTCCATTAGAGAACTCGGTATATCTTCGAAGTGGGAAGAGAGAAGATGGCAGGCTCAGACCCACAAGGCTGCCCTCTGTATCCTCACAGGCCTCTACTTCGAGTCTGCTGTTCTAGATTTCTCCATGGACTAATGGCTACAGGCCGTTTGGGGTGATTGATTGGCAGATACTGCTTAAGTCCATGGTCTGGTCTACTTGACCCAAGGGAGACTATTTGTCTTGTTCTTAGCACCAGCCCTCCTTAAAACCACTATTTCCCATCTTTGGGACACACAGGAACTTTCCTGTTCCTTTTAAGACATGATCCCCACTTTTTAGATTTTGGCCCGAAAAGTAGAAGTCAGAAATTTACATATAAATCTCGCCTCATGCTTTATTCTCTCTCCCCTTCTTCTGACAATCCCTGGAGTTGGAAGTGGGTGGGCATTCCTCTTCCTCTGTCACAATCTGAATTCTGTTATCGTCCAGCGTATACTAAGACTCTAGCCACTCACGTCTGGCTCATGTGGTAAAAGAAGCTAAAAGAATTTGGAGAAATTCTTTCCTCTCTTGAAATTTCTGGGTTTTTTTTTTTTTTTGGTTGTTTGTTTTTTTATGTTTTGTTTTGTTTTTTTAAGATTTCTGTCTTGCTAATGAGGATCTTCTTTCTCTGGAGTTGTGACTCAGTATTATTCCTTGCCACCTGTTTATCCCACTCTTATCTGACTCCCACTCCTACCTTTCCACTGGCCCCTCATTATTACTAAGGGCACCAATGACCTCCTGGTTACTAAAGTCAAAGGACACCTTTCTGTACCACTCAGTCACTGTCAACACTGTAGGTCACTCTCTTCATTCTGATGCCTTCTTTTTACTCTCTTGGCTTCTCTGGCATTCTTGGTTTTCCTATGAGCTATTCCATCTCTTTCAGGCTTTTCCTCCTCTACTGGACATCTAGATAACTAAAAGTCATCTAGAACTGAGTCCTGACATCCCTTTTCTTTCCCTCTATATGTCACGCATTTTATCTATGATGCTTAAATTCAATCTATATATATGATTCTCAATATTTTTTCTTTTTTTTTTTTGGCCTGTAAGCTATACCTGGAGAAAGGGTAAAAACTTCAAATTACTTAATTTTTTTCTATGTGAAATTTCTTCTTCTATAATCACCCTCATAATAGCCTCATGTAATGTAATGATGATAAAACAAATAACTGAATAGGGTTTTAGTCAGAAAGCAAGATATACTATTGTGTCAATTGGAAGTGAAAGACCTTGGCGAGAAATTGAGTACTGTCCCTTATTTGCTATGTAACCTTAGACAAGTCACATCAACTCCTTGGGTTTCGAATTTTAAAGGCCACAGGTATGGCTTAATTGTAGTTTTAATAAAAGGTTAAATGGGAATTTTGCCAAATGGTGTTTCATTTTCAATGTCTGAGCACCTCCTCACTTGTTTGGAAGTGGGATAGAAGGGCAACATTAAAGAGAAAAATTTCCTACAGAAAATAAAACTTCATTCTGAAAACTATTTATCCCAGCAGTTTTCCATTTTATTTCATTTATTCTCACTTAAAACTTTTAGTGGAGAAAAAAGTGGCCTTGTTAAAACACATGAGGCAAGTGTTAGCTTAGTATTAGCTATGGGTAGTTTCAACAGTGGGAGAGAGATTATGTTACAACTGAGAAAATTTTCAGGTAGAAATTGCTGACTGGGTTAAAAAGATGTTGTCAACAGTAGATTTATGTTTTAGGGGACTTTTTCTGTTGTCCCCAAAATATTTTGTATGCAAGGCATGAGAGTTTACAGGTCAGCAAGGCAGCACTGCACCTTTCTGAAAGAGGAAACATAGAAAAAAAGGTTTTAAAAAGGTAATAAATTATATTTCAGCAGAAAGTTTTGTTTCAACTCTGGTAAGCAGCCACAGGAACTCTGCATAAATCCTGGGAAAACCCTGCACCATAACACAGTAAGATTCATGCCAGTGGCATGCTGGTAAATATTTAAAAGGTCACTCTCCTAGGAAGGGGGGGGGAGCCTCATTTATAGTGTTTGCTGATTTTTATAGTGTAAATATTCCCACTATGGCCTATTTAAAGCTACCAAGTGATGATCTGGATGAAGAGTTAAGGAAGAGGTACACAGCAGCACCTCATTATAGTGATCACACAAACAATAGACCAAGACTACCTCGAGAGCCCCAATAATAGTAAAATGTCTAAAATAATCAGGCAGTGGTGAGTTCTGGGTATTTTGCTAATCTTTGTTTTTAATATAATTTTCTTTAATTGCCAAGTTAATGTAACTTACTGTTAAATAGTGGCTCACAGAATTCCAGAAAAATTAAAAAATAAGTTCCTGTGAGCTAGTATGACCAGCTCCAGCTCCCCATTGGTTTGTGCTCAAAGAATAAAGATAAATTAATATTAAAATGTGCTTAAGCAATATTTAATTACAGTTGAGTTTTGAGATGTGGACACTTTGCTTTAGTGTTTTTTAAACTTGTTAATTTCTAGACCTCTATGTTATCTCTCAACAGGTAAATTAAAAGCAGAGATTAAAATCATCAGATGCTAGATCAATAGATGACAGTTTTCTGTAAATTTTTGTAAACTGAGAGTGAGATAGGTATCTCCTTCTCTAAGAAAAAATAAACATAGAAAAAGATATTTGCTTATTGAATAACATTTTATGAACTGAACTGTGTCCCCTCAAAATTTATATATTAAAGCCCCAACATATGTGACTGCATTTAGAGATGGTGCTTTTAAGGAGGTATTAAGGTTAAATGAGGTCATACAGGTGGGGCCCATATCTGACTAAACTGGTGATCTTATAAGGAGGGGAAGATACACCAGAACTTGCTCTGTCTGGGGAGAAAAACAGGTCAAAGGCTATGTGAGAACTCAGCAAGAAAGCACCCTCTACAAGCCAAAGAGAAAGGCCTTACAGAAACCAATACTACTGGCACCTTGATTTTGGATTTCAGCCTGCAGAATTGTGAGAAAATAATTTTTTGTTATTTAGGCTACCCTGTCTGAGATATTTTGTTACAGCAGCCCAGGCAGACTAATACAACATGTAGAAAAGTAGAATACACACGAGAAATTAATATTCAGCATGCAATCTACCTGTGCTGCCTATATGTTAGCCACTAGCTACATCTGGCTGTTTATACTAAGTTTAAATAAAATAAAATAAAAAATTCAATTCCTCAGTTGTATCAGCCACATTTCAAATACTAAATAACCACTTGTATAGGTGACTGCTGCATTGGACTCTCAGACACAAAACCTTTCCATCACTGCAGAAAGTTTTATTAGACAGAGCTGCACTAGACTATAAGCAATTCAAGGTGTAGAGGAGAAAGCGCATCTTTTTAAGCAGTTATGTTTTCTAAGCACCTAGCCTAGTGCCTGCTATACAGTAGGAATTTAATAAGTATTAGTCGAATTAATAAAAAAAATTAACACTATTTACTTCTTTGTAGCTACTTAAAGCATTCATGGTTCCTGAAAACTACAAAAATAAACACACATATAAATTTATTCTTATTATTGGCAAGTAAAAAACTAAAAATGAGCAATTTTCATTTTCCCTGGGATGAGAACACCAACATCCATCATTAAGATATAATTATAGACTTCATCTCTCAGGTGTTAATATAGCAATCTATAGTTGTTAATTCAGAAGCACAATATCGATTCTAATTTATTTTTCTAGGTCATCTCTGCTCTATTGTTCTATTAGTGACCCTATGGACTCATTAAATCTTTCAGCATGATATTTATGCAACCCTATTTAATGAGTCCTTCAATACCCTGAATTCTCTGAATCTCATACCTATTATTTTTGTGGCAAACTTCTGAGTTTAATTAATCTTTTTCTTCATGGACTCAAAGGAGATCATAAAAAGGTCATCCAACTCTGCTTGCAGACAGCCTCTTTGTCACCACATTTAAAGATATTCAAAGAGATACACAATAACCTTCGGGAATCTATAGTCATCCCTCAGTATTCTCTGGGGATTGGTTCCAGAATCCTTGCCCCACAAGATACCAAAATCTGTGTGGGGATGCTCAAGTCCTTTATATAAAATGGTGTCGTATTTGCATATAAGCTATGCACATCCTGCAAAATACCTTAAATCATCTCTAGATTACCTATTATACCTACTACGATGTAAATGTTATATAAATAGTTGCTATACTATATTGTTTAGTGAATAATGACAAGAAAAAAAGTTGTACATCTTCAATACATACACAACCATGATAGGCCTAAGTATATAGGACACGTCAGCAACACTGTTGACTTTTTAAAAATATTTTTATCTTCACTTGGTTGAATCTGGAGGCCAAATGCACAGATATAGAGGACTGATTATGTTTATATATTCTTATTCTCAGAAACTTTTCTTTGTTTCTTGCTTAAATCTTTCATAATTTAGCCCAAAGCAGTTCCCTTTACTCTAATTCTATAGCTAAAGGAGAACAGGGTCATTTTTCATATGCTCTGGAGAAACCCTTTCCTGTGCTATGCCTGAGATTTAATACAACGCAGAAGGAGATGTTTCTCACCCAATATGTTCTTTTAGATTGCCTAGTAACCTCAGGGGCAAATACTAGGTGAATATTATTTAAATAAATACATAAAAACCATGAAAATGATTGCTTATCAAATAAAATAGACCGTGGTACAAAACCCAATGTGTACCCTAACTCCTCTCTTGTCTAATTCAGTCCACAACTTTTCAAGTGGGAGAGGTGGGCTTTAGTTAACAAGGATGCTGTTCTAAGGCCAGTGAAAGAGAAGGATTTAAGAAGAGAGAGTAGAGAGAGGCGTTGGAGGGAAGACCTCAAGTGAAGGAAACCCATTTAATATTTGGTTTGAACTTGGCACCAACAACATAAGCTGATGGCATGTGAGTAGAGAAGAAGGAAAGGAGGAGGAAAGTTAAGGTTGGGAGGAGGCAAGCATGTCTGTCCTCAATCCTGATGCTTTAGAGCAACCACGGATAGAGAAGGTTATGTCAAAATCCTTTGAACCCACTTGTGCAGACCCCAGTATGTCTCAGAGTCTACCCCTCTTCTTGGCGTTGCTTTCCCACTGGATGTGATAAACAGAAAACAGCTTCCAGTGTTGGCTTCCTGGAGGTGAGTCTTATTTTCACAGGGCTAGAAATCTTGTAATATATAGTCCTGGGAGATGTTCTTCTCCAAGATACTTGTTAAAAACAAGTGATTTTTGAAAAACTTAAATATCCTACTTATGATGTTTAATTCCTCTTGCTGTTGTGACCAGTTTGGGGTCTAAATATCTGGCAAGATTTGGTTGTGAACTTGTGGAGGCTGGAGTGCACTACTACCAAATGAAACAGTGTTTGGTATATGGGACAAGCGTTTATCCCTTCTAAACACTCAGAGATCTGCATCCTTCAATGGGGAGGCTAGTAGTTTTTCCATTTTACAGATGAGTACACTGAGGCACAGAGTATCCTTGGTGCTTGCCTATCCCTGAAATGTGAGATAGTAATATCACACTCCTGACACCAACATTATAAAATCATGGCTTCAGATATTTACTTAGAAAGCTGAAGGACACAATACATGGGATCCCTAAAGTTTAGTACTTCTTGTCTGATCTTAGTAAAGTTCATTATCATTTTTGAACCTTAATTCCCTCAAGTGCACATGGTGAGAATAAGATAATACATGTACATGCTTTGAAGGTGCTTGGCAACATATAGTAAGTGCTCAACAAATGCTAGCTGTTATTGCTTTTATTATTTGTCAGTGAAAAAACTGTTAATTTCCTTCTATGGCCTTGAGTTGCTCTTTATTATTTTAAAGTGCATAAAAACTGTGTTTGTTGCTATTTTGTGCTCCCTATTGAAATTGGCATGGCCTAGAATAAAGCAGACACTTAATAAATATTTAGCATAAATTCATAATTTTCCAATACTATAACACCAGTATTTTTAGAAATTGTTATTCTCTTTACATAAAGGTTCATACATATACAAATGTGCAAATATCCTCTTTTGTTTGTTTTAAGTTTTGCTCTAAATGACTTGTATTTATTAAAAAATAGACGTTAACAAGGTTAAAAGTATGACTAACATGTTCAGCTTCACTTATCAATCTCTAACTGATAACAAGGAATATATTTATCATCAATGAGGTTTGCATTCACAAAGTTAAAAGTGTGAAATTTCAAATATTTACATGATGAGTATTCTTGGAATCAGTCCTTTAGTATAAAAATCATTCTTTTCTGGCAAATGTGTGATGGCCTTTTATTCATTAATTTTGTTTTTAACTGCAGTCTATCAATGGAGGTGTTGAAGGTAAGGAAGAAACATTTGAGGAAATATTAACTCGGTACAGAATGTACTTTTTATGTATTATTATTAAAGAAGAATTTTTATTCTTTTTTAAATACAAAATAGTTATTTTTTTCTGTTTTTGCAATGAGGCCTATTTTTCCTTGGAACGTGTAAAATCGGTTTATTTTTATGTTGCCTTTTATATGTGAGAAGCTAAAAGTACCCAAGTAACTATGATTAAAGATTTTTTTAATGTACAGGTATTGTGGGAATATCTATCTCTTTTAAAAATAAAAATTTTTGCTTAGCAGGAAGCTCAGTTTATATTCCAAAAGGAATATAAGTCGTAAACCAGTCGTCACAGGCCCAGTAAAACACAGGACAAAAATGTAACCTTTACATCCCCATTGCATTTGTTTGGAAAAACAAAACCCAAGTCATGTTTTCTGAGCTCCAATGTCATTTTTTTCCTTTGAGAGAATTTAATATTCTACCTATAACAGTAAACTTTTCACAATAACTCTCTAAAGTATACTAGGACACAGTAAGAAGTATAACAACAAAGCAATCCAATGATGCTCATAATTGGTGATTTAAGAGACAACCTAAACATTTATAACCAAATGAAGAAGAGATTTTCAAGGTCTTCCTGATGCCTTTCTGGAGAAATCAATATTACTCACCCTTCCTCTGCCCCAACTTCCCAGTTGAGCTTTATCACAAGATTACTACAGAAACAAAATCATCAACTTTGGGAGGACATGAACAGAATTCATAGCCAAGTTGTGGCTTTGCTCTCCAATGACATTTTCTACCTCTCTCTTCCTAGCATTGCAGTCAGAATAGAAAATAAAAATGATAATATCAAAGGCTTGTGATTGCCAAAAATTAACATATAACAAAACACCATGAAAGCAGCTAAACACTACTCTTTCAGCTAGGAGGTAGGAATGTACTAGATCTTTGCTTATTAAATGTGGTCCATGAAAATGTGGCAGCAAAACTAAAAACGAAGGAGGAGGAGGAGAAGGAGGAGGTGGAGGAGGAAGAGGAAGAGGAAGAAGAAAAGGAAGAAGAAGAAGAAGAAGAAGAAGAAGAAGAAGAAGAGGAGGAGGAGGAGGAGGAGGAGGAGGAGGAGGAGGAGGAGGAGGAGGAGGAGGAGGAGGAGGAGGAGGAGGAGAAGGAGGAGGAGGAGGGAGGAAAGAAAGAAAGAGAGAGAGAGAGAGAGAGAGAGAGAGAGAGAGAGAGAAAGAAAGAAAGAAAGAAAGAAAGAAAGAAAGAAAGAAAGAAAGAAAGAAAGAAAGAAAGAAAGAAAGAACGAGAGAAAAAAAAAGAAATGCAGACTTCAGGTTCCATGCAGACCTTCTGAATCAGAATCTGCATTTTCACAGGTTCTCCAGGTAATTCATGTGCGCATTAAAGTTTAAAAGGCACTGAGCTTGAACATTATTGTGTGTGGCAACTGATGTAGATGAAGAGGAAAAACTTACACCTCTTTATCAGTTAAGTTGTTTTCATTAATTCTTCAACATGTTTGTAAACTGTACTTCTTCACAGGTCAACAAGTGTTTGAAGACAAAAAACATTGTAAGCCTCACTGTAGAACTCTATTCTCAATACATCAGAATAGAAGTTTGCTTTCTTTATAATCACTATAATGCCTCTTTTCTCCCTGAAATGCATACCCATTAGAACGGCACAGGTTAATTTTCTTATTAGCAAAAGGAAAACAATAGATTTCATGATGTGCCTCCTCTATCAAGTTAAAGTCATCAAGCTTCATTTTGCTCCAACCAGCAGCCATTGGCTCAAGCATCCCTATTGGTGAGGTATTTTTAAGACCTCTTGAGTGGATTGGGTCAAGAAGACTCTCTGAAAGTTAATTTAATGCCATTGGATTTTAAGATAATAAGATTGTGGACAACCAGTGCTGTAAGACGTAGTAACTTAAAAAATGTTTCAAAAGAAGAAATAATAGTGTGAGTGTAAGAAAGATTAAGGTAAAAAAGGAAACCAATCTTTCAGGTAGAGAAATAAAAAGAAGGAAAGGGAAAAAGACAATGTGGAAGAATGGAATTTGTGTCCCAGAGAAAGAGAACAATGATGAAGAAATAAGTACCAGAGGCAGGAAAGTAAAGATGAGGAGTATATTGTGGATGTGGCTGGGAACTAGAGTAGGAAAAAGATGGGGAAGCAGGGAAAGAGTGAAGAAAAAAGGAGCAAGTCCATGATGCCTGTAAACTGGATGGTCACATGCCACCCTTCTCTCTAAAGCTACCCCTCCCATCCAGTCCTACCTGGCCGGAAGGACGGTGGTCACCACTTGAGAGCTTGAGGGTTGGGGGGAGTAAAGTTGGGGGAAACAGAGGGATCCTCATGGCAAGTTTCCGACAAGAATGAGGAGGAACCGTCCCCCTGTGTGGAAAAAAAGGGAGGCTGTCATTTTTGTGGCATTGAAATTGATTTCTAAGTCATCTGTTGTTTCAAATTATTTGCCTGGGGGCTTGGAGTGCCTTCTAGAATGGAGATTTAAAACCTCCAACTCCTTTATCTACTCCAATACTTCTTACCACAAATGCAATGGAATTAGCAATTGAATTCTCCTTGGTTCTTCCCTATCCTCTGTAGGGACAGTTGTTCAACATGTTTGCAACTATTTCTTCTGAGAAATTCTCCACAAAATCCTACTACTGTCAAGAAACCTGAGAAAAGATTGTATTGAATTAGTGACAGTGTTGAATAATGCAGCCCAATGAGTCTGGACTTAACGGCTTGTACTTTTCCCTCCCAAAGAGAGAGAACTATTTTTTTAGTCCATAGAGTTAATGTTGTTAGCCTTCTACATAAGTGACTCATTCAAGAACTACATGTTGAGCACCTACTATTATGTGTCAGGCATTGTTCTTGGGCACCTAGAACACATGAGCATCACTGAGCCAAAGAGTCAAAGCCCATGCTTTCATGGAGTATACATTCTAATAGGAGGGACCGACATTGAATGACACACTTAAGAAAGAAATAAATGACCTAACAAGATAAGTTAATAAATACTACAAAAACCAGAAAGCAGAGCAGAGTAAAAGGAGAAGAGATGCCAAGGATGGGAGAGTGGTGCAGGGGGTTCGCAAATTTAAATAATGTGGTCATGGAAAGTCTCTTTGAAAGAACAGATTTGACCAAACACTTGAAAGACAGGAGGGAGTTGCCCAAGCAGACCCTTGGGAGATAAGTATTCTGGACAGAAGAAACATTCCTTGCAATAGCCCAAGATAGGAGGGTCCTGGTTTGTGGGGGCTCTGCAAGGAGTCCAGGATGGCCAGAGCAGAGGGTACGCCGATGAGGAAACAAAGAGGGTATGCACCAAAGTGGGGTCAGATCATGTTGGATCTTGAAAACTTTTATTCTGAGAGTAATGGGAGTCATGAAAGGGTCCTGATCACTCCTCATTATGTTCTGAAAGGATGACTCTGGCTCCTTTGTTGAAATAGATTGTGTGTCGGTACACATGAAAATGGGAAGACCAGTTAGGAGGTGATTTAAAAATCCAGGTAAGAGATGATGGGGCTTTGGCTAGGGTCATTGTGCTACGATTGGCACCTTAACAATTATAAATATGGCTTTATAATATTTTGCAAGTCCTTGGGGTTTTTTGGTTTCACCTAAAACAAAGAGCCAGTAATAAATTTAAGAATTGCACAGCTCACTGTGTATTTCCCCAAACCTAAGAACTACTTTTTAAAAATATATATAATATGTAAGATTCAAAGAAAAAGGAAAGATAGAAAAACCAAATCCAGAACACAATATATTTCTATTACTTAAATGTCACCAAAATATGTCCATGATGTTGGTTACCCTTTAACACACACATTTCCATAAACTAGCATAATTAGATAGGAAAAGTCCATTTTAATGCCAAAATAATTAAACACACTAATCTTTCCTCCAGTTGTGTAAAGTCATTTGAGTGTGATGGTCATAGAGGATATGTAGTGAAGAATCCATCCAAACTAACAGAAACATCATGAATTTTTCTATCACAGATCATTCATTAGCAAAAGTTAAAACTACCTGTCTTGATAAGATTCTTTGAAATATGAAAATATTATTTGAGCCTTTGCTTCAGCTGCAAAGACTGCTTTGTTAAAATTGAAGACTATTCTCAGCAAATGGTTACAATAAATGCAGAAGACTTGTGTTAATTGATTTTTGTTGACAGAAAATGTCTAAGCAAGACTCCAAGTAGAGCTGCTATGTTTATTTGGCCTTAGACATAATACATAGAAAATAGGGAATGTGACTCTTGCTCTTAGAAACAGCTTTTTCTTATTTTGAACTGAAAAAAGTATTCAGAATTATTTTTCAGCCCAGTGGTTCTATATTTGCTTTTTGCAATATTGCCTTTTGTCTAGCGTCCACATACTACTTTATCAAATATGTCAAAGCATATAAAAAAATCCTTTTTGCGTACTCTACAGGTGTTTGAGTTTGGTCATCATTCCCCTTAAAATGTTGAAGGCCATAGTAAAATCAGGAAGTGGTCCTCTGAGATGAGTTAAATTTTAGATTCTCTGCTTTAAAAAATGTTTAGGGCATGTGTGTTTGACTATTTCATTATCCTAGTCAGAACAGGACTTTAAAAACAAACTGGAAATATATTAGGAATAAAACATCTATTTAGTATTGGCAAAATTATATAAATAATTCACAATGACAGGCACACAGAATAGAAATATAATAAACCCAAAATGTTTTGTGGGTCAGCCATGGTTGTGTGGACATTTTAATTTATTATGGGTAGGCAGACGAAAGTCAATGGGATTAAAGTCTATCTCATTCTTTTCCTGATATTAACCTCAGTTCTTGCTGGGAAGATTCAACCCCACAAACACATACACATGGTACTCTGGCAGGTGGTGAGTATTCTCTTTGGATCCCCACCCCCACCACCCAATATACCTATCATACTCTTACATTTTCTCATCCTTAGGAAACAAACTAAGGACAAAAGAAGGCAGGAGGAGTTAATAGGTATAAAACAAAGGGGGGGGGCAGGAAGAATCAATAGCATCCCTAGAAAACTGTTTCAATTTTGTTTAAATCTCCAACTCATTTGTCTTACAGAGGCCAGTAGATAATAGAAATCCATAAATCAGCCTGGGGAATACCATGTAGGCCTAAAGGGAAGCCACTTCTCAGTTCTAAAGATTTGTTTCCATGTTGACTCACTGTAATCATATAATCTAATTTTAAAGATAAATCAAATGTTTCTTTAAATCAGAACATAACCAATTTTTCAATAATAGTATGATGGTATGGAATGTGCCAGTTTGGCTAGACTGAACTACATTTCCCAGAATTCTCTTTCTGTATCTTTCTAGTTAGGATGGGTTATGAGGGAGAATCTTTCAAGAATTGGAGGGTTAATGAGGAAGGAGACAGCTATTGTGAAACATACCTCATTACTGCTGATCTGCTGACTTGGCTTGATGTCATGAAGCAGCAACTGGGACTGGAATCATTTTCCCTTCTCCATGAATATTTAGTTGTTCTGACTCATAGGCCAAAAGAGCGTGTGTGTATATGTGTGTATGTTCAGCTCTGTTACAAAGAAGCTCAGCTTCTGCAATTCATTCAAACCTCTCATGATCATCTCTTCTAGACTGCCCACCTGCCAAGATCAGCATTAGATGTGGGGACAGCCTTGTGGAGATTGCATATCCAGACCCCACAATTGCATGGGCCAATTCACTGATACACAGATGAGCATGTGCGCGCTCTCTCTCTCTCTCTCTCTCTCTCTCTCTCTCTCTCTCTCTCTCTCTCTGGTTCTGCTTCTCTAGTTGAACCCAACTGATATAGATGTTAACTAATTCAAACATTTTAGAAACATTATGTGAGAATTTTCTATTTCCTGTAATGGCTGGTTAGGTTATTTGAACCACCCTCCACTCTGAAAACAAATACAAAAGCTGGATTTGATGTTCAAACTATCTTCTTTAAAAAAACTTATGAATCACAAAATTTAAAAAATGATCAGGTCCAGACTACAGGGACATTGAACCCACACAGATAATAAGCAGGAAAGCCACTTTTGTGGCTGGAAATTCTGAATTCATTTTTTGACATCCTCATAGGATAAGGCCAAAACTCAAAGCCCGTGGCTTGCTTGGAACGAGGAATCTCATAGGAAAGCTCTTCTATAATAACCTAGGCATACAAATTGTAGATTTGAAAATAAAAAAAACTTCTGGAAATAAAATACAAAGCCAAAATTAAAAATTCAGTACATAAGTTCAATAGCAATGTAAACTAAAAATTAGCATATTAGAAAAAGGACCGGAAAAAAATTGTTCAAAAAGTAGCACAGAGAGACAAAAAGATGGAAAATATAGAAAAAAAATTAAGAGACAGAGAAGATGAAGTAAGAAGATCATTTTATATGTAAATAATGTGGTGAAAAGAAATTATTGGAAAAAATGATAGAAGCCATTTTGCTGACATGATAGCTCATAGTTTTTTCAGAATTGATGAAAATTATCCATGTAGTCCCCTCAAGCATATATTTAAACACATTGTAGAAAAACAATATAAAGTATAAGAAAAAACTCCTAACTGCATGCAAAGGAGGAAAAATACAAGTTATCATCAAAAGGATTATCCTTGATTAACAGTTAACTTTTCAACAAGAAGTCAGAAGGCAGTGAAATATCTTCAGTAATAAAAAACAACTTAAAATTCTATACCCAGCAAAAGTATAATTACAAAATGTAGACAAAATAAAGACATTTTCAGTCAAAAATGAAAACGAAAACCCTAAAGAGCTTACCACCAGGACTGAATAAAAGAAACTTCTAAAGTATGTAGAAGATAATGACCCAAAATGAACAGTCTAAGACAGAAGAAAAAATGTGCAGCAAGTAAGCTTGTGAATACGTATAAATCTAAATGAACACTGACCATATAACACAGAATAATAATGTCTATGGGTTTAGAAGTCTATAGAATGAAAATAAATTTCAACAGTAAGTTAAGAGGAGAAAAGGTAAAACTCTTCTAATGTTCTAGTATTGCCTAGGAAAGCAAACATATCTAAGTTTTGCCTTTAAGAAAATAATAAAGAACTATACATTTTTTAAAAAGGCAAATTTTTTTATTGAAGAATGAAAAGAAAATTTCTTACACAGAGAAAAAAGCAAACCACTGAATGGGTCAACAAGGACTTGACAATGAGTAAAATGTAGCCAATAGGCAATCAGTTTACACTCTGTGGTCTGGCTCCTATGAAAAGTTCCATTGAGTGCTGGCTGGGAGAATCCACATTTTCCCATAAAGCAGCAAAGAAATAGAGGTGGCAAAAGAATCATGCAAGAAAGAAGATTTTACTTTACATGCCCAAGTTAGTCTCTTTCTCCTGGAACTCTGGGAAGGCAGGACTAAAATAGCAGCATTTAGGGTTCTGTCTCAGGGCCCAGTGGTAGGTCTGTCTGACAAGACTAACTTCTCTGAGAGAGATGAGTCACTCACCCTGTTACAAAGATGTCAGAGGGGAAATGAGGAAAATCAGGCTATATCTCTCTGGTTGAGGAAAAAAAAAAAGAGCCAACATGATGAAATGTTCTTTGGCTACAAATTAAAATGCCCTAAAGCTTCCTGGAATTCTCTCTTGCTGATGAGCTAAATTAAAACAGAAAACCTCCATTCTAAGAAGCATCAAAGACAAATTAAGTGTCAGAGAAAAAGTAAATTATACATTTATTGACTGTTTTATGAGGTTACTGAGACGGTTTATTAAAAAGTCCCCTCAAAAGATAATTCTTCTTGTAGTGAGAGCCTGTAGCTGCAAAGTGATCAATATGTAGTGGCGTATTCACAGCAGAGTCACAGCAACTCCTAATTAATGATGTTTGAACATGTTAAAATAAATCCCTTTGAAATGTTCAGGAAAAAGGCAGAATTTTCTCTTTATAATGAATCAATTCAGAGTCTAGCACCACTATAAAAGGTATGGTTTCTCTCCGCTGGCAGTTGGGTTCTTGAATTGTTTCTCACACTTTTTGTACAAACCTTTTGGCAAACCCAGGTATGGAAATCCCAAGGAAACCAATCATGACACTGAATTGAAAGACTGCATCCATCTTAAGAATTCTGCAGCTATAAATTTCATAGAAAGACATACCTTGAACAAAGCTGAAAACAGCATAAACTCAGAGACTGAATCCAATATTTCACTGCTAAGAAATATGCTGCTGAATATTTCTCCTGACTATAGAACTCTACTGAAAAGGAGCTGAGTATTGTCTTTGAAGAAATTTGTAACTTAATAAATTTTAGTGGAACTTATGGAAAGGAATGCACAATGTAATTTTATGTCAAATTGAGGACCAAAATATTTATCTATTGTATGAGTTGACCCTAGGATCATCTACTTCCTTCCATTTTCCCCAACACCCTTAAGAATTACATAAAAAAGGGATAGACTCATTGAATCTCTTTTTTAATGGAAAAAAAAATGAACTTTACATGTGAAAAAGTCCACTGGTGTATGTCACAAAGTGGGACATTCTAAAATAAACTTTCACATTGTGGCTGGCCAAATTTGGTGCCCTACCAAATATGTACCAGCAGGACAGAAGTTCTTGGTTAACATGGAAATAAAATGGATTTTTAACCTGGTTTTGATTGAAGCACATTGTCCTACAACTGTTTGGTTTCAGGGTAGTAAAAATGTTGGAAACTTGCATTGATCCTTCCAAATCATAAGCACATGGTTGAATAAAAGGTTAAAAAATTACATTTTGAATTAATCTTCATATATATCTTGCTCTAAATCTAGCCAAAACTCCTTGCCACAGTCGAACTGTTGTTTTTTAGTAATTGGCTTTTAAAATTTCACTTGTTAAAATTTTTTTATACTTGTTTTTTCACTTTTAAAGGAGTGGTTTAGTTACCAAAATTATAGAGTGTGACTGGGGTTCAGAACAACTCAAAATAGTAGGACAAAATAGGAAAATAGAAGGAGCTTCTTCCTGTTTATGAGAAGGTTAGGAACAATTATTATATTAGTTAGAATAAGTGATAAGAATGAAGAGGAAGTAAATGATTATATTTGACCATATGATGAAAGAAACTGACAAATTGGAAATAATAGGATGCCATGTAGTGTATATTTTTGCTGTAAGCAAAAGAGCCATTATTGGTTTCTAGTTAGAAAACTGCTTACTTCACCTGTAAAATACTTGAAGAAGGAACTCTATTCTCCTTGGTAACCCCTGGCAAAATTCAGCATGCTTTCCTCTTCGTAAGAAGGTTGCAACTGTCTTTAACATTACCTACTATAGTGTCAACTCAATTTCCTTGCCCAACATCTAGTGATGAAAGAGTTCATAAATTTCTAAGTGTCATAAAATCACTCTGCTTTCACATTTTTCTGAATGAACAGACTGACTCAGTTAACCTCTTTTATAGATACTGTTGGTCAGTTTCATTTTCTTGAGTTGCTCTTCTTTCTATTATGTTTCTGCTTTTATAGATTTCCCTTATATCTATGTCAGGGTTCAAAGGGCATTCCAATATGAATGTGAAGAAGGATTATTTCAAAGCCAGTGCTAATCTATTTCTGGTCCATATTCAACAATTACAGGACTGCAGATGACTGCTATGCTGGTCTTTCATTTGCCTACGTTTGCCTACATTTGCTATCCTGTGCTTTGACCTTTCTCCACATGACCTACACTCAATCTTACTGTTTTACTCCACTATGTTATTGTTCCTCCTTATCATGGTTATTTCTCTTTATTAGTCATTGTGTCCTATAATATTAATAGTCACGATATCTTCTTTTATTATTAAAGTTATGGTTCCAAAGTACAATATTTTAAGCCCTGAAGAACACCTCTCAATAAATGCTTTAGTTTGACATAGAACCAACAATCTTCAAGGGCAACCTTCAAATCCAGATACAGTAAGATGGTCAGAAGAACAATCTCATGGATAAAAGCAAAAGAGAAATCATAGTGGTTGCTATCTACAGTAAAAAAAAGAGAAGGCAATGAAACTACTAAAAATTTATAGAAAATCTTCAGATCTCTTTCCAAGGAGCCAAAAAATATGAAAAATTGCTCTAAATATGGTGGTAACATGCGTTGTTTGTTACCTACCCAGTTGCGATCACTGTTTCTTTGATTAAAAAAAAGTAGGCACCTGGTGACCACAATGAATTGAAAAGAACCTGGACTCCCTTTACCTTTTTGCGTGAATCTTAATTATTCTAAATGAATCATGAAAATTATGTTCTCATGTACATGATTACTTCAGGAATGGACATATGACAGAATTCTAGCCAATAAGGGGAAGCCTACTGGGGATATTTAGGAAGGTGTTCTTCAATTCTATAAGGAGTTATAAAATAAAGGCATTCTTTTTTTGCCTTTGAATATTTTTACATAGGACTGTGACTCACAGAGCTATGGAAGCTGTCTTACAGCTGTCAGTTTACCACCTGGGGATGAAAGGTAACAAATTGAGATGGCATGGTAGGAATTCTATAAATACCTGGATTATTGATGAATTAACCATTCCTTAAACTGAACTTCCAGTAATGTGACTTACTAAATTTTATTATTGTTTAAGCCACTTTTACTTGGGCTTTCTGTATAGTTGCTGCTGAATGCATCCTGACTGATAAATTGTCCAACAGTTATTAGCTCTTACAGTGTCTGGTTATATCCAATGAAGTAGTTTAAAAGGTGTTTCAATAACAACAAAAGTTGACTTTAATCATGATGATGAGCTAGAGCACTAACATGAAATCTCTATCAGGTTATTTATGCTGACAGTTATGTAATTTAAACATATTCACGATTGCATTTTATCAATGAGTAAAGTTGTTGATATTTTTGGACCAAAAACAAAAACAAAGCAAGGTAAAACTGGGAATAACAATATTTCCCAAGGGAGGTTTTTTAGAAATACAAAATTTTGCTAATGTATAAGCTAAGTATATTATATCAGTGTTCAAAGTAATGATATATTTAAATTCAGACAGCATGAAATGAAATTATAAGTATTTGAATATATCGCCTGGAACTGATTATTAAGGTGTTTCTTAAATTTCAGTCAAACCTGGATCTTCTGTTTCAAACATCTGAGTGTTTTTAAATGATTAATCCAAATGGAAAGTACAGCGAATTCTAAAAATATATTAAAAATTACTACACTTTAATAATTCATAAGAAACCTGAGAGGGTGACTAAGAATATTTAAATTGTACATGTATATGAAAAACATAAAAGTTAGCATATCTAAGTAATTACTAACTCTTGGATTTTCATTACTGCTTAAGAATCTGTATTGCCAAGCCTAAAACTATAGGAGTCAAAAATATTAAAAAACGTCCTAGCTAATAAACATGAAAGAGCAGAAATAACCACAAAAATATATTTAGAATCAGTCTATAAGAAGTTAATCAATAAATGGACTATAATAAAACAAAACTAACACTTCTGAGCTTTCTGGGTTAAAAAAGTGCTTTTATGGAATAACAGTGACTTTTAAAGTAGATTTTAAAGTGCAGATTAAAGGACAGGCAAGTAAAGAGCATGTTTTTCACAAACAGAAAATATTCCTTGATAAGTCAAAATGGATGGAATGTTCTAAAACAGATGCTATTTGCTGACTTAAAAAGTGTTTCATTTATAGATATTCAGTTCATTTAAAGTTAGTATTCATGAAACACTGATTTTGTCTAGAAAATAAACACAAGTAATTTTAAAGTAGAGCTCCAATAAACTATTATTATAGGAGAGAAAAAGATTTTTCCCCCTGATTTATGAGAATGTTTTGTTTGATAAAAACCAGAATCATATTGATACAGGACATCCTCTGCTGGACGAAGACTGACATTACAATATTACATCAGCTATTTAAAGCTTAAGAGGCTTAGCAAATTTCTCCAATTCTACCTATCTTGTTAAGGGAGAGGGGCTGGGATGCTTTAAAAATACTTATGCCTGAACTACATCCCAGACCAATTAAAACCAAATCTCCGGAGCTGGGTTCTGTGTAGATGCAGTTTTTAAAGGCTTACAGAGTATTGCTAATACAGGCTTTTCACCATCATTGAGAAAGATACATGAGTTTCACACGTGGAAGTGATCTGTGATTGTGTGCAAGGTACATTAATTAGGGAGGAGTTATTCAAATGAAGGAAAATAAAATGAAATTATTATGTATTATTATTCAGTTTAGTTTACCTTGGGCTTTTCATCCAGGATCTGCTGACGTATCTCCTTGTGTTTCTCTACAAGTTTTTCTTGCCTTTTACTTTGTGCCTCTTCTAACTATAAGAAAGTTACAAAGAAAGTTATCTTCATCCAAACGTTCAAGTGAATGTTTTCAGAAAAAAATTGAAAGCTGTTCAGATCTATGGCATACATTGAATTATTTCATACCCTGGTCAAAAACTGCCCTTACAGGTGTAGGAGACTGTTGGTAAGGGTTAGAACTAGCTGATGGGTACACAGGAGTGAGGGTGGAGTGATCAATGGATTATACTATTCTTACTTTTTTGTTAATATTTGAAAATTTTTTTAAATAAAAAGTAAAATGGCCTTTGGAGATTGTCATCTTTCTCTACCATTGATGACAACTAACAGTTCTTTTGAGGAACCTCCCACTGACATCATAATTCCGTGCTCCTGACTTTGGAAGTGATTCCTGAATTCACTCTTGTTTTTACCTATCTTTTATTTTCTTTTCCATTTTTTTTTTTTAATTCGAAGATCTAATTGGCTTTATTTAGTGATTCATGAACCAGGCAGCATCCCACGTAACAACTAGAAGGGCACTCCCTCATGACGTCTATCTCCAAATGAACCTTTTTATATACAGGTTTGCAATTAAACTTGCAGGAACATTGATTATGGAGTGCCGGCTCTGTGAAGCAGCTCTTCTCAGTACTGGTAATAAATAGGTACAAGGAGGAATGGCATTGCCCTCCAGAGGCACACTGTGCTTGTCAAAGGTTCCCACAGGCTTTGTAAAGGAAAGAGGGTGTAACTGTATTAAAAAGAAATAACAGATAAGAAGAGAGAAAATACTGCCTTTTGCAACAACATGGATGGATTTTGAGATAATCCTGCTAAGCAAAATAAGCCAGACAGAAAAAGGTGGAAGCCACATCATATCACTTATATGTGAAATATAAATCTAAAAGGAACAAATAGGGTTAGCAGAGACTCATGGACATGAACAGTAAACTACTGGTTACCAGAGGGAAGCCGGGAGAAGGGAGGTAGATGGGAGCAAAAGGGTCAAAAATGTGGTGATAGAAAGAAATCTAACCATGGGGGGTGAACACACAATGCAATATATATATGACTTACTGTTGAATTGTACACTTGAAACTTATTGGATTTCATTCACCAATGTCACCATAATAAATAAAAATTAATTAAAAAAAAAGAAGAAGAAACAAGCCCCAAATGGAGTCACTTTTGTTAAGCCCCATAAAACGAAATGCAGTTAGTTTCAGCCTCTCTCAAGAATGGAGTTTTAAGCCAATCAGTCTGGAATTTCCACCTTCAACACTAGCAGGTAACTCATCTGATAAAACCCACTGCTTTCCCCCTAAGGGAAGGTAACCTTGCCTCTAACAATCACCTCTTTAACTTCCTTGTCCCACCTGTCTGCCTATAAACCTTCCACTTGTACAACCCTTCAGAGCAACTTTCTATTTACTAGGTAGATGCTGCCTAGTTCATGAATTGCCGAATAAAGCCAATTGACCTTTAAATTTACTCTTAAGTTTTGTTCTTTAACAACCACGTACCCTCTTGATGTACTGCACCACCTCCTGGATGTATGACCGGATCATCTCTGTCTTTTCCCTAAAAGCAAATGACAAATCGACAAGCATCAACAAATATAAGAATCTCAGAATTCCAGATGCAAGTTTACAGAACTCTCAACATTCTTATTACTGCTGCAAGGAAGGTACAATGCACCAGCTCTGGACAAAGGTCAGGTTCCACCCCCAAGCAAACGGTTTTCACTAAACGCTAAGAAGGCTGCCTGACATTAGAAGTTGAGTATTTCACTTTGTCCTAAGGGACATTCTTTACTCTGCCTTTATTTAAAAGGCTCTTTTTTGAGTTTCACATTGAAACCCTTACAAAAGGGATCTTTTGAAAGGTTAATTATAGGAGAAATTTCACAGATGGGGCTTTACGGTTAAGAAAGATACAGAATAAAATTAATCCTCAGGTAAAGGTGGGGAAGAAGGGGTTCTTTCTCCTTACTCTTCCATCTGGCTTTTGTCTTTGGATTTAGCTTCTGTTATCTTCTCCTGCCTCTTCTTATCCATTTTCTTCTTTAATTCCTTCTTCTCTCTGAGTCAAAATGGAAGTAAAAGGGGGAAAAAGGCAAATCAAAGTGTGTAGTTGTGTTTAATACATTTACATACACAAGTGCATTGTAATGAGAATGGAGGCTTACTTCTCACAGATTTCTTTAAGCTTCTTTAATTGGTTGTTCTGACATTCTTCAGCAACATCCATCAGTTTTTGAATAAGCTGGGGGAAAAAAAAAAACACCAGTGTGCTGTTTTACATTATCATAAACAAATTACCCCTCCCTTTGCTCCTCTAAACAACAGTATCTGTAGTTAGAAAATCTGTCACTGATGTTTAACAATAGTTGGAATTGCCAGACATCTAACATAAGCAATGTGGACATAATTTAAAACCATCATATTATCTAGGTTTTAATACAAAATTCTTCTTCTTATCTCTTTTTAATTAAACTGGATTCCTTAGGTTATTGAGCTGGTTACTGCAGCTTGGCTCAGTGCAAAGACAAACAGTGTGGACCCAGATTCTGATCTCCACTTATCCAAAGTATGATTTTGGTCTAGGGGCCCACATTTTCAAACCTACATTTTCTTGGTTGTAAATGAGATTATCAACGCTTTTATCTTTTGGACATAACTCTGAAGCTTAAAATGAGTATAAAACAAATGTGAGTTATAATCAACTGTAAATTATAATTCTTGGTTTCCAGCTGTATTGTTTAATTGCTTCATGGATGATAGGAGTTACCCATCTTAGAAATCAATGGTTGTATCCTTGTGTGATTGCCTTCCAAAAGACATCAGAAATTCTCTCTGTGTTAGCACTGAACTTTTAGTGGATCACTATGAAGTAATTATTTTATTTGCTTGCATCTATTTTCTTATCAAACCAAACTTCAAGAGGGCAACAACAGTGTGTTCATATCCTCAGCCCTTTGCACAATTCCTAGCATTCATTAGGTGTTCAATGAATGCTTGTCAATCATGCGAGGGTCATTTTACCCTCTCATCCCTCCTCTTTCTTTATTCTATGTGTAACCTTCTGCCATTGCTCAGGCAGCAGTAGGAATTGAACTCAATCCTTCTTACTTGACACCAAACGGATGGTGTGGATATCCTATGAAAGGCTGCACTGCTGTTCCCCAGAGAGGGAGACTCAGAGATAGCAGTGTGAATTGACCAGTTTTACATAAGCTGTAGCTATAACAGTGACAAGGCAATATAATTGTAATGTCCGTAAACTTTCATCAATAATTCATACATGCCAAGCACAATTTGAAGAGTTTTAAATGTATTAGTTTATTCAATTCTAAGAGTTGCCTTATCAGGTTGGTGCTATCACCTTCATTTTATTTACGAAGAAAGACACTGACATGAGGGGCTCAAGTTCTTGGCTTAGGGCCATAGAGGTAGTAAGTGACAGAGCTGGGTACAAACCCAGACAAATCAACCTATGACCTTCACCACTTTCTCATGCTGCCTTTTCATTATGACTTAGAAACGGTTTGATAAAAAACCCTTCTTATCTAAGGAAATAAAAGAAATCAAGGGATAAATTTTCTCACAGGATTACAACAAAGAATCCACGTTAATTTAACATGAACATGAAATCTGATGCATTCATCTGTGAAGTGGATTAAATCTGAACAAATATTAACTGGGGCTTGGGCCAGAAGAAAACGTATTTGATCATTCAAAAGAGATTGCCGGTCATGTCCATTGCAATTAAAGAAATCATAAAATATGACAGTGTTGTAGCACCATTTGTCAAGCTGTCTAGATGTTAAATTTGGTGTGCAAAGCCTCTGGAAATTTCCTTGAGGATTCCTGCAATGCCTCTATTCAGTACCTTTCTTTCCGCAGAGGCTTTTATTTTACCCTATTCACTCCAAGGCATTATAGAAAGTTATCCAGGGATCTCTAACCCTGGCTGACACATTAGAATACTTGTGGGCAACTTCTTAAAAATGCAGATTCCAGGGCCTGTTCCTAGGCCTGTGAACTCCAAATGTCTAGGGGCAGAGCCTGGGAATCAGTATTTTAAAAATCTTGGATGATTTGGATACTTTGAGGGGATCTATACAGACCATTGTTAAATCTTCCAGCAACATTTTTGAATTCAATGATATTCATATTTCTGTTCCAATGTTATCATCTCTAGTATTCATCTGACTCCAGAGGATTTTCTTATTTTCTTGATTATGTCAGAACCTGGTCACATTTACTGCTTTTCTTACACCTCTTGCCCTCATCCCCAGCAATATCAATATCCAGTCAATGAAGCCACTGAGCCTGAGATCTCACAGCCCTTCTACCCACTAATTTTTATTTTGATTTGGTTTTAGTTCCCACACGACTGCCAGTACCACACTTCCTCAAGGTTCCCAGGAGTTCCCTGCCTCCTGCATCCCCTGGCCTTCTTCTTTGCCCCTCCCTCAGACAATCTGCACTTGGTCTTTACTCTTCTCAGAACTAGTTCTCATTTCCCTTGTTCCTAGAACACACATCTTTGTCTAAACTGTTCAATTTAACCACAATCCAACACACATTTATTAAGCACTTCCTAAATACCAGGCACCATCATAGAAACTTTGAGCTGATGACTTGGCTTTCCAGCTCTTGCCATTCAAAGTGTGGCCCACGGACCAGCAACATTGGCATTGCCAGGGAATCACATTAGAGATGCAAATTCTCAGTTCCTTCCCCAGATGAACTTGAAATCAAAATCTACAGTTTAAGAGGATTCCCAGGAGATACTTGTGCATGTTATAGTTTGAGAAGCATTGTCTAGATTATTGACAAAAATGAAGACAATTTAGAAGAAACCTTCCATTATGGACTGAGTGCCTGTGTCCTTCCCCACCCCACACCAAATTAATATCTTGCAATCCTAACTCCCAATGGAATGGTGTTAGGAGGTAGAGTTTTGCAGAGGTGATTAGGTCATGAAGGTGGAGCCCTCATGAATGGGATTAGTGCCCTCATAAAAGAGATCCCAGAGAGCTCCCTAGCCCCTTTAACCATATGAAGACACAATAAGAAAACAGTCATCTATGAACCAGGGAGTGGGCTCTCTCCAGACATTGAATTTACAGGTGCCTTAATCATGGACTTTCAGATTTCAGAATTGGGAGAAATAATTGTTGTTTAAGTCACTCAATCTATGGTAACTTGTTATAGCAGCCCCAACTGACTGAAACATCCTCTCAAATTCCTTCTTCTCTGCCTCAAAAGACCTTTGGAATTTTATCTGCATTCTCTCCATTACTCCAAACTCAGCTTTCTCACTCATGACCCAGGGATAATGTTCTTGGGGTAGTTGTGAAAGCTGAAAGGGAAAAAACATGTGCAAGTATTAATAGACCTCATCATAGGTTCTTAGAGAAAGGTCCTCACCTTTGTTTTCCATCCTGTATTCTCCTACCTGTGGCAGGACTTAGTCCACCATTTCATTTTCTCCTCTCAAACTTTCTACTGCACTGGACACATTCTCTTTGCATAAAACACATTTCTCTTTTCCTTATCCTCCCAGAACCCTGAACTTTTGTTCCATCCTTGACTTTCCTTTCATTTCCATCCCCCAAATGGAAGGCTAATTGCTGCTTCCAAAGCTGCAAGATTCCACCTTCATGTGTTTCAACCCCACCATCTTACTTCCACTCCAAACACTGTGATTCACCTGATTTTGCTTTAAGATTACAAAAACTCTTTCACTACTAAACTTATTGGTCATTTCTCAAAGACTTAACTTTTATTCCAGAAATTCAAACATTTTCTTAGGTCAAAACACCCTTGGATCTCAGTAATTTTTGCATGGCACTCTTAGGCTAAAAATAAGTAAGTAAGTAAGTAAGTAAGTAAGTAAGTAAGTAAAATTAAACAAGTTTTATTTATTTATTAAATAATTATGTCCAAACAACTTAAGAGTACTACTTTGCACAGTGCCTCAGGGTGTTTGCACACACAGTTTGGGAATCATGATGTTATCCTTCTGACAGCATTCCAGATTTCAACCACTCTCCTACAATACTCTCTTTCCTTAATTTAGAGTATCTCCAGCAACCACCACAGTCACTCCTCCTCTATCTCTTTTAGGGGTTTCATTTTATTTCAGCATTATCAACTGCCTTTGACCAACTCTACCTGAGGATACTCTCAACCATCTTAACATTTCCACAAGCAGGTTTAGGGTCGCCTTTCACCAAAGATAAGTCACTGCATTTTCCAAATAAATATTATCATTCAGTTCTCTCTTGGGTAATTTCCCCACCAAACGAGTCATGCGGATTTTTAAATTTCTTCTGTCACTGCATATCCCATGGGTTGTGTTAACAGAATTCTGGTGCAGATTTTCAGAATGGACTTGGCAAGTATTCCCTTCCTTTTTGTCAGTCTCTCCTTAGCCCTTCTACTCCATTCCCAATTTTCTTTTCTTTTCTGTGTACCAAATCCTTAACTGACTATCAGCAAATATGTTATGCTCCAGCTCTAAATTTCCCTTCTCAATTAGCATCCAACATATCCAATAAACTAGGCAGTATTTTACTCTCAGAATGTCCAGGCACACGCCTATTCTACACTTTTTCTCGTGTTATTCTTCCACCTTGATGATATTTCCATTTGAATGGGAAACAGCACTGATAATAGAACATTCCCATGATTGCAGAGAGTTCTATTGGACTGTGCTTCTGTAACTGCTTTTGATAAGAGAGTGGAGACGAGCTAAGATTTCCCCTTGTCCATATCCCTCTCCTTTCTACCAGTCTTTGGTAGTTCTCCCCTTTGATAGCCCAGATAACTCCAGGCCTTAGCATCTCAACCGGCTTTTTCTATAAGCTATCACTTATAGATATTTACCTTTGTATGTACATACTTTATTATTCCCCTCCCCAAATTGTGCCACTACTCCTAATCTTAATAATTTTTGGAACCCCAGGTTTTACTTAAAATTGACACAAAAACAGTGTGAATAAAATCTTTTAGGTTTTGAAACCACACTGTCCATGACCTTGGTGATAGCTATGGAGCACCATGTCCAAGCTCTGGACTGTCTTATCTAAAATACTTTGAAAACTACATAATCTTGGAACTAAGAAGCTAAATTTTATTACCTCAGGAATAAATGTCTTATTGTGAAACCCACATGTACTTTTCTAAAATGTAGCTTTTGCATGCAACTAATAAAAATGGTGTTTCTTTAGAATCCCAAAGCATAAGTTTTTTTAAAAAGGACAGCGTCGCAGTGTTTAGTAGGACACATACGTAAATGTTCTTACACTGTGTTCAATTCCCCTTAGTCTCCCCTACTCTCTTGTATAACAGACCTCTACCTGTAACATTCTGCCCTTTCCAGATATTTTCAAAAGACCACCACTCTTACTGTAATTTTGCCCTTACAACATTTACTGTTTTCATTTAAACATCCTTGACAAAATGGAGAATGATTAATATCATGTCTTTGTTAATAATATGCCAGTAGTGTCAGACTCATGTCAAACTGACAATGGGGTTATATATATAAATCAATATTTTATCTCTTTCCTGCCCTTAAAACAGAGAGTACGGTGTTCACTTATGGTTTTCTCTGCCCAACATTACTCCTCCAGAAAAGCTTCTGCTTTCTGAGAACTGGCTCTGTGCCCAATGTGGTTCCCATGGGAGCTTCTCTATTCTTTATGTCATCCCTTGGTCAAAGTAACTGACTGGTCCAGGAAGGCAGTGATCCAAGTTGGACTAGTCATGCCCTGACTTTGGCCACAGGTGACTGGTCTAAGATTGCAAACTTGGCCAGTCATGTGACCCTAACATGGATTTCCCCAAGATTTTTCCAACCTGTCACTGGATAAAGAAATATAACTTAGAAGGGGTCAGTGCTTATATATTTTTGACAAGGCTAAGACTATATGCTGCTTTGGAAAAGAATACTACTACTGGAGAGAGAGAGATTGAGTACTTCACGTACCTATCTCTCTTTGTTTTCCCTTCCCCTAGTTTGGAAAGTTATTTCTTTCTTAGGTAATCTACCCTATGTGTTATTGTAGCATATACTCTTGTTGTCTAAGTTAGTCCAATATGAGTTTCTGCCACTTGAAACCATGAGAATCCTGACCAAGAAATAAAATTAAAAATTTCACTGCTTTATACCCAAATAACATGGAGAAACCTCTGCTTTTTGTGCTCAGGGTTTCTATTGCATAAACTGAAAAAATGACCCAGGAGGGGAATTTTCCAATAATTAATATGTTTTTTAATTATTTTAGGGTACACTCACTTTTGATATATTTATTAACGGACAGGCTCTATTCAAAGACCCTATCAGTCATGTATGTATTAACCACAAAAGTCACTAAAGAAAAATAAAGAAGAAAAGATTAGTTTAAAATTCCTAGAGGATATGTGGTAAACTGAAATGCAGTAAACGACATTTAATTCTAACTTTTAGTACGACTTTTTTTCTGGCCCAAAGGAATAGACACATTTCAATATTTTTGCTTATTTGTTTATCACTCATAGTTAAATGTTCCAAACCTTTTAAGGAGTGAAAAAGAAAAGTCCCAGGGGGATATAATTTCATGCTTGTTCTCAGATCTGCGCTGAATTTCCCTTGGTTTAGTCATTTGCGGGTGAAATAATGGTTTCCATGGAAGAGAATAATTCCTAGACTGTAGCTCAAAAGGGATAAAAATTATGTGGACAGAAATTGGCATCTTTGGACTCTCATCTAAGAAAGATAATTTTAGAAAATAGGCAAAAAGTCAAGTATGAAATGTTCTCACTTCAGACAACTAATCTTCCTTCCCCTTCCACTAATATCTAGAGAAGGTATCTCCTTCTGTTCTACTAGTCAAAGCACCCACTCTGAGTTTTCACTGTAAATTATTTGTTTTTCTTCTACAAAGAATTAAGTTGTGATGCTTCTAAACTAAGTAATGATCTGTGAACTAAGCACATTACTGAAAGTTTATAAACAAGGTAGATGTTTATACTGGGATGTGTCCTTGCCATTCAAATTGAGAAATATTCATTTATTCATCAGCCAATATCTTCTGAGTACCTATGTAGTACTACATACTACAATAGTATAAATGGTCCAACTGTGAGCTGACCAACAAGCCCTGTCCACATGGAGCTGACATTCTCCACTAGCTCTCTATTCTCCTTTCAGAAGGAGAAATTCTTAGACCAAAGCGGCAACTATCTTGATCATAAAATTAATTTTTAAATTTCTATAGCTAAACAAAATTCGTAGCCTCTTATCTGAATCTAAATATCTAAAATCCTTGGAATATTTTTTCATGCTGGGCAAAGAAATAAAACAAGTGAAAATCTGACCAAAACTCCTAGTTGGTGTCAATAAATTGGTCCAGTGAATGCATAACACTTTTTCACTTTTAAATTATGCCAAAGTAAATGTCAGCTTTTTAGCTTTTTGGGAATGTAAACAGATCAATGTAACTTACTCATTGAATGATATTTTGGGTATTCTTTTATGAAGCTATCAACTGGAAATATTTTCAAACTCTAAAAAATCAAGAAATTTGATAAAGGGAGCTTTTGTTGTTCTATCTAGTTTATCAATCTAGACGATGCCTGGGCTTTGCCATCTCAATTCTCTGGGGCTTGTTTCCTCACTAGTAAAATATAATATCTAAATTACCTCAAATGTTCTTTTGGTAAATTATAAAATTATATGATTCCATGGTGTAAGTGTTTTTGGTATTCAATAATGGTTTAAAATACCCTGAAAATAATTTTAAAATTATGAGTTTATGACCATGAAATATTCATTTTAATGATAAAGGTAATTTTTATGATAAAAGAAGTTTCATTTAAAATGATTCATATATAGCTTTAGGTAAAAATTTATACTAGACCAAAGAATTATCCCTTTGTAATTATAAATGCTAATGACGGTGCTTGTAAGAGTTATTGAAAGCTGATATTTTATCACAAATGGTGTAGGCATGAGCTTCTTGATTAAAATAATTAAAATAAAAGCAAATGAGAAAATGTTTGCATTTGACAATGTCAAATTATATTATTAAACCAGTTGAAGAAAAAACTCAAACCACTAAATTTTAGGATAGGCCTTCATAATTCTAAAAGATGTCAAGGTCATTTAATTTAGAATAAATGAAATAAATAAATATTATTCATCACTCAGATGTGAGAAAGTAGCAATCATATTCAAACTAAAGGTGTTTAAATAATTAGCAAAGAAGACCTGGCTAAAAGAGACATGATTTGTCCTGTGGTTTGTAACTAAAATAGCAATAAATCAAGGGTTTAATATTTCAACAGTTCATTTGGAAGCCAGACACAGAAGAGCTGCTCATGAAGATAAATACAGCATGTCAGCCACTTTTTTTCTTAATGTAAAATATATCATGTCAGCATCCCTCACTTGCCAGATGGAATGCAATGAGTCCTGTAATTCCAGAGGGCACAAACTAAATTATCAGACTTGTGGATTCTATTTTGGAATTTTCCTTTCAGCAGAATCTCTTCTGTTCCCTAAGCTTTTTTAAGTTGATGCAAGTCAGAATTATTATTTTCTTTGCCTTTGAGGAGGGTTCTATTTATTGACATTTCACCCCCAGTCTTATCTAAATAGTCAATATTAGCACATAAGAATATATTAAGACTTAAACTGTGGACACACACACACACACACACACACACACACACACACACATACACACACACACAAACCAAAGTGAAAAGTGTATTGGTTTAAACCGAAATCCCTTATTATTATTTTAAAAGGTTTGAAAGTTGGACCATCTCTGTATTCTATAATTTAAGTGAAACTAGCATTACAGCCAGAGGAAAACTTAACAAGCATTCTTGTATAGGCTTTTTATTTTAGAAATGAGAATGCACACACTTAAGAAGTGAACTGTTTTAGCTACATATCTGAAAATGAAACTCATGTCTCCTCACCCTAAATCCTGAGCAAATTTGTCCTTTGGTAAAGAAGGATAGCTATGTTCTAGGCAGTGTGTTAAGTTTCCATGAATTGTTTTACTGAATCTCACATCCAAACTATGAGGGCTGTGTGTAGATTTGGGTGTGGGGGTTGGGGAGGACTTAATTCTCCACTGCTCTCTGAGCAATATGACTTGTAACTCCTCTAAGCAAAAAATAGAGTCTACTTTCCTATCTCTAAAATCTGGGCAAGTCTTCTTTGGTTTGGCCAAAGAAGGAGGAAGACACAAGATCTCTTAAGAGAACTTGCCCGCTTCCACTTCCTCCCAAATGGATACCTTTTCAACTTCTTCATGAACAAGCCCAGGCTAGCCTACTGAATGATGAGAGATGTGTATCAGTCATCTATGTTGACCCAGGTGACTATTGGACAACCTCTAGAAGTAGCACCCCAAGTGACTGGCAGCTGAACCAAAGATACATAAATGAGCCCAGCCAAGACCAGAAGAACTCTCCAGGCAAATCAAGCTCAAAATGCTATATCTAGAACCATGAGCAAAATAAATAGTCCTTATTTTAATTCAGTAAGTCTTAGGGCATGTATTACATAACAAAGCTAACTGATAAAGATGGGCATAAAGTAGGCTTGACTTCAGGAACTGTACTCTTAACTACTCTAAGCCTCTGAAGGCAGGGGCCACATTTAGGCTTGGACAACATGGAGTCCTTCCACCAGTGTGAGGACCACAGTAGACCTTTGATAATTTTGGGTGAGTGAATGAATATATAAGCATACTTTATACTCTCTAACTTGCCCAACATCCTAAAATAATAAATGAAAAGATGCAGTATAAATTACGTGGGTTCAAAGAACAGGAGTCAGTTCAACAGAAAAATAGGCAATAGATGCGAACAGGTAGTTTGTGAAAAAAGAAATACAATGGCCAATACGTATATAGAATTATGCTTATTTTTGCTCATAATTAAAGCAATAGAATTTAAGATCAATATCATTTCTAAACAGACACACACACACACACACACACACACACACACACACACAAAGAACAACATCAACTCTATTAGGGCTATCTAATGATGATCAGGAAAACTGACAAAAACACATTTTGACAATTTTTTATTCCTTATTTCACTGCTAAATTTGTTTATTTATTTGTTATTTCTTGTTTGCTTGTTTGGTAAAGAATGTAAACTTTTGGGGAAAGCTAAGTCATTTATTTCTGCAGAAAAACGACCCTATTGTAAAGTCAGAATATTGGAGGAAGACAGAGAACACTACCACAGCTACAGTAGAGATATTTCCTGACACTGCAATTGCTCCTGGCACACATACTTCAGCGAGGCAACCATAGAAGGAAGAAAATTTAAGGTTGGCTCCCAGACAGGCAGCAATAGCAAATAGTGCTGATAGAAATCATCAAAAAAAAAGGTGAAGAGCTCCCTCAGGCTGCAGCAGGATGTCAAAAATTGCAATACATATTTATATTTAAACTCAAAAATTCCTAGGCAATTATAAAAAAAAAATTAGAGTAAAAACAATGCTTTATGTACACTAATTATCCTTTCTTATAATTCAGTGAAGTAAGGATTATTCTTATCTTCATTGGACAAATGAGAAAACTAAAGTTCAGAATAGTCATGTAGCTACTCAATGGGGGAGCATTAGGCAGAAATAATGATGTTTCACACAAGACCCACACTCACATCTTGTTGGGCTATCCATTCACAGCTCATCAATATTCGCCAGAGCTTTCACTATAAAACACTGGGATTGGCAGGGAATTGGGAAACTCAAGTGGATAGGTATTGATGTTGGTTTGGGGCCCAACTAAATGATTGATTACTGGTGGGACAGGCAGGCGATTGTATAAGAATATGAGCCATTAAAGTCAAGGTGAAGGAAGGGAGAAATGAAAGACATTAGAACATGTGAGAGACTTAAAATATGAGAAAGAGGAGAAAAGGTAGGAAGCAAAGCAAAGAAAAACACAACAAGCCTCTGCAAAGGATAAAGAGTGTGACAACTGTGAGAGAAAATGAGAAAAATCTTTTTTTGAAGCCACTAAGAAGAAGGAAGAAGAAGACGAAATGGAGGAGGGCCAAGCACAGCTGTGACTGAAGAGGGACCACACAGACAGCAACACAAAATCCCTCTCTCACTAGGTAGAGTGAGTGTTTAGCCTTTTGTGATGCTGAGCTGATTACTGTGAGTGATCAAGAACCCTCAGAGGGATCCCCTAAGAATTTTCTTCACTTACTAAAGTCACTTTAAAATTCAAACTGAGCCCTAATGGTATAGGCAAAACTCAGGGTCAACCTGTGGTGGCTGATAAAAACAGATAAACAAGTTAGAGCCAATTCTCCAACCCTATAGGGGACAGGGGTCCTTAACTTGGGTCCACAGACTCTCACAATATCTATGGAGAGATTTCAGGAGCGCAAACTGGAATGGGGTTGGGGAACTTACATCTTCATTTTTACTCAACTCTATCTGAAGGTAACCATTTTCTTCTATTGCGAATATAGGTGGGAAAATCACAGGAGTGATTTCCATAGCACCTGTACCTTTGTCATCAATAGATACCCACCTAAATTAATGATCAAGCTGTCGATAGTGGAGAGCACAATGTATTGCCCATTTCAACTAAAACAAATTTTAGGCTTATCCAAAAATACATTTTGAACAAAGATAATGATCCATGGGCTTTAAAACTATGCTTCTTCAACTTGAATGTGGAACAAGTCACCCAGGACTCCTGTTAAAATGCATATCGTGATTTAGCATGTCTGGGTGGGGCCTGAGACTCTGCATGCCTAACAAGCTTCTAGGTGATTGGGGGACCACACTTGGAATAAACAGACTGCCGAGCTATTTAGATGCAAAGCTTTAAGGATAAAGATACTTTTGGACAGGTATAAAAAATTCTTTGAAGCTGTAGAGTCTATGTCACTTGGTGTGCATTTTTATACCTCCCATGATAACATAAACTATTCCTTCAAAAATATTCTCTTGGTGTTTATCAGTTTACAGAATTTAGGCAAATTGTTCTTTTTCATATCGATTTACTGATATCTTTATTATTGCATTTATCACATGGTAATATAACTGTTTATAACACATGCTCCCTAAATGTATTGTGATAATGTCTTCTTCATCTTTATCTCCAGTGTCAATCAGAACATTTTGAAAATAATAATTTTTTAATGAACATTTAACAGGGAGTTTATCGATGCCGCGGTTTCTTTCTAGATTCTCGAACTGTGGGCGCTGGCAATTGAAATGTATGATCCTTAACCAAAACACATTTGTATTTAATTCCCAAAGCAATTTTGGGAGCTGAAATAATTTCTGTTTAATTTTCCTCCTCACCTCATCACCTAAATACTCCTTTTTAACTGGGGCCTACTTGATTTTTAATTACATTTCCATTTGTCTAATTTAGTCAAAAGGCCTATTCATTATTCAGAACCACACCCAAAGATAGAGCTGACACTTCTGCATGCCTTTTAATCAAAAGAATTCCTGGCAGAACAATTTCTGGTCATTACAAATAGAGTTGATATAAAGTTCTGGTACACAAATTACTTAACGGTGTGTAGTATAAATGATAGATGCCCCCCAAAAACCATAAAATAAACTTTGTTTGATTCTAAATGCAAGGTGTTTGGACCTTAGCCTTCTTAACGAAGGCCCATACATGTGTATTCAAAGGAGCTGAGGCTTTATTGAAAACCCAAATCCACAGTTTAAAAACCATTGACCTGTACACTTTAACTGAGTGAATATGTGAAATAAAGCTGTTAAGGGGAAAAAAAGAGAAGCACAGTATCCTAGTCTTCATAATGAAGGAGTTGGCTGTGTGCTCTCAGTAGATGTAAGGTCATTATTGTTAGGTCGATGGGGGGGATGGGCTAGCCAGATGCCTGCATGGAGACTTCCCAACTTGATATCAGAATCCAGACCTTCTAGCCAGACATCGGACATCAAAGTCTGAAGTCTGAAATGCCCAGTTGATAAGGTCCCACCCTAGAGCCCTGGGTGCCACCACCCTAATTTGGATGCTCGAATAACAATTAACATTCCCCACTCTATACCCTACCCCCACAAAACCCCATAAAAACTATGCCCTCCCACCCCAGGGTGCGACATCTCTGGCCCCTCTCCTCTCTAGACCAGAGAACCTCACCCGGGAGCCCTCTCCCAATAAAGGCTTTCTTTTAAAACTTCTCTCGGCATGTCATGCGTTTACCTTACAATTATGATAACTTTGGCTTGGAATCTGAATTAGTGGAGGTAGCTGCTTAATGGTTGTAAAGCAGGGGTTCTAGAGTCAGAGGACTAAGTTCAAATCCCAACTGCACTGCTTTCTGGTTGTGGAACTTTGGGAAAGTTACTAAATTTCTTGGTACAATTTTTAATTTGCCAAATGAGCTGACAATAGTACCAAACTCCAGTAGAGATATAAATAAAGATAATTGGACAATTCCCATAAATGGCTTAGCATAGTGTATGGCCCAATGGTGATTGTTCAATAGATGATGCCATTTAAATTTTATATGATGACTATTTTCTGGAGTACTAAGGATGAGGTATTGGAGAATCTGACATTCTCCAAGACCCAGCAGTGGTTGTAGCTGGGTCCCAAAACCGTTATATTCCATGAAAATTCCCTTTCATTTTCTTGGGTCTGTCAAGATAATCCCTTCCTGACACCAAACTTTTGCTGCTTAGATTTTATTTCAGCAGTTCATAAGCCAGGTGGCTCATCAGAATTATGTGGAGCTTGTTAAAGATAAATCCTTGAGTCTCAATTTAGGTATGGGTCAGTGAGTCTTGAAATGTGGTCCTGGGATCAGCATCACCAACCTTACAAGAGGCCTGTTGAACTGGAAATTCAGGGTAGGATTCAACAATTTGTTTTAACAAACCCTTTAGGTGATCCTGATGCATGCTCAAGTTGACAATATTAATCAAGAGGAATCTGATATTTGATAAGCTCCTGATGTGATTTTGGCCTTCTCATTTGCGTATTGTCACCAGGAAACCAGTACTAGAACAACCCATTACACTGAATCGCCTAATATACATTCATGGCTAACATATCAACCAATTTCCAACCTGTAAGCAAAAACAGCCTCAGAATTTTCTTACGTGGACAGGCCTTCAGCAAAAAAATTGGACACATCATACAAACACTTCTCAGAACCCATTTCCTCTGGAGATACTACTTTAATTTCTATTAAGCTTACTTATTTGTTCTGTTTTGGGCACAAGCTGGCTCTCAAGGACATTTATTGATTGTTTCATTTAATTTATCTGTCACTAAATATTCATCACATCTTTCCTAGGTGCCTAGACATCGACAACGATAGAGAGAATGTCACAATTCATGAGAATACATTTTGGAGGACAAAACTGATCATTAACAGATGGTGGCATTTCCTTTCATAGAGAGCCTCAGTAATCGGGTAGATAGCAGTCTATGTTGGCCATTTAGATACTGACTTTTCTAAATAAAGGAGAGTGAACTGTATACATTTTTTTAGTTCTTGAAAAGCCCAATGATACAAAAAAAATTTATTTGCAGCATATTCTTAATTTTTTAAAGGTGTTTTTCAATTTCTTGTGAGATTTCAAAGCTCTCAAAAAACTATTATGACTCAAAAATAAATTAGTGAAAATAAAAACTATAAAACATAGCCTCATTAAGGAACAGAGAAGAGCTTGGTAAAGATGCTAAAATAGTAAGGCTTATAAAATATTAATGTGGTGAAAACTATGCAATTCCAATTTTAAGAAATGATGCTTTTGTAGCTTTTTAAAACCCATATTGAGTGTTTTGATTGTATTTGTGCTTGTAAGTTAAGCACATGTTAAACAAAACGTCAAAATATGGTTCTAAAAAACGTTATCTTACCTCTCTCTATAAACTAGCATCAAAATAAGATTATCGGGTATGGAAGCAAAAGGAAGGTGCCAGCCAGATCTGTGGCTGTCTCCCTTTAAGTTATCCAAGGGCATTAAATGTTTTCTATAGAAAAGAGGGTTCCAGCTATACAAACCTATATCACATACCAGTTTAATATGTTCTCGCTTCTGGTACTTTTCACTATAATACTGTTCTTGGCGAAGATTCAGCAGCTGTTGCTGTTGCTTGTCCTTTAAGTCTATTAACTTTTGGGTCATTTCGGCATCCAGGGCAGCAAGATCTTGCTCAATCGTCGATGAACTGTGGTCAGGGCTGCTGGGTTCCGATCTGCGGAAATACAGAGCTGACTCAAAAAACATGCAGGTCATAGCAAGATGGGGGGAAGGTGGTTCACCAGAATTCCTCTTAGAGAGACCTCTGTGTTAGAAAATAAATATTTTGCTAAGCTACTTGAAGTACAGGCTGATACCCTGAAGACAATCCTAGCAGTAGAGGGTCCTCGAACACAGAAAATGGAAGAAATCTGTGTTATTCCAGAAAAAGGTAGAGGCAGTAAAGAAAGCCAGGAGGCCTGTGCTCTGGCAGTGCTGATGGAGAGACTGATAATCCCCGAGGGGAGAACAGTGCCTCTTAAAGATTTTTAAGTCTTTTATCTTTTTATGTACTGCAGGTGGCATGTATAATGTAATTCCTAGCTACATTTCTCCTCTGACAGCTTTAGCAGACTCTGCATTGACTGGAATCTGTCAGGGGAGTTGAAGAAGTGCTGTGTTTTGCGTCTGGATGATGTGGATTGAAAACAGGATGTGCAGACAACATGTGCTGGCAACCCTCCCAGCTGACATACTCTATTTAACAGATATTTAGAAGTTTAGGACTAATGTTGAAATAAATCAAAGCTATTCTCACTAACTTCTTATTATGTTAAAACATATGGTGTGATTCCTTCCAATTTTGTGCTCTTCGTTTAGGGCACAATAGATAAGAAGACAGCATTGGAAACAGGACGCAAAAGGAGGTCTGCTCTTTTCATTTACGTGGAAACCTCTGAAGAAGAAGAAAAAAAGAAAACTAAACCACCTAAGATGTCCAGCACATCAGATTCTGTTTCTATGTTTTTAACTTGTAGTCAAGTAGAACAGGTGTGTGCTTGTGGGTAAATGTTTCTTAGAATCAGGTGGCACAAATTCCTGATGCCTCCTCCTATTTGAATTAGGCTAGCATCAATGGTGCCGCATGGAGAGGCAGTTGGTTAAAGCTGGTGTTAGAATCCTGCTTTGTCAAATAAGGGATGCAGAATTCCCTCAAATGTTTGTATTTGCATTTTTATGTGCAATGCTGCAAAATGAGAATGAACGCTCTACCAGGTGCACAGATCCCAATACATGAGAATCGTATGGCAACGTGAAGGTGGTCCTCCATCTTGATATAAACACAAGTTTTTTAAATCACCATCAGAATTGAGTGGCATCACTGAGATGACCTCTGCCGAGGTGTGAACATGAAATACATTTATTATCTTTTGTAGCAGGAAGTCAGTATAGCCAGAACAGTGAGTCCCAACGACCACAGCAGAGACTGTTGACCACTCAGCATGGGCTGGGCACTCTTTGTCTTTCACAAAAACCCAGTGGTAGGTATGACCATCTCTAGTTGACATCTGAAAAAACTGAGTCTCAATGAAACAATGCCTAAGGACACAGTATAGCGGGAGAGCAGCGCAGCTCACCAAGGGCAGACATATAAGAAATGGCAAAGTCTATGCTCTTAAATGCACCACGCACTGTATGTCAGTCTCTGGACAGAAACTGTCCTCAAATGACCAGCTCTTCTTCTTGTGTGGAAAGCTCAGTTGAGATGATGGATATTTGAATACAAAACTAATCTAATGAACATGATGCCCATTTATAACTCTGAGGTATTTTCAGGATTTTAAGGTGATCAAAGGGCATGGGACCTCAGTGTTTTTGCCTCATGAAGCAAAGTTTCTCCTTATGTGTCTTTTGATACTAGATGCTCAAGGATTTTTGTTTGTTTATTGAGGGGCAGTATAAAAAAATAACCAAGGGAACAATTTTTCTGTATCTTCTGTCTAAACAGAGTTGAAAACATCCCCTGTTGCCTAATGTTGCCTGTATAAGATGAATTCTTTCATAATTTAATACTGAGAAAAAATTTGTCTCTCTTGAAAAGCAAGCTAGTTTCCTTTAATCAGATAAGGAGAATTGTCTCACCCACATTTCCTCTTCTCAGAAGCTAAGAGCTAAATTCAGTGTTCAAGGACAGGAATTCCATTAAATGTTTGGTGCTGTCCAGTAGAAATAACATGTATTTGATTTTTTTTTCTACATATGTGATTAAAAATTTTAGTAGTTACCCTAATACACCCCAAATGTCATTCAACATGCAAGTAAAATAAAGTCAATGTAAGTCCATATAAAAATATGAGCTAGTATTTATTCTTTTTTTAGTGAAGTCTTTGAAATCTGGTACATATTTTATACTTAGAGCACATTTTAATTTCTATGAGCCATTTTCTAAAGGCTCAGTAGCCACATGTGGCTAGTGACTCCTGTATTGGATAGCGGGTTTAAATAGCTCGTAGCCACTCAGTCTGTGTGTATGTATATGTGTGTTGTTTTTCTTTTTCTATTTTTGTAGGATTTTTACGCACATCTTCTATTATATTACTTCAATATTCTGCTGGAAGTCTGCATGATATGACTTCTAAGTAAATAAATATGTGAATAAACAAATGACTACATACATATCACTAAAATACAAATTTAGGAGAAGCGTTAGGCCAAGCTTTACTGGAACTGTGTGTGTGCTTGTGGGTAAATGTTAATGCTTTTAATTTTCAGCTTCTTCCCCGAAGGAGTGACAAAATTGCACCTAGGTAGCTTCTAAAGCTGCTCCAGTTCTGAGAAATGATGATTTAGTTGATTTTTAAAATCCAAGTACTGGCTTTTGATTGCCCTTTTAAGTTAAGCACATGTTAAATTATATGTCACAACATGGATATAAAAAACACACCTTACCTCTATAACCTGGCATCGAGACAAGACCATTTAGTTAAAAATTGAAAGGAAGGATACAGTACAGCCTGACTCTTAGCTCTCTATCAGGTAGATTACATACTCACATAGTTTTCTGCATTACCATATCAGCTATTTGCTGGTGATAATTGTGTCGGTCATCTTAATTGCTATGTCCTCTGGGGCATACAGTAGGCGCTCAATAAATACTTGTCAAATGAACGTGTGGGAGACACTTCTTCCCAGCAAGTCTGGGTACATGGGACTTTGGGGAACACTTAGGTTCAAACACAGGGGTTACCTGTAGAGGGTTCTGTGGGTTTCAGATGGGGTAGCAAAAGATATTTGAGACTTCTCTGTAAGACAAGTTGCTTCTTCAGCTAGGTTCTAGGTACATGGAAAAATTTGACGTCCACTAACTTGGCAGCTGTGATGTGAGAAGTCAGGGAATTGGTATTGGGCTCTTAGGCTAGAACTTCAGGGTAGGAATTCCTGAATACCTGTTCTGAGGATTTGGTCAAATAAAGATATTCAGTCCACAGGCAAAACTGAGCTGAGGTAACACAAGAGCTATAGAAAATGGAGGGAGTTGCGTGGCTTTCCTTCTTGCAGTGGTATAAATCCAAACTATGGTACAAAACATCAAAAATCCATGTAAATGACTCTCTTCCTTCATGTCATAAAACCAACATTACTTATTCAACTCACTTTTTCTTACTATCCTTTTTGGCTGTCTTTTCTAAAGTTGCTCTCCTTCTCAAGTAGTCATTCTGAATTTCATTGTATTTTGTAGTGTGTTCCTTGATAAGGTCAGTGGTTTTCTTGTGTTGTCTCTTGACCAGGTCTTTCATTTCTTTGTAGTGCTTCTTTTGAAGTTTCACAAATGATTTCTGTTGTTTTAGCTCTTCAATAGTCTGTGCTTCCACTTCTGCAACAAAAGAGTGTAAGAGCTGACAGACATGGCAGAACCCAAAGTACAGATACAAGGAGGAGCAGCAATCTGCTTGTAGAGCAAGATTTGTCTGATCCTAGCCAGCTGGAGCTTAAGAATAGAACTTTGACGTCAAACATATCTGGATTCCAGTGTGGCTCCATCACTTGCTAACTTTGTGACTATGTTACCAAGTTTCTCAAAGACTCAATTTTTTCACTCAGAACTTTTTAAGAAAGTTTGGGTTCCCTACAGAGCCCAAGAGAGGGATTCAGGAGCATGTGATTTACTGGGAAGGGGCTTAGGAGGAGGGGAGTGAGGTCAGCAAAAGGGAAGGGAAAGTATCCAAACAAGGATATGGTCTTGACTGGAGTTTGGCTTCTGCCTGATTCCACAGGGAGCTCTGGAGTGTGAACAGTGCCACAGAGTTGGCTTCCCCCTGAGTCAAGATGGTCAGCACTTGCATATTTGGTGGAGTCAGTGGTGGGGGGCCACAGTGTACTGGAGAGGGGACTTCTTTTTGGCTGAGGGCAATTTTCAGGAGCAGGGAAGCTTTGGCTGTTAGCAGCCAACATTCACCACAGAGATGGGTGCACAGAACAATAGAGGGGATCCCTGAGTGGGGCACTAACAGCACCCACCTTAAGGATAGCAATACTTCTCTACTTAGGGTTGTTATGATGATGAAATAAATGAATTTCTGCAGAGTACTTAATATAGTTATAGGCAGTGTGCCTATCGATACTTAAATGGTTGCACAGGTTCTACAGCACCATCTCTAAGGGCACTATTCACAATATAGACATCGTAAGTTTGTATACTTATCAAAGTTTTCCAGTATAAAGCAGTTAAGTGAAGAAAAGTATCTTAATGTGATTTTCCCAAAGATACCATAAGGGTTATTGGCAGCTTACATTACTACCTATTTTATCCAAAGCTAAGAAAACATTTAATGGGACATAACTTGAACTTAAAACATGCTGTATTTTATTGACATATTTCATCAATTCTAGAAAATGCATTTTTAAAATATGGTAACATTTCTGAAATTAAGATGCATTTTATAGTCAATGGAGTATAATAGTGTGTCAGTGTTTTTCTTTCTTAGCCATCCATGCATATAGAGGTGCCTTAAAATTGCTATCATCTTAACTGCAGTAAATTATCATCTATTTGGACCTAGATTAAGACATTGTTCACATGTTTCCATACTTTGATTAGAACTTTCTGTTTCGGGGAACAAAAATATGTTATCATAAATATTTAGAACTGTCAGAGATTCAAAATTAATGGATGCCATGAATAACAACAGATTTGAATAGAAAATGAGATCTCTTGTGGATAAATGTTGAAATCAGAATAATAATTTTTGTTCCTAAATGCTGAGATCTTTAAGCAATTGAAATATGCCTCCCCTTTTTATAATGTGTCTATTTTCCTGACATTCAATTTCTTTTGGTAAGGAGGCCAGGGAGAAAATCAGGTACATTTATTTAATGGTTTCCCTCAGGCCCAAAATGGACTCATATTGTTGCATAATTACTTATTATATTAATAAAGTATAATCCTAAGGAATTGCTGCATTTTTTGGTGACAGATTCAATCCCACTTCTTTAGAAATGGTGCAGCTCATCAGCTATGGCAGGTTTAGCAACAGGGTTCAAGATGTTCTAACTGATGATTTAAAAAACCTTCCAGAGAGAATACAATTTTTTTAAAAGTCTGATGAAAGGTTATTCCTTTAATATGCACTTAAGCTAAAGGCAATGTCTATTTATATAAAGAAACAAATCTCACTCATAAGCCACCCAGAGATAATCCTGCTAATATATTGGTACAGACCCACTGTGTTTTGTCTATGCATTAAGTTATTTTTAAATAACACTGGGAATCATGCTCTATTTACGTTTCTGTCTCTTGTTTTATGTGTTAACTTTATATTGCTCCCTATGAAACTAAATCTTTAAGAACATATTTTTAAAATATATTCTTTAGTAATTTTTATGCATATTTATGTATTATTTTTGTGAAATATAAATACATGCATAAAAGTACATACATCATAAATATGAAGCCCTGTAAATTTTCACAAAGTGAGAGTGCTTGAATAACATCACTCAGAACAAAGGTCCTCTTTTTGTTTCCTGCTCCATGCCAAGTCTAATTCAAATCTGTGTTTCTAATAGCATGAATTATTTTTGTCTGTTTTTGAACTTTATGTGGATGCAGTGATAAACAACGTGCTGTTTTATGTCTGGCCTCTTCAACATGATGTGTGTGAATTTTACCCATGTTGTATATGATTGTAGTTTATCCCCAGAGCTGTGTCCCATTTCAGTCTGTGACTATACCACAGTTTATCAATCCACCTTACTGTTTATAGACATGCAGTTGTTTACATTCTGGGGCTCTTACCAATAGTGCTGTTTTTTGGTGAACATGTGTGTACATTTCTGTTGTGTAAAGGTCAAGTATTATTGTAAATATTTTTCAGATTCTGCTACATGTTGTTAATTGTATTAAAGAAAGCTCATACCAGTTTTAGTCCCACTAACTAACTAAATATAAAATATATTATGGAACTAACCAAATATGAAATATGTCCAAACTATATTACAGTTCTCAAACACCGTATTCTAACAAATGAATCATATTATGCATTTCTAAACTACGATATATTGTCATTACTTGGGAAGACTTGCATTCCTGCTCACTGTTTCCAGTATAAAACTATTCTTAGATTCTAAAATAGATATCTTGTAAATTATATTTTTTTACACCAATAGGATCCTATCTGCCAAGTATAGGTATTTCTCTGTGACCATATCATGTAATGTGGCCTCAACTAGAACTGTATATTTGTAGATAATTTAAAGAAGAAATATTAATGATGCCATTTTTCAGAGTTAAATGAAGATCTCCTTTCCTCCAAATACTTACACTCTATAATATTCAGTCACCAAATTCCATGGGGAAGGGGTGGTATTTACCTGTTAAAACACTCTGAATAAGATCTTCTGTCTTGGCAGGTGCTTTTACAGAACCTAAAATAAAGGCATAAAATAAAGAGCCTGTTTTATTTTTTTTTAATTTTGTTCTTCCTGTAAAATAACAATGTTTGGCCCTTGAGTCTAAATCTTTTCATGAAGAAATTAAAAATTTTGGGAGAAAATTAACACAAAAAACGTATAAGGAATGTCTTCATTTTTCTTGTTTATTTTGAGTTAAACATAATTAAATGTAACTATATGCTTCATTTATAGAGAAAGGACATTCCGCCGCTTTGTATCAAAACTGTCAGCAGATTCAGTTTAGGCAATGCTAGTGCCACCTTTTGGCAAAATCAGGAATGGCAAGTGGTCATTTAAAAATCAAATGCTTAACGTTTGCCAGTAATAGCTGTTGTAGGCAAGATCCATTGGTGGATGCCAAAATCAGCGGGCAAAAGTTTAAGGGGAAACAGGATATTTGCATAGTCTAAAGTATCTTCTCCAAGATATACAGTAACTATAAATGAGAAAATCATAACTTTCAGTGGAGAAACCTGGCCATTACCACCTTCACCAAATGATCGGGAATCACCAATGATGAGACATACCAATTTCAGGTACCCCTCATATGTAATGTTTAACCAAAAATGTGTAACTTCAATGTAATCATGAGAAAATGTTAAGCCAACCCAAATCAAGAGTCATTCTACAAAGTAACTAACTGGTACTCCAAAAGTATCAAGGTCATGAAAGATAAGACAGATAAAGGGACTGTCATAGATTAAGAGAAAATAAGGAGACATAACAATTAGATACAGTGTGGGATCCTGAGTTGGAACCTAGAATGACAAAAGGACGTTAGTGGAAATCAGGTGAAGTTCAAACGAGGCCTGCAGTTCAGTTCGGGGTATTGTGTCAGTGTTAATTTCCTGGTCTGATAATTGCACCATGATTCTGACAGATGTTAACACTAGGAAAGAGGAAACCATTTTTGCAATGTATTTGTGCCATTTGAAGTATGGGTCTGTAAGTCAAATTATTTCAAAATATCAAGTTAAAAAAACCAAATGCTAAAAGTCTAAATTCTCTTTTTTTCTCCAAAGCACAGGACTACATTTACTTACATATTTAAATGACTGATTTATATTCCAGAAGCCCTCAAAATGTTCATATTTGGTGTATAAGACTCTTTGTGTAAAAATATCACTTCTCGTTTATGATCAAGTCATCTTATGATTACTGATCTCAACAACCTTCTTAAAAGCTTAGTCCCTAGTCACATCTAATACAGATTTAATGTGATTTGTTCTTTCCAAAGTCTCATTATCCCCCATGAAAAATAAACCCTCCCCTCCTAAATAAAAGATCTGGATTTCATCATTACTATGCACTGGCATGACAAGAAAGGGAGGAGACATGAAGTCATACTTTCATAGAAGGAAATGCTTTCCTCTTTCACTTTTTAAACCAATTCAATTCGACAAAAAGTTATTAAGTGCATGTTATTTCTCAGCTCTTTGCAAAGGAAACATCCACCTGTAGCCTAACCTGGGAACTCTACTATCCCTGGGGACATGCATACGAAAGATAACTGCCTAAAGTAGTCTTAGATTAACTGTCAAAGTTAGCTGCATAGAAATCAAAGGGTTTTTCTGAGAACTGAGGCATGAGTGCTGCTTTAATAAGAGCATAGAAGCTAAAAGCAAGAATCTTAGGATCATAGAGAACTATGTCCGTCTTGACTTCACTCTTCACTAGCTATGTGGCCTTCGAGAAGTACTCTGTCATCGCCAAACTGCCGTTTATTCATCTGCACGATGGGGACAATATTAGAATCTAGCCTCATAGACAGATTCTATTATACAAGTTAAATGAGATAATCAATATGAAGGGTTCAGCGCATGGTAGACACTCAAGGTCTTGAAAAGTAAATTGGAGAAAGATGGAAAGAAATTCTTGCAGAGACGTAACTGAGTGAGGCAGAACTAAGAATGCACGTCTTAAAGCATAGCTGTTTAAAAGATGTTTGAAGAACTCTTTACACACCCTGCCAGCAGATGGGTCATAATCCATCTCTAAATAAAGACATGGGAAACCTGGGAGATACTTTGTTGTGGCTTCTTAATTTATCAGCAGAGCCAGATGAGCATTTATGTGTCTTTCTTGGCATTCATTCATTTGTTCATTCACTCATTCATTCATTCCTTCATCACACATTTCTGGAGCCCTCCTAAGTCCATACACCTTTGCTCATGTGATGCTTTAGCTAACTGAATCAGGCTATCTCATTCAGCAACATGAATAAACCAGAGGCCCTTAGTCATGTTGTACAGCTGTCTCTCTAGTGTTTACCTGGAGCAGGTTGGCTGTGGAGAGCCTGAGAAGGTGGTTTGGGTGCCAGGGATGTAGTGTGATTCACTCCATTTTCTGCTGGAGTTGTCCTGGCTTCACTTGGAGCCTCTGATGGTGTCTCCCCAGGATCAGCCTAAAATCATAAGCATACCTTTATTTTCCACATTTCTTACTGTTCTTTTATTACCTTCCTAAATCAATAAGGCTACACTTGATAGCATTTTCACAATTCATTTGGAGTCTGAAATATCAAATTTGAAAACTGTCTAGAAAACATGGTAAAAGCAGCATGGTGTTGAGCCATGACTGAAGTAGGTTAATTGCACAAAAGGCCCTGATTTGTATGCCTTCCTATGCCCATACCCCTGAATAGAGCCTCCCATTTTGTCTTTGGACCTGACCATGTGATTAGCTTTGGTCAAATGAGAACATAGCAAACTTGATGCAAGCAGAGAATTGAAAAGGCACTTGTGAATTTTCCCTCTCTTTCTCAGACCCCTGCTAAAGCAATAGAGGCTGAGAGACCATGTAGTGGAGAGCTGAATCATCGAGGCAAGGATGTCCCAGGTCAAGCAGCCCCAGCTGACCATGTGCACAGCAGGACTGCCTGGGTGACCAAATGAATCATGAAAAATAATAGTCGGTGGTGTAAGCCACGAAATTTGGGGGTTGTTTGTTATGCAGCACTAGCTAATTGATATGGTGGTTACTAGCACAGATTCTGGAGCCAGACTTGCTTGAGTTTGCACTCTGGCCACTATACTTCAGTTTCCTCCTCTTCATAGATGACTGTATGTATGTACTGGGGATTATAACATCTATATTGTAAAGCTATTTAGAGCAGGGTTCCCCAACTCCCAGGCCACAGACCAGTATAGTCCATGGCCTGTTAGGAAACGGGCTGCACAGCAGGAGGTGAGCGGCTGGTGAGCAAAGCTTCATCTGTATTTGCAGCCGCTCCCCAGCGCTATCATCGCTGCCTCAGCTCCACCTCAGATCATTAGGCATTAGATTCTCATTGGAGTACCGGTCCCTGGTGCCATAAAGGTTGGGGATTTCTGGTTTAGAGGATCAAAGAAGTTAACATTCATAAAGTTCTTAGAATAGTTCCAGACACCGGTTAAATATGTGTGTTAAATAATTAAATAAAAGCATTGAAGCTTGTACAACACTCCCAGTGAATAATAATAATAAATGCATTGAAACTTATGAAATCTCTACTTTATCCCTTCCAGCAACTAGTCCACTGTGCCCTGTACAGAGTAAATGTTTAATAAATGTTTGTTGAATTAATGTTGATCTTTATAACATGATTGCCACAGTAATTACATACAATTTCAGTGATACTTTTCAATGCTCTAAATACTCTGCAACCTTTTTCTTAAAATTGCCTTCCAGATCCATGGCAGATTTTACTGACACTGAGGCTATGTGAATGTTCTACTGTGAAGTACATTAAAAAATGTATATTAGGAAATAGCTAGAAGTCATTTGAAGTCCAATGTTGTGACATTTTGTCATGTAATTACAGATAGCAGATTGATATGCGATAACATTTTTATAAAAAATAAGATGAGAGGGGAAATAATGACACTGATTGTCACAAGCAGCTTTCAATGTGTCCCCCAAAGCATCTTTAAAACATGAGTTCCAAAACCGCTTTGTGTGATGGCAGAACTTAGTTTAATTCCACAAATAATCCCTGCTTATCTGCTATGGCCTGCTCAGTGCTGGTGGCATGAGATGGAAGCTGTGAGCCCTGTGACCAGTGGTGGGAAGTCAAGTCAGGGAGGCAGGAACCGACACTGGTAACCTTGGCATTCATAGAAGGCACTATGTAGAACCCTGTTTTTTGAAAAATGGCCACTTTCAATGGATAAGTTCTTGTGTAGTCATTATTTAGTTGCATCCATCAAGAAAATTCTCCCTAAAATCATTATGTCAAGGGGAGAAATGTATATTTTTTTATTCAGCAAAAAATTGCAACCGGAGACTTAGGGTCCAAATTGAGTGCATGGAAATGTTTTCTTTGGCTCGCTCACTGTTGCCAGATTTTTAAATCCAGAAGATTTTACATTAAAAAAAAAAATATATATATTTCTTGCTTTTCTTGGAAAATCAGATTGGGCAACACAGCCCCCATTCCCACTTTGGGCTTTAGGTTTCTGGGAGACACTTGAAAAGACTGAAATATCATATATGTTTGGCAACAAACTTCATAAAGGAAGAGCATTTACACTGCACAGGAAGGATTGAAGCAAAGGGAATGATGGAAAGAGCACTAGGTCATTAGAAATGTCACCTACTGGGGCTGGCCCTCGGACTTAAACTCAGGACAACTTCCCAGTCTCCCCTGAGAGGCTTGCCCAAACCCAGCTGCTCTGGAAACAGGAAAAAAATGTGCCCTTGTTCTGTGGGCGTCTGACTTTCCCCATTTATATCCAGGTTGGTTTCTGGAACCATGTGGGAAATGAACCAGATTCTTTCCAATGTGACAACTGGCTTAAATTAGCCCTCTGGAGGATAAGAGGAAAATAAAACTTTGATGGAGGAAAGAATGGAGACGATGGAAAGCCAGTTTCCATAAAGGTAATCACATGGCTTTTTTTCAGCAACTAAAATTAGTGTCTTGGGGGATTAGTTGTTGGAGGTGTGCAAAACGAATCCAGCCAACTTATTTTTATCTTGTATTAGGCCTGCAGACATTCCATGTAGCTTGTATGCATTTGGGGAACCAAATTCCATCATCAGCTTGAGTCAAAATGAAGGAAAAATAAATCTCTGCTTATCAAAAACATGTAAGACAAAGCCCCTGCATGCCAGACACTGACATAATGTATAAATTCAAATATATACATTTTAAAATCAGATAAATGTTGAGTAAACATACAGGCAAACACATTATAGTTAGAACTAGGGAAAGAGATCACCAAGGTTTGGTGCTTCATTTTTGAGGTAAGCTTTGAAGAAATGTTTAATCCAGAGTTCATACCTAGAGATGCCCCCAGGGAGGGTGGGCTGCATTGCCCATTCCAAGGGGCACCATTCAAGCCATACATTAGTAGGCAGTTGGTGAAGATGATAGAAATAATAAAAGGGGGCTAGACTAAATGCAAACGTGAGGCCGTCCATGCCCAGAGCTAGTGGGGCAGCTCCTGTAAAGGGGGCAGCTGCCACTCTAAGTGCCCAGGATTAGATAAAAGCTGGAAAACCAGTTTTATGAACGTTCCCAATTTTTAATCACTGAGAGGCCAAACAAAGCACAGCTTCCACCCCTTTGGCGCAGAAGCTGCCCATCTGTACACTCTGCTCAGAGGAGCAGAATTTGCCTGGGATTCTGGGATTGTGTCAGGCGAACAAAGCACCCACAGCATCGCAGAAGGGAAAGGGGTGTGCTGAAAACGCAGGTGGTCTGCAGCCCACTGCTCCCACCTCCTCACCTCAGTTGCTGAAGAAAGGTGGAGGGGAGGGGGTAAGGAGGACACTGAATGCTGGGACTAAGGAATCTGGGGTTCCTTTGTGTATAGTTTGACACTTGTCAGGGGCTTCTTATGATCTTGTGGAAACAAATTTTCTTTACTAGTTAAGTGAGAATCAAGAATGGCAAATACATTACATTAATGGTTAAAGTATTTTGCTAACTAAGGGCAGTATGTACAAATCTTAACTGACATGTCCCTAATGGAGATTGATAATCAAAGCAGCTGTGGATCACCGGCGTGCATGACGCTGTGACATGCTCCAGTTTCATCGCCACAGGCCAGGGTAGGCAGCAATCTTACCTCTATTGTAAAGCAAATAACTTGGACGCATTGTTAAAGACATTTTATGTAAAGCCGTGTCACTTGCTAGAGGTCATAGGAAGCAGGATCAGTGTTTAAAAATGTAGTATGATCTAAAGTCCGAATTTTTCTGCTGCACTATTTCACTCTGTATTCTATAACAGCAGCTTAAGGAGCCACATAGCAACTTAATTTCTTGCTGATAACAGAGATGTATCAATGTAAACATCATTCTCAAAGAGCTTTCTTTGTTGCACTAAAAACGTATTTACATATAAAAAGTTAACCCACTTAAATAAAACAGTTAAATGTAAGAGCTGCAAAACAGAAAAGCACCTGTAGTAGTAGTCCAATACTATAATTAAAATTTTAACATCATCAATGAAAGATTGAATAAATCCCGCTCTATGAATATCAGAGCTGAAAAGCAAAAACAAAATTCTTTGTCCCATTCAAAAGAATCCGTGGAAGTCAATACTTGTGACTTTATTCTAAATGCTCTTTTTAAGAGTTTGAATAAAATAAGAATGAAATCGTTTCACATCAAACTAAAAATTATGATAGAAATCAAAGAACTAGAAATGTAAGTTTTGCAATTTAGTGGAGAGGCTCTTAGAATCCAATTAAACAAATTTCAAAGAAAGAAATTTCAGAAGCTAGTATTTTAGTTGCAGTAGATTTTGCTTAGCTGATGAGAGGCAAATGTGCAGAATTAACTACAGCAGAGGTCTCTGTCCTCTTGTGGCCAAATGAAAGTATTACAATATTTTCCCTTAAAACTTGGAATAGTGGACTTTTTAAAGCCAAAATTTTATCATTATTAATATCCTTTCTATTTCAAAATTAAACAACAAATTTAATTTAAAAAACAAATGAATGAATGAATAAACAAATAAACAAACAAACAGAAGTGCCTTTAAAATATATTACAAATGTTATTAAAGGAATAACAAGGAAGGCCATTTAACAAGTTTTATAGAAAGAGGTGATTGCATTTGGTATGCTAATTATAAAGATTTCCATCCTGGGCACTTAAAATATGGATCAAGTGATCAAGCAATAGAGAACTAGAATTTGGGGAATTTAGTTAAGTGGTTAATATGGTAAGTAAATGGTTTTCCCAATACCGGATGTATGACTGAGCTATTGGAAGTGTTGGGTCATGCTGTCCTTGCCTGAATCATCTAAAATGTGCAGTCACTTCCATGTGATGGTTAGGGCGGCAGCATCTTGGTTTGGGACACCAGCTGGCTTAGGGGCAAGGTGATCAGGTTTTCCAGAATATTCTGGGGGAGACTCATTCATCATGCAGAAATCCAGTCCACTTGGGACAAATGTGGGCAATGAGTGTGGCTTTGTCAGAGTAATCTTTCCCTCAAGAGCATGTACAATTTGTACCTTAAATTCTATTAGCTGAATGAAATAAGATAATGTATTTATCCCATATTTCTAAGAAATTTAGATCACTTCTAAAAACCGTATGCTGGCGTATGTAATCTGAAGTGTTTAGAGATAAAATATTCTAGTATTTGCAATCTACTTTGAAATGCATCAAAAAGTAAGATGGAGGTTTATGGCCATGCCACCCTGAACAAGCCCGATCCTGTCTGATCTCGGAAGTTAAGCAGGGTCGGGTCTGGTTAGTACTTGGATGGGAAACCACCTAGAAAAGCCAGGTACTGTAGGTGTAAAAAATAAAAATAAAAAGTAAGGGATTGTAAGCTGACAAGGTCCTTGCAATCTGTGAGGTCAACCAAGGGTCGCCTTGCTTAAAAAAAAATAAAAGATGGAATAAAGAATGGATAGAGGGACAGATAGATGTATATACATGTGATAAAGCAAACACCCTGACATTTTAACTGTGTATCCAGGAGACTGATATTTAGATATTTGTTGTGCAATTATTTCAATGTATGCTTGAACGCTTTCATAATAAAATATGAAATCTATCAGGATGAGTTAGAAGCAAAAGACAGTTTTAAGGAGATGAATAAATTCATCTGTTCACTTCAGCTTTTAAAGTTTCTTGATTAACATTTACCAAATAAAATGATTTTGGCTTTTATTGCCATTAATACCGAGCATGTTCCCCCAGCAGTAACTGAAACATGGATCCAATTGACACTCCATTGCATGGCCATGTCAAGAAATTATCAGCATTCACATGGTCTCTTTATTGCAACAGTAATGACAGCTGCAAGCTAATATGGACATATATGAATTTTTATCAATGTTAGTATCTTTTCCCAGACTGTAAGATCTATGAAAATATCTAATTTTTCTCAGAATTACACATTCACATAGTGCCTAACACGGTGACTGACACAGAGTTGTGATAAAATAAAAAAGTATTGAATAAATGAATGAATGAATAAATCCACATTTTATTTCTGCTCATGTACAATCAAGAGATGTATATTTAATGACAAAAGTCCGGTAACTAAAGATTCACCAAATGTTATGCTGAAATGAGGAAAAATTTGTTTGAATTCAGGAAAAGAATAAAGATGCTGCTGTTTTTATTGTCTGTAGCTAGAGAATCTGCATTTCACTCATAATTGAGGCAGTTTATTTAGGGAGAGATTACCATTCCTACCAACTTTATTAGAAATATTTTGATGCAATCTCCAAAGAAATCAGCAGGAATGAACTTTTTGTAGTTTTACAGATATCATGGATTCCTCTTTTAAAGAGAATGTAGACCAGCTGCTCTTTACATTCATTTTGTGAGAATGTATATTTCAAAGTAATTAAGACACGTCATGTGGCAGAGACTGTTGCCAGTGACTCATAGAGCAGATTCTGGACAATTCCCAGAGAAGACAGTTTCTCCTGGAGCCCTTCCTGGGTTTCTGTGATTCAGCTGGAATTAGTGACTTTCATCAAGGGAGAGCCACATACTTGTGAGAAACAGATGCAGTCCGCCAAAGCAATGGTTCTCAATGTGTGGTCCCTGGACAAACAGCATTAGCGTTACTATAAACTATAAACTTGTTAGAAATGCAACTCTTGGGTGCACTCCAGACCTACTAAATCAGAAACTCTGAGGGTGGGACCCAGCAATTTGTGTTTCCAGAAGTCATCCGGGTGATTCTGAGACATGTTAAAGTCTGAGAGCCTTGCTACTCAAAATATGGTCTATAGGCCAGAAGCAGAAACAGCACCTGAAACCTTTTTAAAAATGCAGAACTTGGTGTCCTGTTCCAGACCTACTAAATCTGAATCTGCAGTGTAACAAGATCCCCAGGTTAGTCGCATGCACATTAAAATTGGAGAAGCTCTGCTCTAAAGCACAGTGGAACACTTTGTCACTGAGAGTCACATTTGTAAAATCCCTATGGCATTGAGCATGGCATGAATGACAGCATTGAAGTTTCTAGATTCACTACTGTTTTAGGCAGGTGAAATTGAAACCCTTTGTTAGAATCTCTTGACATGTAAAAAATTGTTATGGTGGAAGTTTGTCAAAGCGGGGGAATTGAACCAATCATTGAGTAGTTTCAGCTCAAGTGAATGTAGGGTCTTTTCTTGATATCCCATTTTAAAAGACGCAAATTTCTTCATTTATTGACTACAAGTAACTCTACCATTACAAGCAATCATTTCCTCTTTTAAAAATGGCAACTATAGGTTTGTCCTAATTGGGGTTCAGTTTTACCGAGGGCATCTGGTAAAAGTGGCTTGCAAACTTCAAATCCATATAGAAATGAAAAGGACAGTGTTGGTATATAAAGGCCATCTCCTAAAAGGCAAATTTTCTCTTTATTGGATGCTTCAAACTCCGGGGATTGGGAGAAATTATCATTTCTATAAATTGGTACTTTGTTAAATTATTTTTTGAGGAGAAAGATTTTCATTTAAAGAATCCAAAGTGACCAGTAAACCTCATCTTTGATTATATCACCAAGTTCTTGAACCACAGATGAAGGATCAAGCTCTGTCTTGGAAAAAATTAAATGACATCCAAAGCCTCATAGAGTTAATAAGTACCTTATGAGTGTACCACCTTGGATTTTTGCTGTTGGGGTATTTTACTGGTGAAATTCATACCAGACCATAGGACTTTTTCTTTTCAAATAATCAAATCCCACTGAAACTGTCCATTGTGCCATATACTGAATTACAAAACAAACTATTTTAGATAAATTTCACTTCACTTACAGGAACACACGAGTCTGACAACTTAAAGAGTAAGCCTCTTGGAATAAATAAAATTTTAGTATTAGCAAACAATGCTTCCTTTTCAACATCAAAATGATGTAAAGACCACTAACACACCTTCACTTGTGTAAGACACATGCAGATGACAGAGGAAACCCTTGAAAACAGAAATTTTGGCCTCAAGAACTAAGCAAAGTTTGGAGCATCAGTTATAGGCATAACTCATTTTATCATGCTTTGCTTTATTGTGCTTCACAGGCATTATGTTTTGTTTTGTTTTTACAAACTGAAGGCAAGTCCTCCATCAACAAAAAGATTATGACCTGCATTGGACCTGAACTGAACTCGAAATATCTCCGAGGTATGCCTATGCTCTGTCTTAGATCATAACTTTCCCCAAGGATGAAAATGAATGGTTGGTGAATGAATGTAGCCTTTTTGTATCTTGGAAGTTTTGATTTGGGCGATACATATTTTGGCCAACAGCCAGTGTACAGACTAATTAAACAGGACCCACATATATAAACCTAACTTATTTTAGAAAGAGTTCTGATAATATCCAGTGATGTAAAGTGGGGAAATCGTGACATTTGATTCAACAGAAAGTTCAGTTCAAAAGATGTTACTATTTAAGATAAAGGTCTTATATGCTGTGCTCAGTCATCCAGGTAACTTGCTGTAGAAGAGAGAAAGGTAAATGAAGGGCTTGTTAAGGGCTTATTACTAGAGAATTAGTTTTGTTACTGAGGTACATGTGTGATGTGCTGTAGCATAAACCTGTGCTACTCAATGTGTCCTCACTGAACAGCATTATGCCATAGCCCGGGGCTTGTTTTAGAGTTTCTGAGCCTTGGGCCCTACCCCAGACCCACTGAGTCAGGATCAGCATTTTATTAAAAATGAGAATAATAATAAAAATTAAGACATATGGATGTTTTAAGACTTAAATGTGTTAATACATTAAAAGGCTTAGAACAGTGCCAGGTACATAGTAAGTACATAGTAAATATTTTAAATTGCATTTATTTTTTCTCCACTCCTTGGTGTGCTAAAACAAGCCATATTCAAACACTGCATTTAGAACTTAATGTTATCAAATAATTTTGTAATCAATACATTGGCTAGTAACTTTTTTCCCTTTTTAGGTTATTTTGAAAATAGAAAATAAAAAGTGTTATTGATGTCTCATTAGGTATCCCTATAGCCATATTTAAGCATTAGGGCTATAAATCATTTTTTCAAAATTAAGAATTTTTGTTAATGCATAGATATGTGTACATGTGTACACACACACACACACTAGAAGACATGCCAGAAGGACATACACCAAAATTTTTAATAGTATCTGCAAGAATACTGAGAGGCTTTTGAATTTATTTGGTTTATTGTTTTGAAATTTTTATATGACCTTTATTTAGAGAAATAGCTATACATATTATAAAGCCTTTGTTATTACTCATATTAAGCAACTTTCTACACTTTACTAATCCACCACCCTAAATGACCACGTAAAAAGAGAAAAAATAAACCCAGAAACTCAACTCTCTATTATTCCCTAACTTCTAACAGATATATATACACACACATATATAATACACATATGTAATATATATTATATATATATTTTTTCACATGGTCTGAAATGGATGTCTATTACTAAAAGCACGAGGGAATTTTCAACTTTCCAACTTATTTGGATTTCAAATTACTCTATAAAGATAACTTATTAGACTATTACAAAGCAGGGAATATTTTGCAGTCCAATGAAGTCTTTAATTTTCAAATAGAAATGACCTTTATAACTACCAAGTTAAAAGGATTCTACTAAAAAAGTCTTTGTTGCTAAAATAGTGTCTCCAGTGCCTGCCATGTCCTAGATAGAATTTTCTTCTGAGAAAACCACAGCTACTTATTTTCAGTGGCCTCATTCAAATAAACTTATGTTACAGCAAGACAAGATAAAGGGCACACTGGTGTTCAAAGGTGTGAAATGACTTTTCCTTCCTAGTGTTAGGAAGAAGCAAATACTTTTTTCTTTGAGTTTCAAAAATGAGGTTGGTTAAGGGTTTAGACATTTCAAAGGAAAAAAATTTATTTTCTCTGTTAGACCATATGGAATCTAAGTGAGTCAATGGCTTTAAATTATTTCTAAAACTGAAAATATCCAAATTTTCTCTAAGTTTAACAAACATACATTTATTAAAAATCCTTTCTGGTCCTAATTTTTGATGAGAAACAAAAATGAAGTTGGCTTCAAGTTCTATGTCTACATTTTTCATTTCCATCAATGTTGTATTCTTCCAAAATAGCTTTTTGAATGTGATGTCTGGTGCAAAGATAAGGCTTTGTAAGAATGGCTAAGTCAAGAATTCTGCAGTCTCAAAGGTCATATAGGTCTTCCATTTCTCAGAGTGACATTTTTTTGCAATCATGAGAGAAATGGTCTCTCTGAGGCACCATCAGCAAAATTTCCCATTATGAGACTTTTTTACCTCAGTTATTGCACTATGTAAGCTAAAACTGCTGGTATCTTGAAAAGCTCTCTTCAAGTGAGTGCTTTGGTGGCCTTGACCAATGAATGAGTAGAAGTCGATAATATAAAAAGTATTGCTTTTAAACAGTGACAATACCTGTTTTCTTGAAAATGTATTCTTTGAACCTCTATTTCTTAGAAAATAAAATACATCCTGTTAATTAAAGAGAATCCTGTTTTCTCTTTAAAGAAATCAGAAGGAAGCTATTAATAGTAATTTATTTATATCAACATAAATTATCTTTGCTTTGAATTATATTTTATTAAAAATGGTAATAAGCTAAAGCAGGTAGAAGAGAAAAGTTTCAGAGCTTTTGGTGGATTTCTAAGGAGAGTCTTCAATTTCACATCGGTGCCTATATGAGCAAAATGGGAAATTCACTGAATTCTCTAGTTTTACTTAATCTTCTCAAAGGCTATTAGAAGGAAAAAAGTCCTATTATCATTGAAAAACACCGGAATTAAATGTGTGACTATTGTCAAACATTTAAAATCTAGTTCCCAAACTGAAAAATCAGAAAGGGCACTCATTTTTGCATTTAATTATAATACCACAGCTATTTCACATGTCAGGTTCCCCATAAACAGAATTGGAAACAGGGATTCTTGATTTATTGAGAAAATGCTCTCAAGAGAAAACCATATGGAAGTGAGGAAGGCAGGGTCAGACAGGAGAAGAAGCTAAGCTAAAATGTGCTGCTATCTGCTGGATCCCATCAGCTGATCCCATCCAGGGGACTGAGGGGACTTGGAATTGCGAATTACAGCACAGAAGTTGCCCACCCAGAACCAAGGAACCTGGGCTGTTATTACCCTGATTTTTCAGTCATTGGACATGGGTCACCCCCTTCTAGGAATAAGCTGCCAGGCATCTCCATTGAGGTAGCTCCTATCACCCTGGACTCTCCTCTAGAGAGGTCTGGAGCTGTGAGCCCTTAGCAGCCCATTCCTGCAGCAGCCCTGCAAAGGAGAGCTGGCCAGGGCACCAATGGAATCTGCTTGCTCCATGCATGTAAAGATACCTCCTTCTGTACAAGCACTGCTTAGACTAATCCCTCAAAATTCAAGTGTTTTTTGTTTGTTCATTTGTTTGTTTTATTGTTTCCTTTTTCCTTCTGTAAATGCCAAGATATTAGAGGTACAAAGAACTCTAGAAATATGTTCATATCTACCATTAGGTCTGCTTTTCTAACAATATAAAAATGTCCTATAACCTCATTTAGTGCATACCACAAAAAAGCATTATTTATAAAACTTTCCAGTTTCACTTGAAATTTCATCATAAAAGAGGATGTATCTATTGGTTCTACAGGATATGTTGCCTGTAGTATAAATAAGAGCCTGGAAAATTTTACTTTTAGGTTAAATACTTTCCTTTCCTTTTATTTCATTTTCTCTCTTCGTTTCATTTTTTCTCATGTTCTATTAATTCAACATCTTAGATCAAAAATTTCTAAAATTCTATATAAAAAACAAGATAATCATAGATGTGTTAAAAAATGTATTTACTTGATGCTCACTGAAGATCTGTTTAAAATGTGAAGCATTCCAAATATCCAATAATAGGGGATTAGAAATAAATTATGGTATAGCTATATGATAGAAGACCATGAAGTCATTAAAAGTCATGTCAGAGAAGATTATTATTAACATGGAAAATATTTGCATTAAGTGAAAATAAAAAAAGTAAAAATACAGATTGTGAATTCTATTCCATTTTACAAAAAAGTAATTAATAATTGTACATAATAAGACTGGCTATATATGCTCCCCATCTTTATAGTGTTATATCTGCATGGCTTGGATGTTTGAATTACAGGTAATATCTTTGGGGCTTTATTTTCTCATTTGTATTTTTAAAATTTTCTATGATAAATCTAGGTTTCTTTTAGAATAAAAAAGGCTATTTACTAAATAATATCAACTTAAATAGACTTGCTATTAGTTGTAGTTATCCAAATAATTTTCAAGATTTCCCTTTTTTCTTTTTCTATGAATTTATCCTCAGAATATTCAAATGATATATAAAGTAGCTAATTTTTATCAATATTTTTAATATTAGTGTCACCTCCAATAATCATTAAATTATATTTCACTTTTTTGAAAACCAAAGGATCACCAGTCTACATAGGCTTTATATTTTTAAACTTCATTTCTAATATTTCTAGATACTTCCTTAATAATTATTTACATTATGAGATGTAATGTAGAATAATATGCCAACTATTTTGGGAATATACATTTTAATATATAAATATCCAATGTAATAATAGTAGCAAACACTTTATGGCCCATACTACCCACTTGGGTATTGTGTTAAGTATTTTATGTATTGTAAGAAATCACAAAACACTTTAAAAATTCTGCACTTTAAACTTAAGACAAAGAAAAATACTAAACGAGTCAATGATCATCTTCTTTTCTAAGTTCCTTAATCACCTTTAATCAATATGAAATTATCTAGAAATTTTCATCTGAAACAGCAAGATGTGTGCTGTTGAATGTGGTCACAAAATAAGACACTGCTATTGGCCCCAGAATGCCTTAAGAGAATAAAACTTGAAAAAATTCAATCAACTATATAGATGTTCTGCAGAATGGTGCCAAACTCCATCAAAATGTTTTTTCAATGTGCTATTTTTCTTCTCCTGAGGTTTGATGTTACATAGGCACAGCCAGCAATTAAGTGTGGTAATCATGCTTAATGCCATGCATAAGATTAGAATACCGTCTCACCTCTTTCTTTACTTCTTCTTCATCTTCCAGTGTCAAAGCAGCCAGTTGCTTAGCTCTCTGCTCCATCAGATTTACATATCGAATTGGATTCGACAAAGCTTCAATCACATCTAAATAGGGAAGAGACATTTTAGATCAAAGATTCTAGTGGTATTGCTTATCCATCCTCCATCCATTCTTCATCCATCTACTCAATCATGCATTCAATTTATCATCCATTTTCTATTCTATCTACCAATCTAACTATCCACTTATCCATCTAACATTTTGGAAATGGACAATAGTCAGGACGCTTTTCTCTCAGTAAGAGAGAAATAGAGGGAGGTCAGCTCTGAGAGCCAAACTCAACAGGCTCCAAATTAGGATGTCTCAATTCTCCAGATTCTTTAGTTTCTTTCGAGGATTCCATCCATTTTCCAGCAATGGCTCACACACTTGTTCTACTTGGCCCAAAAAATGTTTTATAATGGAGACATCTGACATAAAAAACCTGCTTTCCAGACTGTTGAAACAACTGAAAGATTTGGCAATTCAAGTCTCATTAGCACATGCACTGTCTAGCTGTTGTGAGTGATGGCTGTCATCTTTGGATGGGGCATGTACTCCAATTTGCCATAGTATTCACCACTCCCTATTATATTGCACCTAGGCCACTTACCACTATAAGCATTTAAATTTTGGGTTCCTGGTTGACATCATCATAAGCTAATTCCTCTAAACTTACAGTCTACACATGAAAAGAATCAGGGTTCTAAAACTGGCTCAAGGCAAAATAATTGCAGAGACCTAGGTAGATTACTATAGTAACAGGTAGTAAGTGTTGGGCCGATGAAAATAATACTATCTGCCAGTAGATAAACATGCTCAACTCTTTACTGGGACTTGAACTAAATTAAGTTAAAACTTATTCATAAAGGCTTGAGAAATTTACCTTCTAAACATATATACAAAATAGAGGTGATTCTGAGGCCAGAATTTCTGCCTTTGTTTTCAGAAAAATATGGATGACCCTAGATAGAAATATCCATTTGAGTTAGGTTGTTTACCTGCATATGTATCTGGGACATAGTCTTTCACCTCTATGTAGACAAAGACAGCTGGTAGCATCAGAGGCTGGTTCCTCTCATTCCTCAGACAGATGTAGTGATAGCCTAGAGGGTGACAATAATACTGAGTATCACATATTTTCTTCACAATGTTAGCTATAACACAGGAACATCTATGTGATAGAAGTGTTTTATTTTGGGTGACTTTGGATGACAAACAAGTCACTTCTTTCTCATTTTAACCACATGGTTTTGAGTGATATTATTTTTCTCATCAGACAGGAAAATAATGTTCATTCTGATTGTTTTTTCTTTCCAACCATGTTTTTCTCCATTAAAGAGAATTCAAAAACCACATGTCACAGATTGAATTATTAGTCCAAATTCGTCCTCTACACATTATTTCTTGATTTGGGGTTGAGCCATATGCTCTGCTTTGGACAATGGAATGTTAGTGGTGTGGTGCATTCAGAGGCTTAAAATGCACTTGGAAAGTCGAGTTTCCCTTTTTGCATTCCAGTGGGTTGCCATGAGAAGTCTGTACTATGGGTACCACTGCCCTTTCAGCCTGGGCCCTTGAATGAGCACACGTGGAACAATCCTACACCAGCCCACAGCACGAAGCACAGCCACATGGCTGAGTCCAGCCAAATCCTGCCAACTCATAGACCTGTAAACATGAAGATGAACACTCGCTATAAGCCACTGAGTTTTGAGATAATTCTTTGATAATCATGTAAGAGAAAGATGATTTTCTTTATAACTATGATAAAAATTTTCTCACCACACTATCCATACCTGGCCGAATTGCGGGTACTGGCAAGATCCGGTGACCAATAAATTTACCTCCTTCTTCATAAACTGCTATTCTCAGACAGGCCAGAGAAGGAAGAACCACCTATAGGGACATTAAAGATACACGTGGTTACAAGAAAAAAACTATGTCAGAAAAGAATTAGAAAGGTGTGATTCAAATAGGGCTCCACCTTTCTAAATCCAAGTAGAAAATTCTACTTAGCTAAATGATAAAAAGTTAAATTGCTGTCTATAATTTAGATTTTTAAAAGAAGCCACCAGAGATACAGCTTCCTGTATATTTTATCTCTTATCCTAATGAAGAATTTGTTCAATACATAGATCATTTGCTTTTGACACGAACATTCTCAATGTGAAAATGACAAATGTTCTAAGACAGAGAGTTAGCATTTACTACTATATTTTTACAGCAAAATTACATGTATATTTTTGAAGCAAAAGCAAAAAATAGACCAACCTTTTTGAACACAATAGGTTCTTCTTCCCAGACAGGATTTACAGCATTTCCTTGTGATGTCTTGGTCTTAAACGCTTTCCTCCTTGTGTCCACAGGCAAACCAAACATATCTACTTCCACATAAGTCCCCACTTTCTTATCGGAAAGAAACTGACCTGAAATAATCTAGAAAATAACAAAAACCAAACTTTTAATAAATGAATGATGATAATATAAGAAAATGCATTAGGGATGTACAAATGCTGATGGTAAATGCTGAACCACAATCAAAATGAAATTAATAAGAAAAAGTTTTATGGAAGGAAATAAATGAACAACTACCAAAAGTTTGATGAGATCATGCCTTTTGTATTTAAGAGATATCTATTAAATGTTAAAGATTATTTTTTTTTAGTCAACTGAGTATAAAGTTTTTTACAATACTTAAAAATGGTACAAGAGAAAAAGCTCATTAGAAGAACAAAATTGGAGGTATCACGCTACCTGATACCAAACTATACTACAAGGCTATAGTAATTAAAACAGCATGGTACTACTATAAGAACAGACATGTAGATTAATGGAACAGAATAGAGAACCCAGAAATATGGTCAATTAATCTATGACAAAGGAGTCAAGATTATACAAAGGGTAAAGATAGTCTTTTCAATAAATGGTGTAAGGAAAACTGGACAAATATATACAAAAAATGAAGTTAGACCACTTTCTTATGTCATATACAAGAATAAACTCAAAATGAGTTAAACATTTAAATGTAATACTTGAAACCATAAAATTCCTAGAAGAAAACATAGGCAGTAAACTGACATCGCTTTTAGTAATATTCTTTTTTGTATATATCTCCTTGGACAAGGGAAACAAAGAAAAAATAAACAAATGGGACTACACTGAACTAAAAAGTTTTTTACACATCAGAGAAAACCACCACCACCAAAAAAAGACATCCTACCAAATGGGAGAAGATATTTGCCAATGAGAACATCCAATAAGGGGTTAATAATCAAACTTTATAAAGATCTTATACAACCTAATGCCAAAAAACCTTAACAATCTAATTAATAAATGGGCAGAGGACCTGAAAAGATATTCCTCCAAAGAGGACATACAGATGGCCAACAAACATATAAAAAGATGTTGAACTCATTTCTCCTGAATGTTCTCTTTAGCCTGAATGCATGCGATCTGCAAGCAGCAATCTCTGTTTAATTTGAAGTTCTGCATGAGAACAACATAACAGACATTTCACAACATGTTTGAAACTTCCAAGTTATGTAAGTCACACTGGGAATTCAGATGTACCAAAGATTTTGTGTGCTTATGATGTCTGATCAAAGCAGAAGTCCTTAACTAAATTTAATGATAAGAATCCTCATGTTCTTATCATACAAGAGAATGGTGGAATACCATTTGAGCTTGCAAGTCCATTCTGGTACTATAAGGACTATTTCAGAGGATTGAAATAAAGGTACCACTGGACAAATATGAGCCACATCTTGGTTCTAGCTGTAATATAAAAGGCAGGTCTCTATGGCATCACACCTGTCTGTTTAGGGGAAACTGACAACTCTTAAACAGTGCCTCCATTCTGGACTCAGGTAGCAGTTTACATTTTTCTGGGACTCAATTGTTTCCCCTCAACTTACTTTCCTTTCTCTGTCATTGTCTTATAAGTACTTACACTGTCACAGTGGATTTTTCAAGAAAGAACAAATAAGTAAGCTAACATGTATGAAACAAGATGAATTGGTAAACAAAGACAAAATATTATTAGTTTGACCAACCATAATAACATTGGCAAGGGTCCTAAAAATAACACTTTATTTGCATGTGGTGCCTAAGAGTTTATCTTAATCAAATGACAGAAATTAAACATCCTTTGCTGAAAACAATTTCCTAAAATAAATATAATCTTGAAGTTCTAATTCTTCCGACTTCACTCTTTAAATATATGATGTGAAATAATTTTGAAAGATATCATTTTGAAACACTCAATTGAAATTTAATTTTTAATCTTTAGTATAAAGTGACATAAATTTTAAAGTAAAAACCTAGGGCTCAATAAACCTAGGATAAATATAATTAGTGGAACTGTTACAGAGTATTTTTTAATATAGTTTTTCATATGCCTTTGGTTTAGGGTCAATCATAAAATTTCACTTGTGTCCAATAAAAATGTTTTTGGTTCTAAAGGTATCTAGTTAAACAGAAAAGAAATAAAACCTTAAAAAAGTAATAATTTAGCTACAACAATCAAGGACTTATAGAATCACATAAAAAGCTCTTTATCAAAATATCCATTCTTGGTATTAAAAATATTTTCCCACAGCTAAAAAAATTAGATCTGTTATAACATTAAAAGACTGAAGAAATCAACTAAAATTAAATTTTAGATGAATTTTTAATAAACTAATTCTTTTGTTTAATATCATTACTGTATGTTTTGAATCCCTAAATACTCTGATAGATTTTCAAATCCATACTTATGGTAACTTGAGAGCTTTTCTTCAATATTTAACAAATTCACTTATTGATAGAATATTTTTTCTCAAATTTTGCTCAGTGTGGATATTTTCCTAGAAAGAACTAATGAGGAGAAGTTAAAAAAGACCAGTAATTTCTCCAATTTAGGTCACTAATTTTGCTAGCAACTACATTTTTAGTGACCACTTCTTTACGTAAAATAAGTAATGTTCAAGACTTTTATAGGTGACAATTTTATAGTAGAGATGTACATACCTTAACAGACAAAGTGTTGGCCACTATCCCATCTACAATGCCTTCGGTGAATGGATCAAAATGCTTGTCAGGTCTCCTCATGAACTCTGGCTTTAATCTGTAGCCACTCTTCCCATTGTATTCATACATCCCCATGTTTATCTGCATAGCCAGGTCTGCATATCAGAAACACAGCCCTTAATGTGACTATTTAAATTTGGGCAAGAAAGTAAGATTGCATTACAGTCCAATTTGTTCTTCCTTAAAAAGAAATATTTATTCACTGTAGAAACTTAAGAAATACAGATAAAAAAAAAAGTTGAGCTATAATCTACCAATCCAGAGATAAACTACTGCCAACAGTTCGGTGTACATTTTGTTTTTCTACTCCAAATATATTTTGAACATGTAGTATGTTCATTTCATTCAATGTCTGCTTTAATTTTAAGAGCTGTATGAAATTATTTTGAATAGGTACATTTGAGTAAATGGATTAACACAGGCTCCTCTTTGGACAAATTTATAAGTCTCTTTTAAATTTTCACCATTACATACAATGTTTTGATAAACATGGTTGTGGTGAATCTTTAACAATACCATTAAAGATCTTCCTAGGAATGAAATTTCTGGGTCAAAAGGTATGCATGTTGAAAAATCGTTTAAATAAATTTTGCTAAAATGCCCTTTAGAAAGTTTAAACTACTTTACACCTTTTATCCATGTTTTTGAGGATGGACTTCCCCACACCTCACCAACAGTGAGTGGATGCTATAATTTTCCTTTTGTTAATTTATAAAAAAAAGTTTCCTTTCTAAAATTTGCATTCCTTTGATTACTTAACACCAATATCTAATTACATATTGGCTCATTTCTAATGAACGAAGATTACTGGTCAAAGTTTTCCTAAGACTCAGTGTACGAAATGAATGTCCACACTAATTGCAATTACGAGGGTAAAAAAAAACAAACAAAATTTTAAAGTAATCAAGAATTTGAGAAACTGTCATTTATTACAGGTTATCTGAGTCACAACTCATTTCTATTGAGGTGAACAATAAAGAGGTGATGGTAGACATATTTCAAAGTTCCATGAAACAAATTACTTTTAGAACAGAGAAAATAAGTGAAATTTTATCTCCTGTGTTATTAAGCTATTATAATTAGAAAGTACCAAAAAAAAAAAAAAAAAGAAGAAGAAAATGATGGACGTATCATACTGAAAAAATTAAAAAGCCTAAAAATTTACATTAGCAAATCATGTTTTAAAAAATAATATACATGTAGACTTTATCCCGGGAACACAAGGATAATTATATATTAGGAGATCTATTAATATAACTTATCACATTTTCTTACAAAAGAATCATCATCTCAATAGAAGTCAAAGAGACATTTAATAACATTTAACATACATTTCTAATACACTATTAGATACTTCTTTAATGTGTAAATATCTGCCTCAAAGTCACAGTCAACATGATATCACAAAGGTAAAATTTGTATTAGTGTCAACATGAAGAGAAAGGTGTCCACTCTTAGTACTATTATTTTATGTTATCCTAGAACAGTCAGTCCAAAGTCTTAAGAAAATAGAAAAAGTAGATGTGATTAAATTATGATTCTGTATCTGAAAAAACCAATAGAATCTACTAGCAAATAGACTATGTCATAAGAGCTTAAGAAGATGGTCATTTATAAAATAAATATATTTATAATATACATATATAAATATCAATATCTAGAAACAATGTTAAAGACATAATGTTAAAAAAAGGATCTCATCTAAAAAAACTAGATTTCTAATAAAGATGAGAAATTTTTCTGAGGGACAATATAACAATTTTTAAAGTGAAGAGAAAAACATTTTGTGATTAAAAAACTCGAAATGTAAGGATGTCAGTTTTCTTCAGATGGATTTATAAACTTAATGTGATTTAATCAAAATCTCCTTTATTTTTCCTGTGAGGGAGAAGGGAACAAGATAATAATTTAACTAAATTCATCTGGAACAGGAATCTTAATGGCAATGGCAAGAAAAGAACTGAAAATTAATAGCCTTGAAGAAGAATTTCCACTTCCAATATAATAGTAAGTAATATTAAATTAAACATTACAATAATAACAATGAGTTACTGGTTCCAGGAATGCAGAAATTTATTTATGGAGAAGAATATAAATTAAAAAAATGGACCCAAGTGAACAGCGTAAATGTCTATTAAGCTGTAATTCCAGGTCAGTGTAAAAAAAGGATTGATGTCCTATTGAGGTTATGTATGAAAATTAAATTTAGATAAGTGAAAATTATAAATTATAAATTACAAAATAATCCATGAGAGAAAGAGAAATAAAAATGAATCTGGTTTGGGGGTGGGGAGTCTTCAATCATAAAAGTAAGCCAAGACTCTATATACAAAACATTAATCTGATCTCATCTGTTTCACTAAATAAGACAACATGACTTTTATATAAAAAGTGCTGTTAAAGATGAATAGGAAAACTGACAATAGTCATGAATAGGCAAGTCATAAAAGCCAAAATATAAAAATCAAAATGCATTCATAAAAGCAGAAGTTTAAAAATCAAAACACATCTATAAAAGCAGAAACATAAAAATAAAAAAAAACACATTTAAAACATTCACCATCAATAATAATAAAAAAAATGAAATAAAAACATGTGAGATAATATTTTGTCTGAAATTGTATCATTGTTATTTATTGATAATACTTAACCAAGATGTCAAATGAGTGGGAACACCTCACGTAATACATGTGCAACATTTTTGATGGAAAAATTGGCACAAAGGTTCTCAGAACATTCACATCTTTTAACAGAATCACTCTGAGGAACTTTTCCAAAAGAACATTAGGAGATAGACTTGACAATTTATATTCAAGTCTGTTCCCAGAACATTACAGTAGAAAAATTCCATAACATTCAGTGATAGGAAATGCATTTTAGTAAATTGTGAAATGTGCTTATATTAATATACAGATACAGAAATTTCATATGAAGTTTCGTATTTGTATGTTAAAATAAAGAAGCATGTATGTATACACATAGATTAAAAAATATTTACAGATTACAAAGCCAAAAGTTAGACGTGTTGAATTTCTGAGTGGCAGTGTTCCTAGCAGTTTTATTCTTTCTTGATACTTTTTTGAATTTCCAAATTTTCTACCAAAAAAAGTTACTTTAAAAAGTAAAACATTTTTTTTGAAAATAATGCAAAACCAGTAAAATAAAGACTTGTTTACAAGTATTGAAGACAATTTCTCAATTTTCAAAATTCACCTTTTCTTACATTGATGATTCTTTCACTGAAATTTGCTTATATTTGTTTCAATCAAGTCTGGCAACTTCTCCTTGGGAATGGTTTGTGCACATTTGAAAAGGTGATTCATAACAGAATGGAAATGAGCACGAGCTGTGCTACTTACCCATCGTTTGGAAGTTAAGTGCGACCATTTGACAACCCGCGTTCCAGAAGAGCTGAGGCATATAGTTAGATGAATCCACACGAGTTCCTTTTGGGTATATCCTGCTAAGCTGCATTTTGTTATATCTGGACCATCATGTTAAGTAGTGAATACAATTATAAAAACAATTAGCCAATAATATTAACTGAGAGGCCACTTTCTCCATTGGGCTAGTGGGTGAAATATGTAAAAAGCTTACCAAACAAACAGAATAAATACGCTTTTATCATATAAACATAGCATCACCTCTGCAGAGCCTTGTGGTTGAAAACTAATAAGGTAGCTAAAATGGCTGAGTCAAAGTCAACCTGATTCTGGGGAGATTACGAAGGACAGGGTTAGGGACTAAGGACCCACAAGGGAGCTCAAGCGTGTCAAGTCATGTGAGAATGATACTGTGTTTGGCAGTAACAGACAATATGAACTGCATGGCTTTCAAATGCTCTCTGCATGTAGTTATCTTTGGAAATGAAGCTCAGAAAATTTCGACCTCATTTTGTATGTTGGTTCCTACTGTCGTCAGGTTTCCATCCTGAGAAACTTTTAGTTACTGAATAACAACTGTATCTTTAAAACATGAATGACTGCTCCTATCACCAAGTTAGGCAGAGGTTAGTTAGGGTTCTGAGCCTGGGCTAGGGTGTCAGGCCAACTAGAAATTCGACTTTAACTCCCAAACTTGCTAGCTGTATAGTCTAGGGCAAATTATTTCACTTTTCTATCTTCTGTATTCTGTTTCTATATTCAGTTTCTATATTCTGTATTCCTATAAAATAAATTGAACGTTTTCTACATCATAGGACTTTTGTAAGCATTAAATTAAACATATAACAAAAGCAGTATCACATAGACAGTTAATGAATACTAATGATTATGATTTTTATAGTATGACTGTATTTATGGAGCTTACATTTGTTCTCTCTCCTATTGATGAATTTTAAAACAGACTTTTATTTTCTAGAACTTGCTTCATGAAATTGAGCTCTTTGAGACATTTAGTATTAATTTTATAAAATATATTTAAAGACCTGTTTCATTTTATTTTGGTTTATGGATAATAATAAAAAGATTTTTTTTGTCAGAAGTATTAACACAACCTTTATTAGTAATATGGACTTATATTCTCATATCATCATCCCAACTATTTTTTAATCAAACATCTATTATATGTCCAAGATGTAAGATGTTGTCAGGTTTACACACACACACACACACACACACACACACACACCCCGTATACATATCTTATATAGGTATAAAGTACACACATACACACTTTACATATGTTGTCCCTAACCTGAACAGCTAGCCATAAAGTGGTATCATTATTTTGTTTTACAGACAAGAAAATTCAGAAAGGTTGAACAAATTGTCAAAGCACAGAGAGCTAATGGTGTGAAAATAATCTTGAAATCCTTTACTCCAAGGCCAGTTCTCTTTTCCATAGGCTAGGCTACCCCAGACAGAGCTGCATATGAAACCTGTAACTATTTATCATGCTAAGGTGACCAGATTAAGCCATTTCATGCATTCTTCTTCTGCTTATTTAAAACAAAAATTAAATGGCACATGACTTCAGTTCTGCTAATTTAGTCGACATTCGTCAAATCAAGGATACTCTACAAATTCCACTGGAGACTTCGTCAGTTGCTCAAGTCCTTTGGTTTCCACAAAAGAAGACATTTCAAAACTTCTATTTCTTTCTAAGTTAATAACAACAACAAAAAGGTGAGAAATAAATTCAACGTTATAAATTCTAACATATAAATAGGCAAATATTCAGTGAATTTAGGGTGATTAATTTTCATTGTGACCTTCATATTTCTTTTTTTTTTTTTCTTTCAGTAAACTATTTACCTGAAACAATAATTGGGTCTTGTTAGTTGTTTCTTCTAGTATGTGCTACCTAGGCCAGATATGCTTATGGTTGTACAAGTTAGGGAAATGGTGGCATTAGCATGGAAAATTAATTTTAGGCCCTTCAGACATCTTTTGTTCTAATTCCAGATTGATTTCCTGGGGCCATTGCTGGGGATTAACAGAAGAGACCTTGGGTATGTTTCTGAGAAGCTGACAATCTCTTTTACATCCACATTGTCACCTGCCTCAGTTTGTATGCACCCTTCGGTTCAAACAACTAATATGACACTAGAATTATTGTATTTCAGAGCAGAAAGGTCCTTGGAAATTTCCCAGTCTGATGGCCTCATTTTCAGGTTATGTAACAGGGTCAGAGAGGTGAATGTCCTAGATGTCTTAATATTATTGAACACAGAGCAACATCCTGAAAGTGAAATTTAAGCTTCCAATTAAAGTGAGAGAAACAAAACAAAGGTTTCTTAGTTTGGAAAGATTAAGAGTCAAACAGCTTCTCTGTCCTCTTCCCAAGAAAAAAATCAAACTGTTATACATAGTATTAAGACAGATGTCATCCAGAGAGGTTAGACAGCACTCAGCTTTTAAAACTGAGTACCCTTTGAGGCCTTTTTCCTTCTTTGACACCTAGGTCCCACAATTAAAGCCTCACACTTCCTAGACTATTTTCCCTATTTCTTCACATTCCCCAATTTAATAATCTGTAAGGTAAACTCTTACGTCTCTTATTTTTGTCTATCAAAAATCAACTTTCATGTGACTATTTTAGTCATGACTGACAATTTAATAGGTGCTTTGTAAAATATATGCAGTACCTTTTTTTTTTTTTTTAAGTGATAAAATAATATCAAACACAAGGAAAAAAGCACTTGTTTGTAAATCTTCAGCTCACACCCTTGTTACCGGCTTCTGAAGGACTCAAACTCCTCTAGGAGCTTCTGACTCATGAATTAAGAAAGCTCATTTTACAGTCAATGAAATTTGCAGTAATATAAAAAGGACATTCCAAATTCAACAAACTGTGTTAAACAGTGTCAGTAATTGTTGACATCAAAGAGAATGTTGAGATCTTTATATATAAACTGCACTGGAAATTAAATTCTTCATTGTAGAGATCTAGATACCATATGCCACTAAGTTAGGACTCTGGGTAAAATGATACAATTACACATGTGTGTTATGTAGAAGCTTAGACTATGATATATCTGCAAAACTACCCTTTATAAGAGGCTGCTGTGTTGAAGCAAGAATTTAGTTTTTAAGAGCACCGGCATAGAAGCAGCTAAAAAGTCCCAAGGATTCTCTTAACCTGACAGCATCTTACATTTCATGCCATTTTATAAAAGGGCTCTTTTATCTAGCTGGAGGAAAGATATTTCTTGCATCTAATATGGATGTGTAGTTGGATAAAAGGAAAACACAAAGTGATACAAAGCTAATGGTTATCCTCCTAAATATATAAAACAGGCTGGACAAACGGAATGTGGGTGAATTGGTTGATCTGGTTCTATTTTTGGTTATCAGGGCTGACCACTCTCTGGCTGCTTCCTTTCTGGGGGCCGGGTAGGTAGTTTATTTCAACACTGTCTCTTATATAGTGGGTGGAGTCACTGTGTTGTTGCAAACAAAAAGCAAATGTGAAACTCTCAATCAGTTGTACTCTGGTCTAATGTCTTTCTGGTAACCATATATGGCCCCTGGTCCTAATTAAGTATTTTGGAGAAACATTAAGGAATACTTTCTCATATAGTTATTAAAATATGTATGACATGACATGATATGATATGATATGATATATAATATATACACCAGATAGGCAACTCATTCACCAGCACAGAATAGTTTTATGAAGGGTAACTTTTTCAGTCTAATTATCATTTGTTTAAAATATATTTTTATATGTTACATTAGAGGTTTTTCTCCAGGAAAACTTACTTTTTGAAATTTCAAATGACTCAAACTTGACTGGCTGAATATAGTTCACCAGGTTAGACATCTCTTCTGTGGCCATAGCCTCACTCCCAGCAGTCCCCTGGAAGCATGGATGAAAATAACATTTCTAGAGTCAACGTTATATTATTGAAAGTTATTTTCCCAGGGCAGTGATCATGTGACCCATGAGAACAGAAAATCATCCCTCCTCTTCTGAAGATGATTATTACAAATAGAAAGTTCATTACAGGAGGAAGAAGAAAACCTCACTTTACCCAAGTGTGAGGTGGGATGAGAAAGGTCTGGGGGCAATCCCCAAGTTCTCTGGGACCGGCTGCATCAGCTTCCCCTGGAAGATCCTTAGAAATGAAGCAAATTAGAATCTGCATTTTACTACAGTCATTCAAATGCACAGAAAAGTCTGAAAAGCACTGGCTACAAATACAACTCATCTGCCATAGCAGAGTCCACAGAGAATGTCTCAAAGTTAATAAATGAAGAATTCACTGTACAATGAGAAAATTAGCATATGGATAACCACTAAATGAACTAAATTTATTTATTTATTTATTTTAAAAAGGTTGCCTTGTAGAAAGGGTTTGGGGTGGGCATACAACTATTCTTTTTCTTTTTATAAACATCCCTTCTTCCCTCCCTTCATGGTTCCTGTGAGCCTATTAGGCAAACAGTAAAGTATAATGTAGGGGTAAATAGCTCAGATCCTAGAGCCAGATTGTCTGATATGAAGTCCCAAGCCCTCCACTTAGAAGCTGTGCAATCTTGGGCAAGTTACTTAACTGTTCTTTGCCTCAATGTACTCATCTGTAAAATTTGGCTAAAATCAGTTCCTTTAGCATATAGGGTTTTTGCGATTATTGAATGAATTAATTTATGTGAAAAAGCTCAGAGCACTGCTTGGCACATAGTAAAACCTCATGTTACTTTAATTATTATTAGCTATTACATATTATTTTGAAAGAGTTTTTAATAAAGAAGAAAATGAACACTGAAATATTGTTATAGACAGACTTCTATCGATTAATATATTTTCTCCTACTTTTAAATGAGGAAATGTGGAGACAAGGTTTCTTTTGAAAACTCCTGTAGCAATATTAAGTTAAACATTAACTGGGAAGTATTCACTAGGAAATGGACCATCCATTTAGTCAGACAATTTTTAAATTATAAAAAATCACTGATAAAAATCTATAAATATTTAAAATAATTCTCAGGCAGAAATACATTACCAGGCATTGTAACAATTTTCCTTCCAGACAGTCAGTTGGAATTTGTAGGAAACATAGTTAAAAATTTAGATTGCATTACAGAAAATATTTATGAGGAAGAATATCAATAAGAACAGTATATTATTTGTTATTTACTCTTGCTTACTAAATTGTGAAGATACAAGTACCGAGACAGATACTTTCCAACATATTTGAAAACAGATGCAGTATAACTTTTTGAACAGGACTGCTGCATAAACAAAGTTCTAAAATTCCAATTGACCTAGCCCTGATTTACTTCTAGATTCTGTGCAATAACATTTCTGAGCCCATGAAGGTATGTGGGATGCTTGAGCTTATTTCAATAGGGATCTTTAGCGATTCCAAAATTGTCATATTAATGAACATTTCTCTAAACCTCACATCTTCTCTGAACTTGGACCATTTGACGATCGATTTACTTGTCTTAAAACTGAAGCAGGCAGTTGTATGTCATGAATTTTGAATTTACCGTCTAGGTATCCCGTTTGATGAAAGGTAATCTCAACATCATTGTTCATTTGAGAGAACCTTTCTCAATACCCTGCTCATTCTTTTAGTGACCTAAGTCTGCATCATTGTTTACAGTTTAGTGAAAAAGTTTTAAGGTGAACTGTGACTTTCCACCACTAGATGGCAGAAGGTGACCACAAACTATACCCAGAGACCTGGCAAATGAACAGAATGCCTCTCTGGCTAGAGGTCGAGCCATAGACACCTACCTCATCCATTGAAGATTTTTTACAGTCATCATCATCATCGTCATCATCACTCTCTGTATCAGCTTCCCCTGTCAAATTTTAATAAAAAATCATAGTGAACATTTACAGGTTTGAGGCACACACAGCATACGCATTATCAAAAATTTCCTTGGAAATTGGCCTTTTATGGTTTGTTTTAAAATGATTCTTTTGGGTATTTAAATTTTATAAAATAGAGAATTATACTGATGATTTCAAATGGCCTTTTTTTTCCTAAATTTTATTCATGAATACCATTTGAAATTTCCAAATTCCATAAAAAAATGCTTAACATTTTTTATCTTTATTTAAAAAATATGGCATCATATACAGGTAGTTTTCTATGGTACATGTATCCTTTCTTGATGTATACATTCTCTTTCAGGGTCTGGACCACCCTAAAAGAGATAAACTGTCCCTTTCCCATCTTTCCCTCTTTTTCTCTTCCCTGATTCTTCAATATGATACTTGGCTAGTACTCAGCGACCTTGTGATTACTCTTCCAAGGCCATAGAGGACCTCGCAGAAGTCAAGAAAGAGGATACGAGCTGGTGCATGAATGGTGGGGCTATGGTAATACACTTGACTATACAAAAACAGCGAGGTACCAATTGTATCCTATTATTTGCCCGCAGGCTTATTTGATGAATATATTCTTGTCTACACACTATATATACAGTATCTTGAAAATTGGTAAAATTCTATTTAAAAGCGTAGGATAAAATGAGTAAATTCTTAAAATCATTCTGCATTATGGAAATCTAGCTTACTCAGACATAATTTAGCTTCACATTTAGCCAAGAACAGTCGTTTCAATGGATTGTTTCTCTCTCTGAAGATTTGGTGGATGATTCTCCTAGGTTAAATATTCTCACGAGTATGAAGCATTAAATTCTTCTACATCTCTGGGTCTTAATCAGACCCAGTAATAACAGTTATGTAAAAAGATTTTCAAGTAAAAAAAGGCAGAGTTCTACATTGATTTGAGTACTTCTGAGTTCACACAGTGCAATAGCATGACAAACCCAGTAGATGGCAACATTGGCTCAACAGTGAGGCAACTTGTATTAACAAGTACCTCTTGCAGGCTTCTGAAAGCTAGCTAGCTGGTCTATGACACAGTGCCCACGGCACTTGTCTTCCAAGAAGATTATAAACGTATTCATTTTGCTGATGAAGTTGAATCCATTACTAAATGACAGCCATGAGGAAAATATTTATGAAGTATCTTTAAAGAGAAAAGATAACTGGGCCCAACAAGGCTTATTATTTTATGACTTGTTCAATTAAAGAGCCAAGTGCAACCACTTTATGATGTTGATATTGTTTTAGTTAATAAGGTGAATCTATTATATTTTAGATAGAAAATATGTCTTATTATATTAGGAATACATTCTTTTATGTATTGTTTTCTTTCTTTTTTTAAAAAAATTATTTATTATTATGCCTACAACATCTGGTCTTCCTAGGTAGTCTCCCATCCAAGTACTAACTAGGCCTGACCCTGCTTAGCTTCTGAGATCAGACATTGGGCTTGTTCAGGGTGGCATGGCCATAAACCACGGACTATGGCTCTACTGGGTGGTAAACCCAGAACCTTCTGCATGTAAAGCAGACATGCTAACCACTACACTATGGAACCACGTCCCAAAATTTGTTATAATCATATTTATTGCCCCAAGTTCTTGTGATTATTTTTCATTGTTTAATTAGAGAGGAGCTTCTTTTTGTCGAATAATTTAAAAAGTTATTTTGCAGAATCTTCTGCAAAATGCTTCATGGGGCACAACAATAAGCCAGTCATTTTAAATGATCAGGTCATTCTTTGGTTCATGTGAGAAAAAAATAATTTGTCTTCCTTTACTCTATGAGCAGGGACCAGCTTGTTCCCTTATAAATTCTCTTATAAATCAACAAGGAAGCTTCTTGAACCATAAAAAAAATCTTACTTCAAAAAAAGTCTTTAAGACAAGTGTGCTGGCAAAGGGCTGAATCCTGCAGAGGCACCTGGCTAACAAGGGCCATGAGAAGTAAGTTAGCTTTGAAATAAGAACCATTTCATGTTTTTCAAGTTACTTGAGTTCCTGATACTGAGAACAACTACAAACCAAATGGTAAATTAGCAGTGCTCTTTATTCAGGGGCCTATCTACATATTAAAATGTCCAAAATTTTCCACTGAAATAAATAAAGATTGCGCAACAGAATATGGGGTTATCTTAGGAAATCTACCGATTACTAACAGATTGCTGCTCTTTCTCTGTATTAAGCAACAATGTTCACTGCCTCTAAAAACCATTATTTGTATCATGCATCCAGTTAATAAGGGAGAGAGCTGGTAGTGGGAATGGCAGATGGTAAAACAAGCTCCCACAGGCAAAGGAAGACATGGTTTACTTGCTAGCATTCAAGGGGTAGAATTGAGCTAGAAAGTAGGTGGCCTATTAATAATAATCATTCCAAAACTTCAAAAAGAACATTCTTACTGAGAACAAAAGTTATTTTTGAAAAAATGTAAGAATTGTATAATGGTGTTTGAAATGTACATTCAAGAACTACCAAAAAAAACTTTCAAAGAATTATATAATATTTGTTAACTGGGATTTTATCTTAACAATAAAAGGAATAGACAATCAAGATAGAAAAATAGAAGAAAAAATAAATTAGGCAACTTTTTTTCCCTGATTGCTGTAGAGTTTATATTTTAATTTTAAAAATTATTTTAAAATCTTTTAATTGCCATATGATGCATATACAAGAGAAGTATAGATTCCATATGTGTACGGTGCAATCAGTCTTCACCAGCTACACAGGTTTAGTAACTAGCACCCAGATCAAGAAACAAAATATCAGTCTCTAGAAGGCCCCTTAGCTTCCCCTCAGTCACTTCTTTACCAGTGGTCACCATGTCCTGACTTTTAACAGCATAAGTCAGTTCTCTCTGTTTTTGTACTTTATATAAATGGAATAATACAGTAGATACTTTTTTCGTATCTGACTCCTTTTGCTCAACGCTATGTTTCTGAGATTCGTCCATACTGTCATGTGCAGTTGTAGACTTTATTGCTGCATACTGTTCCATTGTGTGAATGTACCATGATTTATCTCTCTGTTGATGGGCATTTGATTGGTTTCCAGTTTGTGGCTGTTCTCAATAGTACAGCTTTAAGCAATTCTTGTGCATGTCCCTTGAACATCTATGTACATGTCTGTTGGGCATATACTTAGAAATGAAATTTCCTCAGGCATGGGAGGTGCATACGTTCAGCTTTTGCAGATACTGCCGAGCAGTTTCCAAAGTGATTGTTTCAATGTTAGCTAACTTGTCATTGAAGAATTTCCTACATTCAAACTTAAAGTTTCTTCCACTGTCCACCCTCCAACTGGGAGATCTTTGCAATGTACTTTGCAGATTACTGAGATTCTGACTAAACTTGAAAAATAGACTAAATCACAAATAAGTCAAAGGGAATGGGTGACCACTTAGGATTCTTTTATCATCAACCATAAAAATTTATTATTATTTCAAATTAAATCTAAATGGAAAATTAGTGATGTTAAGCATCACCTAGCAGCTTTGACAGATATTCAAGTAACTTTACCATTTCACATTTTAAAAGGGTTCTTTGAAATATGGATAAACAGAATTGCCCAGAACTCTTCAGCTTCACCATTGAGAACAAATTGGGTGAGCACCTTGTGTCTAGTCTTATAATTAACGTCAAGGGATCACTGCCTTTGAGAAGCTTAAAATCATGAGGTCATTCCAAAGGTTATTTGGTTTATGTGGTAGCCAGAATCATAGCCTCCCAAAAATGTCCATGATCTGTGACTTTGTCCTGTGTCCTGCGACTACATCTCCTGTTAATACATGTTCTGTTAATACATGTCCTGTGAATACACAGCAAGAAGGGCCTTGTAGATGACATTAAGTTAAGGACCTTGAGACGGGGAGATTATCCTGGATTATCTGGCTGGGTCCAGTGTAAAGATACAAGTTATTAAAAGCAGAGAAGCTTTCCTGGCTGTGGTTAGCGGGGAATGAGGGCCAGAGAGGTGTGACATTGCTGGCTTTAAAGATGAAAGAATGGGGCCATTAGCTGACAAGCGAGGGTGGCCTCTAGAAGCTGGACAAGGCAAGAAATAGGATTTCCTAGGGTCTCCAGAAAAGAACGCAGCCTGTGGCCCCCTGGAGGTTAGCCCAGTGAGGCTGCACGGGCTGAAGTGGGGGATAACACATTCGTGTCGTTTTATGCCATGGAGTTTGTAGCAGCAAAAGAAAACCAATGCAGTTTAACGCTGTGCCCAAACAAGAATGTGAAAAGTTCTTGTGAGCTAATTTCAAAGCAGCAATTCTCAAACCCACACATAAGAAGGGAACAAGAGCCCGCCAGCTCCTTACCGGCCCCAGGGGACGAGGGCTCAAACACGCTGGAGGAGTCACTACAAGTGTTGGAGGCTTGTTCCGAGAGCTTCTTTTTGTTGCTTCCTTCTGAAGATTTGTGCGATTTCTTCTTATTTTTCACCAAAATTTTGTACATTAAATCCATAGGGCTTGGAAGAGGAACTCCAGATTCCAGCTAATGGGGAAAAAAAAAGCAGATTCATTCCCACTTCCTTTCAGATTCTCTCTCCAACCCTTTAGGACAGCTTTGCATACCAAGGATTTCTAGGTCATTCTTTATCACCGTAAAACGAAGTGTATCTTGCAATGGGCTGGCCCTTTCTTTCTTTCTTTCTTTCTTTCTTTTTCTTTCTTTCTTTCTTTCTTTCTTTCTTTCTTTCTTTCTTTCTTTCTTTCTTTCTTTCTTTCTTTCTTTCTTTCTTTCTTTCTTTCTTTCTTTCTTTCTTTCTTTCTTTCTTTCTTTCTTTCTTTCTTTCTCTCTTTCTCTCTTTCTCTCTTTCTCTCTTTCTCTCTTTCTCTCTTTCTCTCTTTCTCTCTTTCTCTCTCTCTCTCTCTCTCTCTCTCTCTCTCTCTCTCTCTCTCTCTCTTTCTTTCTTTCTTTCTTTCTTTTTCACATAAAAGGTATATTTTGACTACTGTACCCATTTCCCACAACGAAATTCCCATGAATAAGATCACAGAAATGCACTAGTAGATTTGTTGTGCTAACACGAAATTTCATGAGTTTTCCAATGGACTATATAAATCCAATCATCTCAATTTAGGACAGATAAGGGGCCCTGGCCTGGATTTTCAAAGGAGAGAAGCCAGGTAAAGTGGTGTCTGCCAGGAAGTGCTGGGAAAGACAAGTAAGTGCTTCCAGGCAAGTCTGTAGAATGCAATTTAAAGACAGCACCCTCCTGGCACTAGCAGTTCAGTTGCAATCTCCCTGGCATCACCCGAAGTGGACTGGGTGGCTTCAGATTTCCTTGCAGCCCTGAGATTCAAGCTACCCTTATTTGCAAGTTGCAAGCCCATTTCTAGTGTTTCAAGTTTGCACATCTACTGGGAAAATCAATTTCTCATGAGGGGATAATTAGATATTGTATCAGAAAGCATATATGCAAGCCCCAAGATGGGTTATTTTTAGAAAGTATAGTGAACTCCCATAAGTGGTTCCTGTATTCTTTGCTTTCAATGAGTCTGGGGACTGGTATGAAATTATGTAAGATGTGAGGAGACTGGGAGAAGGGGTCGGAGAGAGAATAGGTTACTTCAGGATATTTCTGCTGCTCTCTCTCCCCAAACAGAGATGTTTCCATGGTAACAGGACGCCTGAGTTCTTTACCAAGAGGCTCATGCAAGGAAGTGAACAGTGGCCAGCAGGGACAGGCCAGATGTCATTGTGCCCCTGGCAGTGTCCCATTTAGCTGACCCATTTCTCTCAGAGGGGTGCGATGAGGTGATCGGAGCCCTGTCCTCTTGGACTGTCTCTGTGGGCTGATTGTGATTATGGGAGTGCTGCAGCCCTGACTGGGTCACGTCTAGCAGTGAGGGAGGGGGAAGACTGTGGGCAGAGGAAGAGAGTGGAGGCGTGTCTCCCACCCTCAGCAGGGCAAACTGCTGTCATCCTTGTCAAAGGGCTCATTATTAACTGCATCATCTTAGCAAGAAAAATAAATGTGGAAAGGATGTAAGGAAGCCTCCTTCTCACTCCAAACATAAATAATATGTGTGCTCCTTCAGGGGTAAACAGTAAAGCTACTTACTGGGTATTTTTCCAGTGGCTCCATGAGAAGGGCATCCCCAAAGATCAGTCGGCAATACTCTGCCATCTTGGCTTGCTGCTTTGGGCTGAGGAAAAATGAGAAAGAAAAGAAAAAGAGCAAGGAAGCTTATTCATGAGGTCAGACAGGAAGGACTACTTTGCATTATTCAGTCCAGAAAGAGAGAATGCCCTCATCCTACCCTTCAGAATTCATTTGTATCATTCTAAACTCCTTGTTTACTATCCTGCCTTATGTGAATGAATACCACAGACTGGTGGATGGCAGAGGCTATTCCCAAGGCTGACCTGCATAGACACAGATAGAGGGGAATGACAGGTCATTTGTCCGTCACTGGATTCCTGAATGTCCCAGAGTTAGAGACTCAGTCCCATTTGTTTAATTTTCTGGTTCTAAGTCAAATGCAAGACACTTGGGGGAAGAACTTGTTCATGACTTCACGTGAATTCTTGGGTGAAATTTGTCCAAAAAACAAAGTGAACTGTGCTGCAGAGGAGCGTTTAAAGGGAGGTGAGGAAGAAAAGGAAGGATGTGGGCAGAAAGGAAGGCAGGGAGTGCAGGGAAGATGGAGAGGCAGGGGGATAGAGAGGAGTAGGGGTGGGGAGAGGGAGAGGGAGAGGGAGAGAGAGAGAGACATATCTCATAATGTAGAAGACAACGGGCACAAAGGCAGAAGTGTGTCCACTTGGAGGAAAAACAAGAGCAGCAGGCACCTTGGGGGAAAGTGTCTGCAACTCTTATTGCCTGACAGGGAGGCAGAGGTGGTGTCAGCCTGACTACGTGCCACTAGGAACCTGTTGTGTCGGAAAAAGGCTGCAGCTGCAGCGTTTGCTGTGCTGAGCTCCAGACTCTCAACCGCTCTTGATCTATAAAATGAAGAGGATAATAACTGTTCTTGGAAAGGGTTGGAGGATGCTGAGAAGAAGAAGTGAAGGGACGAATGAAAACACCTTTGAAACTTTAAAAGGTCGAGCAAACGTGAGATGACCTGTGTTAGCAGGCAGCGCCCCAGCCAGCCCAGCCCACTCGTGAGCGCTAACACGGCGACACGGCTGCTGCGAGGACACATCCACGTTCTGCCAGTGCCCCGCTTCCCTTGACCTTTCACAAAGCAATACAAAACATTTTCTCATTCTGTAGAATGTTAAATAGCATTATCAAGGTGTCTAATTCCATCGGGTTTTACGGACTGTGATTTTGATCTACAGGCTGCCAAGCTCGCTTTCCAACAGCTGTGCCACGTGCCAGTGTCAGCGCAGCCTCGCAGACCTGGGACTGTCGTGAGAATGAGGGAGTGACAAGCCTCTCTTTAACAAGTCCAAGCAATTATAAAATGTTATCGTTTCCACTCATTCTTCCATGACTGTTAAACCTGGATCGTGGACTGTTTTTTTTTTTTTTTTTCCAGAAGGGGGATTGCTTTGGGGGTTCAAATTATACTGCAATGGGAAAAGTACTCTTTATACATCCCTTTAAAGAAACAAGGCATCTATTTTGGGGGTAGATTGAGTTTTCTGGGTTTCAAATATGAGTCCGAGGTCACTACTTTCCTAGAACAACAGGGAGAAGCAAAAGAGAGGTTCACAGAACTTGCAAGTCCCTTTATAACAACTTCCCCAGTTCCCAACTTGCCTGTCTAGACCCATATGAGATTTTAGTACATGGTTTATGCAGCCCTAAAATATACTGCAACACTCCCCAGCAGCATCAGTGAGGCCAAACCTGCCAGTCAGAGAGGTGATCCTGAAAACCCCAGGGATGCAAGTTATTAGAAGTTGGAGAGCAAGCAGAGATGTGTTTTTTTGGCATTCTCTGTTCAGACATCTTTGCTCAAAGGACAGGTAGCCTAGAGGCTCAACCAAGCCAGCTGGCTCTGTGGCTATAGCTGAAACAAGCCCTCCCGTGCTGGGCCCAGATGTTGCAGGTTGCATACAGAAAACTGTCCAAACCCTCCATTTCACATTCACAGAATAATGCTGTTAAATGTCACAGAGCTTTGCTACTCCAAGTGTGGTCCCCGGACCAGCAACATCAACAGCACCAGGAGCTGGTTAGAAATGCAAATGCAAGGCCTGCCATGCAGATTCTGAATCAGCATCTCTGGGGAAGTGAGGTCTGGGATCTATTTTAACAAGCCCTCTAGATGGTTCTGATGCACGCTCAAGTTTGAAAACTGCTGTGATAGATTAAAGTAAGTCAACAGGTGCTGAAGTAGATGGCATTTTTCTTGAACATTAGAATGTGGGACCCCCCAAGCTCCTTTGATTAGAGACCTGGAGTGCAAAGAAAGGTTTTACCCTAACGCTCTGCTTTCTGGATTACTCAGGGAACGATAGATAGATATTCTCACCAGTAGAGGGAGATGGTCCAGGTGTCCCTAAGCAGGTGACAGAGTAGTCTGTCCTCTGTCAGTCAGTCCCCAAATCAGGTTCAAGAAGGAATTTGCTGGAGGAGAATCTAATTCGATTCCACATAAGAATCCCCTAAAGCTGCTAAATCTTCAGGTGGTTTAGGTCCCAGTCTCCTGATTCAGAGTTGGGAGTGGAGCCCTAGAACCTGCATTTGTAACAAGCCGGCACATAATTCTCATGTGAGTGGTTAACAGACCACAGTGTTTAGAGAAGCACTCTAATACTTCATTCAAATCATCAGGGTCTTAAGAAAATGACAACTGGGAGGAAGAGTCTAGGGTACGGCCTGAGACTCTAGATTTCTAACAAGCATCCCAGTGATGCTGGCCCCTGGATCAACTGAATTTTGTACAGCAAGGATCGACGTCTGACCTAGATTTTTAAAAACCTGCCTCAAAATTCACTGAGATGGAGAGAACAAGAGATAGGTACCCAAGAAAATTTGGTAGTCAGACAATTCATGTTCTCCACAAACACACATGTCCACCTGACAAGAAACTGAATCAGAGAAGAGAGCAAACTGAATAGAAAAGGTCAGTGGGAAACAAACCAACTGGAATTGTAGGTCAGAACTGCAGACATAAAAGGCATTAAAATTGCAATTAGCAAAAAGAAAGAAAGAAAAGAAAGAAAGAAAGAAAGAAAGAAAGAAAGAAAGAAAGAAAGAAAGAAAGAAAGAAAGAAAGAAAAAAGCAAGCAAGAAATCTTGAGGCATTTAGAGCATCAACAGTGGCTACCATGGAGATGAGGTGAAAGGAAAATATTCACAAATATATTTTGAGCTTCAGGCCACAGCAGACACATCTGTACATATTAAAATACCTGCAATGTTTTGGTGAAGTGTAGGCACCTGGCAAAGTGGTCAGTTCTCTGACCAAGGAATGTGCCCCATTTCATGGGATAAGTCCTCCAAGCTGAAGGAAAGCAACCTCCTTCTCTGTAGATGAAGAATGTACAATGCAGGAGATTAAGAATGTCCAAAATCTCACGTTGTCTGTGACTGAACCATGGCTAAAGGTTACTTTTATGAGAGTGCTAGTTCACAAATTAGATGGAGCAGCAAAGTTAACTAGGGCTTTTTAAAGTTTTCTTTCTTGCAATTTGCATTCAGGTGTGGGGTGGGTCTCAGGAATCTGCATTTCATGGAATTCTGACATGGTAGGTAGAGAAGGATAAGTTACCAACAGCTAGTGGCAGATTCTCCTTTGCTGTCCACAAATAGGGGATTTCAAACAGTTAAAGAAATACCAGAAAATTCAGTGGATTTCTTTTTTCCAGTGTGAGTTTGTTTGGGAGGGGTGGCTCGAATGAGCTGGGACCAGAATTTTGAGACCAGCATTTTGCATCTGCAGGACACAGGAGAATAAAATGGTTCACTAGAAATGGTAAATAGATTTCAGATGTTTTTGATAGGTGTGTTCCTGAGTCACTGTGTTGAGAAGAATTCTGAGGTTACATCTAGTTTTAGTGGGAAAGAGTGTGCTGCAGCTGATGTATGATGCGTGCCACCAGGTTTAGCAATGAGGCGAGGTGGCCCATGTGTCAAGCAAAGGGTTTACCAGCAAAGGGAAAGCTTATCAGTGTTCTCTGGGTGTGTGATAGACTTCCCAAAAAAAGAATTGTGGCTGAGCGCTTTTGATACGTGGAGCTCAAGGACAACAGACATATGAAGCAACTTCCTCCCACAACAGAATTACCTTTGTATTTTACTGCCATGAGATTGTCTCAATAGTTGGAGATAATAAATATCATGGCATTCTGGGAAGGTTGTTTCCCTGTTTTCTTTTGTCATGTATAAATTATTAATAAACTTTTAATAGCTAAATTTCTCATTTTTAAACCAGGGAGAGCAATATTACAGCATTCTCTCTCTCTCTCTCTCTCTCTCTCTCTCTCTCTCTCTCTCTCTGTGTGTGTGTGTGTGTGTGTGTGTGTGTGTGTGTGTGTGTGTGTGTGTGTAATGTAAGGCTTAGTTTTCATGCCCAGTTTTGGCTCTCTGTAGGACTGGTGTTGAAGACTGCACAAAATGTCCTGTGGTTAAGGGCACAACCACATAAATGTGAACATTTGTGGGCAGTTGCCTGATGGATGCTCTGGTTGTCTTCATTCAATGTTTTAAAGGCTCGTGAGCATGACTTTTGAAGCCAGTCTAGGGGGATTTGAATCCCAGCTCTGTCACCTTTTAACTGCACAGCCTCGGGCAAGTTACTTATTCTCTTTGGGATTCAGTTTCATTATCTGTAAAATAGGGATAATCATAATAATATTTACTGTTAAGAGCACCTGGTGAGGATTACATGAGTTTATGCTTGGAATGCTGCTTGGGACATACTAACTATCAGCTGTTGTCACGCTTATGTCATGCTTGGTTATTGATACCTCTCTGGCTACCTTATAGGAGAGCTCAATGTAGCAGGTGTAACAATCAAGGATGGATTTGTAAATTTTGTAAATAGCCTTTCATTTTGTCTAATTTATGTAGAGATATTTACTGAAGAAAATTAATGTGTTAGATTTGGAGATATTTCAACAAAAAAATGAATAATGCATCAACAAGTCTGGAAACTATATCTAGTACCTGGAAGAAAGATACTAAAACATTGTTAGAACTCAAATACAACCGGAAGGGCAGTGATGAAACAATGCTCCAGGAAAGTCACCTGCAAATCAGAGTTGTCACAGCAAATGAGGTACATTGACTAAAGAGGTGCTCCCTAGTTAGAAGAGCAATAGAAATGAAACAATAAATTCTTTTCTCTTCCACTGATCCTCAGAAATGTGAGAAAGACTATGTGCCAGATGATGACATCATTCATTGAATGTCTATTTCCTAATGAAACAGAATCACAAGCCAGTAAATGTAATATGAATTTATTGAGAACAAACTGGAAATATCGAGTTATAAAATTGGTCACTTCTCAAAAGAAGTTCTTTCTCCACAGATGCATTAGCAAATGATCACACTTCACTACTTATAAATTCCTCAAGTTGAAATTTGGTCATGACCAAACTGCTTTTTTAAGATTTAGTAACAGAAATTACTAAATTATAATAATTAGTGAATTAAAGCATGTGTTGCAAATTATTTGGACAAAGGAAATTAGTAACTTGGGAAAGATTTTCAATAATAAGTAAAAAAGGGGCTTGAGAGTCAGATTAGGACAGGTTCCGTTGGTTTATAGTTGAGGAAACCAGCTTAAGTCATTGAAATAAAAAAGAGGACTATTGCACAAATGCTCGTTTAAGCAATGGTGCTCATACTACAGTCTTCAGACATTAATTCCACGGATGAGAATTTTAGTTTCTTAAATTTTAATTCAATATAGATTAAAAATTTTCATCGTCAATCTCTTTAAATTAAATAGCTACATGATAAACCAATATCCATATATTTGATATAAACATGTCTTACTCTGGTCTTTTGTCAGGAAATATAAAAAGTTCAGTCAAAATTACCTTTCCTTTGTGTGGCTCAGCAATAAGTGCAGGCCATTTTGAAATAGGGAAATATTTGCCAATACCAACGAACAGGTGAAACCAATGGGAAGAGAATGGAAGGAACATTTTGTGGTCTGAGTTCTGTCTAAGTGCAAAGTGGCAGAATAGAATTTACAGGCTCCAATGTGCATGAAACTAGTCATCTGAGTATGGCAAAACTTACTATAAATTTGCATGCAACAGAAGGAGCTAATGAAGGAGGATTTGAAAAGTGGCCCACTGCAATAGAGACACGTATTATGTAAAAGAAGTGTTCCCCTGCACCGTGAAAAGAGGAGTCCTTAATTGAAAAATTCTACTCCAGCATGAAAATAGATTTCGCAAGTCCAGTGGATTATTTTAATGTAAATGAGATTTAAATGGATGAATTCCATCGCATTCAGATGAAAACGTGCCACCTAATATACAACGTAATCGAAGAACACCATTAACAATGTCATATGATTTTACATTGGATGAACAATTATTAAACATGCCTTACTTGGGAAAAGGACTCCCTATTGAACGTCTTAAATACTTACGAATCCACGTGATTCTCAAATGAAAGAAGAATTGGAAATGGTGAAGTCTTGAATGCACACTCAGCGATTGCTTCTATCACCTCCTAAAAATGAGAACATGTTCACATTCAATATGCCAGAATTCTAACATGTGTATTTTCTCTTTGGGGTTACACCCATTTCTCATTCATAAAATTGTCTCAAATGGTGTGAGATGATGGGAAGGGATCATGAAAGCTGCTGGACTGTAAATTTTCCGACTCTTAGCAAGGTACTGAAAAGAAAAATGAAGTTTGGTGGAGAGGGAGATGCAACTGTGAAGCAGAATGATTCTTCTATTTGCTAATTATATCTACTTTTAAAAATAATAAAATAAATCTAATTATACTATTAAAACATTGGACAAGAGAAGACAAACATTTTTACTCATAAACTCATGCTCTGATCCAAGCCACTGTTGGCATTTGGTTATATTATTCCTAGCTTGTTTTTTGTGTATTTATATAAGTTTTAACTATAGTAAGTACTCTTTGTATTTAAAACATTTTTATGAGATTTAATTCACCCATTTTAAGTGTACAATTACATGATTTTTAGTATATTCACAGAGTTGTGCAAAAATCATCCCAACCTCAGTTAGGACATTTTCATCACTCCCCAAAGAAACCATGTACCCATTAGCAGCCACTACCATTCCCTCACTCCCACCCCACACACCCAGCCCTAGGCAACCATTAATCTACTTCTGTCCCTATAGATGTGTGTATTCCAAACATTTCATATAAAAGAACCGTCTGAACGATATGTGGCCTTTTATGTCTAATATCTTTCATGAAGCATGCTTCCACTCATCAATGCTGTAACCTGTATCTGTACTTCATTCCTCAATCTGTATTTTGAAAAAGTGTATGTCATAAGCTTTAATATCTGTATAAAATTCTAGGGAGTAACAGTATCATAATTGATTTAACCATTACTCAATTGTGAGACATATTTTAAAAGTTATCATTCAAGTAATTGTATAAAGCACATCTTCATTTTTTCCTAATATTTGAATTATTCTGGGAATAAAGTCTCAGAAGAGGAATTATTGAATTAAAGAATATGAATACTTTTGAAGTCTCCCGTGTGTTTCCAAATTCTTATCTTTGATTGCCTAGAATAATGTATGAAGAACCAGATTTCAATGCTATTCACCAGCTTTGGGCATTATTTTTTCAAAATGTTTTTCTTATTGAACTGGTGTTAAAGTACAACCTAATTATTTTTAATTATATCACTGTCAATACTACTGTGGTTTCACATACTCAAACATTAGTTTTTAGTTGCATTTATTCTTTATGTATTCTTTTTTCAAGTAGCAATGTCCACTCTCATTCCTTATGTTTGGGCCTTTTCCTCTATTTTTTCTACCTTCTTTAAACAATGCATAGCTTTCCTTATATCTCAGCCAGAAAGCTATTTCCCTGTCCCCAGAGTATAAATAAGGCTTTCTAATTTGGTGCTACATTTGCAAGAAAGATTTGCCTGCATGGAGCAAAAGAATCGCTCTCATCATTTTTTAGAAATGAATTCACAGATTGCCTTTCATACATCATCAGTTTAACTTTCGTGATAGTTGATTCCATCAAAAATGAGTGCACTATAAATAGCAAGCTACACCAAGGTTTTAAATTCTTTATTTGATTTTTTTTTTTTGAGCACAGGCTTTCGATTCAAACAGACTTGTGTTTGAGTCCTATTTCTTAGCCTTCCAAGCTGTGTGACCTTGGGAAAAATCACTTAATGCCTCTGTGCATTGGCTTACTGACCTGTAAAGTGGGGATGATAAACTTCATTCCACAAGCCTATAGTGAGAATGCATTGAGAAAAGACAAAGTACCCAGCTCATGATGGGCATATATTCTCAAATCAACCACAGTTTCTTACCTTGCTGGTGACTCCTTCCCCACTTACCCTAAAACTTACCTCTTAAACTCTTACTAATACAAGCAAGAGCTACCATTAAATGAGCATTTATTGTGTTCCAAACACATAACTTATTTCAGGCTCTAGGCATTCCAGAAGAAAACTAATATCAACCCTTTCACGGATTATAAAATGGAGGCTCAGAGATATTAACCAATTTGCCAAAGATCATAGAGAGGAGCATCTAGTAAACCCCATGAAAGTCTGTCTGACTCTAGAGTTTATGCTCTGAACCTTTGTAGTAACTTCCATGCAGCTAATGAGCTTAACCACATAAGATCAGAGCCCTTGAATAATTGAGAATATATATCATAAAGAAAGAGAGTGATAAGTGGACAAAAAGGGGGAGGGAGTAGATTTTGTTTATTTAATTAATTGGCTCTATTGTGTCAGCTAAAGGCAAAACACATTAGAGCGATTCTTGACTTCTCTTGTCTCTTACACCTTTGATTCATTAGCAATCCTGCCCCAAACATATCCAGAATATAACTACATCTCAGCACCCATACCTCTGTCATCCTAATTAAAAAAATCTTTGCAATAACTGTTGCGGTAGAATTTATCATCATTTCCACATTTCACTACCTCTTTCTCTGAGATCTGTCGATATTAGGCATGGCCATTTGTGGGTTTTACCCAGTGAAATATGTGTGAAAAGTGGCATGTTCTGCTGCTGCACAGTCTTCAAGAGCCATCATGTGGTTCTGCCATTTCTCTTTCCCCTCTCTCACAAACCCAGCGATATCACAGGTTGGAACTATTCTCTCCATATGAACTGCAGACAATATCAGTCAGAGCAACAGCTAATGTCAAACCTAAGAGAGAAATAAACCTTTGTGGTTCTAAATCACTGAGATTCTGGAGTTTTTTGCTGTTGCAGCAAAACCTAGCAAAGGCTGACTGACCGAGCCTTTTAACTGCTTTCCTGGCTCTTAGGTTTGCCTCGTATATAATATACCACAGCCAGAGTGACTGCTCCTAAACATGAATCAGATGATGTCACTTCTTTGGAGTAAAATTTTTTCATTGGCCTTCCATTTCGCCGAGTGAAATACAAATTCTTTATCAAATCTGGCACCTGCTATTATCTTCCTTTCCTGGTCACTGTTGCTTACCCTGATACAGTTTATCAATCTTGTCTTGCTTTTTCTTGAATAATTTCATCTCTTTGTTCATCTTTTTCATAACTATGTTTATCTTTGTTGCTTCTGTCAGGAATACTCTTACCTGAAAGCAAAGCTTACTTACGTAATGGGGGATCTGTGTCTCTCCTCAAATGTCATATAATCAAAGTCCTTCTCCCACCTTCCTGCTGAGAATGGCCTACCTACTTCTCCTACTTCTCCCTTTTTCTGCCTCTAGTGTTATGCACTTCTGGTCTTGTGCACTAAGCTTAAGACCTACACTTGCAGTGGAGACTCCAAGTTCATATACCATAGCCTTTTCTGCTCCCACTGGGTCCCTAATTTGCCACACAGTTTGGGTTTCTGATCTCTTCTTAGAGGGAAAGTAGATGTCAGGGGTTTCGTGTGGAGAGCACCCACAGCCTCTACCACAGTAGCCTTACAAATGACTTAATTCAACCCCTGCCTTCGCCCTGACTTAATAATGCCTTGCATAAATAACATCACAACCATCATATTTATAGAGAGAAGCTGAATTATGACTTCTTAAATTTCAATTATAATATCAGTAGCTAAAATTTATAGAGTACTCACTGCATGCCATACAGTTATAAGCAAAGTCTGTATATTAAGTAGCACCCTTAAATGCTGGCAACAACCCTAAGGGGTTTGCTCCATTTTGTCATAAGAAAGGGGCTCTGACTGGTAAGGGTGCTTCTCCAAGGTTTGCAGCCAGCGAATGGGAGAGCTGATATTAGAACCCTGGCGTCAGCTCCAGAGGTGCTTTCTTACCCTCTACAGTCTCTTTTCTTTCTTTTCCTCCCATCCTCTCTCTCCTCCCTCTCTCCATCTCTACCACAAATTTAGCCACCAGCTTAGGAGAAACCTATTTGAATCTTTAAAACCAAAGAAAACGGTTACTGAATTTCATCTAATAATTTTAGTGGGGAGTACCTGAAAACTACAGAGTTCTGTTTTAGGACACTTTTTAAAAAATGACTTTAGGATATTTTGCATAATACCTATAATCCTTCAGGATGAGAAAAATAGTTGCAAGTTTTAAGTTTCGTTCTTTCATATTTTGTTCTTTCATTAGTGGACACTGGAATGTGAAAGCACCTTACTGTGTAATTACTCCTTATTAAGCCAAAATCATTTTTCAGAGACTGCTAACCATATGGCACAATTACTAACCTCCAGTGGAAAAACTGCCCTTGAAATCCTTTATCCTTGACAGACAGCAGCAGGGTGTGTTTGATATCCATTTTATGTGAGCATTTATGGAGCAGTTAAACTGCATCCTAAATTATTACTTCTCTCAGAGAATGAAGGTTTATTTTCAGAAACGCTCCATTTAACCACATACTCAAATTTAATATATTTTCACCATATATGTTATCACATTATGCAGTTTTCCATCTTGAACGACTGCTGGTTACAAAGGAGCTACGGGAGGGGAGAAAAAGGAGCCGTTTGAGGATGGGGTAGGCGGGTGGCTGTCCACTGTTCCAAAGAAGGAGACCAAGTGGGAGCAAAGATAAAGAAGACCGAGTGGCAAATTACTATGTCATGGCCATAGAACTGCTAAAGCTATGAGGCAAATAAAGAGAGGGGCAGCTATATGGGATTAATAATAAATAAATCCAGAGTGCAAAATAAAAAGCCCTCCAGAAAGAGAGTGAATTACGGCATGTCCTCTTTCTCAGAACATAAACTTTTATTTTGGTCCATATAATAAATAGGAGGTAAATGCCAACAGGAACTTTAGCTTTTGGGAATATATCGCACAGAAGCTTTCTCGATTATATAGACCAAGAGCAGGTAAACTATGTGACATAAAAATGACAAACGTCTGCAGTTATTTTATTTTACTGCTGCAATACATGCTGCAGAAATAGAATATAATCTAAGTACACTTTGAAGGTCAGGTACAAACATATGGATAGTTAGGAGAATCTTTTCACTGCCCTCCAATATGTCATACATGGAATTTCACACGTGAAAATAAAGACGAAATTCATTTATCTGATAAATAGAAGCAATAAAAACTAAAAATGAAAGCTATGCTGTGATTTGTGTATTTGCTCTGGAATGAGAAAATTCATTTAAAAATAAAAAAGACATCTATTAAGTACCCACTATATGCCAGATTCTTTTCAAAGTGCTTGAGACAGATCAGATAACAAAATAAAGATCCCTGTCTTTTGGAGCTTACATGCTAGTAGAAGTAGACAGACATGGTAAGTCAAACTCCCTAGACACAGCAATACTAAACATGTTTTAAGGTGCTAATGATATTACTTCTGAACATGTTTTTATTGCTGTCAGGCATGGTATCTTTGATCAAGAAATCCACTTACCTCAACTAAAACCTGGATGACCCTTAAAAATCTTTCTTTTTTACTGTTCCCTCAATTAATAGCTGTTTATTTTATCACATCGCAAGTGCCCCAGGGCAAAATGCTGGAGATAGAGAATTATTTGTTATCAATGCTACTTCTGAAATAGTACTTTTCACACTTCTTATTTTTAAAAACAAACAAACAAATATCCAGTCCTCAGGAAGCAGCCAAACACAATTTAACCACGTCCTTACTTCTGCCGTCTACTGAGCTCTCCTTTATTCAGCAAAGACTTTGGCAAGTGGCTCCTTGTTGGCTTCTTCATCCAAAGTTTCATTACCAATCTTGGTGATATTAACATTTATGTTAAGAGGCCTGATATTCTGGTCTCTTAGCACTCAGTGGCCCTGTCCCACTCTATCTTAGCTACCCAAATACTTGGGCTCTGTTTCTTTGGTTGGTTAGGGCAAGAGTTAGTGACCCAGAGCCAGTTTTTCCCAGAGACCCAGGTAATTCAGATAATGGGGTTCATACCATGGGACTTGCGCTCTAGAGGTTGCCTTCTGGACCTTTGCTAATTCTCTTCGAAAGAGGTGAGAAACCTTAGTCAGCCAAAAAAACATGTCTCCTAAAGTCCATATATCCCCTTTCTAGATTACTTTATAGGGTACTTAGGACTTCAGATTTTCCTACTCAAATGCCCCCAAGCTCCTGAGGATGGCTCCTTGCAGGGGGTATAAGCAGAACTTGGTTATTTGGGGTTGGATGCCCATATACATGAATGTGAGGCCCTTTAGGGTGTATGATGGAGCCATGGATGGAAAGAGAAGGGAGATGACCAAACACACCCTCATTCCTGACTAATAAGAGTGGTTGATGCTTTTTTATAAACTACAGTTTTAGTCCTGCTTCTTAGATAGGATTTATTAAGATATCCTATCATAATATTATTTGTTTCCTGACAGCATCTAATCTATAGAAAAACCTTACTTCCTTGAGTGTCCCCACCATCACCTAATACAAACTCATAAGTTCTCTCTAACACACTTTTACTGAGACACCATAGCTCCCCATGACATGCATGCTCTTTCTTTTCATAAGCCACTAAACCCAACTTTAACTCTAGGTGTTTTCCTAGGAGTCTTTGACCTATAGGTATCAATGTGCCAAATGCTGGCATATGTTATAGTCAATATTCTATTCCATATATTACTATATAATATTATATTCTGTGAATAGAAATCATTAATATCATCATCATTATCATCATAAAAACAAACAAGCTAGAGATACATGCAATATTATATATGAATGCCCTAAACGTTATGGAAAGACACAAAATAATGCATACTACAGTATGAATCCATTCATATTAAGTTTAAAAAAGGGGAGAACTATATTGTTTAGGGGTATACATAAACTAATACAGCTCTAAAGAAAAGCAAAGGGGTGATCACTGTAATGGTTGGGAAGGTGGTCATTACTGGGGGTCTGGGGATCATTCTGACAGGCATGGGTGCACAGAGTGTTTCTGAGGTGCCACAAATTCCTAAATGGTTAGTTACATGGGAGTACATTTTATATCCATTAGTTAAACCGTGCAGATAAGTTGTATATATTCTTTGTTACATGTGTTATAATTCTGAATGACTAAGAGTGCTAAATAGACAAATAAGTTGATATTTCTTTTCATAAGACAGTTTCTTTAGATTTGGTTAGCATGAATCTGTCCACCTGATGCCAATTGCCCGTGGATAAACAGCTAACTTTGAACCTAAATGTTAACTGTGCATTCCTCTTCGGAATGGCAAAGATGATCAATGGCTTATGGGCTTAATTATAACCACTGTGACTTTCTACCTTAGGAGGTGTTACCCTACAGGGTCCAGTCTCCCCAGCTGCCTCTCTTAGCCAATTCATTTACTCCACCTTGAAGGATATTTCGGTGGTCATGGTGAAGCCGTGGGTGATGACTGGTTCCTCTTCTGCGGTCCGTCCTTTCCAGCAATCCAGCTCCACACAGCGACAACCAGACAGGAGGACTTGGCGATACATTTCCACAGAAGAGTTTCCAGCCAGCTGGCCAGCTGTAAAACACCAACGAAAAGGACCCCCAAATCCCATGAAGCCAGAAAGACACTGGTGGCTTCCTAGAAAAGTTTTTCAACAAAGGCAAACAAAGGATTTAAGAGCTTGAATAGTTGTTTTCAGCCTTCCTTCTACCTCAACATACCAAAAGGTAGTGGGACAATCACAATGTAATTGTGACTCCCTAGCAGTGGTTTGGTAGAAGAGAGAACATCAAAAAGAAAGCACTATAACAATGACAATAATTCATGTTTAGTACTGCTTACCATGTGCCAATTATAGTTCTTTAAACCTTACTTGTTTTACTACATTTTACCTTCAGAAAAATCTCTCTGGTGTAACTACTTAAAAAAATACTTATTTTCAGATAGTGAAAATGACATAGATTGTTTCATTCACCCAAGTTTCCAAAACTGGTCAGTGGAGGATCGAGAATTGTATCTTCAAAACTCAGTCTTTTAATTCTGACTGACTTTCTATGAGGGAGTACGGTTGACAGGTTATTTTATTATATAAGTCAACTCCTCTGTCATATTTGTCCAAGGCACAAATGCTTAGAAAAGAGAAACATTTTCTTTTTAAAAGTGTTCTTTTATAGGAATAAATTTTAAATTTGACAAAAGAAGTGATAAACTTATAATCTAATAATTATAAAACATTGTTAAAAAATTAAAGATGACCTAAATAGATGAAAAAACATCCCATGTTCATGGAGTGTAAGACTTAATATTTATTTTTAAGATAGCACTACTCCCTAAATTGATGTAAAATTCAATTCCAAGGATTCTCATAACATAATTTTGTGATCAAATGTCTAAACCTTTCTGCAATTTGATCTCTGGCCCTGCTCAAATGATTAAGCTGTTTTGCATTTTGAACTCTGACGACATGGTAAACTGCATTTCCTTTATTGCCCATTCCACCACAAAACTTGTTTAACCAATTTATTTTTCAGACTCCAGGGGAAACTGAGGTCTTGGCCCATGCCTTGTGACATCCCCTGCTGACCATGTCTTATGACCCCAAGCTTGGCCATAGCTTGTGACTCTACCCACTGACCATGAATCAGCAGAAACTGGAGATGACTCGTAGCCTTGACCAATCTTTATCCAGCTTGTACACACAGCTCGACTCTGCCCAGACCAATCCCCTTCGAGATGGGCTCTCTGTGGTTACTGCCCTTAAATACTAAGCTCTACCCTACTCTCTTTTGATCTATGTTGAATGCCAAAAATCCCTGGCTTGCGAAGCATTTATGAATAAAACTCTCTTTTGCCTCTCAGAAGGGTCTTCTGGAATTTCTATTAACAATTCTTATCAAAATACTGGCAGGCTATTTTTGCACAAATTGACAAGTTGGTGCTAAAGTTAATATGAAAATGTAAAAAAGCCAGAATAGCCAAAATGGTTTTGAAAAATAAGAACAAAGTTGGAGGACTCGCATTTCCCAATTTTAAAACTTAATTATGAAGCTACAGTAATCAAGACAGTGTGGTACTGGCATAATGGTAGAAATAGAGATGACTAAAATAGAATTGAGAGTCCGGAAATAAACCCCCATGTTCATGGTCAATTGATTTACAACAAGGGTACCAAGATATGACACTGCAGAAAGAATCATCTGAAAAGAATCATCTGAATTGCCACATGTAATATAATGAAGCTGGATCCCTATCTTACATCATGTATGAAAGACTTAACTCAGATAGCTTAAGTTTCTAAATGTAAGTTAAAAAAATAAACTCTATCTATCTATCTATCTATCTATCTATCTATCTATCTATCTATCATCTATCTATAGTTTTTCTTTAAACTATAAAACTCTTACAGGAAAACGTAGGCATGAATATTTGTGACCTGAATTAGGCACCGGTTTTGCAGACATGACACCAAAAGCACAAGCAATAAAAGAAAAATAGATAAACTTCATCAAAATTAAAAACCTTTGTGATCAGAATTAAAATACTCTAGTGAGGTGATAAGAATTGTAATAATCAAGGCACTTGAGAAGTCTGAAGGCAGAAATGAAAGCAAAACTATTTCTTAAGTGAATGGAAGGCACTGATTTCTTGATCAATTATTTTATAAGATTAATAACAAATAACTTCCGAGACAAGCTCACCATTGACACACAAATGGATGAAAACTGTCAACATGACTGAAATGGACAAGATCTGCCTGGTGGAGACACACGCAGGATGAAGAAAACAGGATTAAGTTTATTGGCTTAATTTTACTGTTTTATGCATGTCACAACACCCACTACTGGCATAACAAAAGGATCCCATTTTTGAGTTCTATAGAGCCCTAGTAAATGCACTGAAAGGGTGATTAATGATAATGATTTTTCTCTACTTGAAAAACAGGGCATTTTAAACACAATGTGTTTAAACAAATGTGTTTGATAAGGAAGAAATGTTGACCAAATAATCTAGAAAGTTCTTGATGCTAGATAATCAATTTGCCATTTATAACTGCCTCAAAATTTGTTGTAATAGAGGTCTTTTTTTACATAAAGGGAAAGGGGCCATGGGAGTGAAGGGGAAAAGATAGTTATTTAGATGTCATTTGTAAACTTAAGGGAGGGCTATTTTAGCTAAGGGAAGTGAAGAATTCAAGTAGTTCCCAGTTTAACTCATTAAAAAATGATAGCTCCTGTGGAAAATTACACTGCTGTTAAAGAATTGAACAGATCTTGTATACTATCTAGGAAATTGTTTGTGTATTTCCGACTATATCCAATACCATTACATAATGTGCAATTTCTGAGTTTGTTTCAATAATACTTTGTTTTCTGTTAACTAATTTTAGTAGGGAAGTTTCCATGGATTTATGAGCTAGACAAGGTTTAATGAAAGATTGAAGTAGATAAATTCTTAACCAACATTAGTGCTCTGTCATGAAAGATTCAAAGAGTTTCTAGAAACATTTATTTGAATGTGCTTGCAATTCAATTTTTTTAATGATTCAAAGAACTAATAGAAGAAATTTAGTGTATTTTTAAAATATTGACTAGTTTATGTTCTGAAAAACACAGTAAGGCATGGGGTTGTGTTTGTGAAATGCAAAGTAATCTGAAAAAAAAAAAACCCTAAAGAATGGGAGGGTAGAGTATGTGTGTGTGTGAGTGTGTGTGTGTGTGTGTGTGTGTGTGTTTATTGTCCAACACCTACACCCAACAGTTCTTCCAAAGTAAACTCGCTGTTCGTTCTTGTAATGAATAATTTTTACTAGAAATGGAAGTCTCCCAATGAAAGCACATTTTGAGAAAACTCACATATTTTTATAAATGTCCTATTCCTTGGAACACATATTAAGTTCCTTGTGTGTTTTTCTTCATTTATGGAAGGGCTTTTTTTTTTCTTTTTGAAATGAGTATTAATATTTTTCATTATTCTCTCTTCTGCCTAAAGCCCCAAAGCTAGTATATTTTATTTCTTAAAGTTCTAACTCATTATTATATCCCATCTCCTCATTATATTTCCATTTTATTAGATCCAATAAACATAGCTTTCGGGGGCCTGGGTATTGCTGGGCTTGGGATCAATAATATCTCATGAGTCATTCAGACCATGTTATTTCTGAAACTAGTATTTGACATCATTTCTGCCTGGCTGTGACACCCCCTAGAACACATTCCAAGCCTGTGGTGGAACTTGGGAGCTGAAGTTCCATCTTAGATTAATTCATAATACCGCCCCAAGTCATGGATCTGCAACTTCTCACTTGACTGCATTCATTTTGGGCAGCAGGATTCATCACCTGAACTTTGTCTCAGGTTACCCAAGTCATCCACGAATGGAAGACAGCATAAAATTGAAAATAACAGTCCCTCTATAAACACATGCTCCTGAGGAATGTTTCATCTTGCAAGGGTAATGACTATATTTATATTTAACATTATTTATTGTTTTCTCTCCTATCTCCAGTGTAAGAAGATTCCAGAATGTGATACATTTGTTAATTCAGTGACCTTCTTAAATAAATATTGTCTCCTTCAATAAGTTTAAATGGGGACTATTTCTCCTTGTTTTCAATGCTATGTGACCTTCATTCACAAGGTCACAGTCTGATGGCTACACTTGAAAAACTGTCCAAAATACAGAGGGACATCAGTTTGATATGATCTCTCTCTTCCACGGTGTCTGCCTGCTGCCTCAATGAGACCATGAAACTATCCTGAATATAGATCCAAAACCAACTGCCATGAAATGGCTTAGGTAAGAAAGTGGGAAAACAACTTTAAGCATGTACTTTACTAGTTATAGGAACCTCACCATCAGGGGCTGTGCGTATTCCCAAACACTTTCTCTGTAGGAGACAAAATACTGGGGATACAAAACTGTCATGAATATATTTCTTATCTTCACCATCTAGGTAGGAAGGCAAGTGTAAATAAAAAAGAAGGTTCTTATGTGCCAGGGTAAACTCACCCCAATGTTATACTTCTGGTTTGCTTTTTCTTTCTGTTCTTCCTCTTTCTTCTTGCTGATAGAACATTCTATTTAGGTTCTGACATGCTTCAAATTATCCTCCCCAGCACTGGGGTAAGTCTTTATTCTTCTCAGCCAGTCACAGTAGTTCTGTGACCCACGTAAGTGGTTAATGTGGGCATTGCTGTGTGGTTTAACTCTTGTCTATATCTAACAGGGCATAAAGGAAAGTCTACTGGGTACAGCTGAGGAGACCTCACTCTTAAGAAGGGTTACAAGACAGGGACTTTCCCTGTGCCACATGTGGATCTTATTTCACAGAAAGGCAATGCTCAAGGGATACAGTCATCTTGAAATCATTAGAGAGCAAAAAGATGGAAGGCATCTGGGTCTCCAGTGACATCAAAAAATTCCTGATTTAATAACCCCAAGCACCTTGCTTCTGGAGTTCTTATTGTGGGAGATAATAAGTTCCCTAATATTTAAACCATTAAGTAATGGTATCCTATCACTTACAGCCCTCAATATCCTGACTGTTTTAATATATATTCATGTGACAAATAAAGATATATTAGGCTTAAAAGAATTAAGTATGTAATCTACTTAGGGACAAATTTAAACATGGTCTGTTTATTTGTTAAGTACATCTTTCCATTTCCCCCGCAATTTTCATAGGTTTGTGTGTGCTTTAAACCAAGAATAAATTATAAAGGTTGCCTAACCTAACAGCTAAATGAATAGGGCAGATGTAAAAGAAAGGAGTAACACTCAGACTGGGTTGACAGTAGATGACTGGCGAGGGTAAAAATATGCCTTGAATCATTTCTAGAAGTTTGCAGCCAAGAACATAAATATGATGAGAGGAGTTGAATAACTATTTGATACATCTGACTGAATATTGTGATGCATCAGAGGAATAACTAAAACTTAAAAGTTGTTTTTTTCTTTCATTTTAAGCTAAATTAGAATATTAATTACTTAGTTATACCACTTTGCCTTGCCTGTGTATACAGAGCTGTTATCTCCCAAACAGTTTGGAATATGGGAAGATTTATGAAGAACTGAAAAACTATAGGTTGAAATGACTGCATACTGTTGTATCCTGAGAGAATTTTGTTTTGAATCAAGAGGGTGGATTTCTCAAGGAAAATAAAAAATTAAAACAAAATAACTTCCAACTATAATTGAAAAATAAATATTAAAAACAAAAACAAAAACGAAAACATAATCACTACTTGATAAACTGCCAAGACTATCCAAACCCTAGAATATAACCATCATAATTAAAAATCAACTAATTCTGTGCAAGTATTCCTCACAAGCAAAAGAATGATAATGAGCAGGGAAGTAAACGTATAATAATAGTAATAATGCATTGTTAAATTGATTGGTTTTCATACTGTATATTTAATTTTTATAGTTCCTTTGAATGCTCAAAACATTCCAAATATCAAAATATTTCATACTTGAATTTAGACGGGCATTTCAGTTCCTAAAATGCACCAAGAAAATAAATAGGATGATGATGAGGGGAAGAGGGTTGGTCATAACCTTAAAGGGTATGAATCTGCAGGCTTTATTCCTGTATTAAAAACATAGAACGTTAGACACTAATCTTTTTTATGCCTAGCATTTTTTAAACTCCTTTGAAAAAAAAAATCTAACTTCCCTTTTCTCATCAAATACCCTTTATAAAAAATAATATTTCTACAGAAAAGTTTCCCACTTGTTCTGGAAATGGCCATGAAGTATAAAATCGAACTTGTTTTCTAGGTATTGATTTTAACATTTAACTGGATTCTATTAGGTTATACATACATTAGTTATATTTTTACTTTATAAATGTCTTAATTGGCCTTCAGAAGTTTGAATTTTTCTATCACTGATGTTTTTATTTACCCAAAGGCCCCTGAGAAATAAGAGTTTTACATTAGATTTATCTATAATTAAAAGAAGTATACTAATATTATATGAATCAAAACCAAATTATACATGTAAGTCAAAAGAGAATTTCAAGCAAAACCTCAACAGCTATAATAGTATTTTATTATTATTATTATTATTTGGCAGGGGAGGAGGGCACTGATTATTTGGAATTCTCAATTCTACTGCAGGAAAAAAAAAAGACTTTCGTACTAGGACAAGGTAATATTGTTAGAATGTGGATTTATATAATGTAAACTTTGGTATAACAAATAGAAAGTGAGCAAATAAATAAAGATCAGAACATTATTTAATATAAGTAACATTTTAAAAATTAAATATTTAAAAATACATGAAATCTAATACTACTAGAAATTAAATAATTGGAGAGAGAATTAGTTGACTAGGTCAGAAATCATGTATATGAATTAGTGGTGATATGAGATAGCTCTGAGTTTTTTCCTCATCAAATAAAGAGTGGATCCTTCTCTTTCCTAGTACTGAATGCTCCACCTTTTGAAAACTATTGGCCATTAATTTTCAAACACCCTAAACCAAACTGACAAATGAAGCCACATCCTCTACCACATCTGTGCTTCCAAGTTATTCAGATGGAAGGCAAATGACTGATTCTGGAAGAAATTAATTATACCGAAAATCCTTAGTGAAATGCAGTTAAAAAAGAATTTCAGAGAAAAATTTGAACAGTATTCTGTAGTTTGTCTGTATTAATATTAAACAATTTTCTTAGAACTATTACTGTGTTGAGGAAAGCAAATGAGTAATCATGTATAATTTGTTAGGTATCAGGATTGATGAAGGAAGCACAGCTATAGAATCAAGAATTTAAATTGGAAAATAAGAGAGGCAATACTTTTATGAACTTGTGCCTTAACAAGAAAAAAATTATCTTTTATTGTTTTGACTATGAAAAAGGTCTAGAAACAATGTTCCATAGGGTAGTGTCCAAATTGCTGTTACTTATACAATTTCTTTCCCGCTAAAAGAAATCAGGGCTCACTGGGGAAAAGTCTGATTCCGTGTGTTTTGCAGAAAGAAACAAGATGAGTCTGGAAAATTTTTATGAGCCAGAAAGCAAGGATATTTTCAAAGATCAATGGGTCATGTCAAAAGGACACAGAAGCCAGCCTAAAAAACACTGCCACCAACTAAAGCTGAGAAAATCTGAGCATCCTAAGAAATATAGTGGCTGTAGCTGAATAAACAAACACAAAATCTGAAAACTATAAGTCCATAATGATACACAGAAAGAGAAAAATTAAAATATTCTGAAAGAAGATGAAAATAATAGAATGCATATGTCAGGCAGTCTTGTCGTTCAATTGTGTCAGTATTACTGAATTATTTATTATATGATAAATATCAGAAAATGATTAAATCAATTTGAAGCATTATTAGACTAAAAGGATTATTGTTGAAATTACCACATATAGTTATTTCCAGGTAGATGAAACCACATACAGTGTCCAAGATTTAACTGGACATACATTTAAGTACTTTTAAGTCTTGTAGTCCTAAGTATATAACAAATGCAAGATTCCATCATGTGCCAAGGTCTTTGAAGTTACAATTCTTAGGACCCTCTCAAGTCAAAGATCTAGACTCTTAACTCGAAGTTTGATAGAGCTCCTTGAACTTGAATGAGAAAAAGATTATATCTTTAATTTTAACCTCTTTGTGAAATTTGACATTCTCTTCAGTTATGAATGTAGGTCACAAATCACAGTTGTATTAGCAGGACTTGTGACTGTCACAAGTAGAAATCACAGATATTATAATCTAATTGTTGCATATATGACAACATATTATGCATACTAATTTTAATTATGTTAAATAAATTAAAAATATTTTATCACAAATTTGTTCTTTTAATATTTGAAACAAATATTTGAATATAATTTATTTCCTCTTTAATCCTATGTACTTTATTTTATACATTTAACACTATTAGAAAAGTCCACAGGCTTCACCAGACTAATGAATAGGTCATTGGTACCAAATAAAATTACGAACACCTGAGGAGGAAAAAAAAATCTCTATAAAGGTATATCAATTTGAGTGGGAGTTGCAACATTTTTGAAGTAGGCCTAATAAACTGAATCGAAGGAAGTGAGCTAAGTGGACATTCTCTTCTTAAAGTTAGTAGTTTTAATACAAGGCTAAAAATATTTTGGCACCCTTCTCATTCAGAGCTGTGGTTTATGTGCCTCCGTTTGAATGTAGGTAAGTTTGTGACTGTTCCAACAAATAATGAAAGATGTGACCGTAAAGGATGTCAGAGACTTCAATGCCAAAAAGCAATTAATTAATCTCCCTCCTTGTTATTTGGGACACTTGTTCTTGAAGCCATTAGCTGCCATGTATGGAGTCTACCTATACTGGGGATGCCATGCTGTGAGGAAACCCAAGGACATGGTGAGGCTTTTAGGCATTTAGGTCAGCAGTCTTAAGTGAGCCTAGCTGTTGCATAGTCCCAGCCCAAGTGCCAGACATGTTGGTAGAGAAGCCTCCAGATGATTCCAGTACCCAAGTTGTTTGTGTTATCCTGAGCCTTCCCCCTCCCAGCTGAGGCCCAAGACATGAAGGAGCAGAGACAAGGTATCCCTTCTGTGCCCTGTTTGAATCTCTGACATATAGAATATAGATCAAAAATAAAATGGTGGCTGTTTTATGCCATTGAGTTTTGGAGTGATTTGCTAATGCAGCAAGAAATGAATAGAATAGGGTTTAGGATGAGCCAAACACTAATCTACTTAGTTTTATGACATGAATCTCTTAGTAGATAACGTCAATTGAAACAAAATAGACCATGAGTATCCCAAAAGCCAATCCAATTTTCCTGAAGAACAAGCAAGTTGCAGTTCAAATGACTGTAAGACTATAAGACAGCCTAGATGGTCTCAGATCAGATGGAATCATTCTGAGATAGCCCATTCCAGCTGTCTGGAGGCTACATTGCTATCTCTGTCCAAGAGTCGTTTCCATTCTAAGCTGTTTTTCATGGAATGTGTAATACCAGGCCAATACTGGACTTGACATTAGCGCAACATGCATTCGGTCTAGGATGAGTAGGCCTCCTTAAGGAATTCAGAAGGAAGAACTGTTTAGTTGCCTGTTGGCTGAACCCCGTGAGAGTCTCTTGGACATGCCTCTGAATATTCAGTGTCTGGATCTCTCTTGTCATTATTTAGATAGCTTTGCTCTTCAACACTGCAACACAAATCATACATCCCTGGACAATGAGCCATGAGAACATCAAAACTTTCCCACCAAGGAATGGTGAGCACTCACAGATACTGAACGAGAACTCAGACTTTGGTTGTGCTATGCGTCTTACAGCCTATCTTAAATTCATTTGGATGATGGACTGTATGAAGAAAGAGAGCAACGTGATTTATTTTAAACCTTATTTTTTCCTTTTTATTAGGTATATTTTCTACAAATTCTTCTCAGGCCTAGTGATTCAAGATTTGCCATACAGAAAGTACCCTAGAAGTGTACTTTGATTTTAAAAACATTTTCAGCTCATTAAAATATGTATTTATAAAAAAACTAATTCAAAACTATGTTGAGATAATACATATGCATATATATGTTTTTATATTTTTTGATTTAATGATCTGCTAAAAACCATGGCAATACTCAATTTAAGATTAAATTAGGAAACAGTTTTATTTCTTCCTCCTTTATTATATGTGCAACTGAGTATAAAATTATATAAAATAATTTACAAGTCAATATGTTTATATCAAAGCCCTGTTCTACCTTGAGCAAATTAGCAATTTGCTTTGTGTAGAAGTTATTAAGGCCTTCAGAACTTTTTTGTAGATAAAAGAAGTCCAAAGAACTAAGTAGGATTGTAAATGGCTTGAAGTCCACTGAAGAATGAGTTTGGTTACACAGAACTTCCTTGGGTCTGAAAATATCAGACATGGATACATTTTAGAAGACTTGAAAAATTAGAGATATGTGTGAAGAAATGATATTGTTGCACAAATAAGGACACGATTGCTTACAGGTGGAGCCTCTGATCATGAGCTCCAGTTCTCAGGGGCATTTCACAATAAATAAACAAAAAAAAGTGCTTTTACTTATGATCAATAAAAAGAAGAGGCTGGTGAAATTTAGTGAGACTGGCTAAAGTAACTGTCAAAGAACTATAAATTCATACCTGTGAGGTAGGTGTTGTGTGAGGAATTAATGAAGTAGTGAGAAAGCGGTTGAGACATATCTTCATTCAAATCCAGTTTCTCAGGTGAAACAACTCCATTTTCTTCTCCACTCAGATAGCGCATAAATCCATCCACTGATATCTGTCCTGGAGGAAATGAAGAATTATGAAAATGGTGAATGTATTCTTTTTATGGGCTGCTGATAGCATTTTCCCCCCTAAAAGCTCAGATAACATCCAAGGTAGAAGGCAGTAGCCACAATTGCATTTTTAATATGACTAAATAGTATTCTACGATCATTCTGTTTCACTACAGTTATCTCCAAATGCCAGAGATAAAAGTGTAGTTTCATGAGCCTCACTGGCTTTCAGGGGTTTTAAAATACCTAAACACCAATATCCTGTTTTTAAATATTAGAATGGTTATCAACTTCATGGATGAACACCAAAAGTTATTAGTGCTTATCTCTGGGTAATAGAATAAGGGGTGATTTTTTCAAATTTTAATACAAAATGGTTTCAACAATAACAAGAGTTAAGATGGCTCTCTCTTACGTATTCTATAAAAATTACTATGATAAAGGTAAATAATTATTTCAATATTTAGCATTAGTCACCTCAGAAAGGTTATCACAAAAGAAAATTGTTAAGTAGAATCTGAATAAAATGAATTATGAATCACATTTTCTTCCATTTCAAGTAAGGTCATTCTAAGTAAAAAATATAAAGATCTTTTTTATCAGCATTCTATTTTTTATTTCTTTATGTTGCATATATTCTTTTATGTTTCTTGTATAATCAAAAAAGTTATTCATAAGTGTTTTTCTTATTTAAAATGAAGTGAAAAGGGTTTTCAAACAATTACCTTTTTCCCTAAAACAGAAAATAAAGATTACCACAAATGAGTCTGTCCTAGGAATAAAAAATTGAATGCTGATTAAAAAGATCTTTATATTTCTTATATAGAATGACCTTATATCAAATAGAAGAAAATATGATTCAAATTCTATTTATTTCACTCAGATTCTACTTAGCAATCTTTCTGAGGTGACTAATACTAAATATTATGACAATTTTTTATCTTTATCATAGTAATTTTTATAGAATACATAGAGCCATCTTAATTATTTTTTTGTTGAAACAGTTTTGTATTAATATAAAAGTGGCATATGTTCACTGAAGAAAAATTAGTAAATGAAATAAGCAAGAGGAAATACAAAACTTTGTCTAAACATGTGTAAGTCTTCTTTCAGAGGTAACTACTGTTAAAATTGTGGGTAGGTATGCTTCCAGGGGAAAAATATGTGAGAATGTGTTTATAATTACTTTATAAGAATGTAATAATACATAGATTTAGTAACCTCCTTTGTTTATATTACTGAAAATGCATAATGAACTCTCTGTACAAACTCAATTATTTTTGTAAGATGAATTCCTGGAAATTGAAATGCTGGTTAAAAGACTATGTATATGTTTAAGGTTTTTAGTACACAGGGCCAATTTGCTTTTTGTTAAATTTCTAGCAATTTACTCTTTCTCCAATTGTTTTCCTTCTCTTTAACCCTACACCAAACTCATAGGTAAAAACGTGATTTCTAATAATTCTAATTTTTACAAATTTGAGCATTATTTTAGTCTTGAATGGTAAGAGGCATATCATCTGTAAGTAGCAAAAATAGCGTTGATTATTTCCCACAGTGTAAACCTTTTTACATTCATTAAATTTCTCAAAATGACTAATGAGTACTTTTCCTAATTCTGTAAACATTATAGCTAAGTAAGCTTTAATGTTTTCCAGGAATAAATAAACAAAAGGAAAGAACTTGGGTTATTGACTCTTGATGAGTGGAGGTGAGTTACATAAAAAGAAAAATCTTCCTAAACAAACTTTTAAATGGGAACAATTATTTATACTATGAACATCTTACAAATCAACACCTAGATATATACCTGATAAATGTAATAATGACAAAAGAAAAAAGTGCTAAGAAGTTCTCTTGTATTAGAAATAAGAAATATGACAAAAAGAATCTTCATCTTATATGTTTGTGTCATCAATTTTTAATAGATGCCTAGTTTATACCTCCAAATAACCATCACCTAACAAAGTGATTGTTCCAATCATGCTGCCTTTGATGAGATCACTTTGGTTACTGCCTTTGAAGCCTTCTTTAAAAAATTCTTTAATGGCAGAATGCATATATCCTTTCAGACTGGTTTCAATTTTTGAAAACAAACCAAAATCAATACCACTTAGGTTCAAAGCTATTTCAGTAGATAGCTTTTAAAGATAATTTGGAGTATAAAATTCATTTAGAGGTAAGTTTAAAAAATACATAATTTTTTCATAGTCTTCTTTTTTTCCTATGCCAAGTCAATTTGTTAGCTTCTCAAATGAGTGTCCATTCCTCCCTCTTTCCCTCCTTCTTTCCTTCTCCCCTCTCATTACCTTCTGTTCAACAAAGATTTATCGGACATCTGCTATGTGATAGAAAAACACAACGTAGTAAAGCAAAGCCTCTGCCTTCAGAGCTCATAATTTAATAGAAAATAAGACAATTCACACCTTGAAAACCAGGTGTGAGCTCTAAAGCAAGGGTATGCATTTATGTTTTTGTCATCCCTGGAATCTGCCACAATGCTTTGTGTGCAGTAGGTGTTAAATCAGTACCTCTTTTTGATAATTAGTTACTCAAAATAGAAAATAAATTGTTTTAAACCTGGAAGATCACCAAGGATAGCATAATTTTGTTAGATATTTTTTTTTCTGATTAGGTCAAATCATATGAAATTGCTAATATTTAGTATTTTTAACCTATGCAAATGACTTCATACAACTCAATCTCTACAGCTATTCTTCAGAGAACCAGCAGTAAATACAAATGTCTTTAAGAGCCAGCTAAAGAAAATAATGTGACTACTGGAATAAAATGTGCATCAAAAAACTGTGGGATGTGGAAAACTCACAAATGCAAATGATAGCAATAAAATATGTGACCAAAGGTACCATTTTTTATAATGCTGGATTTGACCCTGAGACAATCAGCTTGTGTCCGTTATCTTGTAAAAATAAATACCCTTTGGTCTGATCAGCAACTTTTAAAACCAATGAAAAAAATATATCAATATGGCAGAGATGACAGATTAATTTTAAATTTAGCATCAATTCCCATTCATTGCCTCTAGTACCTTCTGGGTCTTTGTGTTGAAAAAGGTTCTGAACCTTGCTTGTGATTAATTTTGATGTCTGATTGGGTATAGGACAGAAAAGTGGGAGTATACAAGAAATATATTTATCTTCAAATAAGCATATTATAATTAAAGTCAAGTTGTAATCTGCAATGTGCCAATGTTTTATTTAACTCATCAATGAGGAACTAGAAAGATGACAAAGCCATTTCAGAGGTGGCTATAAGAGACTAATTATGTGTGTGTGTGTGTGTGTGTGTGTGTGTGTGTGTGTGTGTGGCAGCAAACAAATAAAAAAAACTCAAATTTTAGAAAAATATTGAAAAATTGAATACAAAGCTGATTATTATTTTATAAGTCAATAAAATGTAACCTTTGGGTTATCTTCTCTACCTTTATTATTTCACAGGAATTGAAAATTTTAACATAGATAATTTTTAGCATAGATTTGAATTGGTAAAAAATAAGAGTTCAGAATCAGTGTTTATGAAGATTATTTACAATTAATTATACTAAATAATTGAAAAATCTCCAGTGACAAATTTACCTAACCCAGAATAAAAATAACGAATGAGTTCAGAGTACAGTTCAGGATATGATTGCAGGCTATAGGTAAGCAGACACTGGGAACAACTTTCAACCCCAAAGCTTTGCCTTGTTAACTAAAGGAACAAATGAGAAAAATTTTGATGTATCAAATGAGTAAGCAGCGATGTACCAAAGTCAAGAAAAGCCTATGAAAATGTAAGGGTAAGAAGTAGCTAGTTTATAATTTCCAAGGTGTCACCTAAAGAGTCTGGAGTTCATTTGCAAAAATGCAGATGTTTTTGGCATAAAGAATTAGCCCTCCAAATAGATCTGAATAGTAAAGGCTTTGGGACAGAAAGCAGAATATTACAGAATTTTCTCTTCTTAGATATAACCTACAGCTGGAATATTTGCTGCCGCTTTTATTAAATGCCTCAGTCCTTTTCCACCAACCTTGCACTATTTTTGCAAAACTGCTTACATTTTTTTTCTGGTCCACTGAGGAGCATAGAAGAATGAAAACATTGAAAATCAAGGCAGAAAAGCATTGATTTTCTAAACAAATTAGTAACAGCAGAAAAAATCCAGCTTCCATTACTTCCAGCAGTAACTGATCAAAGACAACTTCCTCAATCATAGGATGAATAAACTATCTGAGCTCTTAAGTCTCCTCTAGTTCTAAATTTCAATGAATTCAAGTGTTTTTATATATTAGGGATGATTACTAGCTAAAACAAAATGTTCCATATTAAAATGAGATTATGGAACAACAAACCACAATTTAAAGCAATGCTACAATTTTCTGGAAAAAAAAAATCAATAGGAAAAAAATTCAGAAGGATATGGCCAGCTGACAAAAGCTAAAAATAGAGCCCATTACATCTTTTCTCAATAAGATATTGGTACGCTTCTAACTGAATATGTAGCTCATATAATGACACCTAAAGATCTTTATAAGGATATATACTGTTTGAACCAGTTAGAGACAAAATAAGAAAAATATAAATCCCTCAAGGAATGGAAAGAAAAAAAAAAACAAACCCTGCTCTGTAAAGCTTTTCCATTCAAAAAAGTTCTGGTGTTTAACAAAAAAAGAAACCAGGGAAAAGATCAGACTTAAATGGGGAGAAACAATCTCCAAAGAGACACAGAATGATGGTCTCCAACGGCCATTTATATGTCTCCTCATACTTCAGCAATATCTTTGCAGCAAAGAAACTCTCGAATGTCACATGGCTTTGCACAAATGGCACGGGCAGCAACTGTACCTCTGCCGCCTTCTGCTTATCTCCCTCCCCTAGAGTAGATAATGACTGAAGCTCCACTGGTGGCCTCCTGAACATGTCAGGAAGACAGAAATTCGAAGTTCCGCTGTGGCAAAATGGCAAAATGATAGCTTCCAAGGATGCTTTAAAAGCATGCATTTCCACTGACACTTGGATATCTTTCAAGCTTACAAGTGAATTCAAAAAGACCTTTGAATAATTTACGAGCTATTCTGATACCTTTTCTAAACCTGAGGCCTCATGATAAAAATCAAGAATGAGGAACATTTGTGCCCAAAAAAGGGAGCTCTGGACAATAGAACAGAAGAATGATCTGAAGAGCTTTGTGGACTGGGTCTCCCATGTTTTCAGGTCCTGAATGCTTTATCTAATGATATCTAGAAATTAACTTTCAAACAGAACTTTCTGACTTAATCATTCTGTTCTAGGCATCTGAGAAAAGATGTTTCAGCTCAAGTCTCTCCAGGAAGAACAAGATATCTTGAACTCATGTGAAAGCTAGGGCACTCCTTTTTTTATTTTGGTAATTAATGAACATATTTTTAGTAAGGGCCCAACTCTTTGTGCTAGTGGTTGAGAATAACAAATGATGTGTTCATCAGAGCCTGACCATATACCACAGACCACAGAAAATTCCTTCTTGATGCTTGTTGACGTGCAGTTCAAGTCTCTATTTAGAAGAGTGTCAAAATACATGTAGTTAAAGAGCCTAGAGCCAGACCAACATGCCCAGATAGAAGACAAACATACTAACTTCATGTTGGCCACCTAGGAGCCTTATGGCTTCCTAAGAATTTAAATTTCAGCAATCCTTGGAGATGATCAACTCATTGTGGTCCAGTTCTGCTCCAGTTTCTCTTTCCCCTTTCTGCTGCCAAAGTCTGGCAGAAGATAGAGGAAAATCAGTCAATTTAATTGCTGTTGAATTTAGATGGAGGGAGTGGTAAGGATCTAAGTGTGTCCAGGGATGGAGTGACCAAGGTATAGTTAAGATGCCCCCATATGATTTTTTCTTGATGTACAGATACTACTATAGGAGATGAATGGGAAAAAAATACCATGGTCCATAAAATAGGGTTGTTTTCTAAACTTAGACCTATTTTTATAGCTGCTAGCCAGAACTACTTCTACTAGCTTGGTTGCTTTAAACAAGCTCCCTCATTTCCCTTTGGGTAGAAGCTAATGCTTCCAAATCTATTAGTTAATGCTTTGGATATTTACTTCTATATCTCAAAATAATATGCTTGTATTACTATTTTTTGATTTCTCACTATGGGAGATAAGGATATTGCTCTTTCTTCTCTTTACCCCATATACACAGTCTTCCTATCATTTTGAAATATTTATATTATAATTTAGTCAGATCAGTAATTAGCACTTATACTATCATGAAGGTGTATTTTATTCAGGGTTGAGTCTTATAGCAGACCAACGATTATTTTTCTTTTCACACACAATTTTTAATTTTCCCTGTAGTATTTGTCTTGTTTTGTTATTTGCTTAATTTTTTGCACATATCTCTAATCCAATTTCCAGATGATCTCCACCAGTTATCTAAACCTTATCTACACTTAATAAATGTTCTCTGAGTTTCACTTTCTTAAAGATCTTCCCTGGAGCCTAATGATCTGCTCCAATCTGGATTGGTTAATTTTCATTTCTTTTACTTCATTAAATTTCCTCTCTCTCTCTCTCTCTCTCTCTCTCTCTCTCTCTCTCTCTCTTTATATTCATGTCTTTCTCTTTCATGGTTAGCTTTTTTCATTTTAATGGAAGCACATTTGTCAGTAGCTTCTTGAGAAAGGGTTCATGAGTATTAAATTTTTTGATGCTTGAATGTCTAAAATTGGCTTCATAATATTTGCATACTCGATTGATAGTTTAGCTGGGTATAATATTCTAAGTATGGTTGTAAAGAGTTTTGAAGACTTACTGGTTTGTCATCCTAAAAACATGGCCTGTTTTTTTCTTTTCTTTTTGAAAATTTCTAGCATCTTATTTAGTCCAAATTTCTTGAAATTTCAAATTATGTACTTTGGCATAGGTTCATCTTTATCTCCTGTGCTGGGTACTTTTTGAGCCCATTCAGTCTGAAAGATATCATCATTCTATTTAGAAAAAATTCTATGAATTATGTCTATGATAATTTCCTTTGTTCTCTCTTTCTGGCATATTATTTGGCCAAATTTTACATTTTTATACATTTTACCTCTGATTTTCATTTTATTTCTTAACTCTCTGAGAGATTTCTTTAACTTTATTTTTAATAAGCCTTTAAGGCCTTTGTTTCTGCTACCTTTTTTTTTAATTTTTAAAAGCCGCTTTTATTTTCTGGCATTTTTTAGAAAATACATATTGTGTTCTTTTTTCAGGGAGTGCAATATGTTCTGTTTTATTTCTAAGGATGTTAATGATATATGTATATTTAAACTTTTTTCTTACTATATAGTCATTGTTTTTCCCCTGATTACTTTTTTCCTGCTTATTTGTAATTTTTCAAGAAGTTTTCCTCAAACGTATAGTAATTTTTAATTGTCTGCTCTTATTTCAAATTGGTGAATTAAAAAGTTGATTGACTTTTCAATGTATCTTGAAAAGTAAGAGAGTTAATAAGGCATCTTTGTAGAGGGATCAATCTTTGTCTCTTGGGAGTAACCCCTAATGTCAGTACTTTCAGGCGTTTCTTTTTGGATTGATCAGAGTCCTGAGAGGAAATTTAATTACTTGCTGGGAAAGCAATAATTTCGATGCCATCATTCTAGAGCCAAATGAGGGAAGAAGGCTGGAGGTGTTAGCACTCAGTATGCTTATAATCATTTTATTTCTTTGCTTTTAAAATAGCAGCAGTGGCCTCACATGGGCCTGTGTTGTCCTCAGACCCTCTGTTTTCTTATCTGTAGGAAGTGAATAGTCTTCTCCCAGGTGGGAGTTCTGACCATTCCTTAAACAGTTGTTATCCAATCCTGCTAATTTTAGGCCTTATTTCCAAAACCACTAGCACTATAAATTTCTGAGACTTTTAAGATATTTATAGAATAACTGAGATTAGTTTCCAGCTTTTTACATATATGATCCATGATCAGTGTTCTCAGATCTGTTTAGCTGTAAACATAGTTAGATGCCCAAATCATGTAATTGTCTCTTATCCTATTATCCTTGTTCTTGACAGATTATACCTTTAAAAAATATCTCTTTTAATAAAATTTTAGTGTAGTTTCAAGAAAGAGTTTAATTAGATGAATATATTCAGTTCACCATATTCGTCTTGAAGTTCCATGATTTTTCCACTCTACCATAATGCAGAGATTTTTGTTGATTATGTTTTAAGTCAGATTTTACATGTGTAACACATGTTAGTGTCTTTAGGTAAAATTAAATCATAAGGAAGGAACTAAAAATTTTTCATTGTGGACCTGCCCTGCCTGGTTAGAGACTTATAACAGGGTTCCTTGGTTTTCTTTTATTTATATCTTTTTAATAAAAAGTATGCAGTGACTAATATCTCACTACAGATGGCACTCTATGGATAATTTGTTCATCTGATTTTCCTTGCTACATCTTTACACAGTTAGATGTCATGAGTTATCTTGAGCTCTGAGGTACTTATAAGGTAGGAATTTGCTTGAACCTCTTGGCATCTCCTGCCAACCCCACAGGCTGCTTGTGTAGAACAGGTATGGTAATTTGTATAAGGATCTGTCAACACTCCGATTTTCTAAAGGAGTCATAATTGAGTCAAGCCAACCTCTGATTTTATGAGTGCTGGTGAATTGTCCAACGCCCTTCATGGTGGTCATGGGATGTGTCCCTCATGACCTCATTCTGTCAGCAAATATATGTCCAGATTTGCAATTCTGTTTCCCAACTCTCTTATGTAAAGTTACAATTTGAATTCAAAGCACTGCTGGAGAAATTAAAAAATCAAATTAAAAAAAAATTATAGAGACATCTGGAACTAAATTCTAAGACAGCTGAAATAAATTGCATATTGTATTCGTACTGTAGTAGTTGGCAGTATTTAACAAATGAGGTATTTCCAGTATTTCCTCCCTTATTATTCTGAAGTTCCTCTACTCTTCTCCACTTCAGGCAGCAACACAGGCATTCAAAATTTGCCTCAGAAAAAAAGAGATGGCAGAGAAGGGAGAACTAAAAGGTATATCTTCTGCTGGTTTTTAAAGCCACTTTTCTACCAAGGCTTCCTTGTCCTCAAGTCTAGAGCAAGTCTCAGACAAGTTTGATGCCCTGAAGAGAGAAGCCTGTGACTCCTTTCCCCAGAAATGCTCCTAAAAGCTGCAAAACCTGGTGTTCCCTAGTGTTTATGAACAGAAGGAGCAGAATTGTCTAAGTAAATAAATTGCAGGAACTGGGTCTGAATAAATTAAACAACTTGAGACTTAAAAGTTCCTTCTTAATTTACCCATGGCTAGCAAGTGTGCGGCTAAACCCCTGGTCCTGAAAAGGATGAGCAGTGGCCAAGACCAGAAGGAATAAGGCAGTCTTGGGGCTATTAGCTTAGAGAGATGACCAAATATAAAATTTCTTCTCTGATGTCCAGGCACCTGGTAAGGCTCCTAGCACTTAGATACCATCCTGGGTTATTTAAATATAGAAAATGAGAGTGTGTTTGGGGGCGGTAAATTTTATTTTAAGTACACTGACAGTTTCCTCAAATGTCACCCTAAATAAAGCCTTCCCTGACCACCTGATACAAATAGCAACCCCTCCTATGATGACACTCTTATTATATACTACTCAATATTTCTCCATGACATTTACCACCATCCGTCATTCTACATATTTACTTGTTTGTTAGTTTGAGTTTCTTCCTATAAGACTGTAAGTTTCATGAGGATAGGATGTTTTATTCTGGTCTTCCTTTGAATCACACCCTGAGACCAGGATGTGAGTATTAATTTATTTAAAAGGCGCTTTCTTGAAAACACTGGTGGGGAGTGGGGAAAGAAGTAAACAATGGCATGTTATCAAGCAAATCACCACTGTAGGCTAATGAAATTTAATATCTTTGGGGAACCACTAGGAAATGGAGTAGAACAGGTACTTGCTGCTAAGGGAAGAGGAAGCTGGAGTATTTATACACCAAGTCCCACCAGTCATTGGTTGATTAATTGCTTCAGGGGGCATTAATTCCCCAGTACTTCTGGCCATTACACTCTTGAGAATAGGGGGCTCCACGAGCCAAAGAAATCGTCCAGCAAAGAGATGCACATACTCATTGGGAAGTCCAGCCAGCAGACAGGGCTTTCATATTGCTGATTCTTAGAATCCGGAGCAGTGCCTAACACATAAGTGCACAATATACATCAGCTGGAAGAATGACACTGGGTTCCACAAATATTAACATTTATGTATTAATACATATCATGAGTGATTTTGTGTATCATCTTGGCAAGTAAATCCTTCAAACCAATTTGTATCCTAGAGAACTAAAAATGTAATTCTGAGTTCATCTGTAAGTGACACTGCAAAGGAAAATTAAGACAAAAATATTAAAGAAATGCAATGATAATTTATAGAATGAAACCATGGGGTTGGTCTGGCTTTGTTTGATGGTACCTGACAGTCTACAAGTGCACTTAAGAATGACAGGGAGTGTGTGGAGAGCTGAGTCCCAAACAAGAACCCTGGAGAGATTGCAAGTTTTATCTTTACTCCTTCCCTCTGCCTATCCCCTGGAAGAAGTGCTAATCAAACAGCATTAAATGTATAAAGCCGTCAAAATAGTCTAGCAAAAGGAGACGAAGATAATTCAGGATAGGGCAAATCAATCCTTAAACAATAGAATAAATGATTGTACATCATTACATTGCACAGGGCAATATGCTCTCCTCTTAATATCCTTCATCTGCTCTGGTAGAATTATGCAAGTAAAAAGTTTATTTGAAATAAATCCATAGGCCCTCACCTTCTACTTAAAAAGGTGACTTTTTATAAGGTCACACAAGCTAATGCTTCTTATTGCCCTGAACCTTGTGAACCTGGTGGCGAGTCTTCCAGACCACACACTCTCATGATACTTTGCATGAGCTCAGTGATCCAGGGGAGGGAAAAAGTACACCAGGGCATGATTGAATGCTAATCTCTAAATAGGATCTCTAAATAGAATTTATGGCTTATTACTAAGGTGCCTTGAAGTCATGTTCTTTCTTGCTCAGTATATGTTTTTCTTACCAGGATGGTTACCTTGGAAATCACCCTATTGTGGCATCAAAGCACCAACGTGGAACTGCTCCTGGTATAGTCCTAAAAGCAAGCGTGAGGGGGCAGCAGCAAAGTGCTAAAGAAAAAAGGAATGCTCTAGACAGTAAAGGAAAGAAAATGTTGCTGGCTGTGTTTACAAACATGGGAATTTTCTGCTTTTTGGAGGGGGGAATGGATTCTGACTTTAAAGGAAATATGTTGCATCAGTATGAACAGATAGGAAATGAAGAAAGAGAGCCAGTCTTTGAAGAGCTTCATGAATTTAATATATTTCCAGTGTATTATTTAACAAACCTTTATATAATCCAAATATTAACTCATTTCATCCTCATAATAACTATGAAGTGAGAACTGCTTTCATATCTATTTTATAGATGAGCAACCCAAGGCAATTAGCTTGCCCAGCTTGTAAGTGAATAAATTGGGATTTGAACTGAGGTAGTTAAACTTCGTGTTCCATGCCATTTACCACATGCTATGATGCCATAGAAGACACTGTATATAATTTAGTACAGGATAAGGTAAATAATAACAACAACAATAATAAATAATAATAGTAGGAGGAGGAGCTACCATTATTCACGCACTGACTATGTGTCAGGCACAGAAATCCTACGAGAGAGGTACTTTTACACTCCTATTTTCACTTGAATGAACTTAGGCTTAGAGAGGTAAGCGACTTGTCTGAGGTCACAGGGGTACTTAGGGTGAGAGCTGGATCTGGAGCCCATTCCAGGGCAATGGGAAGAGAGATAGTGGGGAGGTGCAATTGATATTTATCCACATAATTTTCCCAGCACTGGCCTGGATGAGGGACATGGATGATGGAAAGGAGAGGGTCTTGCCACTGTGGCAGTCAATCAGGGCATCCTGGATTAGTTCTAAAAATAGTCCTGAATGTGACTAAGGAAGAGCTTTTTCCTGTGATTCACTTATCTCACTAAAATTGCTACTTTAATCTTTCTGTTAAAAGAAGCTGGGCTGAGGCAGGACAAATGACCCATCTGGCAGAAGCGTGAGGATTAGCTCTTTGATTTGAATTTGTCTATCATGGTTTAAAATTATTTTCCAGACTGGATTTACATTCTAGTCTTTGCAAATATTTTAAAGGCATTTGCTAGTATTTTTTTCCTCTCTAACTCCTGAGTCTAACTTTTAGGAGGAAAGAGAAAATGCCACAGAAAACTTGTTATGTCAACGTGAGGACAAAAGAAATGCTAAATAGATGATGTAACACTGCTTTTTAGGTTTTGCAAAATATATGCAGGTTAGCTTCAAGGAATAAAAATAGTCCAACACAAGCAACAAACATCTTCTAAAGCCTGGAAACAAAGAATTCTCTACAAATTCTGCCTTGAAAGACAGATGGCCTATAAATCCACAGAGCGTCATCATACAGTTCAGATGGGCAAACTGGACCACGTTTCTGCCAACTTGCATGGCCACCAGCCTCGTTATGTTGAGCCAAATGCCAATTAGGAAGGATCTAGCACTCAAATTTTTGGATGTCACTGGGATTAGGTGGTTGAGAATCCATTCATCATCATTCAATCCCTATTCTTACTGTAATAATACCAGACATGTTAGAATGCTACTCATTCAGTAGCTTACTTAATACCTCCTTAAGCCACTTCTACGCACAGCACTGAGAAGCTGAGAAGCCCAGATTTATTCCAGGTGCTGCGACTGTGAGTTCTGTTAGATCGACTCCGTAAAGTAAGTGCAGATGTCTTTAATATCCCATGGCTCACCAAAATCTATTTGTCTGCTTTCAGAAATAGACTATCAGAGATTTCCTTTTCAATTATCTTTGGGCACAAGCTTTCCTATTATATTTGCCAACTAACTGTGTTTTTGTAGAGTATATAAACTTTACTGGTTTCTTTACCTATTTTATCAATTTCTTTTCTAGTCCTGGAGTATGTTCTATGCCTGTTCTAGTATTTTATCTGAGGTTGAAACATGTCATTCATTCTAATTGCATCTCGAAAACCTGTTCTATTACCATAACTATTTTCAAATACAAGTCTAAGATACTGTGTGCTCTTCTTAATAGTCTTTGCAGATTAACTCCGTTAATCAGCTGTCATGGCTTTCTGTGTCCCTGCAGTTCCCCTGTATTAACTTGAACTTGTTAAGGTGATTTTGTGTGCAAGTTCTTAACACTTAACTTTGATTTAGCACTTTCTCTTTTTCAAAATATTCTCACATTTGCAATTTGTATACTCCTCACTGTTCTATTTGGTAGGTAAGACAAAGTTTTATTACTTAACATGACAGATAAACAAACTTTGACCCAGTGAGATTAAACAGTCCTTTTAAGTTGACATGGCTACATAAAAACAGAATCCAGATTAGAACCATACTCTCTTAAACAGGGGCCTGAAGTCTTTCCAGTAGACTTGTGTAAGGACTAATTTATCATTTAGTGTTAGAGGTTCTCAGAGGGTAGGAAAGAAGTTCATTTCATTATACTGGCATAGACCCTTCACAATGGTTCCTAACCATAACACAAAGGAGGAAAAAATGTTCTAGATCCTTAACCGGAATGTCAAGTTTCTTGGTCAAGCTGGACACTGGTTTTTTAAGGTCAAAGACCAGACATCTATCTGTTCATGTGTCTGGCATAAAGGCAGGTCGAGAATATGTGCTCATTAATACTTTCTAATGAGCTACTTAGCACGTGTTATCTCTTAGTGCCTTAAATGTCATTGATTCTAACCTGTCCCTCATCCAAACCTCTACTCTGCAGCATTCCTGAAGAATGGCATCTTTATACTGTCTAGTTCAAGGGTGGACATAGACAGTAAGGCTCAAAAAATGTGTATTGACTAAATGAATGAATGAATGAACCAAGATTAGCATCAAGGTATTCATGGCCTTTTAGCCTTACTTCTCATTACTTTCTTCCCAAACCAACTGATGAAGTTACTCGACCATTTAAAGACTCAGTTTCCTCATTGTAATATGAGGATAATAATACTAACTCAAAGATTTGTTCTGAGGTTTATAAAAGATAACTGGGAGGTAAAGAGTCTGATGCAATTCCAGACAGTCCCTAGAAACTCAGTAAATAAAAGATCTTTTCTCCATGCTTCCCTGGCACGTAAGAAACACTCTTTACATACATCTTGAATGAACAAATGGAGGTGTATCACATTCTGTCTTGTATTATAGTTAGTGATACGTATCGTCACCTGTCTGATTATACTTTCCGTGAGAATGAAGATTTTATCTTGATTTTGTTTCACTTTTTTGTAGTTCTTTAGGTGGGCAATACATGTTTTTGATTAAAATATCCATGCGACTGCGTCTGGTATGAGTTAGAATAAAGAGTCCAACGCACATCAAGTATTTTGGAGGATGTCTCTGACATGCTGGTGGTTCTTGTTATAGCTGCAGAGCTGGAGTGAAAAATTTTTTCTTTACTATTGTGATCATGGTAAATGTTGTTCTGTTGGCAATGACTTTGTAGCAGATAGTACTAGTGCCCCAGGAGACAGGGTGGGGCTGGACTTCCATCTTCATGTCTTTGTCTGATGACAAAGGCTTACTTTCTGTAGAGTAAGCTGGAAGTGGCTGAGACTGAACTCTTCCTAAGAGCACTTGTAAACAGTGACTGTGGTTGGGAAGCTCAAGGATATGTTCTTCTACACTGGCTTCTGAAGTTTGTCGCAGGACTGTGATCTAGTTATGCAGACTCATAATTTGCTTGAACACAATCTTTATTGTCTGCCTTATCTTCCCCTTTCTTACTTCCAAAATTTCCCTACTACTGTTACTTGGGATCACCTCTCTCAGATTTTTTGTACTTGAATTCTTCTCCTAAGGCTGGCTTCTGGGGGAGCCCAAACAAAAATAAATAGTGACATTAATAAGAAGCATTTTTGGCTCATTTTCTATGTGTTAATGTAGAGTGCTAAGTGAGAGGTTAATTTTGTCAATCATCCTCCATTAAGGTGTTCTCTTCAAATTATGCTACCCCTACTCTGTAGATAATTTTGCCTTTGCAATTGGAGTCCTACAGACTGCAGTGGTTCAAAGCTAAAACAGAGCTCCTAGAATCTCTATAATGAATTAATGAAATTATTGGTCATTCTCAGCTTCCTGACATTATTTCACTCATTGCCATTGTACATTTTTCAGCTTTTCTTTTAAATACTAGGGTAGACAGTCCACACATCACCTCATTTGTCTTTCTTGTGGTTGCTGTTTATTTTCCATGGACTTGATTGTCTCTGCATTTGATCTGTTTCCCTCCTACTGATTTGGCATAAAATCAACTGCTAATAAAATTAGACTCAGAGTAATACAGATGTTTGGGGCCAAATGCCTGTGGCTTTGTGGCCTTTTTCCAGCACAGTACAACCTTCCAAGCCATTCCTATTAACTGAGCCATATCCTACTTGACCCCTCCTGAGAAGGGTAAAGGTGTGATAGTCAGTGATTATCAATGCTATGTTCTGATGGTAGGTAACATTTAGGGAGAAAAATAGCCATTATCTGCTTTGTTCCAAGAGCTCTCACATGAAATGGCAAGGAATCTCAGAAAGGTATACTCCAATGAGGTAAAGAGGTTTTAACAAAATTCAGCAGACTGGGGTGGATTAGGCTACCAATGTCACTTCCCCAACTCTTGGGACTGGCATTTGACTTATTCTGTTACTATTTATATTTTTTCTAATTGGTTGTTTTTGAAACAAGCAATTTCAGCTGTAAATGGATATGGTTGTGACTTTGTGGCTAGAGCCATGCTCCTGAACAGACTCTGATGTCACAGAATAAAAGTCTGAAGAAGAAGAAGAAAAAAAGCAGGACTCAGAGCCAAGCATTTGTAGCTCCTCAGACCGTTTCTTGCTTCTTGAGTAAGGAAGAAATGCAATCAAAGAAGGGAAAGTGAAGGAAGTTACCAAGTCAACTAATGATCAATGGACTCATAATGGATTTCTTGAAAAAAAAATTTTTTTTTCATTTTACCCCATCTCATTCTTGGGAAGAGTCTATGAACATATGAAATACAGAGCTAAGAGGAGCTTGAAATATACTCACAGATTATAATGTCCTTCTGTGACCTTCCACAGAGGCTAGAAAGTCAATAAGTGATTTTAATCAATAAATTACTAGAGTGGCTTTTCGGCAGCTTTCCTACTTAATTGAGGTATGGAAAGAATGGGCTGTGTCATAGAGTTTTCATCTGTCCTTTTGTTTTGGAAAAAAAAATCCATTTCATTTAAGTTGACTTTGTTCATTCATTTCAGTTCTTTTATTTCCTACAGGGAATCTACATAAAAATATTTAAATAGATGTCATCTTAATTGTGAGGCAGATCTTTAAACCAATCAATATTTCCTCCAGATGAGTGGTTTTTCAATTGTGCATCCTGACTCTCCCAAGGTTTTGGCAGAAGTGCCTGCAAGGAGTAGGAGAGGGCCGAAGACACAGGAGTAGGGCAGTGATCATAAGCTACACTCCAGGTTCCCCTCTATTCAATCAAAGTAGCACTTCGAAAGGCTTACCCTTCACGTTGGCCTTTCTTATGAAACGTTATTAGAAAAAACACAAAGATACTATGTTAAAGACACGTTCGAAAACCACTGCTATGGATATCACCAGTTAACTTCTAAATAGCCAGCCTTGCATCTTTTTTCACAGCATGTCCTGATTGAGGGTCCCAAGCAGAATATGGATTTAGGGAGAGGACTCTGCACTGGGACACGGAATATATGGTCCTAGTCTCAACACTGTCATTTCTTTAGATGCCTCTTCTATGACCTGAGAGTTTGGGCTAAATGGCTAAGTCACCTGTAGACAGCAGATCCCATTATTTGAGGCCACAGGCCAGGGCTTCATGAATGGTAAAAATGAAAGCAGTAATGTGACAGGTTAGAAGGGATGACCCTTTTTTCTCCTCTCAATGCTCAGCTACTCTGGCCTTACCCACCATTCACTGTTGATTCTGTTAGGGCCATTTATCGAAAGCTACTTGTCTTAGTTTAGGTTCTTCTAAAAGCAGGCTGTGAGATAAGAATTTGAGTGCAAGTAGTTTATTTGGGAGGTAACCCCAGGAGATAACAATAGAGGAATGAAGAAATGACAAGGGAAAGAAAGAGAGCTAATAACCGGCATGTTATCAAGCAGGTTACAGTTGCCGGCAACTAGGGTTCAATCCCACTGGGGAACTCCATGAGAAAGTGAAGAAAATTCATCAGAACTGTCCCAGGGGCAGGAAAGATGAGGCACTACTTCCTGGATGAAAACCACTCCTAGGGCTGTGGCATTCCAGGTACTTGTATGTTGGCTGAAAGTTCCAGAGAATTGCAGAGGATGCTATTGACGGTGTTGCAACAATGAGTGTCAAGGGGTATGAGAAGAGCACTAGTATCTGCTGGTGTCAATACCATCCCATTTTATAGATGAGGAACCTGAAGCTCAAGCAGGTCAAGTCACTTGCTTTAGTTTTATTAGCTTAACCATAAGACAATGCCAGCCTTTTTCTTTAATTATGGCATGTTTGCTCTCTCAAGAATGCCCAATAGACAATAATAAAAATAATTGTAATATTTTATAACTTCTACCTAGTAAAGACAAGCGGTGTTGGAAAAATAATAATTTTTAAAAATCTGCTAGGAAATTAAGTGATTAAATAAACAAGATTCCAGTGTAAATCTTTACATTTTAATATATAATTTTATTTTAATAAAAATATATAAAAGAATATTTGAGCCAGAAATAAACATTGGTGCACAGATACAATGTTTCAGGTTTCAGATTTTGTCACCAAATGATTCTAACATAGTCTTAATTGTAGTAAGTGAAATAGGCCATTAGCTGAGAGGTAGCAATGTTCAGGAATGCCTCTGACCAATGTTCTGAATCTCACTTCCAGATCCACTAATGGTTTGAAATTATATGGTGTAAATGCCAATTGTCACTTTTCATTAGTTCAGGTGAACAAAGACTTAGTGGGCAACAATTACTCTATGCAATCTTCTTATCTGATCAACTTATATAATTCTCTTAGAGAATATTTTTAAAGATGAGAAAAATAAGGTATGAGACTGGTCAAAGAAGTTAAATGGCTTCCTAAGGTAAGATAAACAGTAATGATGAATTGTGGACTTCTGACCCAGTTTTAATGCGATCTGCTGTCTTTACATGTCCCATGACTATTCTTCCTTCTTCTAAGAAGTACACTCCATTTGAATTTCAAGGAACCACCTCTCTCCCACAATTGGTCTTTGAGGATTAGGCAATTGAGTTTTCACTGTCTCTAGGGAGAGTCATGTGACCTAAGTCTCTTCAATTACTACATTCCATCATCCAGTTTACAGTGATCCTAGTTCAGGAGTGGCCTTGAGTGACTTGAGCCACGCTCTGGTTTCTAGGACATTTAGTTGAAATATGAGTAAAAAGAATTTCTGCACATTGAGATTGGTAGACCCAGAGCTGCTTGCTGGTGGCTTTCTCGTCACTTCAGGAGAGGCTGCTCAAGAATTACAGCTAGTCCAGGAAAATGACGGAAGATGAAGAAAGATAATTCTTGATGACATTCTTTGATTCCTTTAATGTGGTCATGACTGAAGTTATTAACACCTTTATTATATGGCAATGGTAAATCCCTTTCTGTGCTTCAGTTTCAGTTAAGCTTCTGTCTTTTTTCAACTGACAGTCCTGCCTAATACAGGTTGCAAAGTTCCCTAGCCTAGTTCTCTCTCTAACACACTCTGAGTACTTGCTGCTGACAATAGTAATACAATATAGTTCAATTGTATCAGTATTTAAAAATAAAACAATATTGAAAATATTGTAAGGTGATTTCTACTGATGCAATCATTATTAGCTTAGGTCTATTTCAAGTGAAAATGCTTGCTACATCCAAACTTTTATTTGCTTTGCTGAAAACCGAATTGCCTTGCTATTATTAATATTGAGTTCAACTATTATATTATTAATTCAATGAGTACTGATCTAAAAGAGATTATACAGTTTCATTTTTGTGGTTTAATTGCAATATGTGGGGAAACTTTTGCATAGTATACATTATAAAATTTAAGAGGAAGAACTAATATTAAAAAAGGAATGTAGCTTGATACATCTGCTAATATTATAATCTATTATATTAAATCTGTTATTTAACAATACTCATGAACACCCGTTCTTCACAGGAAAATAAAAATATGAACAAACTGAACTGTTTTCCTTTGATTTGGTAGTTTATTTGAACAAAATTTGACCTTTATTTACAGGTATGTCACTTGAATCTAGAAGTCTGCATTTTGTTACCAAAAGCATCAATATAACTTTTATTTTTCATGATAATTTTACTCACTGCATTTCTTCTAAAGAGTTTAAGTGATGAAAAATAACTACTCAGAGGAGATATTAGTCTTCAAACTCAGGTACTTATAACCCTTTTGTTGGAAAGAATCAGGGGTCATCGTGTACTCCTGTGTTAAGCATATTTAGGTCTACAGCGCAAACAACATGGCAAAGAAGACAAATTTACTGACCTGGGACCACAGCATTTTCCAATATGTCACTTTAAATCGTAAAAATACACCAAACTCTTTTGATAATAGTATCTTCTGTAACAAAATTCAAAGACCTTTTTTTGTGTGTGGAACACAAATACATGAGTATTTGTCCCACTCTGTGTCAGAGAATACACAGAAATCTGTTATATATAACCAATATATAACTCTCCAGAAACAGAAATTCCAGCATGGAAACATGGCCAACATTCTAATGACAATAGGCCCACAGAGCATCAAAATCAATCATCTCTTCTGGATTCATTATACACTTCCATGTATTGCACTATTAGTCAGCTAACCTATGGTCATCTTTAGCATTTAGGCTTTGTTTGGCCACATTGAAATTTTTTCATTTAATTTTAGGCTACCTTTTAAATAAAATATCTAAAGCACATTTAAAAACAAAATATTAGCATATGTCAACTTTTTGTATAATTTATTTGTTTAAAATATAAATTTTTTAATATCAGAGAGACTATGCATATTTATTAATTATGCATGTTATTATATATAATGTATGTATCTTATTCCTAGCATTTTACCAAATTATAGACAATATGAAAATGTCTTTCTTAAATAAATAAAATAGAGTTTGTGGTTCAATTTAACTAATGTTTGGGCACATTTAAAGAACTAGTCAAAATTAAAGCATCAGAAGAAATAAATTGTAATATAATATTTAACTTCCCAACTTGTTTTTTATATGTTGACTGATCAAAATATATTACCTAATCGACTGACAGTTAAAAACTCTGCTTTCTTAAAGAACATCTTGGTATGAGATCTTAGATAAGTCTTTTAACCTCAAGGCCTTGGTTTGCTTCTTTGCAAAATGATAATGTATATTTTGAAAGTTTCCTTGCTCATCAGTCATCATACTGAAGTCAAATAATACCTTCTTAAATTGTTTTTTGTTGTATTGAAGAAGACACAAAAGGAGTTCCTGAAAAAATCTTAGTCAAACTGTAAAATCAAATTTAAAAATATCAAACTTTATTTTTAGAAAAACTATTTTAAACTCTTAATTACTAAATAATTGAGGTCTAATCCAACAATTTCTTATTACTACCAATAAAGATTTCAAAATCATTATTCCTTTCATTATGAAATAACAATCAGTACAATAAAACAATTTTCTCTAATCTTTGTTCCCATAAACAGAGCTGAAACAGCAAATATAATGACTTGGTGTGAAACATCTCAAATTCGTTTTCTTACTTCAGTTTTGGGGTTGAAAAATGAATTCTGTTATTTAAAAAATCACATCATGGTTGACATGGAGGCTTCATGATCAATCATATTAAGTTCTAAAAAAATAAAGTTGTTATTTTAAATATACTTGAATTTTGTGTGCTTGTAATTATAGAATTCATAACTAGTACATCTTTAAGATGGAACTAAATATGCTTGCAAATGCTAAGAGACATAGTCTAAATTTTCATTAGATCAAAACTGGTTTTTCCATTAGTGTAGAGTTTTACAATAACCTATCATAATTTTTCCCCTTTGTATCTTCTACTTTGTCCAAGTCAATATATGGCATATGGGGGCATCGTATGCTAGCTGAAGCATGGGCCATGAGCAGTGTGATGTGAAGGGAGGAGAAAAAGGCAAAGCTTAGGTTTTGTAGTGTCTCACTGGTTTCATAAAAGCTTTTGTTTTCCCAGTATCATGGGCTAACTGTTTTGAGAAGTCTTGTTGGATCTGTTATAACACTGGTAGTTATTTTGGGTGAGGTTTGGATTTCAGAAGGGAACTGTCAAGCTAGTCAGGTGACATCTCCAAGTAGTTGTTCCTTGCTTAATGACAAAGAGAAATCCAGTCTTTATGGCACCTACAGAACGGGCATCATAGCTAAAATCAGAGAGACAGGCCTGGTAATGCTAACATATACTGTTGGGTCACGTTTTTCTTTTGACTGACCCCAGAACAATAAGAATTATGACAACAATGAAGGCAAAGACCTTGACCAAGAAAATAAACAAAAACTAAAAATTTCACCTAAAAGTTCCCAACTAATAACATGTAAGATAAAAGTAATTGTAAGATTTTAAATTTATACATAATACTTTTGTTTTCCATTTAGAGGACCAGTTCCAGAACAAATACAATGGGTAAAAGATCTTTTAATCTATTTTTATGAAAATAATCTATTTTTTAATAGATTGTTATGAATGACTATCAGCTTGCTAGAGCTATTTCTGATACTTATAAATTGCCTCCATATTGACATACATTTTATTTCTTCTTAATAATTGGTTAATTGTACTTTATCTTCCTCTCTATGGAATATCTAAGAAATTTACAATAACCTCTGTGCTAACACACAAATATTCTCAGCAAAGATATTTTAGTCCAAATGAGACTTGGTCTTAGTGATTAAAAAAAGGCTGAAAATTCTTTTCAGGGACAATGGTGTGACATATAATTTAAGACTTCTGGCAATTAAATCATCATGATCTTATTTTGGCAATTTATTTCTCCCTAATCAAAACCATAAAATTTTTAATAACTTCTAGACAACTTAGAGCTGTCTTTCTAATGTCAATTTTTAGACTCATAATATTTTTCTAAAAACACTATTAGGTTATTACATAAAAAGTAAAATTTTTATATATTTCCCTCAGTAAAAAAATTTATCAATAATGTAAACTGGAATAATATAAGGGTCCAATAGACTGAATATTCTCTTTGGTTTTAGAGGTTTAGAAAAATCTGTGGGTTACTTCTCAAAACTTCTAAAAGCAGACCCAAAAGGGCACCTTGTAAGATAATGAATTTCCTGTCTGAGAAAGACACATTTGGTCACTAAATAAATTTAAAATAAATGATTAGACATTTTAAAAAATGTGTTACATATATACACATACATAACAACAACAAAAATCACACACTAAACCAAAAAAAAAAAGAATCGACTTCAGATTGATCTGCCAGTGATTTAAAACAGAAAGGAAAGCAGGCATACAACAAGTGGGAGACTAACCTAAAACTACCAGTGGGCGACTTGTTCACAATTAAAAACCAGAGCTTCCCTATGGTGTGGGACAAAGTGGACTGACCTTTTTTGGCGAGGGTATTGTTGGGTTCATACTTCTCAATCAATACTTGAACTTGCTCTTGCTTTAAAGGTGGGTAGAGTATTTCATTTAGCCTGGGATCTCGTTGCTTAAGGTTGATAAAATCCATCATCTGATCAACGGTAAGATATGGTTTGCTTTTGGCACCACTAAAAACAATTTAAAAACCAAGAAATTAGAATATCTTCCTCCCAAGTCCCATTCATTTATTTGTTTATTAAACATAATCCTGACATACCTGATAAAAGCATGCTATATAGAAATTCCTATTGTGTCCTAAAAACACTGTGTTGCTTCACCACAACTGTCACATCTTGAAGGGCTACACATATCTTTTGTAATCACTGCCACTGAATCCCAATGGCCTTGAACAATACCAAATGCATGAGAAAATTTACAGGAGGAAAGCACTGCATCTTGTGTATACAGATGCACCAGCCTAAACTGAACATGGAGGTATGGGTTGTCTTTTGATTATTACACTAAACTTTGGGTTTAGCCATCAAATTCCCATATCCCCCGTAATCATTTCAAGGTATACTTATGACTCAACACCAAAAAAATGTAAACAACCAGTTCAGGTACATTTTTATTTTCATTAAAGTTATACCATCAAAAGTCTATAACTTTTCAACATAGTGTGATTCAAACTTTGCATTTTAATCTTGTTGACAGCCCCAGGTCAAGTTCAATGGTACAAATATTGCAATGTTTGATAAATTGTTGATGGCAATGAACATCACCAAGTGAGTTTAACCAATGCCATTCTCTGCAGTATTGTTTGCCTCTTTCATATGAAGAAATCCTTATTTTGTTTATCAATTTTGAATTGATTTTCTGTTATCATGTAGGTTTCAGAATATCAAAAGGTAAATTGCTACTTCTCCACATTTGCCTTGATGTTTTGGTTTGTTTCTGGTTTTTTTAAATACTTATTTAATTTCTAACATTAAAGCAAATAATTTTCAGCCGGGAGGGCTCTTAATAATCCTAACTTCTCTTTTTCCTAATGCAATTCAAAGAGGTAAGATGGCTGGTTGCCAGTTCAGAGTTCTTTATGCAACATGAGTCTACCACCACTAAACCAAGATGCTTCTCTGTTCTAGCCATAATCTTCAAACCACACAGACTCCCCTGAGCATACTACAACAGCTTCACCCAGCAACCAATCACAGCAAGCTTCCACTCATTAAAAGCAGTGGTTGCACCTCAGGGGTGGGGATGCATGATTGTCTCCAAAAATTACAGAGAAGTTCTAGTACTATGCATAGTGTATGAAAAGTTTATTCCTCTCTCTCTATTAGCTCAAAATCCTGCCCTAGGAAGCCTAAAAAGTACTGCAAGCCAAAAAAAAAAAGTGGTTTAAAATGTTTTTTTTTCTTACAATTCAGAAAAGATGTTATCAATTTCAGGTCGAGGGCAAAGGTTGTTCAGGAAAACTCTGTATACTTCTGGAGTGAAATCATCTTGAGGTATTGAATCATTCTAGGAAATAAAACAACCAGGTCAGTTAATGGTCTTACTCCTTCCCTATTTTCCTCCCTCCCATTTTCTCTCTCTCTTCCTTCACTTACTCCCTCTTCTTTCCATTTTTCTTTCTTGTAGGAGGTAAGGGTAAACATTCAGAAGACATTTATGAGGCCAGCTGTGGAGTGCATTTCTGTTGCTTTTTCATTATCATTTAAGCTTAACAGTTTTCTTCTTCTAAAGGGATATTAAGGCAATTTCTTAAGTACACTTACTAAAGTAAGTTAGACCTAGTAAAAACAGGATCTGTTCAGCAGATTTTTTTTTTTAAGTTTGCTTTTTTCCCTTTGGATTTTATGTTTTTTTTTTTTAAATTGTGATAAAATATGCATAACACAAAATTCACCATTTTAACCATTTTTAAGACCAGTGAAATGAAGAGCATTCACATTGTTTATGGTGTTTATGGGAATGTTTACACATTCATATTTGTTTATGTGCTATAGAGCACATAAATATGTTTTTAAAAAGTAAAGATCCTGGACTTTACTTTTTAATGGTGGAGGAGGTAGGATGGTGGAGTAGGTAGATGCTCTGCTTGCCAGCTCCCACGACCACCTCAAAAGTACAACTAAATTACAGAATTACCATCACTAAGAACTTCCTGAAGTATGGATGAATAGAAGTCCTATAACTAAGGACATATGGAAGAAGCCATCTCAAGACTAGTAGTAGGGGTGGAGACTCAATTGAGCTGATCCCACACCCGTGTATGGTGGTTAACAATCAGGAGGAATATCTCAGCTGCAGAAGTATCCCCTGAGGAGGAAGGGGTCCCAAACCCACACTAGGCTCCCCAACCCAGGGTTCCAGTGCTGGGAAGAGAACTACTCATAACTTTTGGCTGTGAAGACCGATGGAGATTGTGGCTAAGACAAAGGGTTGCTGAAGTCCCAGACGTTTTCCTCTTAAAGAGCCCAAATATGAATTTACTCTCCGACAGACCCCAAAACTCTGTAATCCGGCGCTGGACAGCAGCTCATAAGGCACATTTGGGGAGGAACTGAATTTTCTGGCTTTAGGGAGAGGACCAGAGGGGCAGCTTTCTCTCACATAGAGTGCTGGCGGAAGCCATTGTAACTTTGCTGAGCTCTCCCCCAACCCAGCTTGCACTCACCACACTGGAGTCTCCATCAATGTAGTGAACACCGTTCATCCTGCCTTGGTGATGCCCTGAGACTATGCCCCATTCAACTTGCAGGCCCGCTCACGTTGCTTCCAGTGACTTTTCCATATAAATGACCTATCTTGGCTCATGCTGTGGGCTTTCCTAAAATTTCTCAATGGTTCACAAACCCCAAATAAGCAGTATCTGGCCTCATAGTGCCCTGTACCTCTTACTAAGCAGCCCCAAACCTGGCACTAGTGGCAGCCAGCCTCAGTTAGCAGCTTATCTGTCCTGGGCACCTCCAAACCCAGTACAAGTGGCAGTCACTAGCAGGTCACATTGTAGCTCATCCCAAGTGTCCTCGAGCTGATCTTGGCCTGCACCAGAGCACCAACCAACAACCTATACAAACAACACACTCAAAGGGCAGACTCAGCAGGCACCAGAGCCCTGCAAAAGTAAATCCTACTCCATAGCGTCAGGTCTTGTACAACAGCTCCTCCACTGTAGTCATGGCCAGTCTTTATAACCAAATAGCAATGAAGACTCAACTACAACAGGTGGGCACACACAACCCAGCACATACAAGGGACATGCCTAAAGCACCCAGCTCAGCTGCCCAGAGAGACTCTAGGCCCCACAAGACACTATACTATATAATGCCACTCTACTAAGACTGGGAGCCATAGCAGACATCGAAACAAACACAGAGAAACAACCAAAGCGAGGAGACAAAGAAACATATCCCAAATGAAAGATCAGAACAAAGCTACAGAAAAAGAACTAAAAAAAATGGAAAAAATTTATCTACCAGATGCAAAGTTAAAAAGCTGCTTATAAGAGTGCTCAATGATCTCAGTGAGAGTGTAAACAAAGAAATAGGAAACATAAAAATGGAGAGAGAAAACATAAAAAGAACCAGTCAAAAACAAAGAACACAATAACTAAAATGAATAATACTTTAGGAGAAATCGACAGTAAATGAAGCAAAGGATTGAATCAGAAATTTAGAAGATAAGGTAGGTGAAAACACCCAGCTAGATAAACAACAAGAAAAAAAAATACAAAAATATATACATATAGTTTAAGAGGCCTTTGGGATAATATCAAACATATAAATTATCATATCATAGGGTTACCAGAATGCGATGAGAGAGAGCAAGGAACTGCAACCTACTTGAAGATATAATGACTGAAAATTTCCCTATCATGGTGAAAAAAATAGACATACAAGCCCAGGAAGGACAGAGAATCCCAAACCAGATGAACCCAAAGAGTTCCACACAAGACGCATCATAATTAAAATGCCAAAAGTAAATACATACAAGAGAAAAACCTTAAAAGCAGCAAGAGAAAAGCAATTAGTTACCTACAAGGGGTTCCCAAAAGACTGTCATCTGATTTTTCAACATAAACTTTGCAGGGTAGAAGGGATTAGCATGACATATTCAAAATGATGAAAAGAAAGGACCTACAACCAAGATTATTCTACCCAGAAAATCTGTCATTTAGAATCAAAGAACAGATAAAGAGCTGCCCAGACAAGAAAAAGCTAAAGGAGTTCATCATCACTAAACCAGTATTGCAAAAAAATGTTAGGAGGACTTCTTTAAGAAAAACTATAAGAAGAAAAAAAGATAAAAATGTAATACTAAAATGGCAATAACCATCTATCAACAGCTACTTTAGATATAAATGAGTTAAATGTTCCAGTCAAAAGTTAGATTAGCTAAATAAATAAGAAAATAAGACCCTTAATGTGCTGTCTACAAGAGACTCACTTTAGGTCAAAAGACACATACAGACTGAATGAAAGAAAAGGGATGGAAAAATATCTTTCTTGAAAATAGAAACAAACAAACAAAAAGCTGGGGTAGCAGTACTTCTATCAGATAAAATAGACTTTAAAACAATGACTATGACAAGAGACCAGGAAGGACCCAGTAATTCTACTTCTGGATGTTTATCCAAAATAACCGAAAACACTACTTAAAAGGGACATGCACATTTATATGTTCACTGCAGCATTATTGACAATAGCCAGGATATGGAGGCAACTGGATGTCCATCAAGGGATGCATGGATAATGAAGAAGTGGTACATATAAACAATGGAATATTACTTGGCCGTAATAAATGAATGAAATCTTTCCAACTACAACAACATGGATGGACCCAGAGGGTGTTAGGCTAAGTGAAATAAGTCAGACACAGAAAGACAACTACCATATGTGGTATCTAAAAAACATAATCAACAAACAAACAAAACAGAAACAGACTCATAGATACAGAGAATCTTTCGATGGTTGCCAGATAGGAAGGGGTTGAAAGGATGAGTAAAAAAGATAAAGAAATTAACAAGTACAAATAAGTACAAAATAGCTGTGGTTATATAAAGTATGGCACAGGGAATATAGTCAATTATATTGTAATAATTATGCATGGTGTCAGATTGGTCCTAGATTTAGCAGAGTGATCATTTCATAAGTTATATAAATGTCTAATCACTATGTTGTAAAACTGAAACTAATGTTTTTAAAAGATATTTAAAAAAATAAAGAACCTGGAGATAGACATTTTCAAAATGAAAACCTAAATTCTAATTTTGTGTCTTTTTTTCCCAAATAACATTTTTTTCTGATTTAAATAACCTGATAAGCTAGAAAACAGTTTTCATAAGACGGCACTGATCATTATTTCTCACAGATTCCTCCTGTTCCTATTGTGTGGGAAGCAAGTCACGGATATAAAAAGTCACTTCTATGACTTATTTTTCTTTTCAGTCAGGCTGCCATGGAAACCGGAAGCAAGATTTCACCCTTTGTTAACAGGAAGGACATTCTTCATACTGTTTCCCTATTTCAGGTATGTGTTTATATGAGCATTTTTATTTTCAAGCCCTAAAAGCAAAGCAAACACTCTTCCTTTTACCATATGCATAGGTTTTGATATATACTTTTATAGAAGTTTCTAAAAATTATTGCCTCATATTGTACACTGCTTGCTAATAGGTAAGAAAACTTAGCTCACCACTTGGCAAAGAGCAGAAGTCCCATATTCATGGAATGAATAAATAAAATAATATTTTCTTTACTAAATCCTTTTATAGAGCAGAAAAAAAATATTTTGCAAAATATAATTCTGAGACAACCAAACAACACATATATAATACATAGCAAGATGCATTACACTATTAAGCTTAGTTACCTCGACACTGGTTTTGAAACCATGAGCACAAGTGGCCAGATCCAAGAACGGTGGGAAATTCCCATGGATTTTTTATTGTTTTGTTTTTCCACTCATAATATTGAGGAAAAGTACAACCTGTAAACTAATTACCAAAATTCTATTTTATTCACAAAATGAAAGAATTTCTTTGCCTACACGTACATTTTTCAGTGTCACCCATTCTGTGAGTTAGACACCTACATCTCTTTAATTTTGTAGATATCTAGAAATGACCCTCTCTATCCTACTCTTTGCCTGAGAGACACAGGGAAGAGAAAGATTTTCAAATTAACTGCAAGAAAATACTCATTGGCTCTGTTTGCCAACTCAAACATCCAACTTTATGAATTTTATGAGCCTCAGCTGTTTTCTCCCAATCTCCCTACTATTTAGTTACTATTTAGAGCTCACTCCTCTCACCACCTAAACCTCACCCAACACACTCATAAATGTATTTTATCTAAGGACATCAATAATTGTCTTTCTTCTCTTACTGACTTGCTTTTTTCCTCCCTTCTTGTCTTAAAAATCATTCCTCTAGGGGTGTTTCCTCCACCCAGATTGGGTTTTGTCTTCCATTATGTGCCACCATCACACCTTTCTAATCTCATATTTCAATAGTCATTTAACTGTATTTTTCTCCCAGCTGCACAATTCTTTCTTCCTTGCCGCCTGCACATCTCATAAGCCAGGACTTGTGTTTTGCTTGTTAACTGTTCCATTTCCACTGTATAAAACACAGCAGGTATGCAATAAAATAATTAGCAAATAAATGAGTGTAATTTATGAGAAAGGTGGAAATTGTCACTAAGGACATATGTTATATGTTTCCCATAGAATATCAGATTCAACAAAAGTCATTTACATAAGATTCCAGACACATAATTTCATAGAACAATATGCTTTACTAAAACTTTAATTATTGTTTATTTACCAGCTGTGAATTAGGACTTCCTATCAAAGGAGACAAATTAATGAGATAATTGAATAAATATAATTTGTTATCATTACCAGTTGGATGTTAGTTAGTACATAGAAAAAGGAAAACATTTCAGTACAACTGATTTTCTTTGCCTCATTTTCCTATTGCCCAACTTGACTCATGAGGACACCCTGAAGGCTTTGGGGTCAGTGGGTAAAAGTAGGAGAAAAAATATTCTGGAAAAATGAGTTAAAATAAGCATCATTGAATGCTAACATGAAGGAGTATTGGGAGAAATATTTAGGAAAAAGCTATGGACATTTCCCAATTCCTTACATTTCAAACAAGGTTGAAATTCACAAAGCTCATTCACATATTTTCTTAGATCTCATAGTTTGGTGAAATTGATGGAACAGATTCATTTTGTCCTGTATGAGCAGAAGGGAGCCCAAGGTCCAATACTCTAAGGGTTATTCCCAAAGTTTAAATACTCTTCTGTGAACATTTCTTGATCATAGCAGCTAGAGATGATACATTCTTTTCTGTGTGTGTGTCCAAAATCCACCCTTATATACCATTATTATAATGTCCATCACACAGTTTTCCCTTTTATATATTTCTGATTTTTACTAGACCGAGTATTTGAGTGAAGAGACTATCTCATATTTAATACCATTGTGTCTCCAGTATGATGCCTGGCATATAACAGACACCTAATCAATGTTTGCTGTAGAAACCCAAGAGATGGGACCAGTCTTTAGGTCTTCTGTCTTATACTCCAGGACTTGGTCCACCAAATCATGCCTCCAATACAAAACAGATTTTTAATGATTATTTGTTGCGATTGTTATCAAGATTTTTTGGAAGGAGAATTAAGAAGGCCAGAATAATCTGAATCAGGCCCATTCATTCCAGAAACTACAAAATATTTTCAAACTTTAAAAACTGGGTTGCTTTGATTCCATGCTTATTTACAAAGAATGTCAAGAGAGAAAATATTGAAAAACAAAACAACAACCAAAAACCTTGACAAAGTACTCATGGCATTTACATTTCCAAATTCCATAGATTTGGATATGGCATATCCACATACCAAGATTTGTGAGCAGTTTAGGGGGCACTATGTTTGAACCCAAGTTACTTGATTCCATAACTCTCATTGTGATACAGAAAACTAAATGGTCACATCGGTTTTTAGATGCAGTTTGTCTTTTCTTCTTTCTATATTTCTAGATTTAAAAAAATAATTCTAAACAAACAGGTACATAACATTCAGAAAAATATTATTTAAAAATATATTAATTTATTGCAGCAGACTCTAATGGATAAAGAGTCCACATAGGGATTTTATCTTGACAATATGATTGATTATTTCTCAGCAAATTCAGGGTTTCAACCTGTTCTCAATATTTTTGTTCTAAAACTATAAATAAAAAGTTGAGTTAGCCATAGAGTACAAACAATAATTACAAGCAAGCTAACTCACAATGAACTACTTAATGTGGTTTTAAAAGGAAAATTTGCTATTAGTGATTTTAAGAATCATAGCTACAGAAATGATTATATTTCTGATTTATGTTTGGGAGTTAAAGCCTAGGAGAATAACATATATTACAGTTATCCTGTGAGATGTTCTTTTATAAGTTTTATTTGTAGTATTCTTTAGTAAAATTTAAGGTATTCTTTTAACCCAAAATAATCACTGTTTTCCTCAGTATTACATTTATGTTCATAGCCACAGTAAAACTTTTTTATTTAAAACAAACACATGAATTTATTCATCTTCTTCATTAAAATGCAAATATATATGCCAATGCTATGCCAAGACTACAGTACAATTCCAAATGTCACTGAGCTGTTTTCAAGTTAATAAGCCTTAAATCAAAGGGAATTTGGTACAAGTATTTTTAGTGCTCAGAAAGTTTGTGGGTAAAGTGGTAATTTTCTGAATATGCAAAGGTCTTCAAAGGTCTCACTGGAAAATGTGTTTGGATTATTAATAGAAGGACAGTAATTGCTTTGTCTCTCTTTTTAGATATAGTACTACTTTTTAACAATTAAGGTAACTTGGGCAAGCAACCGTAATCTCTAAAGGAGCACCCTCTAAAGGAATGTGTTATTCCAATGGATCATGTTGGCCAGGATACAAGTTCAAGTGCACTAATTATCCTTAACAATGTGCACAAAGATAATGTTTAAAATATCTCAACAGCACATCCACTGTGTTTCTGGTAATGTATCTATTTACAGAACACAATTAAATCTAGTTTGAACGAATGCCGGCTATGCAATGAGGCTCCAGTATGCAGTACCATTTATATAACCTTTTCTTTTGTGTAGTGTGTAAAACGCCTCTTGTCAGTATTACCAGAATCTTTTTGTTAATTAGTGGATATTTGCTAAAGCTACCGTTCTGCAGATGTGAAATTACAACATGGATTTAAACTATAGTCTGTTTGTGGAAACATTTATTTCCCAGCTCTGAAACTGTCTTTGGTTTTTAGACCTTTTAGAGCATTCCATTTCTACAACTCCTCCATGTAAAGCATATTTTACCATGAATCTTTCAAAACTTTATGATAGAGGTTGATTATATTTTTAAAAAATTTTCAGTATGTTTTCAGAAAACCATTATAACATTTAATTTACCAAAGATAAATATTTTTTAAAAATTAAACAACTCCTGTCATTTGAATTTCATTTTGCTATTAAAATGTCTCCAGTGAACATTGATCTGAAAGTGTAAACCTATAATAGACATAGTGGATTGTAAAAAACTCAATTTATATTTATTGACTGAATTCTCAGAATCCAATTGTTTAGAAAATTGCAATTTACAGAGAATTGATTGATGAATTAGGCTTTATTCGATTTCATTTTTCATTCCTTTTTTTCCTTTAGTTAGATTTATAACAATAAGTTAAAAATTTTGATCATTATATTTCAGAAGATGTTATCCAAGAAAGGTAAAATCAGGAGCAATTGCACAAGAAAAACAACAACTTTGTTTATCTTTCTAAATTAAGCTCACTCTTTTTCTTTTAATGCTTAAATGCAGTGGTCTTTTTTTTCCAGTTACTCAAACTCCTCAATCCCTTCCAGCCTCAGGGCTTTGCACGCATTGTTTTCTTTTTCTGGAATGAGCTTCCCTTATTTATTCTCAAAGGCGGCATTCAATTTCCTTAGGGCATTCGGTTCCCTTTGCTCATAGCATTCCCTCCAATTCACACGTCAGTTGAAGTGTTTGATTAGCAACCCCAGACTCTGTGGTCCTTGAATTCTGGGACTTCATTTTGTTCACTATCATATTCTTAGCACTTGAGAGCACAGAGCAAGAGTTCAAGAAATATTTGTTGATTCAGCAATAGGACCTTCACTGTTATATTTTTCCTACTCCAAATCATCTAATGAAAGAACAATAATAAGCAATTTGGATCATTTTGTTTTGCTTATTAAAATGAAGGCTAAAATGTTTTAGGAGGCTTTCCATAGCTCTGCCTTAGTGTTGCCGTATAATCAGCTTTTGTCTACCTATAGCAGAGAACAGATAGTGGAGGGCACTCTTTTTTTCTCCTATTACCTACTGAAGTTGTTAATAAACTTCATTTCTCTGAAAAGTATTCACAACAAGAATTGGCAGGTGAATTTAATAACAACACTCAATACTTTTGCATAATTGAATCATAAGTTTCAGAATGGCTCCTCAACTTCGTTCAGTGCGACTTGAACATTGCCAGCGTGTTTCAAAAGGCTCAAAGGTTCTGCCTATAAGTGTTATTCTTGGAAAAGTGATTACTTGTTGCTTAGATACTCAGATAAAAATAATTTGTAATAGAAAGGAGAATTCAGCATATAGCAAGAGAAAAAGGTTTTGTGCCGTAGATTCATTTCTCCCAGAAACAATGATAAATTATTCTAGAGCCAGGTATGTAGAAATAGATTGAACTAAAGACAATTATCTGAAGTGGTTAATATATATCAAGTGCCTTGAATGTGCTGGCCAAAAAAAAAGAAAAAGAAAAAGAAAAAAAAGCATGTTATATGCCTGACCTCTCATCTCTTTTTCCACCATATAAGCAAAAGAAGTGGTTGGTATCCAAACTGTTTTGATCCTCCATCCTTCTCAGAAAGACTTATTAATGAGAAGTTAAAATTTTTGATGATGTTAATATTTTTGGTCAATATTTTTTATATGAGATGGTTATTTTTTTTAATTTACAAAGAACAAGAACATTTCTAGATTAAAGTATTGGGGTAATAAAAGTAAAAGAAAATATAATAACAGTGACCCCTTATATTGCAAATATTAACAAGCAAGTCCTACCACCTTCTTTATTTAAAAAATGTTTGGGTAATTTGGGGCAAACTGTATTTTAGTAGGATTATTCAAAGCTATTTAGTAGTGCTAATTTTAAACAGGCAACATGCTCACCCTTGAAGATGGAAGACTACAAGCCTCTAAAGCAGTTTCGACTCTTTTCCGGTCTGCTGAAAACAAGCGGTATATGCTGTAAAGTGAAAACACAAGTGAGAGATGTTTAAAAGGCAAATGGATCACAGTTCTTGTAAATGATGGCAACTGACAATATTTCATGGACCCAAACCTCTTCATCACTCAGCTTTAAAGAAAAGAGCTCCCTATTGGTCCATTCAGTTGCATTCGTGTTTTGAAAGATGTATGCTTTCTACAATCAAAGTGTCTAATATAAAATCAGCATTTTGAGACCATGGACGCAGCACTGAATAGCCTCTAATATCAAGCACTAAAACAAATATCCTTGCCAACTCTGTTCCCTTGCTGCTACTCATTGCTCTAAAGGTGCATTTTGTTAATATAATTAATAATAATTATTTAACTTTTTTGTAAACAGGAGCCCACTAGTAGCTAGCAAATCAAATGTTAAAACTTTCGGCTGAATATGATTTAAAGATATGCTTTCTTTGGTCAGTAATTTGGTTTTAAAAAATATAACGAGTACTGGACATTTTTATATAATAATTTGAATTTATTGGTTCTATTAAAACATTAGAAAATCTAGTGTCTGGAACCCAACAGTCCCACAGGAAGTATGATGGAATTGAGTTGTCATTGTCTCCTTTAGATGGGATTTCACTCTTCAGAATTTCTTCCTGCTCCTGGCCTGCTTCATCTTTTATGTTCCCTGCCTGGCTTGTGTTGATATTTGAGTTTGTAAAGTCTGCTTTAAGATTAGTGCTATCTCATTAGAAAGAAACTGGTGATCACTAGAATAGTTCTGAATCTCAGAAGATCTTTTGGGTTATCAGCAAGGTTCCTTCCACCCACTCCAACCCTTTCTTGCTTTGGTGTTTCTTGAAAATGATGCCACAGGAAGAGGAAGCCCGGGAAAATCTCTATGAGGAAATGGACGTGAACATGGAGTGTGGGGGAGGATGGGATGACTACACATTTCCATACTCCCACTTGGGCCAGTAGAGACACCAAACAGAGTCATGGCACAATTCAAATCTTTGAGATAAAGAAAATGAATAATGGGAAATGCTCACGCAGCTTACTTTTTGAGAGGAATGCGCCCTTCTGGAGTGACTTGCAGCTTAAGTTTAGTATAGCTGTTGGAGGAATGAAAAAACAAAATGTTAATTTTAAAAAAGCTTTTTATTGAAGAATAAAATACATGGGGAAAGGGCTCATGAATATGTACAGTTTGCTGAATTTTCACAAACTTCTCTGTAGTCAACACCCAGATCAAGAAATGGAACATTATCACTTTAGTAGCATCCCAGAAGCCTCTTTCTAGACTCTATTTCCCCAAAGGAAACAATAATCCTGACTTTAAACAACATATATTATTTCTGCCTGTTTTCATACCATATATAAATAAAATCACATTCTTTTGTGTCAGGTTTCTTTTAGTCAATATTATGTTTTGGAGATCCATTCATATTTTGCTTATAGTTGTAGATTAATCATTATTAATCATTGTATAGTATTTTACTGTGTGAATGTAACAACTGTATTTATCTCTTCTACTGCTTCTGGCCTTGTGGATAGAGAGATGGAGCAACAGAACTTTTAAACTCTGCTGATGGGAGAATAAACTGGGACTACCACTTTAAGAAACCACACTTGGTATGACCCAGCAGTTCCATATCTAAGTGTACATGCAACAGAAATGCTTACAAAATGTTCACCGAAAGACAGGTTCTAGAATGGCTAAAGCAGATGATTACATGAGAAATATTTAAGTGAAGATTTCTGAGGTACTGACTCAAACTAAAAGGAAATTCATAGAGTGAAAAAGAAATGTGGGTTGGAATCTAAGGTCTGGAGTGATGTGGTATGTCTTACAGAAGAGGGAGAGAAAGTTATCAAGTAAAAGAGAGGATCATCTAGAAGAGTTTCCGCCTGTGGTTTTGATTGCAAGGCTCCCAATCTCCTGGACGTCCACAGCTTCCAAAGTGAACACAATAATTCCTTGCTGCTCATCTGGCAGAAATCATTGTTTTCCTCAGTCAAATAATTTTTAGAAAGACTGTTGTAATTCCAGAGTAATTGAGTAATCATGCGTGTCTTTCCTTCTCCTTTTAATTCTGTTCTTTCCTTTATATTGTTTCTTTCTCTTTTCTTACTAACACACCACTGTGATTGTAAAGGCAGGAAATGGGACAACAGCCTACTGAGTTAAGTAGGCAAGAAGTTATGGTAGCATCTAACAGAGATCTAAGTCTCTACAGAAGTGAGTACCATATGTTGTTCCTTCTCTTCCTCAGATTAATAATTGATACAAGACAGGCAGATGTAGAAGCAGAGAACTATTTAAAATGAATAATTTTTGGTTCTGAGCACAGATGCCAGGATTTGGGAGTGTCTCCTTATTGTGTGTGCCAAAGGCACTGACATTCAGGGGAGCTCAGTGTAACACGGATGTGCAGCTTGAAGACAAGAGTGATCATTCTTGGAAGTCTTCCAGTTTCAAACAGTGGAGATATCAGTTCTCTAACAAATCCCAAAGGGAAATTTATGTTTATCATTGTGAGAAGCCAATGCAGCACAAACAGAGGACTCACAAAGGAGAAAGGAAACTGACTCAGAAGAAGCAACACCCTAAGCAATAAAATTAGAGCTACTTACGCTTTTTCCAGAAATGCATCTCTGGACATATTTTGAGCCAGCAGGTTTGTTGCCAAACTGAAAACCTCATTTGACCATTCCTGGAAAATGTAAATCACACTTGCATTAGCTTAAATACTGTACAGTTATTAGATGCATGTTTTAGCTAGGCTACCAGGAAGAAAAATTAGTTCAATTTGTACGCCTAAGGGTTTTTTTTCTCTTTCTTTGTAAAAATGACATAATTAAATTCAAATTCCCGAGTGACTACTCCTTTCCTAAGGAAATATTCTTTACACATAAACAATTTTTTTCTGCTTTGTAAAATCTCTGCTGACAGGGAACTGGTATGTTGCCTTTCAATAACCACTTTTTACTAGTTTCCTTGCATTATAAATAGGAGTTATAAAAATCTTAAAATATCATCAAATATATTTTCAACGCAATTCAGGTATAACCTTCCCACTTTACTATGCAAGCCAAAGCAACTACACCAGGGATCTTTAAATGTTACAGTTCTAGAAGTTCTCTAAACCAGCTGCAGTCACAATGTCATACAATGTCCAGTACTCTCCTTCCCTCAACTCTGTCAATCCCCTATAACTCATCTTAATTCCTCCTTCTCACCACTGGCTTGCAAAAAAATGGAAAAGAGGAAACATACAAATAAAGTTGAAGTTCCATTCAGGATGATAATTTTGAACACACAATTAACATTCTGGTCCAAAAGATCAGAGAGAAGATGATATGAGAGCTAAGTAATCTAATTATCCAATATTGTTGACTTGGCTTTCTCTTTAAGGAAATCACATTTTTTTAGTTCAACAGCTTTTCTACCTAGTTTTGTTATTTCTGTTTGTTGTTGGTCTTTTGTTTCTTTTGTTTTGACTTAAAGACAGTGATAATACACCCTCATCTAACATTTGAGGTGGGCTTGAGAAATGGGGGCATAGAGTGATGAGAGAGGGAAGAAGGCATCCTAAGCTGAAAACTGGGAAAAAACCAGAGGTAAGCACACATGACAGGATTTAGAGGGATCAAGGAATAGTTTAATCTTAACTGGAAAAGAGAGGAGAAGTTGCAGTGACAAAAAAGTAAAATTGAAACCAGACTTCAGAGAGCATTTAATGTCTATTCAGGTGTCTGGAGATAATTTAGCAAAAGAAGTGATGTCATTGAACGGCTTTTTGTTTAGGGTGCAGGGCGAGAAGACTGTGGGCTAGACTGTGTGTTGGGGAGATCATCTGGCAGCCATGTCAAGGATGATTTTGAGACTGAGAAACCAAAGAGAGAAACTTAGTCAGGAAGTTCTGACTGAGGCTTTGAACCCCATGCACTGTTGGTGGAGGACTTGGGAAAGACAGCACAGAATAACTGAAGAAAGCAAAATAGAATTGACCACCAAACTTGACGTACACAGAGAAAAAGATGGAAAGAACTTTCTAACAGTTTTAAAATAAAATTTCCTCTAATGAAATCATCGTAAACTAAGAGTAATAGCTACTAGCGCTGATTTTAAAAATATGTTTCTGGTGTAATATTTTCTGGGTTAAGGATCAAGCTTTAGACATTTTTAGCTCCATGTGACTAGTGGCTATGGCTGCCTCATTGGTCAGTGCAGGTCTTCAAGATCCTTTGCTCTTTCTATGGATTCTTTATAAAGCCTGCTGTAAGACAGCACCATCACCACCTTTGCTCCACAGCCAGTTAGCTCATTCAGAAAGTAAAGTATAATTTATTTTCATCACAGTCTGTGGATATGAACATCTAAATTTCCAAGTGGAGTTCCTAGAATCCATCAATCTCCTATAGCCTTTTGAGATATACAAGAGATATTGAAAGATTTAGAGGGGAAAAGCAGTGACCAAGGGAATTTTGGAAATAACCCAAGTCTTGGGTGCTGGTCTCTGCCTATATCACTTGAGCTAAAATAATATGTGTCTTACTTTGGATCCCCTAATAGAAGATCCTGAGACAATGATTTATAAGAAATGGGTTTATTACAAAGTATTCCTTATAAAATTATAGGGAGTATGCAGGGTTGGGAAAGGTGGGGTACCAAGCAAACTCAGGCAGAGGGTAACTTTGGTTTAATTCCTTTCTATGTAGACCATATCCCAAAGTTGGGTTTTCTAATCAGGATCAAGGGACCTGGAGCATGGTGATCCCTATGCCAGTTAGTCTTGGTTAAGTGCTACTGAAGGGGGTGGACATCCTCAGGCACTTTCTGCTTTCCTTGATAGCAGGCAAAAAGGGTCCCAGCATCCAGAATAAGCCACCAAAAAAGAGACACCGGTGATAGTTGTTGAGAGTAAAAGCCCACCAGAGCGTTGTGTATGAAAATGGCAAAAGGATTAGAGGAGACATGGGCAGAGCACTGCTAGAACCTGCTACAGCAGGACAACATATTTCAGGACTTTTAGATCCCAATAGTAGCTACATTACGTGAATAGGAAATGTTCAATCAAAACCTTGGGAAAATTGTTCTAGAGCAGTGCTTCTCAAACTTCCATGTGATAGAAATGACTGGGTGTCTTGTTGAAATGTAGATGCTGATTCAGGATATCTGAGAAGGGGACAGAGAATTCAAATTTCCCAAGCTCACAAGTGAGGTCTATGCTGGACCATGCCATGGAATAGCAAAGTTCTAGAGCGGACTTGCAGCCCTGACTGAAAGCTTATTAGAAGTGTAGGACTTTAGGCTCCACACCAGTCCTTTTGGCTCAGAATCTGATTTTTACAAGAAACCCTTATATTTTTTGTGCCTATTAAAGTTTGAGCATACTGCTGGGCCAGTGATAGCACACTGAGTAACAAGGTGTTCCAGGAAGCATTATTCTAATCTTTGTCTACTAACTTCCCAAGCAAATAAAAGAATTATTTTAGTTATTAGTTTTAGAATAACCTAAAGGCCTTACAGTTATATTAAGAAAACATGGCTAAAGAGACATGGCCAGAGCATCTTAAAAGATTCTCTGCTCATAATGGGATTATGACATGCTTTGCTGCAGGGTAGACAGAGTCGGCCCTGGCAGTATTCTCATCAATCCAGTGCTGGGCTCTGGTTAGTTTGGCATTGGAAGGACAGCTTCTTATTTAATCTGGACGATTTGTTTTCTTCTTTCAGAGACAAAGTTCTGATAATTGTCACTAAGCTTTGTTTGGCGCCTGCTATTTAAACTCTGGAGCTTCTTAAGTGATATTTTATGCCTTATGATCAATCTCTTCTCATAAAAGGGATAATAGAATCAAACTAGAGAGATTGGATATGAGATCAGCTTCTTTAGAGTTTCAACTGGAGTTTAAGTGTGCATGTTTTTGTATTATATCTGCAAGATTATTTCTGCAGTTCCCTAACCCTGGGTTCCAGTGCCCTTAATGAAATGTTAGTCTCTTCACCATTAGAGATACTTTTCCTACCATGTTACAAAATTAATGTACTTTTATTTCTAAAGCTATTTAAGTTTCATCATTCTTCATACAGGATTTACATGTTTGCTTAATACTACTAATAATTGTTTCACAATTCTCAATTCTCTCATAGGTATTGTTTGAGTTTTTACTATACACTGAGCTGAGTTCTTTGTATCTAATAACATAATTCTCGCAACAATTCTCTAGGAGATAAGTACTGTTATTATCCTCATTTTACAGCTGAAGATTTATGTCCTCAGAGCTAATGAAAGTAAAGTTAGGGATTAGATCACTGGTTTCTTGGGTTCTAAAATGTGTACTCTTAAATACTATGCTCTTAGTCATTTTGTCCTAGACAATTTTAGGGTTGCTGATACTTATCATTCAACAAGATGAAAAGATAAATCCACTAAATTGTATTTTCAATAAAACACTTGATTTAACACTTACTACGGGCTAGGCACTATTCTAAATATTTTGTAAATAATTAATTCATTTAACCCTATAAGATATATTCTATTATTATCCCCGTTTTGCAAATGAGAAAGTTGAGGCACATACATGGTAACTGGAATAAGGTGACACGAGTTGTTATAGGCACATCTGAGATTTGAACCCAGGAAGTTTGCCTCTAGTATCTGAACACCTTATCATTATGCTATAATGATGAAGTAAACACGGCAGAGGAGAAATGACAGGGGAGATGATAAGATGTACAGAGGGGTGAAGTCAGTCACAAAATGCAGGTCTGAAGTTTTGAGCTTAAATAGAGGTAGATCACAAATTCAATTCAAACTTGCTTTAATGATTTTAAAGAGAGAGATTCAATCATAACATGATTCACAGTTGCCCTGACTCCACATTCCCATCATGCAGTAGTTCAACAACTATTTTTAGTTCTGAGAACAGAGAAAAGTTTCTCCATTTGCAACTCTGGTTTTGTCCTAACTTATGACTGTAAGAGGTATACAAACAAGCATGGGATCTTCTGGAAGAAATATCATTCTTGCAGATGTTTCTGCTTCTCATTGTTCTGGTTCACATTATTTTAAATATTTTAATGTATTGAATTTACCTTTTTTTTTTATAGTATGACACATAAAAACAGAGAATAGTGTAACTAACACAGATACAAATTAAACAAATGTCGATATTTTGCCATGCTTGGCTTAATGCTTTTTAATATTGTATGTCAACTGTAATTGAAAAAAAATTTAATTATTAAAAAAACATAGTCAACATCCCACAAAAGTTAAAAAATGACATAATTAAGATTGAACATACCTGCCTACAAATAAATGTAAATGAGATAAAGTTATGTACTAAAATACAAAGACCTTTTGGAGTTGAATAAAAAGCAACTATATATTTTGAAAAGAAAAGAATGTACAGAGTTTTACCTATCAAAGAAAACCTAAAGGAAAGATAAAGGGGAAGAACAAGAATGGGATAAAGAGCAGAATTTTATAATTATAAGAATATAATGAGTAAATAACTCAATAGATAGGTAGGTAGATAGATATAGATAGATGATTGATAGAGATAGAACAAATAAAATCAACAAAAACAGGGAGAAAAATAGATTACAAACATAAACAAATAAATGTAACTAAAAAATAAAAAGATATATATATCATATATATATATATATATATATATATATATATTTATGTATATATTTTGCAGTGAAATGTAACTTTGCTTCTCCTTCATCCCATTCTTCTCCCTCTCCCTAGAAGCAAACTCTTTTCTAAAAGTTAGATATCAATATCATCTATTTTTTAAGAAAAATGGCATAGGTCAGGGTTCAGCAAACTAAGGCCTGAGGGCTAAATAAATCCACCTTGCTTCCTATTTTTGTAAATAAAGCTTTATTGGAACACAGCCATACATGTTCGTTTATGTATTATCTCTGGCTAGTTTTGTGCTACAATGGCAGAGTTGAGTAGTTGCAGCAGAGATTCCAAAACCACAAAATATTTACTACGTGGCCCTTTACAGAAAAGTTTGCTGTTCCCTCATACGGACCACTTGTATATTTAAAATAGTACATCAATTATATCATGCTGTATGTATCCTTTGGCCAATGGCTATTTGCAACCAACATTATGTCCTGTGACCTGACACCATGTAGTTGGAGTTACAAAGAAAAGACAGAGAGTAACCTCTACTCTCAAAACATGTATTCATTCAGAGAGTTCTAAAAGGAATACTGAACCTCTCTGTGTCTCTTTCCCTCTCTATATACATGTATAAATAGTTTTAATGTATAATTATGCATATAATTATAACTCAATGGTTACCCAAATGAAGTTAAAAGAGTGACAAATGACAATAATCTAAAAGCAGGTTATTTCTGAAGTGCCTCATTTGGAAGCTTCAATTTGTTGCATTTAATTAATTTTTAACAAGTTCCTAGAACAAAGAATAATTTACAACAAGCGATTTTAATAAATAATAATTTATAACAATGTATATTAATATTTGTGAGACATATGAAGGTCCTAACAATTTTTAATAGCTTTCTATTTATTTTTCATTTATTGGCAAATCTCTGTTGCCATCAGTGATAATGGTGTCATTCCCATTACCTCTGCTCAGTGGTAATTTCAGATTTGGGTGAGAAATAACCTTGTGCGGCTCATTCAGAGGTGTAGTGTCTGGCTGAGCACATTTCTCTCACCTACTGGCATGCATCAGAATTCATTTTGCTGAGCATTCATCTTAATGGAACAGTAAAGCATTTTTTCATGGAGAAAAATGGTATATGAGCTTATAAAGACTTTAATTAAAATCAGAAAAGACTGAGAAGTCACTGCTTTTATGATACTATTTACAGCACTTAGAATTTGGGTAAAATTTCTGGTACACTTTCTCTGTATTAGGTGGCAGTGAAGGTCTTCTATTTTATAGTCAAAATCTTCTCTTCTTTATCTTATACTCAAAGAGAAATGGCTGTCAAACATAACACAATTACCAAAACAAAACAAAACCCAGAAAACATATTAGGACCCAATATTATTATTGGGACACTAGAAAATCACAAAGCTCAGATAGTGTAATATCAAGGAAAGGTGCATAACTATTTTCAGACCCTGAGACTCAAATGTCTTCAGGCTAGAGTTGTCTAAACCACTAGCTTAAGAAACAGGAGAATTTATTGAGGATACTGGGTTATTTCCTGTAATTGAATGAAAAATTGAACAAATTGCAGTATAAGGATTACACTTACAGTACAAGATTGTCAGAAATTTGGGGCCTGAATGCCAGAACTTTCTTCATTGCTTTTTCAATGCTCTCTCTTCCTGATGCCATATTTTTCCTGCTACTAACTTCTTCCCATCGCCATTGCACCAATGCACCAAGAGATGAAACATATGGCACCACCCACCACTGTAGACAGTCTGACTGATTTCTCATTTCCAGTATGAAAAATCCTGGAAAAGATGTCTAATTGGTATAACTCTAGAATAATTAATTCAGGTAAGAACCTAGTAGTGTCCATAAAAACCAGATCATTGAAACTGGAGAAGAAGCAGTGAGCAGAAGGATGAAAGAGTATAGAAAAACCAAATATATCCACCCAGAAGAGTACTGTGAAAAAGCAGACAAAAGAGTGGATGTGTGTCATTCTATAACTTGTGTGAGATCTCAAAGTTCTGTGTCCCATTCTTTTCATAAAATAGGCAATAAATCCATACTTGTTGATTTGACTGTATGAATGAATGTGTAAATGAAAGAGTATTACATTCATGCTTTACAGTTTATGCCTTTTAAAATTATTTTTCATGTGTCCTCCATTTGCTATAAGTATTCAATCATCATGCTTGGCTACAGGACTTAATGATAATGGTTTTACAATTCCTATTATAATTTAAACTATGCTGAACTCTGTTATGAAATCTCTTGGAGTACTGTGTACAACATGAGGCTAAGAGGGGGCTCTCCAATTAATAAAGCACAGAAGCTCTGGTCTCAGGGCTTAGCTCAGTTATATCAGCTACATAGAAATGCTTTATGCTTTGTTTTGCTTTGGACTGTATTCTGAAGAACTGTTATCTGACTGTCTTTCCCCAGATAAGTGAAGTACTGCCTTGCTAAATGGTACCCTGATGGTCTAAAAAAGTGTTCACACACCTGCATGTGCAGTATAGAAAATGTGGGTCTTAGAATGTAGAAGGATCCACATTTTGAGCTAATTTTGAAAGGTGTCAGGTCTAGTATATCCCAAGCCCTCTTCCAACACCTCTTGACATTCCCCTGCCCAATGGGAAAAGTTTAATGTGGTCAAACAAAGGTAAAATGAATGTTAAGAGAATTCTTCAAAAGGAAAAAATCACCGCCCCCCCCAACCCCCCCTAAAAAAGAGCAACAAAAAGGGCACAGAGTGGAGGAAAAGAGAAAGATGTTTGCTTTGGCTAAGTTTTCACGATGAGAGGTTATCAGCTACATCATTGTGAGTCTTGAGATATATTTTGAGCATCAGCTGAGGAGATACCCTCCTTCCCCTCCAGCTAGTTTCCTGAGTCACTGCTCATTTGTACAGCTGGGAAATGTTCATCAAATGCCCACATACGAAATCCCTAAAGCTTCGTTTCTATGGTTTTCACGTCAACCCTTCGTATTCTTGAAATAGTTCTTTCCAAAAGCTTCATGTCACTTTTATGAAAACACTTGCTATTATGTCTTCTGAGCCTAGCAGTATCAATGCTAATTATTACTTTGGTTGAATTTGCCCAAGTTCTGTGTACTCTAGACAATAAATGTATGTAAGCAGGGGCTGCAATTATAATTGATACCACTGTTTATTTTTTAAAAAGTAATTCTCTTTGAGGAGATTAGATAAAAAAAATTAAAGAAAAAACAACTAATTTCTTCAGTAAGATGTACATCAAGTGAAAAAAGAGGAGAATCACAATTTCTTGGGAGTTAAATGGTGCTGCTTATCAGTTAAATAAAATCTGCCTGAACAAAATTAAAACTACTTTTATTGAAAATCAGTTAGTAAACTACACACAGGTACTTCTTCATTAACTTGTAACTTAACATATGGAATACTGCTAAAATATAATTTTCTCGTTTGGAAATAAATTGGTTTTCAATTATATTAATTATGCCCCCCATCTTTATTTTAAAACTGTTTGCAAGCTACATTCTTTTCCTTAATACGAAGAGGTATTTGGTTTTTGGTAAGTGACTTTATCCTATTAGTCCCTCCTCTCTTTTGAGAACTATTCTTTGCCTTGGCTCTGATTGACTCAATTTTGGTCAATTCTCACAGCTTATGGAGGCTATGGAAGGGTAAATCTTAAACACAATATGTGCTTGTCTTCTAATTTAAAATTAAAATACCAGAATTAGTTTTATTTAATGTTTATTACTGATCCTTCTATTATTGATAGTTTTTCTAGTTTATTTAAAAATATACTTTACTGAATTTCAGAACCCCACTCAGCCACTCTCTAGCTGTGGGACCCACTGCTGACTGCTAGTTAATATCCATTTTCTCCTTTCCTAAGAGAAGTCTGACTTTATTCAGGCCAGCAATATATCCAACTAAAAAATCTACATTTTCCAACTTCCCAGCAGCTGGGGTGATAATGTGACACATGGTAAATTACATGTTAGAAGTCTGCTGGAAGGCTCTAGAAAAATGTGGTTTCCTGATGTGAGTGCTCCTTTCTTTTGGCTGTTTGGAACACAAATGGAAGGACTGGAGCTGCAGACGTATCTTGATCTAAGAGAACAAGTCCATGAGAATCACAGGGTCTCAACTTTGTTATCCTTGAGCCACAGAATCAATGCCATAAACAACCACCTACTTCCCAGATTCCTGCTGCATGAGAAAAAAATGCAAAAAACAAAAACAAAAACCCAAACAATAACAAAACAAACAAACAAAAAAGATTTAAAAATTTAAAAAAGATTTTTTAAATTTGTTTAAGCTACTATTCGATTTTATCTTCTGTTACTCTAGGCCAAATGTAACCCCTTCCTGATAGAATCTCCTGGAGTTTTTCCTAACCTGTCCAAAATTAGTTTGCTTATAAATTAAAGCTAATAAGAGGACTTACTTCATAAAGTTGTTTTGAGAATTAAGCGAAATAATTCATGTTAAATTCTTCAACCAGTGACAGCCACTATAGATTCTTGGTAAATGGTAGCAATCAAAAGAGAATTATTTATCAAAAAACACATACATAATTTTAAAACTTTGACTCAAGAGGTTATAATAAAAAGCAATGATTGCTTATGTCACTCTCATCCTAGATTTGCTTCTTGACAATTATTTTCAACGTTTCTATTCTTCAATTCTTGTGGGTACTTTCATGTTTCTAAATAATATATTTGTACTGCTTTTTCTTGACTGGTTTTAGAATTTAACTATTGCTATTCAGCTCTGATTGATGCATCTTTAAACGTGTCATCCCATTTTCTACTGTCCTTTCTCCTTCCTTCTAATAGAATTATGTCCCTAGTATTCTTTTTTCCCCGGTCACCTCTACAACCTCAAACACCTACTTAAACCATTTCTTGATCCACTAATTAAAGATAATATGTCACTTGGCTTCTCTCTTTGTGAAAGAACAATTATCTGCCCAATCCTTTTACCTCCAATTCTTGTTAGCTTAAATTAACAGTTTAAATTGTTAAAGTTGAAATTTTGTTTATCTTGTCCAGCATTCATAATGGACTTCAATTATTTGCATATAAATAATTTGATTCTGAATGTTTAAAACCAATAAAACAAAATTTTACATGATTACAAAAATCCAAATACAATTTTCTGCAGGGCCATATATTAGACTATGGTTATCTTACTTGCTATAGTTCCAACACCATGAATGACATGGCTTTCAAAAGGGGACATTCCTAATACCAAGATAATATGGCTCTTTTCTGGCTGCTCTTCCAGTTGTTGGAAATCTTGCATGCTTTTGCATGGCTTATGTTAGTATCATACATTTCTTATACATTTATCCCTACCTCAGTTTTGTGGGGGGGGGGAGAAAAAATTTAAACCTTTTTTTCCCATTAATCTAATATCTTCCAGTTTTCTACATGAATTGCCTGATTCCACTCCTATTCTTACTGTTTCTTTAGCTTTCACTTATTTTCTTGTATTGTGTTTTTCATATTTTCCTCTCCTGTTTTCTCCTTTTCATTGGCTACTGCAATCTCTAGATTTATTGTGTTTGTATCTTTTCTGTCTTGTTGTCATCTTTTTGTCCTTTCTACTTTTTGGTTATTTGTTTGCTATCTTTATTGCTGTTGCAGTTGTTTGGCTCCACATTTTGGGAGATTTCTTTCCTATACTCTTACAGCAGTTCTGTAGAATTTTGATTTTCATTTTTGTTACCTATTTTTCATGGCATCTTGTTCTTATAGAATATACTGAAAACTCTCTCTGATGATTCCTTTTTTAACAATTATTTGTTTCTTGAATTAGCATTGTGTCTTCTATTACTACTTCTCTTTTTGTTCATCCTGGCCTCCTTACCATTCAATGTTGTAGCCTTTCTCAATAACCGGTGGATATTTTGGTTTTAGTTCATATTATAGACTGGGATGGTAGAAAGGCTGAGAGGGAGCTCTGAGTATGTCAGTGGGATTTATTGGCTTGCAGACTTCTCTTTAGAGTAAGCATGTGAGTGTCAGCCACTATGGCGTTGTATCCACAAATGCTAGAACAAGAAGAGCTTTACTCTGGATCCATAACTCAAATGCTTACCACAATAATTGCTTTCAAATAGTTTGTTCGATTTCACAAAATACCAATGCTCACTTTTTTGACCTGAGAAGTAATTGGTTCTCAATTATTCTACATGTGGAGCAGGAGGAAGGAATAGAGGGTCTGATGGTTTTGTCCTTATTCCTTCAATTCCTTGACATTGTCTTCATTCCCGGTACTTACTCCTTGATCTGCTGAGCTGGTAATATCCTAGTCTGGAGGCTCTCTCAGTTACTTCCTAGCAAGCCAGTGACTTCCTTGGCTGTAGTGCTCTATGTAATTTAGGTTGTGGTTTTCTCCACATCATCAGGCACTCTCCTCTCTTCATTTTCTTCTTTTGCGAACTTATTGAAACATGTCATCTCCTATTGACCTCTCTCTTTCTCTTCATCATTGGGTATTTATGTTCCTTTACTCTCATTTTCATAGCATCTCAAGAAAGACAAAAAGTCATACCTTTGCTCATTCTGCTACTTGGGCAAATATTATTTTTAATTTTATGTCCAAATCCAATTTCTATTTTTTTCCTTACCCAAATGGCTCTCCATCTCAATAAATGCAATTTCAAAAAGCTCTGAGAGCATCCTTAGCAGCCTCTTTCTCTCATGCCATGTATCTCATCCATAGCAAATCTTTTGCCTTTACAGTAAAAAATATATTCAGAATCAACCATTTCTCACTATCTCTACCCAAGCTTTCTTGTCTCTGTGTTTCTATTTCTAAACCCCCTTCTATGGCTTTTCAACAGTGTAGCCAGAGCAATCCTACTAAAATATGTCACAACAAATCAATCTCTTGCTCAAAACAATGTAATAGCTACTTGTCATTGAGAGTAAATCCAAATTCTTATAGCAACCAGCTATCACTATTTGGGTCTCCCATCACCCCTCCCCCAACCTCTCTGACTTATCTCTCCCTTCCAGCCAAAACTGGATGTGATCTGGATGGCAGATCTGGATGGCACAAGATTTCATCATGATTCTCAGATGTGTAATTTAAAACTTATAAATTGTTTATTTCTGAAATTTTGCATTTAATAATTTTGGATCATGGTTGACTGAGGTTTAGCTGACTAACTGAAACCACAGAAAGCAAAACCGTGGATAAGGGGGGACTGCTGCATACTATTTAGCAAAGAGAATAAACAAATTACAACCACATGAAAAATATAGAAGAATATCATGTGTATATTTTTGAGTCATAGACATCAGACCTTAATGATTCCATTTACAAAAAATTTAAAAGCAGGTAAAATCTATAAATTTGGAGGTCAAATAGGGTGTGTTGGTAGAGTAAACATCTGGTGTGCTGGTGATGCTCTGTTTTTGATGTGTGCTATTTATATGGATGTGTTCTCTTTTCAAAAATCAATCAAGTTATATAGTTAGGATTTGTGCACTTTTCTGTGTATATTATATTTCAATAAAAAATATTAAAAATCTGGCTAAGCTCCTGCTAACTGCATGACTAAATAAGAAAAATGAATTTATTTTGTTTTTCCAATTTATAAATGCTTAAGAGAATTCAGTATGTGTAGAATTAAGGAGTAAAAGTAATGGCATCTGTCAATCCTTGTGCACAGAAGTGAATGCAAAATTTCCTCTGCATGGCTCTGCCATCAGGCATCTTAATTTTAACCCACTAGATCCCTGATGCTTCATTTGCTGCATCTTAACACACTGGAGCAACATCTGGGCTGAAATTTGCCATGCTGGGCAGTGGTTCAACAATGTTTCTACCCAGGGGGCTGGTCAGAGTGTCAAACTATTTAGGACTGAATATCAGAGCCTGAATATCAAAGTCTGTTTCTCAGAGTGAGAGGTCATTTCAGTAAGACATTACATTGCATAAGGAATAGGGATAGAGGCTGACAGGTGGATGGCTGATGGGATGAGCTTCCCAGTGACCCAGCCATGGACCAGAATTCAGGGGGAATACATGCTGAAAATCATTTTAATTTTCTAAAACTAAACAGGGAAGGCTTTGGCTTTGCTGTCTTTGATACCGTTATTTCTCTTTGTTAATCATGAAACATTTCATTCCTTGCTGAGATTCCCTAGAAGAAATGGTCTCTTATTATTTACACAGGATCCCTTAGACCTGAAGGTAAACATTAGCATATGGCAATCCTGTGAACTCCTGTCTTTGCCTCAGAGCAATCTGTTTTCTAACCTACACAATGTTGTTTAGACTGCATGACTGCAGGAAGTAGTATACACAACAAGAAGTCTCTATCTAGTCCCCAGCCTCAAAGAAAAACAGAATATTGGAATCAGGGGCCAGAATTGGACAGGAAGAAGAGAATTATTTTTATCTTTAGATTCCTTGACCACCAACAACAAAAAAAATGTACTTATCTGTTAAATCAGTTAACTTACACTATTTTTTTGGGTTGATGTAAAGGGTCTGTCTTTTGTAGTCCATTTTAACCATACCTGTCAGATCATTAAAGTAATTCACCAACTAGTGCTAAAAAAGGCTTGAAAATTCAAATGGTCCTTACTCTCAGCTGCTTACTGATTTATGTCTCCTTCGTCACTGATAAAATAGAGGCAATAAAAAAGTTTGTGCAACTTCCTCCATCGCATACACTTCTTACCAGCATCTCTCCTAATGTACTCACTTTTTCTCCCCTTATTGATGAAAAACCCTTGCTCCTGTCCGAGCCCAGCCCCTCTATTTGTAAACTAAGACAGAGTCAATAAATTTGTGTTTTATTAAGGACCAGATAGTTAACATTTTAGATTTTGTGAGACATTTGGTCTATGTAATAACTTCTCACCTCTAGAGAAAGCAGCTTTAGATAATATGTAATCAAATGGGTGTCGCTGTGTTCCAATAAAATTTTATTTATAAAAGCAGGTAGTCAGTTGGACTTGGCCTCTGGGATGTAGTTTACTGAGCCCTGAAATAGATGCTACTGCTCTCACCTATTCAAGCTCCAGCAATTCTCCTGTTCTCCTACATCAGCACGTAGTTTCCCCTCTACAAGTTCATTCCCACAATCACATTTGTATATTCTTGTTCCTCCCATTTTAAAAACCATCTCTTGATCTCACTTCCCCCTTTCAGGAGTCTTCTTATTTATCAGCTGCTCTTTACTTGCCTTTTTAAATTTTTTTAGAAGTAAAAAAAAATCCTCAAAAGAGTTCACTTTTGTCTTTTTAATTTGTCTATGCCAATATTCCCCAGAGCCTATTCCAGTAGCTTTTTGACCCCACCAATCCTCCGAGGTTGCTTTAATCAAGGTCACCAATGACCTTTATATTATTAAACCCAATAGTTAATTCTCAGTCTTCATCTTACTTAACCCATGAGCAAGATTAACCCCATTGACTATTCTCTACTCTCTAACTCAGAGGGCATACATGAAACAAACCACTTATTTTCCAGGTACATTAAAAGGAGATGCCTCAAAACAGTAGAGAAAGCTGATCCTTAGGGTACAGAGGGGTGGCAAATCATGCTGTGTAAGAACAAGTATGATTGTTGTTTAATTAGAAGAGATACCATGGTTTTAGTCCAGCTACAGAGAGAAAAACTGAAAGACAGTTTTTTCTCCCCAAGTTCATTTTTTTAAAGGAGTCACTTGTCCTAAAAATATATATAAAATATGCAAATTTAAGTGATTTATGTAAAATAGCATTCAAATCTGGAATAAAACCTTTATGAAAGTTTAAGTCCTGGTTCTGCTTAAAATTTTTAATTGCACTGAGATTTTTAAAAAATCTATGAAATTGTTGCAACTGAGCAATTTACTTCAGATTTTTGTTTTCTCAGAGCATTCCATAAAGAAGTAATTTCCTTTTCCCACCCTCATTCTCCCTCTCCTCCTGCTTTAAATTTCTTCTTCACTGATTTTCCTCACAGATCTCCATCTGACCTATGATATGTTTACTTCAACATATCTGTGTGTCTTCTATTTTTTATTTATTTTAATTATTTTTTAAATTTTTTCCCTAACCCTAAGTGTTTTCTCTAGAATGCTGGCTTTCAGTATTCTAGAATGTTGTATCCGTAACTCTTGAATTGTGGCTAGCACAGAGAAGGCACACTACAAATGTGCCAAATGAATGAATGAGCCAGAATCTCTTTATAAACAATTTCTTCTGGAGACACTTGACTTTCAAAAAAGCTTAGGTTTCTGTCAGGCATTCCACATAATAAGAGAAGCTATTTTCTTTGCTGTAGGCACTGTGCAAGGTACCATGTATATTAAAGGTGTGATGTTATGAAACAATACAATTAGAAAAATGAAAAATACAGTTTCAGAATAAAATAGTGCTTGCAAATCTTAACCTTTTGGCTGAGTTATTTCAGTGGCAGGAAAGTATCCTATAGAATATCACATTTACAGAAGGCAAAACATATTCTGTAGGTTAATTAATTATACTAGAAACATCAAGTAGCTACTAGAAAATGTCTATAAATACAGTCTTAATGAGAAGTATTATATGGCTCAGAAATCAAAACCCCTATAGAAAATTAGTGGATAGGAACCCACAGAGAAGAGAAAATTGGATATGTTTTAAGCATAACTGCATAAAGGTTTAGTGCAAAATAAGATATGTAGATTAGTTTGTAATATAAATTCTGTATTCACTCCTAGTAAGAGCCTCTTTATCACTTACTGACTGTTTTAAATGGAGAGTTAGTGAAGCTCATGAATTGGTCATTTTTAAAATGAAATATGGCTGCATTTGGGGAAAGATATTTTTAAAATATTTGCAAATACTTAATATTTGTTTGTATATATCATTCCATCCATCCATCCATTCATCCACCCAACCAACCATCCTACCATATACTGATAAATGAAGTATATACAACTCAACAGATGCCAGAATAAGAACTATTGCAAGGCAAGTACAACGCTGTCACACAGAAAATGTTTCATTGAACTGAAGTCTCTCCAAGTGTAAATTATAATACAAAACAAATAGGTGATTTGATTCTTAAAGAGAGAAAACAGACTGGGTTTGTAACACAGTCTTAGAGAGTAGTTTATAAATATCTCAGAGTATTAAAACTGGTGGGCATTTTATTCATTCCATTATAAGACTTAATGTTACGTAAATGTTGGAATGAACTTCTACCATAATCATGAAAGAATCAGAAGTCAGGTCAGTACATCTGGTGTAGCTCTGACAGGAGCTCTGAGGGTTAAAAACTTATTGATATCAATGTCCCAACAATGAACACTGTTTTGACATGACCCCATAGTTGTGATCCATGATGCAAGAAGCTCTATAAGGGCATAATGTCTTTGCACAACTTCAAAATATTCTTGAATTAATATTCTTAACTCTTAAAGGAAATTGTAGAAGGGTAAGAATCATCGCTAGTATCCTATAAACATGATAAAGAAAACTCTTCCTTCAACATGTGTATTTCAATGCTCATTTAATGGCAATTGGATATTTTTAGATAAAGCATCAAACTTGAGTGCAAGGTTTCCAGAAGTTCTCAGCTTCTTGTTTGATATATCTTTACTGAATTCTAGTTATTTCTGTATGCATCTGGAAAGGCTCACTACTTTAGCAGATCAGCAACTCCTTAATGGAGAGACCATGTCTAATTCATCCCTCTAGTCTGTGGCTAAATAAACATTTTTATATTTTTATAAATATTTTTATTAAAAATGTTTTTCTTCTTCATATTATTTGAGCAGCTTATGTGCATGGTCTTGGGCTAGGTGCTACACAGGGTAAAGGTACTGAAGATGTCTGCCCTCAAAAGAGGGTTGGAAAGAAAATAGGGTTGGCAGTGGCATGAGGTGAGAGAATGAATTGTGATATGATGTTTAGGTAAAATGAAATGTGGTTTTACCTATATTTTCTTTTGCAGTTATATTAAATGCCTTATTCCCAATGTAAAATCTCCATAATTCTAAGTAGATGTCATTGCTTGGAAGTGTTTGGATTGCCCTTCTACCTGGCAGCTGAATTACTTTTAGATGGAATTTTAACACTTGTTAAATATGACAAAAACTCAAAGTCTTTCACCGGCATCAGTATAGTCTCATAAGGATTCAGATGATGACAAGCTTCAGATATTTCTATCCACCATACCTTGGCCACTTCTTCTTGGAAAGCCACAAGGTTCAAATAGGAGATGTTAACTAAGTCAGTTCCGTACACTACAGTTATCATGCGATGTTCCAGGCGTCCAATATTCCCCACATCCAAAAGTTCACGTAATTTGGGGTCCTAGAAAGAAATGTTGAAACAAATTAATTTATAACTAGAGATTCCAATATGGTAGCATAATTTTAAAAGAATTAGAGCTAGAATGACTTCAAGGAAAAGTTGCCTTTTATTTTTCTTAGAAAATGGTATGAGTTATTGAAGTTCCTTAGCCCCCAATATGATCCAGAGAGGTGAAATAATTTGCCTAAAGGTTACAGAGAGAAAATTTCTGGCTCGTGACTTCTGGCTCTCATGCCATTATGCTAAGTACAATAAGTTAGGCAATGAAAGACAAATACTATATGATATCACTTATATGTGAAATCTTAAAAAGCTAAACACATAGAAACAGAGTAGAATGGTGGCTACCAGAAGCTGTTGTGAGGGAAATGGGGAGATGCTGGTCAAAGAGTACAAACTCCCAGATAGAAGATGAATAAGTTCTGGGGATCTAATGTACAATAGGGTGATTATGTTGATTATAGTTAATAATATTGTATCACATAATTGAAAGATGCTAAGAGAGTAGATCTTAAATCTTGTCACCACAAAAAAGAAGTGGAAATTATGTGATGTAATAAAGGTGTTAGCTAAGGCTATGGCAATGACTATTTTGCAATATATAAGTGTATCAAATCAATAAATTGTACATCTAAAATTACACAAAGCCATATGTCAATTATATCTCAATAAAGCCGGAAAAAAAGACTTATGATCTTCAGGCAACATCTCTTTCTGTCATACTATCATTCAATAACATTTTTATGTGCACAGTTCTCCCTTAATTTCCTCCAATTGTCCATGAGTCATGTATTGAAAGGCAAAATCACATCCCTTTCCTTAATTCATGGACACCTTAATGTGAAAATGTGGTTCTCAAAGGAGGTAGAATCAAAACATGACAATGCCGGCATGGACTTTCTCCAATGTGTGGTACCTATGTAAAAAATATGCTGTTCGTGTGAGCAAAATGGCAGCACATGTCATGAAAATTTCAGTTCTATCATCAGAACATACTGGGATTTAGAGAAAGGAAACTTCTGCAGTCTTTTCAGAGCAAGTTGCATTCTTTGGGACATCCTAAGTGAGGGTTCCTTGGAGATATAGTCCTGCTGAAAAAAGGAAATTTCCAAACCTTCCAAATTCAAAGTTTGAGCTACGATAGGGCTCAATCAGCTAGGCTAAATTTATTTGCCTTTCATATGCCAAGACTTGAAGAAAGTGAGAGGTTCATGAAGAAAATTAGCATCAAATCAATCACTTAGGAAATTTGCAGCCAACATCTGAAAAATGGATTAACTTGCATTCTTATTTATTTAGCTAAATGCTAGGGCAACAGGGATGGATTACTTAGGCTGGTTATGCTGATGAAAACCCTTCTGAGGTTTTTACATAGAGAATCCTTAAAAACAAAGAGTAGTCTTAAAAAAAAAAAGACAAGAAATAAAACAAACAAAACCTAAACCTTTCCAGTTGAGTTGTTTGATTTGGTGTCATTAATTCTCTGTTTAGTTAATAAAAAACTTTCTTCTCATTTTGGCTGCATGAAGAGGAACATTTTCAGGCAAGTTATGAAGACAGAAAATCCCATTTCAAAGCTGTGTCCAATCTAACTGAAACTTCCAGTTGACTAACAAGTTAAAAACTTATCACATATCAGGCCTCCTAGGAAGATCAAATGCTATCATAAAAACGTTAATTTTCATGACCTAGAAAAGGAGAGGAATACAGTAAAAAAAAAACTTATTAAATAAATAAATAATAATAGAAAAAAGGGGAAATTTTAGCATTCTAGTATTAATGAAATATTAAAGGAGAATGTTGAAGAAGGGACTTTTTGTGAAGGCTAATTAAAGAATGATATCAGCTGCTCTGTGAAACAACTAATTGTACTGCAGTGTTTGAACATTGCTGAGGCAAGAAGTGGAAATGTATTTGATTGGTATTTAAAAAATTTTTTTGTATACTTGGAAGAAAAAGAAATTCTCAGAAACCACAACTGAAACATGTAATTATAAATCATAACTTTAAAATAATTGATTACAGAGTTCATCAATATCTTTATTTCTATAATATTTAATGGGAAAATATTCGGGAATGAATGGCTTTTACACTTTGGATCCTTTCTTTCCTATTATTGAGAGCCATTTAACTCACTTTCTGTCTGTTTTCTCTCCCAAGCATTTTCTGACCAGTCTATATTCCTTTGCTGCTTAATTGTCATGTCTATTCAAAACACTTTTATGCACTTATTAAATGGTTGATTGATTAAAGAGTGTCATCTCTCAGAAGTACAGGGACTAGGTGTGGGGGTCAGGGAGTTCACTCGAATTATCCGTAAGCTACAGGAACTCAAGGTGAATAGAGAGATCCAGGGGAGGTGGTCAGAATAGAAAATAATTCTGGAAATGAGCTTCTGGGATTCTTATTGTCCCTAAAAATATTGTAGGTACCATCATCAGAAATTTACGAGAAATATGACCAACTCTTTGTGGCATCTCTGTAAAAATTTTCTGATTAGTGGTTTATATATATTTTAAAACTACTGAATTATCTATAACTAAAATTTTTAACAAAGTATTTAGAAGTGATGTTTGAAATTGGGAGAATAAAGCATGCTACCAAAATGATGATGATGATGAAGAAGAAGAAGAAGAAGAAGAAGAAGAAGAAGAAGAAGAAGAAGAAGAAGAGGAGGAGGAGGAGGAGGAGGAGGAGGAGGAGGAGGAGGAGGAGGAGGAGGAGGAGGAGGAGGAGGAGGAGGAGGAGGAGGAGGAGGAGGAGGAGAAGAAGAAATCTGAGGGGTAGGTATTTGAGAATTCATTATAAAAGTCTCTCTACATCTGATATGGTTAATATTTACAAAATAAATAATAATAAAAGATTACTGAGCATGAAGTAGAGGAACAGTTTGATTTGAGAAATATTTTTTCAGTAGAAACCACAATATTTTAAAATTATGTAGTTCTGGAAGTAAACAGAGAAATCCTTTAAAGTATATCATTAGGAAGTTCATTCCTAATGTCCTTTTATGGTAATGGATCATACTAATTTTCTCTCCCACCATTAATCATTTTATTTTTCTTTGAAACTATACCTTTTCTTCATCTATTTACTATTTATCTATACCACTTTTGGTTATATTAGAATTCTCTACCTTTAGATGTGACTTCACTTTTCTTTTTACCTGTACTTTTAACTTTTCTCATTTTTAACACAACATCGCAAGCTGACCTGGTGGCTTCGAACCCTATTTCTCATTATTGAGCACATTGATATCTGAGGGATCTGCTGAAAAAGATATTTGTCCTTTCAAATGACAAAAGTTGTACTTTCAAATGACATTTTCAGGAGAGAAGCTCCTCAGAAACTAGGCAAAGGGGGAGTTATCTAGAAGGTTAAACTGTAAAGGCACCAAGTTTTGGGAGAACTTTATGGGAAAAGAAAGTTAATAGAAAGAGATGTCTAAACAAATGGTTGCTTTCGGGTCTGGGGATATAAGTGGTTGTGCTTCAAAATCGAACAAACAAAACCAAAATAGTAACAACAGCAAAAATCCATAGACAAGTGGTTTGCATGAAAACCACTTTCTCCAAAAGCCTATTCTACTGAGGAATTTTATATCTGAATATTTCTCATTGATTGAACCTTCTGATCCTTTTCAGAGAAGGATTTCCTTACTCAGGTTACTACTAGATTAAAACACATTTCTTGGTCCTAGCAACTGATATAAATTCCTGGAAACTTTTATAAAGAAAATAAGTTGTCTGCACAACTATGTAAAAGTATTCAATTTCTCTGTTGAAAAATACTGAAGAATATAGCTCAGAAAAAATAAGAGTTGAGGTAAACTTGGAATTTCGATTTTCACTAAGTTGTCACTCAAGGCCTGCTTTCCCCAGAGAACATTCCAGTTGTCTCCACAGTCGGAATTAACTGGACTACTAAGAATCCTGGCAGCTATAATTCAACTGCACTTTTAAAATTAAGTTCTAGATCATCTCTAGTCCCACAAGAGTTACAGAGTAGAGATTTTCTGACTAAATAAGCTCACTTTCTCTTGATCATCAAGATCTGTGATTAAACTTCATGTCTGTTGCAAAGAAAGTCAAGTTGATCAAGTAAATGATTCCCATTTCCAGGTAATAGGCCACTGAAGAAAGTAAAGTCTGCTCTACACTGGAGACACAAGGGTTCCATTATAGGCTGTTATTATCATTATATTATCAAAATATTACACATTAATGCAAGGAATTAACAAGCTAAGGGTTGATTTTTAAAAGAATTAAAAGCCAGTTTCAATCTTCATGACTTTTAAGAAAAACTGTTTTATTTGTATGGTGGATATTCCTCCCCCCCCACCCCCAAATATCCTTTCAAGATCTCTAGATTTCATTTTTGGTGCAAAAAACATGCCTTACTTAATTTTGATCCCCATGAAATATATCTTTACTGGATTTTAGGCTTATTGAGCAACTTGTCTTTTAGGTTAATTTTATTCCCAGCACTTAATGCAATATTCTCAATGTGATTTACAGTTATGTGGATGTAACTTTAATCCATCATTCATATAAAGGATCAGGTTCATGAAAGTCTTTCCAGAGTCAGTACAAAGCTGGAAATGTAAGAGATGGATTCCTTATTATATTTAAGTGACATTTATATGCTCGAGCTTTGCAGCAATGAAGATAGCTCTTCTTTGAAGGCAGAGCAAATGTTTTAAATGCTTTTATTCAAAATTTGCTGTAAAGAAAAAATAAAAACTCATGTCCAGTATGATCAGACACTTGAATTTAATAACTGCCTCTCTAAAAAATAAAAAAAATAGATTAATAAATTCCCTTGGAATCAATACCTATCCTAACACTTTTCACTTTAAAATGTTTCTCTCTTTTTTATTAATGTGATGAGGAATACCATTCTCTTGTTCAGGATGTACCAGTAGCTTGGGCAGGTCACACAGTGAGAAAGATTTTTATAGATAAAACATAGTCTACTTTCATTGACTGTGACACTGAAATATGGTGCCATGAACATTCTACTTAGAGGGGAAGAATTGGAGGATGCTGTTTATGGTTTGTTTTTTTCTTTTTCCTGTAAATGACAGATTGAGATGAGGGACTTGAATTTTCTTCAGCTATTTCTTTAGATGGTGGGAGTGAATGTGGGAGGACAGACAGATTATGAGCAAATAATAGGGAAAAGAAAGAGCTGGCAGAGTGCTGTCCTTCATATCTCACAGTGGCATTACTGTTATATTTGTTTCAGATAGAGTGATGATGAACTTGTATAGGCAGTCTCCATTATTTTCACAGGGAGCCTTAGTGTACAAGTAAAGAAATCTATTGGTGGAGAAGAGAAAATGCAGTTGACCTGGCTATGCATTTCTAACAAAAATAAAGGGGCTTGAAAATATCAAGCATGAGCTGATTGAGCTAAAGCTAACACTCTATTCAAATCTAAAGAGAAAAAATATTTGTTAGAAATGTAAAGACAACCATCCTGAAAAAGATTCCCCTTGATCACAGGCATATCTCTGTAGCTAAAAATGTGGTTATACTTGGAAATGGCTACGGAGAAGAGATAAATAAAATTTAAGGAGAGTCTCTAAATAAATTGTAGAGGTTAATTACAAATTTAACTGCTTGAGGTTTTCCTCTTCTCCAGGAACAAGCTCAGGGTGTGATTTAGTCTGTTTTCAAAAGCTAGACCCAAAGAAGGGATCCTGGAGGCATTCATGCAAGCTGATAGAAGAAACGGAAAGAGGGGATTGAAATTAAGTGCTCAGATTTCTGGGAACAAATCAGTTAGTCCCAGGATGTGAAGATGTCCACAGGAAAGAAACTTGCAGAGCTACATAAATGCTGTAATGCTGTCTTTTTCGAGAAGCTGCATTATACGAGTATGGCTTCTAGGCTGCGAACACATGCCTGGCTTACATAATATGCGTCTTGATGCTCCAGAAGCTGATCTGAGTCAAAGGTCTGGGGGCAAGTAGGTTATTTTGCAGGTGATCACAGAAAGCACAATGTGGGAGTGGGAAAGGAGACAAGGAGGAAAGGAAGTCAATACATAGTGTGTTAGTGAGAGGTTTACCACATTGGACAACTGAGGCTCAGTCCCTGCAGGGCCTCTCCAGGATAGTGTAAGGAATTCCCCCCAAGGAGCCTGGAAGCTTAAATATTGATCTGTCAACTCCCCTCTGTCATTGGTAGTGTCTCTCCTGGGACACCAACTCCCTTGTATTCCCATGACCAGAACAAGTTCCCAGGACTATATGGGGACTCTATGCAGGCAACTTCGGGTGTGGTGGGTGGGCCAGTGGACTATGAGTGCATTGAAAATGTCTGTTACAGAGTTGAAGGAGTGACCATCAGAAATAAGAACATTTTCTTGATTATTGATTAACCTTCATGTATTTTCTGGGATCCACATTTAAAGAAATTTCACCAGGGTGGCAAAGAGATTTAGATTCCTAAAAGTTCAGTTCTCTATAAAAATTGTAAATATAACTATAATAAGTGCTTCTAGTTAATAATTATGTGTCAAGCACCATCCTAGTTGTTACTTTTCTCCTCCATTTAATTTGCAAACTAACATAGAAATAGCTGTGTTTCCCCCTGCCCCCCAATTTGCAAACGAGAACTCTGAGGTTTGAGGAGATAATTTGCCCAGTTTTATAAAATGGAGGGAAGGGACAATTGACTCTCAGTACCTCTGACTGTAAAGTCTAAGCCCTCTCCATGTTGTATTGTGTTACGCAGCATATCCAATTTGATGGAATTTATATAAAAATAGTGCAAATATTTCAGCTGGCAGCATAAGTTTAAATAAATCAGCATTGACTGAAGGCATCGCCATATTTTAGGCACTTCATTAAAATAGAAAGTAATCCAAATGTAAAATTAAAAGAGATAAGAAATATGATTTAATGGCACCACTTGCCTTCCTAGGAAACAATGGTAGCTAAATGGTCAAATTTAATCGTTTGCACAATCATCATTAACTGAAAGTAAAAGTGCATGAAATACTAGGCATTAAAAAAAATGGTCAACAGAAAAACTGGTTAGCTTCCTCATTATCATCTAGTCAGTATCTGTCACAGTCAATGATGCTAAAGTATAGACAGCCTGTCACTCATGCTGAAACTGTCTCTCCAGCCTTCTTTGACACATGCAGCCACCAAACTGCCAGCAAAATTTACATGTGCAGCCATCATCACTCTGGTACATAAAAATCCACAGGACCCAGGGATGGTGATGACTGCAAAGCAGGCAATTAGAAGTCATTCCTGTTTAAAACCCCCACCAAAGAGGGTGAAATGCATTCCATTCCCCTTCAACTTTCAGGTGGTCAGTGCTTCTGGGTAAATTTCAATAATCCTGTACCCAAGTTTTAGAAGATTAATGAGGCCTGTTTGTTTAAAGAATGCAGATACATTTGCTAAGTTCTCCCTGTTCTGTGAGTCCTTTATTGGTGAGATTTCTACCCCAACATCCTCATTTCGTTGTGGTGTCTGCCTCCTTGCGTGGTAATTTGATACATTTAGATGGTACTGAAGGGGCTCCAGGTTCCTCAGAAAATAAGTTAAAATAAAGCATATCAAAAAAGAGCCCCAACAATTCTTTAATAATGACAGACAAAAACATTGGTCCCTTTGCAGTTTCTCGAAAATCCATGTGTCTATGCTAAGGGCTTCTGACATTGAGTGAGAGACAGTAGAAACTGCATCCTTCTGTCTAAGTTTTGGCTCTGCCCGTTAAAAGCAATGTGACCTTTCAATGCCTCAGTTTCTTCATCTGTTGGATAAGAATATTAGTATTATCTTCTTAAAGAGATTATGGGAATAAGTGAATAATTATATATTAAGTGATCAAGGCAGCACATAGCGAGCTATAAGTACTTGAAAAGTAAATCAATAGCTTGAAAATGAAAGACAATATGGAAGCATTTACTAAACAATTTAATCTCTTATAGATACCAGAACATTCTACCATATACGTTTATATATTTACTTACTTTGTTACTAAATATATATAGTTACATTTATATTTATTTAGTTACTTGTCAAGCAAGACACATATTTCTATATATATTTATGTATATATGGTTCCTGTATATTTGGCTGTTTTCTAAACATATACATTTTCATTTTATATTTTCTTTAATTCATTCTACCATGGGAGCAAAATTTAAGAAGTACTAAAGGATAAATAATTTCTAGAACTTTTGTTTCTTGCTCCTGAATTTAACTAGTTTTGAATCTTAGGCAACTTGTTTTCTGTGAGCTTTAGTGTAGTTTCCACACAATGTGGATAATAATAATGTTTCCTCACCTTAAAGCATTAGTGTGGTGATCAAAATTAAATCTTCAAAATGTATTGTCACATGTACAGAAAGAATTCACATATTTTTGTGCTGATTGATATCACTATTTTAAATGACATGAAAAACTGCTATGAAAAAATTGTTAGCTGTTTATGTTTTTCTTATTAAAATTATAAAGGGTTATAGGAGTTTAAATGAGAGAAATTTTCTAATCAATTTGCTATAGATAACTGAAGGTATTTGAAGTAAATGGATGATTTATTTATAAGTATATGAATATAGATGTAAATATGTTTTTACTAAGGACTAGAAATATTTCAAGATTAAATATTATTTGATTTTCAGATTTATCTTCTTGTTCTATTTACATCTCCTGCTTTTCCATTACTATAGATAAATGAGTTTATTCTATAATGCATAAAGATCAATAACATATTATTCCTTTAGAAACACAGGGATATAAAACTCTTTATAATTCAAAGTCTGATGCTTACTTTTCAAAGAAATAACGAGTGCATCTAAGTAAGCTCTGTCTTATATATGCTTTTTTATGTGTGTGCTTCTCTGTAAAAGTAAGAAAATGTCTTCGAAAATGCCTTGCTATCCATTGATCAAAATAATCCATCGACTGAAATAATCCAACATTATACATGAAGTTGTCATCTTTAAGACCTCAACTTTCAATAAGAAAAATTTATCTTGAGAGTTATATGAGCGTGTCTATTCAGTAAGATTAGGTAAGTTAATAATATCTCCATGCCATAACACTATCACTGAAATTGTTAGTACAGTTCTAAACAGGAATGAAAAAGGAACTCAAAAAATTTGAAGCTGTCTTAATTTTACAAAAATTGTACAGAAAACAGTAAATAGTTCCAGGACATTATTAGCCACTTCTTCACATTTCCTTGTCAACCTGCCCTCATTAATTTTTAGGCTATTGTTTTTATCTTTGTTCTCAAATATCATTTACCCTCTTTTCACCTTTTCCCTCCTTCTACTTTTCACAGTCGTCTTTTCTCTCCCCTACCAAAGCTTTCCCTAGAACATTTTGTAAATCCTTTAGAACCTGGCAAATCATACTTTTATATCATCCTAAGAAGACAACATTCAATGCATGAAATGTTTTAGGATGAATTGTAATGTCTCCCACCCAGTTTGATATCAAGGAAACTCAAATCATTCTCCTGTCATGACTGGCTCAAATGACTTCTTTCATTCTCTAACTGATTCATTAAAATCTTTGTTTTATGATTAATTTAAAGCAAACAGTCTTAGGTACTCAAGAAATGAACAGTTTATAAAGTGGGAGTAAGAGGATACATATATTTTCATTTTTTTTCTTTAATAATTCCACTCAATAGCTCTTCATGAAATATAATTTAGAAGCTGTTGGAAGAATGGTTCCCAGTCTTATTTCAATCTAGGGATTTCCTAGCATTGTTGGGTAATTTCAACAATTAAATACAAAAGAGTGGATTACATTGAAATATGGATAGGTTGCTTCTCATGTTATGCTGGTATATGTTCAAGACTTTCAAGGAAATAAAATTGGCAAAACCCCAAAGCTCGAGCAAATGCCCCCAAACACATACACACGCAGTCCGAATTATAGCATTTACTGATTTTAACTATATAAATACTTCCACCGCAGGCAATTTTCAGCTACTCAAGTGATATCACTAAATTTGGAAGTGGAAAGAGATAAATAGGAGCATACTATTATGTAGTATTTCCCTATACAGATACAATGGTTTTCTCCTGTTAAACAGTCTGCTCTTCTAGGGGCACTCTTCTATTGACTGATGCTCCAAAGGCTCCTTTGAGGAAGGGCATTCAGAGATTTCCTGGTGTTTGAGAGCACCTGCCTCATGTTCTTTGTTTATCCAGTGAGGGAATGTTTATCAAGCATCTCCTGTTTATCTGGTATTGTGCTAATTGATGGAGCTACACTGGTGAACTAATTAATTAGTTAATTAATTAATTAAATTAATCAAAGAGTCTCTAAATAAATATAACAGAGCTCAGGATGGGAACCTAAAATAGTTAATGAAACAAAGGAGGATCTTTCCTGAAGAAGTATTAAAGAACTAAAATTTGAAAAATGTGGAAGAGTCTTAATAAAGAAAAGAGGAATAGTACGAAGCACTTCAGGCAAAAGACTAGCATATTCAAATGCTCTGTGAGAGGACAAAGAGGAGCAAGTGGAAAGTAAAAGTTATTGAAGGAACTTGGGGGAAATGTGCCTGTGCAATAGGTAGGCTAGGAAGCATGGTCTGTCCTTGTTAAAGAGTTTCAAGCCCTCAAGCAAGGCAGGACCACTAAATGTATTCAAGCCGAAAAAGGACAGGATGTTCCTTCCTAGAATGTGGAAGACATTGGTGGGGAGGCATCTGCGGCATTTTAGGTGGGAGAGGCTAGAAGCATGACCCAGGGGCACAGTGATGCAGCCAGACAGATTTAAGATACCTGGAGGAACTATTATCAGCTTAACCTGATGTTGGACTGGGTGTTGGAGTTGAAGAGATGGAAATGTCAGTAATAATCCCAGGCTATGAACAACCGAGACAATGGTATAGCCAAAGGAGATAGGAACATCCAGAGAAGAAACAGGTTTGCGGGGAGTAGTTTGATGATTAGTTTGGTTTTTAATATGCTAAGTCTGAAGTGCCTCTCAGATAATTCCTAGTTTGCAATCATAAATCCAAATAGCAAAGGTCTTACCTATTAGAGAATGGCTACAGTAAATTAAGAAAATGAAGTTTTATTCTGGAAAGGACTCTAAATACAGCAAAAGCAGCCTGCAGAGCAAGATGTCAAGTAGATTTGTGATACTTTCTCCTCTTCCATGGATTTCAGGTCATGGTTCTTTAATTCCTCTAATATTTTTTCCTTCTAATTTCCATTTTAAAGTCACTGTGTATTTACGAAAATGTAGCCAAAGAAAGCAAAAATATGTACATTTAAAGAACATTTCTAAAGAGGCTTAATGGAAGGTGACACATTTTGGATAAATCTCCACAGAAGACAGATGTTAGCAAAGATTTCTGTGTATTGTTACATTCAGTAGTGGGAGAAGGCACTTAAATTATACAGGCACTTTATCAAAAACTGATATCTAAGGCTATTATGTTTACAAGGGTGGTTTTGAACAGTGATTTAGAATTAAAATATCATTTTCAAAGTGTTATATATTAGATGTTTTTCTACATATAACAAAAGAACTATGAATCACTGTCTTCCTTATGGATTTGATTTCCCCCAATCTAAGTGATTTGAAAAATTCTTAAATATTTTAGTAGAATTTTCAGGGCTAATATAAAACAAAGATCATTTACCCACACAGGATGGAATAGCATACAGCCTTTAAAAGTGATGTTTATGAGAAATTTCAAAGAATAAGGTACAGTGTTTATGATATACTATTAGCTGTAAAAGCAACACTAAATACTTAAAAACATATGGTGTTACTTCATGCAACTATGTGTACAGAGCGCAGACTGCAAGAAAATAAAATAATATTAGCAGTGCTTCTTTCTACATGGTGGGATGATAGGTGATATTTTTTCATTTCAGATGAAAAAAAATCTATGAGGATGCTGCATGCTCTTTTAAAAAATTCACCTAATTTAGAAAAGTAAAATTAAATGAAATTAACTTGAAACTCCACCAGCCATAAGTAACCACTAACATGTTAGAGAATATATTTCTAGACCAGTGTTGTCTAACAGAACTTTTTGTGATGGTGGAACTGTTCCTCATCTGTGCTATCCGATATGGCAGCCATTGGCCACAAGTGGCTACCTAATATTTGCAATGTGGTTAGTGCAACTGGGAACTAAATTTTCATTCAAAATTAATTTAAATTTAAATAGCCATAAGAGGCCAGTGGCTAGCAATTGAAGTGTGTAGTTATAAATATTTCTCTACACACACACACACACACACACACAACTTTATACAAATAGGATCAAACTACACCTATTTGTAATTTGCCCACTTATCAAGATGTTGATGAGATGTTTATAAACAAAAGTATATATTGCTCTTTTAATTGATTCTGCAGTATTCCCTTATATGGCTGTACCATCATTTAAAAAAATTTATATTAGTTTCAAGTATACCACATTAACACATCTCACGTCACTGAACAGGGTTTACTATTATTAACAATGCTTCGATGAACATCTTTGTGTATATATGATCATATACTCATGTACTTAACTGATGATCTACTTGGGCTAAATCCCTAGCCTTGTCACTTCAGGGTCAAAGGTATTCATATATAACTTCTGAAATATATTGCCAATGCGGTATAAAAAATCTTCACTAGTTTACAGCTCCACAGATACATGAGGTCACAAACATGACTCACTGACGGGTTTTCCATCTTTGGTAGTTTAACAAAAAAAAATTTTTTATTTGTGTTTTAAAAATCACTAGTGATGGTAAGTATCTCTTCTCTTCACTGGTATTCACATGTTTTTTTATAGTATAAACTATTTGTTCAGGTCGTTATCCCCCTATTCCAGTAGGATATTTCTCTTTTTCTTATTGATTTATAAGAATTTGTATTTATTGATCCTATGCCTGGAAAATATGTTGCAATTCCCGCCCCCCCCAAAAGTATCATTTGTCTTAATACTTGTCATGATGTATTTTTCCCCTGTAGAAAATTTTAAAATTTTATTATTCAAATCTACCAATCTTTTAAATCACTTTTTCTGATTTATTATCATGTGTGGAAAAGCTTTCTTTATTTTGACACTACAAAAATATTCATCCTTTATGTACTTTGCAAATGTTTCAAACACCATGCACATTATTGTAATATGGAGGGAAATACAGAAAGTAATCATTTAAAAAAACTGTAAGATTCAAGTTTTATTTTTTAAATGGGAATATATGCTAATAGTTTCTTTTCAGTTCTTACGTAAGGATTTACAAATGCTAGATTTTATAAGAGACTCATGAAATTGACTGAAGTTTACATACTGGCACTGAAAGGGGGCAGCTACCAGTCCATGTTCTGAATTTCCCCTCGTGAGGTTATTACAACATTCAAAGGTATGCTTAATGGGCACAGCTAATATCTGTGAAGTCAGTATCCAAATGTTCATTATTGAACTTATCACTCCTAGAAGACTTTGAAATGGCTCTGCACTAGTCACGCACTAACACCTGAATAAAAATGCCATAATTAATGGTGGTCATTGGTGTCATTTTACATTATTGCTCTTTCGGCTATCTGTGTGGCACACAGCTCTATAATGCATAGAAGAAATTATAAATTCAGAATAGTATTGGACAGTGTTAGATACTGCTTGAAGAGCCCTTAAATGTCTTGTTTTTTCTTTTAGGGAAATAAATACTTCTCTCATATGTTCTTTCATTTGTAGCGTTTTTTTCCCCCAGTCATTGAACAAGCTATGCTTTTATTTCAATTCTCTGTGCAAAGGTTAAGTTTGTAAATGAAGACTAATCTTAGTATTGAGATTCTAATGTACTGGTAGAGAAGAAAAATATATAGATCCTTTGAGAAAAATGGAATAAGAGCTTTGGAGCATAGAAAAGGGCTGCCTAATTGTGTTTGAGAAAGTTAAAAGGGACGAGCTATAAAGCTGGCTGATTTTTCAACATAGAAATCTTGAAGCAACTATATATACCTCTTAAGAGTTTGAAGACACATGAGTAGTGCAAAGGAAATGTTCTCAAAATACCAGTGGAAACACTAGAAGAATTGATCCAAGAGTCATTAAGGCTTTCCTGCCCACTCAGCCAATAAAATTCCATAAAATGTATTTATTTGGCCAATAAAGATTTTTTGGTCCATGTTATTAGTCCTCCTAGTAATCCTAGTTCTTATGAAGTAGTTTCTACAGTTCTAGAAATGAAAAACATATGGAAATCATATTTTCAGGGATTAATAGAGGCCTCTGACATTTTCAGATAGGGCCAACTGACAACTAGGTAATCTGATGTGAATAAACTGACTATAGTAGAAACCTTTCTTGGTGATCCTTTTGTTAAAGGTACTGATATATTTTAAATTTTAACCTTACATAAAGTTTAATCTTTTCCAAACCAAAGTATTTCCCTGTATTTCATAACTAAGAATCCAATGGGCTCATCTTGCATACATATTTTCTTGACCTTGAAAACACTAGGGCTTTTATTTCAAAGTAAAAATTTAAATGCACATAGAGCTTGCCTCATATAGGCATATGGGTGCCAACCTTATCAAACTTCTGTATTCCATCCTTACTATCTAGACATTAAAATAAAAATAAACAAAAGTAAAAATTAAGGTATAAATTTCCTCAGCAATGTGGAACCCTGATTGATTTTTCTAGAAATCTTAAAAAAATTATAGCACATTTCATTGATGCTTATAATTTAGCATTTAAGTATTTTTCTTTAAATTGGCAGTTTTCTTAAATTAAAACATATTTACTTCAAATGAAACTTCTTATCACAATCTAATAATTTTGGACCCAAACCTCACACTATCTAAAAACACAAATTCAAAATAGATCAGATACCTAAATGTAAAAGCTAAAATTACAAAGATCTTAGAAGAAAGCAGGTATCACTCTTTGTGATCTTAGGTTAGGCAATGGTTTTTTAGACACCAAGTGCATAAGCAACAAAGGAAAGAACAGATATATCAGACTTTGCCAAAACTAAAAACTTTGTGCTTCAAAAGATACTATCAAGAAAGTAAAAAGACAACAAACAGAATGAGAAAAAATATTTGTAAATTCTATCTGATAAAGAATTTAAAAGATACACTACTGGTGGAATGTAAAATGGTATAGCCACTTTGGAAAACATTTTTTCAGTTTCTTAATATGCTGAATATAGAGTTACCATATGATTCAGCAATTTCACTTCTAGGTAGATACCCAAGTGCAATGAAAACATGTCCAAACAAAAACTTGTACATGGAGGTTATAACAGCATCATTCAAAACAGCCAAAAAGTAAAAACAAATTAAATCTCCATCAACTGGTGAATTTATAATAAAATATGGTATAATCTCTACAATTGGATATTATACAGCAGTTAAAAACAATGAAGTACTGTTACATGCTACAACATAGATGAATCTTGGAAATATTGTACTGTGAAGTCAGTCACTAATATGAGCCCATTTACATGAATGTCTCGGATAGTCAAATTTATTGTGACAAAGGTAGAGTAACAGTTACTAGCCTCTGGGGGAGGTAAGAAGGAGAATGATTGTTAATGAATATAGGATTTCTTTTTAGATTGATGAAAATATTCTAAAATTATAGAGTGGCCATTGTATGATTATGAGTATACTAAAACCCACTGAACTGTATGATTTGGAGGGGTTAATTTATTGGTGTGTAAATACAGATGTGCATCCATGTATCCCCTAAAGTATCAGTGTGCCCTCAACATGCTGTGAAAGAAGTTACTCTTGTCTCGGATGGAAGACACGAGGAAATCATGGAATTCATTGTTGAGGGAGAAAACTTCAAAATATTTTTACTCCTGGTGGGTGATTGAGTTTTCTTGGTCTAATGATAGGTGGTAAACTGAAGGGAAAAAAGATGCTTAATATAGCAGAGGCTGACCAGGCAGATGCATTGGAGCCAGCATTTATAATATGTACAGCTTTTTAAGGATGCATTAACCCTGATGCTATGACTTTTAATTCTTAACTCTCTTTGGCTGAGCCTCGCCATTCCCACTTCCAAATGCTGGAGAGTTTCCAAACTTTTAATCTTCTCAATCTTATGCTCTAAGCCACAAATATAAATAAATACTTTAACCAGGTCTAGCTTCTTTGGGAAATGCATAGCTACAGTATAAGTCTATCTAAAATCAGTCGCCTAATCCCCAGTAGCCAACACTGTTTTTGCTCTACTAAACTGCCTGCTTTGTAAATGAATGAAAAAGAGCAGGAAACAAATAGGAGGAAAATAACACTCTCAAATCAATAAAGTTTTCATTATTTTGGCAGGGAATAAAAGAAAGGTATATAAGTTCCCTTGAACTCAAAGGTCCTAGGAATGCTATGGCCAGTTTTTTCAGGTACACCTAAAATAGTACAGTGTCTATATTTATATGTCTCAAAACATTTTAGGAGCTAATAGTACTAAATTATATAACCTATCACTATTGCACAATTGATAATTATTGCAATCTTCTATTTATAATAGACAAAAATTTAACCCATTCAAATATCAGAATCTGTGAATAAAATAAAGCTTTTTTGGAAACCTAAAAAGTTACCTCTAATATTTTTATTTTTTATCCTCATTCATTCATTTGTTTATTCAGAAAACATTTGGGTTTCTACATTGTGCATGTCACTATGCCAACTGACTCATATTTGTGTTTTTATAAAATACATTAATGAAAACTTTAATGAAAGGTATTAGTGCCTTATGAAAGAAACCACTCTGTAAATCTAAGTATCATTTTCTAAACATTGGGAAACATTTTTTTTTTATTTGAATTTTTAACAAATGTTACATGGAGATGTAAAGCTATCTAATTTAGGTGAGCACGATAAAGTATTTTTTCAGCTGAAACAAGCTTGCCCTGTGGGTAAGCCCTTTTCTTTTAAGCAAGTGATGACTACCAGCTTATTCTGAGGTCCACTTATTACCTTGAGTAAAGAGAGCAATATTATTTACCAACCATGCAGTAGAGCCCAAAATTTTTAAAAAATCCCAAAGCTCATTCTCAAAGAAAGTTTTAATTTGTATGTGATAGTAGGTCATTGTCTAAGTAAAAATGATAGTTTCTGAGTTAGGCATATTATTTAAGCTTTGTGCTCTCTCAAGCTATTTTAAACATATTTTTATAGATTTATTTTATTAGAAGATAATATACATGCATCAAAAAAACACAGAATGCATGAATTTTAAGTGTACAGATTGCAATATATATATTCTAGTTATTTTTATATCTAACTTTTAGAAATTCTCATTCTACGATCTCTCAAATCCATCCATTTTTTCACCATCCTGACTGCATCTATTCATTCACTCATTCATTCAATTTATGTTTAATATGAATAACATATAATGTTTACATTGAAGAAGAGCAATAAACAACGAACAAGAAAATTTCAGAAAGTTGTAAGTTGATGAAAATAAATCGAGAGAAGGTGAAATAGTGAATGGGTAGGAGGTAGGTGTGATGAGGGAGGCACCTATATAACATAACCCAGATAACAGAAGGAGGAGCCACACAAAAAAGTTTTAAGAAGAAGGTTTTAGGCAGTGCTAATGCCCTGAGGTGGGAATGGATGGACTTGCTCAAGGAACATAAAAACCAGAGAAGATTGGAACACAGGAAGAGACAAGGACAGTGATCTGTAATGAGGTGATGGGGAGGCCAATGCAGAGTTAAATTACTAGGCTATTGTAGAGGAGTTTGGATTTCTATTTGAATCACAAAGGAAAGATTGTTAGGTTTAATGTAATTTCACTTTGTGTGCCATGTGCAAAACTAGACGTGGGGTGGCTGGACAATGTGTAATCAATGGAGACAGAGAAGTGAGTGCATTTTGGATGTAATTTGAACTTGGAAGCAATAAGTCTTGTTGAAGGATGGGATGTGGGGACGGTGGTAGGAGGTATTGAGGAAAAGGCAGAAATTAAGGAAGACACCCAAGTTGTCACTTTACCAACAGGGCGGGAGGCACTGCCATTTATTTAACCTGAGAATACTGGAAAAGGGATAATTTTAGGATTGGGGAACCATCATCTCCTGACTAGACTGTTCGAACACTTTTCATACTGGTGTCTACCTTTGGGTATATTCCCAACAATTCATTCTAGAAAATTTTCATTTATAAAAACTAATCCAAAAGAAGAGGATATTTTTAACAGATCAAAAGTCAAAGAAAACTGAAGTTTTCAAAGTCCTATCTTAAAAACAGATTTCAGGGCTCACAAATGTCCGGAAGAAATTCTGTTAATTTATTATGGTGAAGACATATTTTACATTTAATAATATAGGAATAACGAGATGTAGAACTTTTTTATTTTATGAAATTATCAATTCTCATTAAATGTCTCACAAAGTTAACATCAGCACAAGAAACATATATCATCTCATCTATAATTATAAATTTAAATATCCTAAAAAGAATAGCAGCATATTGAGGAGAGAATGGGTGGCAGTAGTAACCTGGTTCTGATCAAGTGTTTATTCTGTGTCAAGTTCTTTTTAAACATTTTCATATGTTAGCTCTTTGAGGAAGGTGCTGTATCTTCGTTTATTCGGAAGAGGAGATTAAGGCACAGAGAAGTTAAATAATTTGCTCTATTTTACATACTCAGTCTGATAAACTTATTTTTCAAATCTGTTGTGAAAGCATTGTGTTTATAAAATAATTTTTGGTGATTGTGATAAAATTTTTTTAACTATTTGGAATAACTGATTTACACCTTTTATCATATCAGAGATCATACTGATGTTAAAATTAAGAGTTAAATGTACACAACAAAACTATGATGATAAAACTACAAGTATATTTTTAGATAATATTAAGATAGGAAAACAATACCATGAAAGAAAATTTTGAACATAAAATAGGCATTACAACCAAATAAAATATAATATGACAGACTGAGGAAAATATATGACAAAGAAGCAGATTGATGTTTTTACTATAAACAAAGATCTTACAAATCAATATAATGGAAAAATAATTAGCAAAGGCACAAAAATACAGATGCTAGGATGTTAGTCACTGTGATGTTAACCTTAATGAAAAACGAAAAACAACTGGTCCTTGAATAACATGTTTTTGTTATAAAGTTGATGAGAAGCTGAAGGAATTTAACTCTAGTTTATATCAATTAGCCTATGGTAAAACTGGTTTTATTATACATCATTTTGCCTAAAGTTATAGAACACATTAACCATGCAAGGTGAGGACTCACCATATTCAATTAGAGAAAGATAATCAATTAATCAAGTAAATCAAGTTTATAGGTAGGAATAGTATGCAACTCTTAAAACACTATTGCTATTGTAGAAGACCTCTCTTTACCAAAGGAAATATGATATGTTAAGGGGAAAAATAGGTTTCAAAATGGAATATACTGTGTGTTATTGATTGTAGTCTATGCACAAACGTGTGATCTGTGTTCATACATACAGACATACACTCACAAGATACAAACGATGTTATTTCTCAGTTGTAAGGATTTGGAGAAATTGTTTTTTTATAAAAATATATTGTAAATAATTTCCAATATTGTATATTGTGATATATTATGTCTATAGTAAGAGGGGAGTTTATAAAATTATATAAAAAATAAATTGTTTTTAAGCCTTAATCAATTGTTGTTTTCCACATTTAGTGAATCTTCACAGAATCTTTTTCTTTTTGATATATTTACTAAAAAAAAATTCCCTGACAAAATTTATCATAAATATGTTCAGTAGCTAACAAATCCTCTGCCAATAAAGCATAATATCCCTGACCGTTGTGCAGAATTCCAGGGGGCACCTTCAGACCACATTATAAATATAGATCTCTATATTATATTCCATAAGAAATAAAACTCTACTTATGGAACATATATGAATGGACTTTCTTGAGTCATACAGCTAAGGGTTGGGGTGCAATAAGACATTTCCTGATAAGTTAATTTTAAAAGCCTGTTTTTTACTCTTTCTGCCTCTTTCATAGTCCTCACTCTAACAATGATAGGCCACAAATAATGATTTCCCTTGCTCTGTTTGTAGTTAAAACTATTGTTTGACTCATCAAGAAATTTTAATGATAAACATTCCACGACTAGCACTCAAATCACAATTTAGTACTTGTGGAATTAAAATATATCATATTATCCTATGTGTCTAGAAAAAATAAAAATTAGTATGTACTCAAAATCAAATGTTTAAGGGAGGGTTACAGAATTTTTTAATCTATAGGTTTATCATCTTCGATTGGCATGCCTAAAGCATTTGAGTTTCAAAATGCTTTCATTTACATTATATCTTTTTTTTAATTGTAAAATTCACATAACATGAAATTAACCATTTTTTAGAGTAAAGAATTTAGTGGCATTTAGTACATTCACAGTTCTACAACCACCACCTCCATCTAGTTTCAAAACATTTCAACACCCCAAAATAGAACCTGGTGCTCTAAGCAATTGAAATTATTCCCTTTTGTTCAACATAAATGATCATAAAAATGAAAGCTGCTAATTCTAAATGGTGGAATTATTGGTTAGTGTTAGGTTGAAACAAACATCTACAAAAGCGGTTCTCAAATTTGAATGTGTATCAGAGCCACCTGTAAACCTTGTCAAACACACATTGCTGGGCTCTACTCGAGAGGTGTTGACTCAGCAGGAGGGACCTGATAATTTGCATTTCTAACAAATTCCCAGGGGATATTGATGTTGCTTGTCAGGGAAACATTCTTTGGCAACCAATGATCTATGAATTGACAGCTGAATAGACAAGATTTGACTCTGTATTTAAGGCCCTGTCCTCTCTGTAGAAAGAGCAAATGCCCATTTGGAGCCAGCCAGCTGGTGATGATAAAACCCACCAGCAAGGATTACTCAAAAGGTTGTTTGAACTACATCTCAGCGTTCCAGTTCAGGGAAAGTGCAAATGTTAACCTGATTTTAGATTAAAGCCATTTCAAAAACCTTAATCATTGGGTTTAGCTGTAGATTTAGAGAGATGTATATAAAAGAAGAGCACTTGATTCACAGTGAGGTAAAGTCAATGAGAAAAAAAAACAAACATTCAGAGCATTTCATTTCTTTAAATAATAAGTGTACTGACGGGTAAAACAAATCAAATTAATTTTTGCTAGAGCATTTATTCTATTTTTTTATAGACGATAGATTTTTCATTCTCTATCATTTCAGAGTCCTTAACATCATGCAAATGGTCCTGCTATACAAACAATATAGTACTTTAACAATGAGTTTTTTATTTCTGGGACTTTTTGAAAGCAAGGTGTGCTAAGGACAGAAAACACAACAGCTTCATGCCTTTGGACCCCAGCTCCACCACCTGGCAAGCATTTAGAAAAATTCTATTGCTTGGAAGGAACAGGAAAAGTTCTCAACTAAGATTTTTAACTGTGCATTCAGTTTCTCTAAATTTTATGAGCCACAGAAATTAAACTTTTTTTTTTTTTAAAGAAAAGCCTATATATTTGACATGACTGCAATTAAAGTAGTTTAACTTGTAGCACGCAGGTTTTAAAAATTGTTAAGAATAGATCAAGAAGAGAACAATTAGCATACTTTCAAATCCTTCTTTTATAAACTCACTCTGCTTGCCCTTTTAGTGATGGAAGCTTTTCGGTTAATATTCTTTGACTTTAATGTATTCTTCTATTAGAAGTCTGAAAAATTTGATTAGGTTTCAGCTAGAATCTATAACCTCTGATTAATTGTGGTGTATTACATAGTTTGTAGATAAAATATGTTTGGACAGAGATAGATAAGTCTGTTCATGTTAATTCATCATTGACATTCACTGTTTAATTTAATTTTCAGAAGTCATAATATCTCTGGCATTTCAGTAAGTCCATTTTAATTAATATCTCTACACCTCTTTAAATAGTATTTTCCATTTTGTATGCCTGCTTTAAATTGAGGCAGTTTAAGGTCTGTCATAAGAGCCCCTCTCCTGGGATTTCCAAAAGTCAACTCTGTCTTTGATTGATTAAAAAAAAAAAAAAAACCCACAGTCTCAATCACTCTTCTTTACCTAGAGTATTCTTATGGATATTAGAAAACTATACTTTGTCTCTTGTAATCAGCTTTCAAACAAGTCTCATAAGAGAATTTTAATTCTTATCTGATATAAGCCCCGTGTAAAAATGTAAGTGACATACAACGATATTAGGCATCCTTAAGCCTGGAATGCATACAGTACTGGGAGATAAAATGGTGGTGGTGGTGGAGGTGTCTTCTTGTCAAGTCTGTCTCACCTAGTTGTAGCAAGGATTTTGCTAAGTCAGTTTATAGACAAATCTTCACACCTGAATAGCCCATCATCTTCAAGATCTATTCAAATTCCTCATCCTCTACCTTTCGTATCTGATTGTCCTGGCCTGCCTTCAGCAAGAATCATTTCAAATCAGTTTAGCCACCATTCCTCCTTACCCCTGATGTTTCCTCCTAGTAATTTTTCAATCCACTAGTCCTGATCACTTGTCTTTGCTAGATTCAGAATTAAGCCCAGTTCTACACTGAGGTCTCCTTTCCCGTATTGTGATAGTTCCTTAATAAAATTTGCTTCTATCACTTTAATGTCCATTGGCTCTGATATCTTTAACATTGCTGTTACTATGATTGTTATTTTAACATCTGTAATTTATATACATTTTCATGTTATGCGTAAATGAATTAAAAACCAAGTCAGTTTTCTCTATTGTCTCTTTATACTTGCTTGGTATGTGTAGGTTAGTTTTAGTCTCATTAAAAGTTTTGTTTTTCTCCTCATATTTTGCACAGGTTTATTAATTGCTTACCTAAAAAATCTGTTTATATTTTTCACCGAAAAAGTTGATATAAAGGTTTGAATGAAAATTCATAGACACATCCTAAAAAAAATACTTAGGTGCTAGAATATAGGATATAAAATGCAAGACTCACTTTTGAAACAAATCAAAGATTAAGATAAAAATTTATTCCTATAAAAAAATGCTTTTAAGAACAAATTTGGGTGAGGAACTCTGTTTTCTAAAAATGAATCAGACACAAGCTTCATGTTTAATGGATACAAGATACAGTTGGTTAAATGTTTTATTTCTAAAAATCTTCATTTATGCTGTTCTAATTACAAAATTCATTTAAAGCACTGAGCTCTTACTGATGTTGTTTGCTAAAAACTGCTATTTTTCTTCATTTCCTCAAAGACATATTAAAAAATCTTGCAAAGCACCATACTGAAAGGCTACTGCAAGGAGCAGAGAGTCAATAGTGCTTTCAGAAAGTGTATATTAGTTAGCAGGCACCAAGCTGAGACTCAGAGTGCAGTTTGTGGACTAACAGCATTGCATCCTCTAAGATTCAGGTGGGAATGCAGAATCTCAAGCCCACCCCTGACCTACTCAATTAGGATCTGCATTATAATAAAAGCCCCGTTGACTGGTACCCACCTGAATGTTTGAAAAGGCCTGATCTACAGGAATCTCTTTTTTTAACTTTAGTCCTTCCCTGGTGTTTCAGTCATACTCCATTCTCTCTCCCTTAATAACATGGTGAGGAGAACACAACTAAGCCCAAAGGCAAAAATGGTGACTGAAGTTCACCTGATCCAGCTCAAATGTCCTTAGAGCTGGCCCTGACCACTTTAGATGCCCAGTGATTACCCCTTGCTCACCTATCCTGAAATCTGATGTTGCTCAGAAGATGCTTATCACATGTGGGTTGTTTGGGTAGATTTATGTATCAGGGTGTTTGTGCTGGAAGACAAGAGGTAAGGACAAGTGTCCTTTCTCCAAATACGTGTTCCAGTTTCCTGACTGGAAAGGGGTGAGGAATTGTAAACTTCAGAATCACAACAGTACTGAAAACAAGAAAGTTCATGAAATTGACTATTGGTTAGGGATACCATAATAAAATACCACACTTGGTGGCTTAAACAACAGAAATGTGTCTCACAGTTCTGGAGTCAGGGAGTCCAAATAAAAGCATAAGCAGGTTTGGTTTCTCCTGAGGCCTCTCTCCTTGGCTTACAGATGGTTGCCTTCTTGCTGTGTCCTCACATGGCCTTTTCTCTGTGCACACATATGCCTGATGTCTCTTCTTCTTCTTATAAGGACACAGTCCTATTGGATTAGGGCCTCATCTTTATGACCTCATTTAACCTTAATTATCTCTTTAGAGGCCCAATCACAAAATACAGTCACATTGGGGGTAGGGTTTCAACATAAAAATTCCTAGGGAACACAGTTCGAGGTATATCATCAGGTAGGTAAGTAATAAAATGTGAGCCATGTTTCCACACTTAATATAAAAATAATGAAGTATCAACAAAAAACAAAGCAATTTATAAACATCACCTGGTAGAAAGACAAATCACTACTATAGTGACCTATTCCACCATTCCTCAAAATAATTCTGGTAACTATTTCTTTCACCTCCCCATGCCCCTGGAGGACTCTTCAGACCAGGTACCATGCCAGAAGCCATGTTATAAAAATATCTGAACTTCTCTACAATTCCCAGTGCAGAGTCTTGCATGAACATACTCAATAATCACATATTGAATCATGTCTTATATAAGTCTCAACTATTTTTTACTGATAGTTACGGCTGTTCACTCCAACACCAAAGGGACATTTTCAATACAGGATAGCCTGGTGCAAACTAATTTCCATTTTTATTTTTATGATGGTTAAGGGAGATGAAATGAAATCTTACAGTTTCATAACTGGAAGTGGTTTGAGTGGTCTCCTCACAAAACATCTCTATTTTATAGTTGAGTACTAGAACATCCAGAAATGTTTAATAACTAGTAAATGGCCACTTAACTTGGAAAAACTAGAACCCAGGATCCATTGACTTATTTGTCTCTTGGACCTCATTAATTATACTATATGAATGCCAGTATGAGCAAATGAATATTAATATATCACTAATTTAAAAACTGTATAGTCTCAGGTAAGAGAATTATAAGCTTGGTCACAGTGGCCACAAATGCACAACTGAGTTATTTTTTCCCTATGCAACCTTGCAGGTATGAATATAAGTACTCTCGAAAATAGAAAAAAAGAGAAAATACAAAATATTCATGATGTCTTCAATAAGGAATGGCTCTGCTCTCACGTCGCTTTCCTGTTTTTCCTTGACTCTTGGAATTCTGTAGAGCATTCTTATGGATATGAGTTGGAATATATTCTTGTTGGAATTTCTCTCTTGCTTGGGTTATTACAATATTATTATATAAGAAAGCAGAGAGCCAAACTGCCACACACCCTCCTAAGAGGGTCCCTAAAGCAGGCTACATTCAGAACTATGCTGTACATGATATGATAATTGTGTTAATCCTTACTAATTAATAATAACCCAACTCATTTAGTATAAGCCCTGGGAGAATTCTCTATTGCTTCTGCTCAAAGCTAAGTAGATCCTACATCATCCTCCTTTGAGTTCTAAACTGTTTTTACATTTGATAGCTCTGGCATTAGTCCTCTACAATCACAAAGAAAGCAGATCATTTTTGTTCTTAAAATTTTGGCACAATTTTGCAAACTAAATAACACTTCTGGCAAGTAAAAATACTTTCATCTATTAAAAGATATTTTTAGGCCTGAAAATTTAATAAAAATATCATCATTATATAACTTATACCAAAAGCTCATCCTCTACCCTTGCACAGGCTCCTAAATTAAGACATACCCGCCGATGCTGGGAATCTATAGTTCAAAGATGCCACAGTGTACTTATACGAAGTTCCCAGCTTTTAAAGCTCCAACTTTTAAGTTGATACCACAGTCCTGGATTTTGAAATTAAAATTTGTGAACCTGAACACAAAGATGTGGAGGGGTCCAGGGTAGCACTGCATTTATAGACTATGGTATACCTCTGTGGGAATATTAAATTGTCCTGAATCTAACTTATATGAAAGTGAATTTTACAGAAAATGTGCAAAGGATACCCTCTGAATTTGAAAGTTTAATATTCTAAGCTTTCGCTATGGCCTATGACAAGTTGGGATTTATCACTGTGACTATTAGACTTTGCAAGGTCAATAAGGGAGTGAGGCAATTAGCAAGGCTGGCCCAGCCAGGGGCCCAGTATCTGCTTTTAAATGCAAATTTGCTTTTTCTTTACTTACTATGTTGATGGAAAACATGGTACTATCACTAAACAACTGTGTTTCTTTGTGAAAAAAAATGTACCTGGAAAGAAAACCAAGGGCTAGAACTGGTGAAGTGATCCAGAAAAATGATTCTTGAGATACAGCTTTTGTGATATCAAGGGCATGTCAACTCCACAGGTCATATTGTCTTTCCAAAAGTCAGATAATAGAACGAATATAATAAAATGTCTTTGATCCAGTTTAACTTATGTGATTCATCAATGAGGCTTGCTTATTCACTCAGGTTTGTATGCATTCATTTAGCAAGCAGTTATTAAATCTGAGGAACTGAGCTGAGTGCTGGAATGGACTGGAATCCAGTGGTGAATAAGACATGGTTCCTCTTCTCAAGGAGTTTTTACAAAATGGCAGGAAAGATAAAATGTGAAAACCATAAAAAGGTATTTACAAACTGTCAAATTTATGTAGAGAGGAAGCACCAAGCTTCATTTTAAAGGAGCTGGAAAGAGTTCATGAAGGTAGTGTGCACATTTGAATTTAAAGAGAGTGAACAATAAAAGGGGAAAGAACAAGAACAAAAAATGAACAGTATTTGGGCATTAAGAGTTTATAAGGAGCAGGGGCCACCTCAACTTTAGGAAACAGTGGAAGCAATGAGCTTCTTCAAAAACGTATTAGATGGGGACTCAGAGGAGAGGGAGTTAGCTGAACTTAGGTTTTGGGAATGTAACAATTTAACTGAGACTTGAAGAAAAAAAGAAAAAGTATCCAGGTCAAAAAAGGCAAAAACTTGATACCCTAAGAAGAGGTAATATGATCAAAGGAAGGGAAACATAAACCAGCTTGGTACACCGGGAAGTAGAAACCATTTGGTATTAATAGAGTGAAATGTGTGTATAGCTTCATGCCAAGAGATTGTAGTACTTCCCAACTCCATCTTGTCTTGAACAGTTCTGAGAAGGACTGCTCTAAGTGTGAGCCAAAGTGTAAATCTATGGGTCAGTAAACTGGAAATTTGACAATGGAATCTGTCCTTGTTATACATTCCTAGCTCATGTGACAGCATGGCAGCACTGGCTCCAGGATATGCACAGGGTTTTACTTCTGGCATGTGAGAGCTATCCAAAAGGATCTAGATACAGGTGCTGGAGTATGCATCTATATATGCACCTGGAACAGACAGCAGCAGTGAGAGCTATAGAAGCATTTTGCCCACAGAAAGTGAGCAAAAGTCCCAAGGGTCACACTGAGAACATGGCCACAGAATGGGTAAGAGTACCTGGTGGGGGCAATGGGAGGATGAGTTCATCTGAGTATAAGTAAGAAAAGGTTACTGATTTCTTGGGATTATGGTGGGCTAAAGAGATGATTGAAATAGGCAACAAGGGGTGCTATGACTCGATTAATCCTGCTGCCATTCAGGGAAACAATTCTTCCACTGAAACATGAAAACCCAGGAAGATCTATGGTATAAGGTCAGAACTGTAGTTACCTTTTGGTGGAGTGGTGACTGAGGAAGCTTCGCTGGGGTACTGGAAATGATCTATCTCAATCCAGGTGGTGATTCTCGGTGGTGTGTGTTTACAAGCACATTAAGACGTATAACTAAGATGTACTCACTCTACGAAAGTTATACTTAAATAAAAAGCAAAATTTAAGAAGGAAAAAAATAAACATGAGGTATTAACAAGTCCTGATTCTGACTTCTATTGTGGACATGATTTGTGAATTTACCACATATTTACAAAATTCATATGTGGCGCAAGGAACCATACCAGTTGCTTTTACTTCCCATTTTGGATATCATCTAATTTTGCCACTCAATTATAATCCTTTTTTATGATCTTTCCTTGGTTTGAAAAAAACATGAAGTAAAAAGTTATTTAAAATTATTATTAATAAACTAATTCCAGGAGTATTCTTCCTGTAGTCAATTTATAAATGCAGAGGGAAACCAATATTGTTTTTCTCTGCTAGAGTGCTTCATTTCATTTCTCTAAGGCCCTTATATTTGTGTCTCGGAAACACTCATTTAAATGCAGGTGTGAGGATGCATAAGCTTCTTAGGAATGACTCAGAGTGCTGACGGACCCCTTCTTTTTATGATTTTTCCAGACAGAGAGGAATGTTTCAGCATGTTAAGTAGCTACAAATGGTATAATTCAGCCATAAGTGGCTGCTCTACATGATTGCCTAGTCCCAGTAAATTTCCCTACCTTAAATGTCATGTTAATACACTGGAATTTTGTTTGTCTTTCCCTCAACTTAGTTAATATAAAGAAGGATCCAAAAGTCAAAATGCAAAATTAAAAACTCCCCTTCAAAACATTTTGAGGTTACAACTAGGGACACAGCAGGAAGTGAGGGAAAATTACATTATGATATTCCAGCAAGCTCAAGAATGGAAAGGACGGTCTTTGTTCAAAGGAAGTACAAAGATTAGTAAAGTTCTCTAGACAGTTTGTTAGTTTAGTATGTGAGGTGTACTAGAGATCATATGTTTATACCATGGAAATTCTCCTGCCCTGGGTTCGTTAGGTCCTGTCTCCTAGCAGCAGAACCCAACCTGGTGACTCTTAAAGCCAGTGATTTCCTGAGGGAGGCTTCTGGGGGAATGTATATGGGAATAAGTGAAGCAAGATGTGGAAGGGAAAACAGGTGAGCAAGAATGTGGTTTCAGCTGAAGACTAGCTTCAGCCGAATCCCAAATAGAGTTCTGTAGTGCATACAGTAGTACCACAGTATTCCCGACTTGAGGTAAAGTGCATCAAAGGTAACTCTGGTACAACTCTTTGAGGCAGTCATTGGCTACAGGTCACCCCCAGGCATAGCATATTATTACCTCCTAGGCATTTCCAGGCAAGGCAGCACCTACCAGCTAAGGACAAGTCTCAGAAAAAAGGAAGTAACTCTGAGTTGTTTGTAGCCAAGACACACAGCATATGGGCTAAAGGAATGGAATAAGGCACCACGGAATCTACACTGGGCTTGCCCCACAATGCAATGTCTGCCAAACCTTTTCAGCTTGACTTCAGGCAGTGGTGTGCTGGAATCTGTTTACCAATTTGCTCTGGGGTTAGCAGTGGGGGAGAGGATCCCATCCCTCAGAGAGTTACAATCATCCACAGAAGAGCCTGAATAACGTTTTACAAATGCAGGTTATTCATATTATTTCTTTGCTTAAAACTCAGAAATTGTTCTCACCCTTGGTGGAGTAAAGCCCCAACTCCTTCATATAACATTTAAAACTCCCTTTGATCATGACCTACTCCCTGCTTATACTAATTTCTCATCTCTTTTCCACAGACATTCCAGGTCTGGCCATATAGAAAATGTTTGCAGTTCCTTGTGACATCTTAATTTTGACCTCTCTGCCTTTGCACATATTGTTCCCTTTGCCTGAAATGCTACCTACAGCCATGTGTCAAACTCATCTTTGAAGTCTTACCCTGAAGATGTGCTCTTTGAAGTTGTCCGTAACTCATTTCGAAAGAGTTCTATCATTTGTTTTTGTATAATTCATGCTCGCTAAACTATGAGCTCCTTGAGAGCATAAATGGCATTGGATTAAAATGCTCCCCTGAAAAAATGTCATGCATTCAGAGAACATGCCATATTTTTCACACACATTTAGAATGGGCACTAAGCAGAATAGTAAGATGATCCTGTTTTAATGTCGAACACTGGAAAGAAAATCCTAGAGAGGTGTTGGGCAGGATAGCAAGAGGTTAATTCTGTAAACATCAGACAGAACTGAGAAATCCTTTTAAAATAGTTTGAGTATGTTGTAGTCATCACATCATCAGCAGGCCCAAATTACTCCCTGAATTTAGAACAGTAACATATTCTTGCTTTAGGAATATAATTTTGAAGCAGGGTGTATTAACCATGACTTTTTATTTTCTGTTTTTCTGATGTTTGGACATTTGGGGCCTTGCTGAGGTTGGAGAGGCTTCCTCTCCCAGGGCTACCTAATTCCTTGAATAGTAAAAAACTCAAGCTAGAGGTTCATATGTAAACCAACCAATCCAGAACGCAGCACATCTTCCCACTTCCTCTGTTGGACTCTAATGCTCCCCTCTACTGATCACCCAGGACCAGTCCCTATATCACAGAGGCTGCTGAAATTATTCAAACCAGCCAATCCTAAGCCAGCTCACCCTGTCTTGCCCATTCTTTCCAGCAGAAATCACACTAAAGGCTCTTGTTGATGTCCCCCCTTACTCCCTCTATCTCCTGACCCTAGTGCTTCCTGCTATGGCCCCCAGTAGCGTGGTGGTCCCTTCTTCTTGGGAACTGAGTAGCCAGCTATTTTTTCAATGACTGTCATCTCTAGCTCTTTTGACTTCAATGTATTTAAATTATAATAGAATATACATTTTAAATCAGAGGTGAAATGTCTTCTATGGGCCAGGGTATATATAAGGTTTATTAAATAGCTTGGAGAAATAGACATGTAAACGTTCTTGTCCCCCACCAGAAGATAAAAGCATGACATAAGAGGTAGACTGTTTTACAAAATAGCTGCCATAATCCTGCTCTCTGTAACGATGCCTTTGCAAGGCTCCTGCCTCATCCCTGCTTCTGCCCCCACCACCGATACCTGCCTCTGGATTTAACCAAAGGAAAAACAGTAAGGGTGATGCCAGCAGAGGTTATAAAAGGTTTGCCCACTAGGGCTTACCTTTTGTTGCTGGGAACCCTTCTGCTACCACTTGAACAAGTTCTGGTCAGCCTGCTGGAGGATAAAAGATTTCTTAGAGAGGGGCCTCAGCTATTCTAACTGATGTCCCAGACATGTGAGCAAGGCCATCCTTGGCTGTTAAGCTGCTACTGAGCCACCTCAGACCAGATCTGCCTCGTCAACCCACAAAATAGTGAGACACAATAAACATTTATTGTTCCATTCTGTTTCATGCAGCTGAGAAGGCTGCCTTCCAGAGAGTTACTAAAGACTATTGTCATATTATCGCTTGGTGAGTTTTTATATAATTCTAGAGAACACAAGATACAGGCCAGCTGGATTCCTCTGCAGTTGCTCAATTATTTGTTATGGGAAAAAATGAAGAGATCATAATTTGAACTTTCTCATAATTTTGCAGGGAAAAATCCATTGTGGTTTAAAATTAATTTGATACCATATCCTTAGAATAAAATCATGAACATATTCAAGATATCACTATTCATTATCCATACACTCCTGTACATATGATTAACAATAAATGATTAACCATATATTTGAATATTGAGAAATCAAGGTGTGCTAGGTATTCTCATATTAATGCCATGTAGCGATACTTCAGCAACACCTAATGGCTTAAAATAATAGGTAGCTATTTAACTTACATTTTCGTCTATTGTTTATATGGTTCTGCTGATCTTGACTAAGCTTGCTCACACGCATGCAGGGAGATGTGCTCCTGGCTGACCTAGGATGGCCTTGGCTGAGACCACTGTGTTTACTCAGTTCTGTTCCCTTTGTCTCCTCTTCTGGCAGGTTAACCTGGGCTTATCCTTTTCATGGCAGCGTCAAAAGGCAACTCTAAGAACAAGCTCAGTTGCACCATGAATTTATGTCTCTGTAAATGTTCCATTTGCTAACACCTCATTTGCCAATATGAATCACATTGCTGAGCCCAAAGTCAGTGTAGGAGGCAACAATAAAGTTACCTGCCTAAGGGTGTGGTTTTAGAGGGTAGTGGTGGTGAATTGGTGCCAATAATGCAATCAATCTTCTAACAAAGAAAATACCAGCAAATACACCCAAAGGAATATGTGTTCTGAAAACAAACTAGAATCATATCCTATCATTTGTCATAAAGTTTGCAAACCCAGACGTACATTTATTAAATTATTTCCATTGAACTAATATTTATTACTATTATGATATGATTGCTATAAGGAATTTCTTCAGATCTGTACATGAATACCCATCTTATTATTGATCTACTTATTTGTGATTACATAGGATAGGCTTAAAGAAGAGTTTAATCATTACTTCAAGTGATATTGGAAAATGATAAAAAGTGTGATTTATTTCTCAGAATTCAGGTTATGGTTGATTTCTTTTTTGATAATTCTGAGTGGTAATGAACAAAGATGAAAAGAGTAATGACATAAAAAAAAAAACTGGGAACAAGGAAGAACAATTTCTCTAAGAATTTAATCTAATTTCTATATTCTGCAGAGTTCTTTAAACAGTATTAGATGAAACAATCTTTGCATAGAACTTTCCTTATGTACTATATTTCCTCCTCTTACCAATAACTTCCAATTGTGGCTCTCATGACCAATCAACATTTCCTTTGTATTCCATTTCTTATTTAGGAGACATTATTCTTTTATTAATTAATTTTAGGGGTCAACAGGTTTGTTCCTTTCACTCACTGTTCTTCAACAGATCAAGAACTGCTCAGATCTGATCATCTAAACTTCACACACTGAAACATATCACTTTCATTCTCATTGAAAGAAAGATTTTTTATATATAAGTGGCTAGCTTATACCATCCAAAGAAAGTTGGCTCATTCAGGAAAATTACTAATGGCAGAAGTAATATATGTCAAGCACTAGAATAATGTCTGGAAAACACATGCATGTGTGCGTGCGCGTGCACACACACACACACACACACACACACACACACACAACACACACAAGTTTGCATTGTCCTTGCCCTACCTAATCTATTAATCAGAGAAGACAAAGAAATGAGTATACCAGAAATAAATTGCAAAAGCTTACAAAGGTTAAAATTATGAGTTAATTGTTAGTAGGTTTTATTAGAATACAGAGATGAAAGAGATCCCCATGGGCTGAAGGGGTTAGGTTTATTAGTTACTGAAGCAATTTTTAAAGACGTGTTAACAAAGGCAGAGGCCCCAGAGCCCACACTGCACGGACCCACTTATAATGAGAACCTGGTACACATAAAAGCACAAATGGTTTCCACATTTTACAATACAAAACAGTAAGCAATAATGAGCTCCTTGGCATTTTTAACTTTGAAAACAAAATCAAATGGAAGATAGTGAAGAGAGAAAAGCTAAAAGTAATTGATAATATATAGATTAGTTAAGAGAAGATAATTAGCATAGTTTATGGTCCATGCATTTACTTTTAGCCGTTTTAGATTTATCCTTAAAAACTTTAAATGTCAGTTTTTATCAGACCCCTTTGATTCTAAGGCTTATAAACTAAACTAGGCCACCATATCATGAGGGAATATTTAATACTTTTTTTCCTTTGCCAAGTTAAGATTGTTAGTCTCAAAGAATACGTGAAGCTATCTTATGATTCAACATGACTGTTTTCAAGACTCTGAAAAATATTTATCTTTGATATATCTACAAATAATACATGATTTGATTGTTTTTGTAATTCTTAACAGTATTTATTATTGACTTTCCTTCTTTTGCCTCCAGCTCCTCGTTAGAGTTCTCCATTTCCTTTCCATGACTTGGCTCTATAGAATTAAAGTCAGTTCTTCAATATTACTTCCTACAGTGCACTCTGTTTGTTCCTCATCTTAACTATGTCTCCTTCACCGCCACATAGATTTTAAAATCTCAGAAATTTAGGTAACATATGGTTTACTATGTAGTTATTCATTGATGGCTACAACTTAAAAAAATTAAAACAAAAACAGCAGAAAATACATCCCACATTTAACTTTAGCTATGTAAAATAAAATCAAATGGATGCTTAAATATACTGTCAGGAGAGATGAGAAATGAATTATTTTCTGAATCTTCATAGATACATATTTCCCCAAATACTTCTAAAATCAACTTTCATGATCTAAGCATATATACACTCAGGCATACACGCACACACACACACACACACACACACACACACACACACACACACACTTATATTAAAGATTGGAAAGTAAATTTAAATTATTGTCTGGAAATATTATCTGGATGTATGCCACTGTTAAGTGTCATCTCTAAACCTTTTGCTAAAACTGAAAAGATTCTTAGACTATATTTAGAATTAGTAATGTCTAGTCTGAGAGAGTCTTTTATTCTCCTTGGTTTTTCATTTATTGCTTTACACTTTGTTCATCCCAGACTGCAAGGATTTTGTCAATAACAAAGATGGGCTCTTCAGAATGCCTGGCACAGCGTAGCACAGTCTCTGAACTCTTAAATAGCATTCTTTTATTAAGATATGAAATCAAGTTAAGTGCTTCAAGAGGACAGGCTAAATTACTGTCTTTAATGAAAATTAGGCAGAAATGGCTCCCAATTATCAAATGTTTTTCAAATATTAATTTGATCAAGCATGAAGTATAAAATTAAAGAAGAAATTACATTTCTAAACAAGTTTTCCAAAGCATACTGTACCTGGAATGTATGAGTATGTGTGATTTTAATTGGCATACTTTTATTGTATTGTACAAATTAGTGGATTGTACTTAAGACTTAACATCCAAATGTTTGAAGACTGGATGTTTTCCATGAGGCAGGAGGGCTCCTTTCTTCCTTAATTTGATCAATCAGTTTTAAATTGTGACAGATGTGCACCTCTAAGCTTGTTATTTGTATAAAATAAAGGTACAGAAACAGGTAGCAGAACCATAATCTCTGGAGGTGAAGTGGATATTAATTCTTATTTGATGTCTGGCCAAAGGAAAATCAAATCAAGATGATTACAGGTTGGAATTCCACTTTGAAGTTTGATCCAGGCTTACCATGTAAACAAGTCAGATCAACATGAATAGACTCTGTTGGTGCCTTTGAATGAGTAGAGAAATAGGCAAGACTTTTCCACTTTTGGTGAATCAAACCTGTCTAACAAATGGATGACCAAAACCCCAGAAAAGAATTTATCTCCAGATGAAGTGCTAAATTGGGATCACTGTTTAATCCTGGTCTAGTTCAAAGGACAAAAAGAATGTTCTGCCCACTTTCTGTAACTTTCCTTTGCCAAATTTACATCTGAGTCAAGAAAGAAAACATGGGAGTCAGGGGCTCTGTCTACCCACAGACATATTATGTGGGTGCATATAGAGCCAGCCTCCTTGGAAAAAGGAGAATGCTTGTTGGGATTTTGGGTATTGTCCAGTGTCCTTGTCTGTTGCCGAATCTGGTTGGGGCTAAGTATAAGCTAAACGGTTTCCATTTTGAAATGCTTCACTTGAATGTCCAAGACAGCTATTTTCTTCTTCTCCGTCTAAATATTTGAATGTACACAATTTGCTGATGTTTATCAGATACATATATTAATACAAAAACGTAAGATGTTGATTTCTCTATTGCATCTGTGTATCTTTAAGCAAGTCACTTGAAATGCCACTGAGCTTCCATGTCCTCATTTGTCAATCTATGCGTTAGATTTGATGGCTGATTTCCAAAGGGCTTGTGGGAGGCTCCTATTTGGAGTAGTATCAGAAACAAATATTGAAGGAACTATCTGTAACTACTGTGTCTCCACAACCCAAACCTCTGTTGGTGTCCAGCTCATGTCCCTGCCACCCCCCACACCCCTCCCCCCTATTTTATTGCACTTGAACTTGACTTCTAACTACCAGCCTCAGGATCTTCTTGGCTGCAATGAGTTTTCTGTGGCCAGACCCTGCTTTAGTGCCTCACAGGCTGGAAGTGTCACAGATAAATGTCCCCTGAAACAGCCCAATGACTTAGAGAATTGGTGGATAAATACTCTAGCTCCCTTGCATCACAGATGGACATGCTCTGAGGCTTTATTGAACACTGTCCCCCACTTTCCAGTAGCTATATCTGGTTACCTACAGTTCACTGGCTTGATAAACATCTTTTGTTGACTACATCCCTCCCATGTCTCACTTCCCCAAACCTCTAATTTCCCAACACTTTTAAGGCTATTTTCTGGGGCATCCTTAAAAATAAACATCTTTCATTCAAATCTTTGACTTAAGACTTTTGTCTGGCCAACTCAAATTAAGACATCACCCACTACTAAGTGTTTAGTGGTGAACAATTATTAAGAATCATAAATATTCATTGCTTTTTCTAATAACTCTAAAATTCTATGATCTTAGGATTCCCCAGTTTTAACCTTAGCATTTTTAACATAGCTTTCTCTGGCTCTTGATTTCTTCTCTTTTGCTATATAAACTGACTGCTGGAAACTTTTGAGAACTAATTTATATGCTTCAAACATGAATCAGACTTTAAAAACAAAGTCTTAGAGGAAATTCTAAAAAGATCTACATTTATCTTATTCCTCTTTTGCCAATGAAATAATGTTCATCAACTACAGACTGGGAAATATAATGCTCACTCACCCTGGAATCACAGGCTTAAAGAGCCATGGAATTCTTAACTTTTGCTTTGTTTTCACTTGATCAAGGCCTGAAAGCCAGGAAGGAAACTATGGCTCTAATCACCCATTGATACTTCTGTCTTGCTCAGAGAGAAACAACAAACAAAATTTAAAAAGCCCTTTATGCCTTCCAGAGTTTAGAGTAAAGCTTGATCAGCAGAGATTAGAGTAAAGCTTGATTATCAGAGATCAAAGTGAAACTCAAAGTGAGAATATGTAGAATTTGGGCTTTTTACAGAGGGGTCAAAAAGATCATTTGGCCAGAGTTTCTCACTCATGAATTAGGATGTAAATAATTGTGAACTCTTTTCTCTGTTGATGGGAGTGTAAATTGGTACAACCACTTTGAAATATAGATTTATATATTAACATTTGTAAAAGTATTGTTTTACAAAATATGTTTAGAATAGTCCAAAAATCTAATAATTTAAAAAGGATACATAAAATTTTCAGTAGGTTCATAGAAAGGAATAATACATAGCATTAAAATGAACTTCAGCCATACATATCGCATCATTCCCTCGATACCCCACCCTCTGCAACACAGCTTAATTTCTCTGTTATTTCCCCTTGCAAAAGTTTTTGAAAAAAGCTGCCTACATTGCTGTCTCTTTTCTCATGGTGCATAATCTCCTGAATGTTGTCCCCACTATACCAAAGAGATTGCTTCCATAAAGATCACTGATGACCTCCATGTTGCCAAATCTAATGATGACATTCCTGTTTCTTATCTTGCTTAGCTGCTCAGCAGCTTTCAGTATAAGTGACCATGCTCCTCAACTTTAAATATTGTTGTCTGATGATTTTTAGGATTTTATAGTCTATTTTTTTCACTTCTACTTTAATGGACATTTCTTCTCAATATACTTTGCTGGTCCATCTACTTTTATGTTACTGGAGTGTCTAGGATTCTTTCCTGAGTCATTTTCTCCACACTTCTACCAGTGTGGTCTCAGCCTGTCTATAGCCTTAAATATTTAACACATAAATCCTAATGATTCCTAAGTCTACATCTCCAACAATGACCTTTCCCCACAATGCCAGAATCAAATATCTACTTCTTAGATATTTCCGTATGAATGTAGGACCAGCTTGGGTGTGGGGTCCTGTGCAACTGCATTCAGAAAGGTTCATGCTTAATGTTCTACAGTCACCATCCTGAAATTCTTCATCATTTTATCATTGAACTTGTGTTTTGTAACTGAAGTGCAATGGGACAATGAAAAATTTTCATGAGCAAAGGAGATATGTGTAATATGCATGTCCATTCTTCCTCATTGCCCCAATCACATATAGCATTTGCAATGCCCAAAAGCATAGAATTCCTATGGTTCCACAATGTATGAAAGCTCAGTGAGACTCAAAGTGAGAACAAGTGTGTTATCTGGAGGTTCTGACAGCCATTAGAAGGTATAATTTCCTTTAAAATCAGAACTTGCTTCAAATTCAGAAAGAAGACAGCAGCATTTTAAGAAACATAAATGACCAAAAAGCCCTATCTCATGGGTGTCATTTCACTATATTAGCCTATCACTACACTGAAAACGATGGAAAAAAATAGAAAAGATAGGGCAAATGCATAAAAGAGTTATTAAATATAAATTGTATACTTTTGGCAACTGTATGTTAGTTAAACTCTCTTATATTTGATTTTAAAGGGGCATTGCACAACATAAAGATGAATGGTAAAATTCATGCTAATAATATAAAATTTTAATTTTTCTTTACTTAGAATGACCTTATAATAAAAATAAAATTCTCACGGCAAATCAAGAGAGAGACTATAGAAGAAAGAAAAAGGCTTTATATTTTAGTGCCTTTAATAATAGAACTTCTTTCCCTGCTTTTTCAACCAGTAGCCCTAATTTTCATTTTTGCACTGGGTCTGCAAATATGTAACTGACCTACATGAATGACTAATAGACATCTCAAGCTTTAAATTTTCATAAAGTATTTTTAGTTCCCCTGTTCCCTTCCTTTACAGATCTCCTTTCCTAGTCTTTCTCATCTTAGTCACAGCCCATAAATCCACCAATAGCTCAAGTAAAAAAAATATAGGTAGCCTTTAGACTCTTTTCTCCATCAGTACAATATATAGCATTACCTCCACAAATCATTCTGTCCACTTCTTTCCATCTACCATTATGTTTTTTAGTTCAAATCACTACTATTTCTTGCCTGGACTAGAATAGCTGCTTCTTAACAGAATTCCTTGTTATCTCTCCACAATGCATTTTTAAAATAGCCCATAAAGAGATCTTTTAAAGACACAGATATTTTCCCTTCCCTACTAAATATACTCCAATGTGTTTCATTGTTTTTTTTTTTTGTTTTTTTTTTTTGTATTAAACTCACATTCCTACCATGGTTTCCAAACCTGTACATGACCTGATATCTATGCACCACTCCAGACTCGTCTTAAGTCACTGTGTTTTTCATACCCCATATCTGCCTCAGAAGGCTTCTTGTGGTTTCTTCAGAATCCCAGGACTGTCTGCACCTTTAGGCCTTTTGTACCAAGAGGCCTTCTTCTTGGCATGCTCTTTACCCTGATCTTTGCCTGGGCATCTCATCTTTTCATACAGATCTCAGTTTAAATTTTACTCCTCAAAGAGTTCTTTCCTAACCATCATCCCCTTTCCTCCCCCCAAAAGCCATCTTGTTATTCCAGCAGGCATCTTGCTTTAATTCCTTCATAAGTTTTCTTTATTCATGCATTTGTTTATTGCTCGTCTTCCCCCACTGAAATGTCAGCTCCCTGAGATTGGGAACCTCATCTATTTCCTTTAATGTGTCTGCAGTGCTTAGAAAAGTATCTGGACCAAGGTAATACTTAGCAAATATGTGTTGTGTTGACTAAAGGAGCACATAAATAAATTAATCAGCTTAGTAGTGTTTTTAAAATGATATTCATGTTTTTAATATCATCAGTATACTGCCTATATTAGATTTTATCACAATTTTACTTTTTATAAAAATTTAACAACTAAATACACCAATAATTTGTTACATGTTATTTTTTAATTTGCACCTCTGATCATGGAAGGATTACATATTACCTGATAGGTATTTGACCACAAATATTTATTCTTCTGGGAACATTTGTTACTTTGTAGTTGGAATTTGCAGTCAGCTTGTTGTGACAGAGCTGTCAGTGTCCTAGCAGTATCTTCTGGGTTCCCATCATTCCTATGTACTCAGACCAATGACTTCCACAGCAAATAATTGAAGTGCTCTGCTTTAGGGCTCTGTTGCTGGAGTACACTTGGCCCAAGCATGGGATTAGCAGGAAGTGGCTGAGTCAAAATCCCATCCTCACAAACCAGAAGCATCCATCAATCAAAGACTGATAGGAGTTGGCATATAAATACCCCAACTCCCTTGCACCTCATGTGGGGTAACAATAAAGCCTGTGTTCTACATTTTTGCCCAGAGCACCCCAGTGAAATTAAGTTCCAGTTGTCCATAGTGGCAATTTGCTTGATGACTCACAATTTATTGGCTACCCTTCATTCCCTGTATCAGTCACCTTTTGTACCCAAAACCTTATCTCAGGTTCTATCTCTAGAGAATCAATCTTAAGACATCCATCATATGAGATTTACTATAGTGTAATGACTCAGTCTTTAAACAATAATTATCGAACATTTGAAATCTTCCCTACTCTATTTCAAAATAAAAATAAAAATAAAAATAAAGCAGCTCACTTTGCTTTGGAAATAAAGTATCTTGTACATTGTACACCAACCTTCTAAAATTCTTAAATCACTTTCAAGAGAAAGAAGCAAAAATAAGCAGTGATTTGTTACGATTTTTAAGCTAAAAAGAGTATTTATTTGTTATACGTGTGGCTTCGAGACTTAGGTTTTTTTTTGTGTGTGGATACTTGTTAGAGCTTTTGAAAAGTACAAATTTATTTCCCCCTAGGTTTTAATCATCTTGCTTTAAGGAAATCTTTTGAAACGATGGCAGCATATGTTGCAATAACTAGGCCCTTTCATTAAATTTATCCCTTAAGAAAAGCCCACACAGTAACGGATTTTTGACCTCAGTTCAAACAGAACTTTGGCTAGAAAATTCTCAGAGGTAAAATACAAGAGTAATGGGAATTTTTCATATTTTAAAGTTTTCCAACAACCAAAACACAATTTATCCAGCATATGTTTGATTTGGGCTGTTTGAAGTTCACTTGGAGTTTAGATGGTTTTTATTGATTGCATGAACAGTCTGTTTTCCCAGCATATATAATCTCCCTTTTAAGGGTTGATAATGTAAGAATTCTTCTTTTAAAAGGAATTCTAGTGCTAAGACAATATCACAGCTATACATGCATGTTTTTTCCAAACATTGCATTTTAGAACTTTTAACTTCAGATTTCTAATATGTGCATGAGATGTGAAACTCAACTGGTCATAAATTCCCCTTAAAGTATAAACTTACTTCAAAGACACAGCCTTAGCTGCCAAGTCACAACTTTTAAATAATATCTTTAAAAACACATTAGCAACTTCAAATGGGAATTAGTGGCTTTTAAGTAGAGTAGGAGCTTACACCACCTACTAATAATGATTATTGCTTAACCTATTTTAAATTAAAGTAACAAAATAGTTTATGTATACCAGTGATGTTACAGTTTTATGGGCATCATAATATAAATTCAAAATATTTTGAATTTGGAAGGAAGATTTTGCCATTTCAATTTAGAGAGAGCTTCCATCAAGATCTTGATGTTATTGTAGAATATTCAATTTATAAATATTATGTCCTAGTCAGGCCATCCACAAGGGCAAAATTAAGTGGAGATTCGGGTGTCTGGATAATTTAGGCTAAAAGCTGTTAATGTAATTGAGTGAAAGTATTCAAGAGAGGTGGAGAGATGAAATAAAATCGCCACCTATATCAGGGCCACCATTTCAGTAGTCTTCCTCTTTTACTCATTAACTGTAATACTTTGCCCAAACTCCTGGTACTTGTGCCCAGACTTGACCCATCCTCTCTGGAGCTCAAGGTTAAGAATACACAAATCAAGAGGCTACCCTGGAAGTCACTAGCACTTTAGTTGATTGAAAGCACCATTCCTCTCTAACGTTTATGAGAACAAATGCCCAGGTCAATATCACATAATGGCCCCAAAAGGCAACAGTACCCTCATTACGAAAAACTAAATGTGGTCTGATCAAGTTATTCAGCTTACTGGTACAAGACCAGAATTGCAAGTTCTGGTTTTTTTTTCCTCTCCACCTAGAAATTCTACAGTAATTGTCTATTACATACCAATCTGAGGAGCCCCCCTACCACAAGTAGAACTGACACTAGTAAAATTGTAGTATCAATATATTCCTACGTTGTTAGAATCAAAGAAAGATTCTTGTATGCAGATGCTATATTTCATGAATGTGTGGTTTTTAAAACTCAGAAGTGATTTATGTTCTCAAGGTAGCTCAAGCTAGGTAAGTGAGATCCAGAAAATCTAAAATAAGCTTTATCACACCTTATGTACTTAAGATAGAGATTCATGTATCATAGCCAATTGTGCACTAAATTTACGTTACATCACCAGGAACATTCTAAGAAAATTTAATAACATCTATTTATTAAATTCAGTGCTATAATTACCAACTAAGTGAAACAAAGCTATAATATATTCCATGGAAAATCCAACTACTTAAAAGGCATCCAATGAAAATGTTATGTTTATTTGGTGATATTTAAATAATGATCATCATCTCATTCATGTGATTTCTAAGAAATGTTTCCTCCACATTTCCAAGACAAGTCACGCATCATTTCCCAACCCTGTTAGACTTTGAAGGTGCAGAGATATCTGTTTCCATGATAACTTTTGACGAAGTGTGCACTTAGTTCGTATGCTGAAACATTAGGATAAGTTTGAGTGCTTAGTTTAGCCATTCACTTGATACACTAAGAGACATTTTTTGTATTCAGTGATGTCTCCATCTATTGATAAGGCACAAGCTTCATCCCAAATAAAGACAGTTCATAAGCAGACAGTGCCCTATTGTAAGAGAGTCAACTGAACTCTAAAATTACAAACAGGTGGAAGGCTTAAAACTAATTTTAAATATTAGAAAATAATGATTTAAAAATATCTACATCATATTTTAATTATATAAATGATAGCAAAAATAATAAGATGAAACTTTTGAACCATTGAGTTATTTTTTAAGACATAAGGATTAATTTTCCTTCTTAAAGAACAAGTCCAGAATAGGGATCCAGGGCTGGTGTGATGGCTTCAATCACTGGAAACCCAAGCCTCTTGTATATTTCTGCTCTATCATGATTAGCAAGAACTTCCTAGTGTGATGTTGCTTCATGGTCCAAAATGGCAGTTGGAGCTTTGACTTTCACCTCTGCATTACAGGCATCAAAAGAGAGACAGAGAGGGAGGATAAAAGGCAAGCCCCAACTGTCTATATCTTCTTTAAATCTTCCTTAAAAATCTTCCTTAATGTTCACCTTACAACTTCTGTTTACATCACCTTGGTTAGAAATTAGTCTCATTGACAAACCCCGTCTTTTAGCTGATTATATTGCCATCACAAATAAAAATGGGGTATGTTACTGAAGGAAAAGATATTGATGAAGGAAAAATACTATATATTTCTATGTGCCCATTTCTATCTAGTTTCCCACCTTCCCCACCCTGTTCCATGTCCCAGGGGACAGACTGCTGTAAAGTGCATCAGTCATCCTTCGCCCTCCAGCTTCCTTTTGAGGTTGGACAATGAGGCAAACCAACAGGAGACTGAAAGGTGGGTGGAGGGAAATTATGGGGCCTTTATTCCTCCTGCCCTGGCTCAGGCCAGAGCCCTTGCTGATAGGAACTAAATTACTTTCCAACTTGGTTTGCTTTTTCTTCTTGATAGAGCTATGCTACTTACTCCTCCTCATCATAATTTTAAGAAAATTAGAACTGCTTCTAATTCTTAAGCAAACTTTTCAATTTCTTGTATGAATGCAAATTTTATTTGCTAAATTCCCACAAGGACTATTCCAACTGAGAATTATTTACAAACTGGCTACCTTCCTACCCTGTGATTTAACATAGCATGTACAACCCCTCCCTTTTTTTCTTTCCTTTTCTTTCTTTCTTTCTTTCTTTCTTTCTTTCTTTCTTTCTTTCTTTCTTTCTTTCTTTCTTTCTTTCTTTCTTCTTTCTTTCTCTCTCTCTCTCTCTCTCTCTCTCTCTCTCTCTCTCTCTTTCTTTCTTTTTGGCCATCAGTCTCATAGGTCTCTTTGGTTTATACACTATCAGCCACTAAGAACGTACAGTTTCATGGGAGCAGTAGAGGTAATGCTGTTAAAAGCCCACAGATTGGTCAGCAACATGTATCTCATAAAGATAAAAAACTGTTCATTTCATAAAGCCAGATCTCAATTATGTACTTTTCCTGGTTTAGAATTTATTCAAGTTAGTAAAAATACATATCACCCAAAATGTTACCAAAGGTAGAAATCTGATATTAGAAATATTCTAGAAATTACTTCATTTCAGGTATTCTTAACATTAAGATGAATCCCTTTTGAAGCCATATTGCTTAATTGCTTAGAATTTCAACTGGTTATATTTAAATTGGAGTTATGCTGATTAAAAATGTTATCTATTTTTTGAAAGAGCAATTTCCAGCCAACAGAGGAGTTTGTACTGCTTGGCAAATAGACTGCACACCATTCTATTAGGTGGGCTGGCATCAAGCTAATGTTATTAGCATGTGGCCAGAGCAAATGAGATTGCTTTGGCACAGTTACTATTTAAATATGCAACAAGAGGGAGAAATATCTCGACGAGCAAGGGACACTTAGCTTGCTTTTTGGCTCTTATTGAGGCAAGCTCCTTCCTGTTCCCAAAGTCCCCTGATACATCTTTGCTTTACCAGGCTACACATGAAGTGCTGCTTCCTGTAAAGCAGCAGCTCTCAAAGGCAGCCAAACATTTAGGTCACTGGCCAACTTTTCAGTTGGCAGTGCCTGGATTGTACCCCAGCCCAAGTTCATAAGAATTTAGAGTGGGGCCTAGATATTAGAATTTTTAAAGCTGATTCCTATGTGTAGCCATGAATAAGAACCACTGCTGTAAAGAGATGAGACTCAAGATATGAGGGTAGGAGTGAGTCTTAATTTCTGCTTCCCACACAGGCAGACCTTCTGTACTTAGCTCTGAAGGAATGCAGCTAAGCAGACTAAGAGTGAACTAAACGAAGACCCATCCTTCCACTTTATCTTTCTCCTCCCAAGGGAAGATCTGCTAAAAGGAAAAAGACAAGCAAGTTTAACTGGACTTTGTTCCATGTCATGTCAGGGAGAATTTCTGGTTGCGAGACTATCACATTGATCTAGCTCTATAATTTCAAGTGATGTGCTGGCAGGATCTAGAGTTACTAGTGTATAAACATTGATTGTAGTGAGTGTTCTTAATTATAGAAAAATTGTATTATCTGGAGGTCTGGCTTACTTTAAAGGATTCTACTTAATTACATGGATGACCTTGATGTTGACTGGAATTTGCACAGAATACCTTTTTGGTCTTTTCACCTTCAACCTATTTGTATTTTTGGGTCTAAAGTGACTCTTTTAGTAGACAACATGCAGTCAATTTCTTTTAATATTATATCTCTATCTTTTAACTGGCAAGTTTAATTAAAGTAATCATGAATGAGAAAGAATGAACAAAATGTTTCCTATATATCTTATATCTTTTTCTGTTCCTCAATTCCTCCATTACTATCTTCTTTTGTGTTTGATTTTGGAGTGTGTTTTTTGATCCCCCCCTCATTTTTTATCCGTATGTTTTTAAGTTATTTTCTTAGTGGATACCCTTGGAATCATAATTAACATTCTAAATTTACAATAACCTGGTTTGAATTCATACTGACTTAGCTTCAATAGTATATAAACACTCTGCTCATATACTTTTCCTTCCCTCCTCTTTTATATTTTTACTGTCACAGACTATATTTTTATATATTGTGTGCCCAATAACATAGATTTGTTATTGATTTTTTTAAATCTTTTAAATCACATAGTAAAAAGAGTTAAAAATTAAAATTACCATAAAACTGGCTTTTATACTTACTTATATAGTAGCCTTTACTGTTGTGGGTTTTGTTGTTGTTTTGTTTTATGGTATGGCTTCAAGTTACTGTCTAGTGTCCTTCAATTTCATTCTGAAGGAGTCTTTTATTGCAGAGCAGGTCTGCTACCAATGAACTCTATCATCTTTCATTTACATGGGAATAACTTAATTTCTTTTTAAGTTTTGAAGGACAATTTTGCAACATATAAAATTTTTATTAGACAGTATTTTTTTTTTCAGCATTTAGATATGTCATTCTACTGCTATCTTAACTCCCTGTTTTCTGATGAGAAATAAGCCGTTAATCTTACCAAGGATCCCTTGTATGTAATGAACTACTTCTCTCTTCCTGCTTTCAAAACATCTGTTTTTGTATTTTAAACAGTTTAATTACAATGTGTCTCAGTGTGTATCCCTTTATCCTGCTTGGGATTAATCAAGCTTCTTGAGAAGCTTTCAGTTATTATTTCTTTAAATATTCTGCCCTGTTCTCTCTCCCATTTTTCTAGGACTCTCATCTGTTGGTATGTTTGATGATAGTGCCCCACAGGTTTCTTAGGCTCTCTGTTCATTTTGATTCTTTTTTTTTTCTTCTACTCAGATTAAATAATTTCATTTGACCTATCAACTTTATTGATTTGTTTTTCTCTCTGCTTAAAACTGCTTTGAATCCCTTTAATAAAATTTTAATTTCAGTTTATATACTTTTCAGCTCCAGAATTTTCCTATTTGGGTATCTTTTTATAACTTCTATCTCTTTATCGATATTCTATAGTTATCAAGACATTGTCCTCCTGGTTTTATTTAGTTATTTGCTCATGATTTGCTTTATCATTTTTAACATATTTAAGAGCTGATTTTAAAGTCTTAGTGTAGTAAATTCAAGGTTTATGTTTCCTCAGCGAGTTTGTTATTTTTTTCCCCCTATGGATGGAAAAATTTTGTTTCTTTGCATGCCTCATCATTCTCTGTTGAAACTTGATAAATATTATGATGTGGTAACTTGGATAATCAGTGTTTGTTGTTGATGCTTGTCATGGTATGGAGCTTGTTTATTTAGTGAATTTTATTAACTACTTTTATTGCATAATATTAACGAATAAGATTTACCATTTTAACTATTCTCAAATGTACAGTTCAGTGACATTAAGTCAACGCAAATTGTTGCACTATGCTACCAACTTCACCATCCAACTTCAGAAATTTTCCATCTTCCCAAACTGAAACTCTGCACATCTTAAACAATAACTCTTCATTCTCTTATCCTACCAATTCATGGCAACTGCTATTTTACTTTCTGTCTCTATGAATTTGACTACTCTAGGGGTCTTATATAAGTGAAATACAAATATTTGTCTCTGTGTTTGGCTTATTTCAATTAGCACATTGTTTTCAAAGTTTATCCATGCTGTGGCATGTCAAAATTTCCTCTGTTTAAGGCTGAATAATATTCTCTTGTATGTACATACTATATTTTGTTTATTTATTCATTCATCAGTGGGCTCTTGGGCTGCTTTCACCTTTGAGCTGTTAAAAATAGTGCTGTTATGAACATGAGTGTACAGGAATCTGTTCAAGTCCCTGGTTTCAGGTAGATCCTATATAAATCTATGGTTAACTTTGTCAAGACCCAACATACTGTTTTCTAAAGTGGCTGTACCATTTTACATCCCCACCAGCAATGCATATAGGCTTTTCACTTTTCCTTATCATCATCATCACTTGTTATTGTCTGTCTTCTTTTTAATAGTAGCCATCTTAATGGGTGTTAAGTTCTACACATTGTGGTTTTGACTTGTATTTCCCTAATGTTTAGTGATGTTGAGGATCTTTTAATGTGATTTTTGGCCATTTTTATATATTCTTTAAAGAAATTTCCATTCAAATTCTTTGTCCATATTTCTGAACAATTTTAAAACTAATTGTTGTTTGTGGTCTCTGAATATCATTTCCTTTAGCTTGCAGGTAGCTAGTAGTTTGACAGAGGTTTCTTTAACTGTCTAAAGCAAAATAAAAACAAAACAAACAAACAAAATCTCTCTTGGATTTGGAGACTGGCTCTGTATGGGCTACTATCAATATTTAGTAAGGCTGTTTACAACCCTGCCTTAACTTTCACTTTCTGTTGTCACGGAGCCTAAAGATCACATGGAGGTGAATGTTTAGGGTCTTCTCAAAACTTTTCTAAGCATGCATCCTACCCTTGGCATGCACATGACATTTTAGGTTTTTTATTATGTTAGGATATTTTCTAAACCTTTATTTCCCAAAGTAACTCTTTAGCTTTTTCTCCTAGGCTTATGTATGTCTATTGTTTGCCTCAGTTTCAATCTTTTGTCCCTGGTAGTAGCAGCTTGTCAATTTATTTGCCTTTCAATGTTTTTTGAGAAATGCCCTCTGCATAATTTCTCTGTTGCCCTTAGAGAACTCCAAGTTAGGCACAAGAAAGGCAGGCACCTTGTGTCATTCCCTCAAGGAATCTCAAGACAGATCGAAGCAGACTAATACAATTCCATGATAACAAGATCCATTATGTCCCTTCTAGAATGAGGCATTGAGAAGAAGCGTTGCCATCTTCATTACTGCTACCACACTGAGGAGGGGTATGTGGCAAAGCTAAATTACAATGCCATAAAGCTCTCTTAAAATGTTTAAGTCACCCTTTTCTCAATTCAGCATTTCCTTGGTTGCTTTAAACCTTGGGTTATTTTCCAGAGTTCTGATAACGTTGACTAGAGTTGACAGTTTTTGCTTTTATCATTTTTTCCTACAGAGAAATGGACCTTAGACCTCCCTGCTCCACCATTTTTTTTTTTTATTTCACCTATACTCTTAACCCTATATGTTTGACAGGGTTGAATGAGATTCAAATTGGGGAAGCAAAGGATAATGTTGCCAAGCCAGTGCTGTGACCTTTGAAGTGAACAAGGCAGTTCTGACACAACCTGGACACATATTCCCTTTCTCCTTCCCATCCCTCTGACACTCATATGATATAATCCAGAAACATAAGAAAAATATCAACTCACAGATGAGGACCAGCCACTACAACCCAGAAAGCTGCACCTCACTCAACATGGAATCTTGGCTTGAGTTAGAGGCAGCTTTTATGATTTAAGCACCTCTGAAGGCATATTTTCTCCCTCCTGGCTGGTGTTAAGTCCTCTCTGGAAAGGTCATGTATTTGCACTTTCTGTAAGTCTGTAGCTTTCTCCCAATTATTATTAAGTGTTTATTTCAATTGTGACATATAAAAAGCAAGTGTATACATTTTGCTCTAATAATAACATAGGGACCAATGTGTTGTCAGGGTAAAATATGGTATATGCTCATATTATAAATGTAACAGGAGCTATTTGGGTATCAGAGCTTCATCAAAAGTTTCAGAAAATTGCTTGAGTTGGATGGGAATAGACTATAATTTTCACGTCTGCCCCAAATAATCAGTCACTGACAACTTAGACAATTCTTAATGATAAAGACGAAGCCAGTTTTCTCTATTCCATTAAAATAAGCATAGATTTTCAGAAAGAATTTTAAAATGATTTCTAGACCTGACTGAAATTGCATGAAAGAGACAGTGAGTCATAAGAATGATTTTTAAATGGAAAAAAATTTAATAAGTGACAATGAATGTCTGTTGATGTACTGGGCAGCCCATCTTTGCATGATCAAGATCTATCTAGCAATAATCAAAACACTTAGATTAATGTCAGGTTTAGAACATTTTTTCAGCTCTCCTCAACCTAACCCTGTGATCACATGTATCTTTTCTCCCTTGGTTTATTATTTTGCCTTAGCTAAATTCCAAAGAATTCTATCTATTGGTTGATACAAGTAAAGAGAATTGTGGTACATCCCACACAATAAAAATCTTTTTAAAGTATTAAATAACCTAGTGTTTAGAAGATACTTGTCAAGCTACTCTGAAAGAATATTAAATACGTGGGGAAAATATCTGTCAGTGCCACATGAGAAGATGGCCAGTATGAGACCCTACCAAAAGAAAGAAGTAATCACAAAAGACTTTGCCAAAAATAGTGCTTAACTTTTTTTTTTTTTCAGGCTTGTCATTTGAAGGGGAAAGTTTCTATTTTCTGAAGTTTCCTTAAATGAAACAGTAAATATCCCAGTGATTTAATATGAATGAAGTCCCTTCATACAATTAAATTCAATTTAGCTTCTGAGCTAATTACAGAAAAACAATAGATAATATCAGTATTGTCAAACAAGAACTCAGAAACTGAACAATAGCTTTTGTTAACGTTAACAAGACCTTATTGAGGTATTATTTTATATATAGATAATGCAAATCTTAATTTGGCAATTTTATACAACCATATAATCATTGCCCAGACCAAGGTATAAAGCATTTCATCTCTTCATTTTACTTTCCAATCGATTCCCCCGCACTCCAGAGTCAACCATACCATTTTGGTTTCCATCACTATAGAGTACTTTGCCTGTCTTTGAAATGAATATTAATGAAATTGTGGAGTATGTTCTCTTTCATGTCTCTTCAACTCTCTTGAAAAATGTAATGTCCCATTTTGTGGAATGTATCAGTATTTATTCCTATTTATATCTGAGTAGTATTCTATTATATGATATACTATAATTTGCTTACTTATTCACCAGTTCATGGACATTTTGGTTGTTTTCAGTTCAGGACTATTATGAATAAAGTTGCTATGAATATTCTTTTATAGGTCATTATGTGAATATATGTTTTGTTTCTTTCGGATAAATAGCTAGGAGTAGAATGTTGGGTCTAAGGATAGGTAAGGATAGAATGAACATTATTAGAAACTGCCAAAGTGTTTTTCAAAGTAGTGTTACCATTTTATGTCATCACTGCATGAGAGTTCAGATATTCTCTTTTGTTGTAAATAATTGACCTTATTAGTATTTTTTTAATTAGCCATTTTAGTGAGTATATAGCTATAGAATAACTTTTGGGGGGGGGGTTAATAAGGCTCTTATTTTGTCTTTCTTCATTCATTTGCTTGAATTTTTCTTTACTTGATTTTCTGATTTTTAAAACATTTTCACACCCCAAATACTATCAGCACCTACAGACAAGAATAAAAAAGTTTTAAAAATAATAATCTTCACCGTGTAAAAATATCAAAAACAGGCACATAGAAGAAAAGTTGTATGCTTACATAAATAAGAACCTGCTTTTTAAAAACAAAGAACTTTCAAGGGCCAAGAAATTTGTGGATCGTAAAACAAGATTCCTGGACACCAAATTATTTCAAGGAAGTATTCCACCTTGAACTTAGAGGCATGCTGAAATCACTTACTGACACTTGTTAACTGAAATTTTTGTCATTCAATTAAAACTTCAATAGCAAATCTAAATAGTGAGAAACTATATCTAAATCTTGCCTTGCAATAGCAAAAACCAAAAGAAAACCTGAAGTAGCCTTTTCCATACTTGTAAGAGTCTGCCTTTGAATTTTGTGATTTCTGTGTTACAAGAAACTATAAGATGCATGCAGACTATAAAATCACCCTGATTCTGATAACTGATTTATCTGTAGCCTATTCATGGGCATGTTGAGACAAAACAGATTCTGAAGCGTTAGTCCTGCTCCTTATAAGACAGTTATGGATGTAAATTGGGCTGTTTTCAGCGGTTATTAAATCTATGAAGGATGTAGCTCAGGAATAGCTCTCATTTGGACACATCCTCCCTGCTCTCTAAGTTTATCCTAAATTCTTAATACCTCCCCAAGCTGATTAATATGTGATTACCATAAAATAGGGTGAAAATGCTTTTCCAGCTATAAAACTTACAACCTTGATAGGGAGTTGGGATTAGAGGACCAGATGTTAAATGTCTGATGCCCAGGGATGGCAATATAGGTAGTAGCTCCGGCTTCTGGCTCTGGACCTAGAATTTAATCAACCATGCATATCTGGCCAAATAGCAAATATCCACTATGAAAGTGTACGTGAGAGAGGGAAACAGAGACAGTCAGAGATAGAGACAGAGAGGTTTTTGTCTTAAATTTATTTCCTTGTGAACATTTTCAATCAAGAAGAAAAGCAAAAGCAGAAATGTAATATGATCTCAGGAAAGAGGTATAATCCATTGGGCTTTTAGTAGGCATTTCATTGTTTGTAAGGGCAGTGGGGCTATCATATAGGAAATGCTCTTTTGTAGGATCAGCTCAAATTGAAATCCTGACACAACTTCCCAGTATTTCATCTGATATTGATCCCTCCAGTCTTGCTTCTCTACCTCTTTAACCACTTTCCTAAAAATATAGCATGTATCAGTTGGACATCAAGAGCTGAAAGATGTCTATGCAGAGAATAGAACCTCAAGGTCTTCTCTATGCCATAATCAAAGAGTGAGCTATACTTTAAATCAAAGGTGCCAAATTAACCATAAATAATATTAAAAACATTTAATAGCTCACATAGCAAGCAGACTAATTATTCAGAAAAGTTGGTGCCTTTAACATGTGATGAGTCTTGGAAGCTCCCTGTTATGACAAGTATTAACCATTAGTTGCTGAATCATGGGGACTGGTGGGACTGGTGACCAGGGCAGTGATCATGACCTCCAGAGAGTTTGGGAAAGCAGCTATTTACTAGCTGACATAAAAACATTTCAACATTTTAATAATTAGTTAGACATAATAGTCTTACTAACCTGGCTTTAAGCATTAAATCTCATTTTAACTATGGTCTTTCATGAATACCAAGACTCTCCCTCTTAGTTTGGGTCCCCTACTGTCCTACATGGGAGCAGACCCTTTTACAGAAATCCAAAATAATTCTCTTTTACAGAAAAATCTAAACTCTGCAACAAGAATTCTAGCATAAGTAGTCTATTCGGGAGGTGATCTCAGAAAATACTTATAAAGGAATAAGGCAGTGAGAAAGGGAAGGAAATAGAAGAGAGACAGAAAGGCTATACTGCAGAGCAGTTACCACTGTGAGCAACTTGGGTTTCATCATTCAGGAAAAAAGCCCTCTGGAAATGGGATAGTAGCCTAGGATGAGGAGCTGTGTATTTATTCAATAACTCCTGTAGATTGCTGTCTGACAGCTGCTTCTGGGAGTGCTCACTTCCCAGCACTTGAATGGACAGTCAGTTCACCAGAAACAGCCATCAGGCAAAAGGACCCAGGTCCAGTAGATGGAAGACAGCAGGTATGAATAAGATGGTAAGGGTCACACCCACAAAATAAAATACCTGTCATGCTTTGAGAAGAAATGATGACCATTAAAAAGGAAAGTTGAGTATATATTTTGGCTGAAGCCAAGGAGAATAAATGCTCATAAACATAAAAATTATTTCTTATAAATTAGAAGAATGTGTGAGGATATTTACTCTCTTCAAACCAATCTGTACTGCTCTTATCTTCCAGTGGGAAGAGATCTAATAGTAGATCACTTCCAATAGAAAGAGAATATTTTTCATATTTTTGATTACAGCCAAACTGAAAGTAAAATTCTTATCCTTCAGTTATACTAAAATGAAATACCATAATTTAGCAAGAGAAAAATTTATGAGATATTTGTGGTAAAATGCAGTCACTAATATTTTATAAAATTATGCTTGATTCAATTATTCTTGTAATCAGAGGAAAATTATCTCCAGACCCTATTCTTTTCCCACTCCACTTGTTATTCTCTATTATAGAATCTAAACAGCCAAACTGATGTGTATATCTTTTAAGCCACTCCTCCCAAAAACTTAATTATTCAGAGACAGATAGAGATAGAGAAAGAGATAGAGAGATAGAGTTAAAGAGAATGAGCCGTAAGCTGGGTTCTCCAACCACTTACCTGCAGACAGATGTTCTTTCAATTCATTATGCATGGTGAATTTCACGTAAGATGCATACGAAATTATAGGGAAAAAAAACTTAAAAGGAAAGCACTTGTTTAAAGTTTAATTCTAAGAATATACACAAGGTTCTATAATGGCCTAGAGAATGAAGGAAGTTTGGGGAGAGTATGAGTTAGGGCTTGGTTAAGTAATTAGAATCAAATATTGTACAGTCCCTTGGCTATCCGGACTTTCCAATGGGCCTGAATTCATCCTCTGCTGCTTCATTAGTAATTGGCTATAAAAATGAAAAAAACAAAAACTTATAAGCAAGCACTGGAAACTTGAGCCTAGACATTCTTTGATTCCATTCTACCTGCTTCCAACATCAGATAACAGTAGTTGAAGGAAGAGGTTCATTTTATGTGCTTCATTTGCCTCCTCATTCCCTTTTAATTTATTTTGGTCTTGAGGAATTATGTCTTCCTTTCTTCCCTGCTTCACTGAAAAGCATTTGCTGAGAAATGTTAAAATACTTGATTTTCTTGGAATCTAATATTTTACCAGTGGTTACTTTTTGATCAAGTTCAGAGCTTGGCAAAACACTTCAACTGGTTCTACTAATATTTACTGAGAGCCCAACTGTGCCAGTCATTGAATTAGGTGTTGAGCATATAAAGTTAAGGAATACTGGATACAACACTGTTCTCATGGTGCTTATAGAATAGTGGTAAAAACTGGGCTCAAGCGAATACAAATTTACAAAAGGAAATAAGTGTTCTGAAGTATAGAGATTTGGTCCTATTGAATATGTACATATAAATTAGATAGATAGACCGACATACAGACAGATAGATGATGGTAAATAGATGATGGATGGATGGATAGATGATTGATTGATTGATAGATAGATAGATAGATAGATAGATAGATAGATGATAGATAGATAGATGATAGATAGATAGATAGATAGATAGATGATAGATAGAAGATAGATAGATAGATAGATAGATAGATAGATAGATAGATAGATGATAGATAGATAGATGATAGATAGATGATAGATAGATAGATAGATGATAGATAGATAGATAGATAGATAGATGATAGATAGATAGATAGATGATAGATAGATAGATAGATAGATAGATAGATAGATAGATAGATAGATAGAAGATAGATAGATAGGCAGACAGATAAAATTTGATCCTGGAGGCAGGGTTGTGGTAGGGTGGTTAGGAAGGCTTCTTTGAGACAGTACCAGTTGTGAAGATGGAGGAAAATAATTATGAATAGAAGAGATGGGAGAGAAGAGGCAGTCTTAAAGAAGATAGTCTCTTCCTCCCAGAAGAGAATTTGCAAATGGTCTGGAGAAGTAAGTGGGGCCAGAACATGCACAGCCTTCAAGGTTATGATAAAGATTTTGGTCTTGACACCCAGAGCAATGAGAGGTATTGAAGGGTTTTAAACCTGGAGCTCAACTGATGTACTAGTTAATCTGAAATTATCACTTCCAGTATAGTGTGGAGAAAATACTAGAGAGGAATACAAGTGAATGGTGGGGAGATTAGTTAGGAGGCTCCTGCAAAACATCAAGGTAGACTAATTAAATGGGGGAGATTGAAAAAGAGAAAAATGAATGCATCCAAGACATTCTAGGATGGATTCCAGAAGTAATATTTCATAACACAGAGTACGTTGAAAATGAATTGGAAGAAGAAAAAATAAATAATGACTCCTAAGTTCCCAGCTTGTAAAACTGGATGGATAGAGGTGACACCATTAAACCAAGGAGGCTATACTTTTATAATGCATTTGACACATGTCCCCATGCAGGACTAATTTCCTGAGTCTCAATCTTAGGTTTTAGAAGAGAAAGTGACCTGGTCCAAATCCGATGGACAATTAGCTCCTTCCTTTGATAATATCCATATTCAAAAGTGCCGTAATTATTTGTTTAAAAAAATAATCCTGGAGTCAGTTGTAGGACTCTTGTGTCAGTAAACACAAGAGGAAGTCTTGAGCAGACAGAATGAGCACAGAAAACAAACTGCTTGATGCTTAGTAGCCTGAAGAAACAATAAGCTGGTTTTATTACAAGTTTGGGGAAATAAGAAAGTTCTGTGAAGTGACAGCCTGCCGCTTCAGATACTTCACAGAAGAATTGAAATTATTCTAGAAATGTATGCACTTGTTTTATCAGTGGGCCATTTTACCAGTAACTGTTAATTAATGCCAGCCCCTGATTTCCATCTAGGAGATGCAATTATAAATCTTCAGATACATATAGCAAAATATGCTATCTGGGAACAGCAGAGTAGAGATAAAGCAAAGCCACTGCCAGAAAATAATATTCAGAAAAGCACAGCTGAATTCAAAAGAAGAACTCATTTTTATGGCATTAAAAACTCTTATTTGTAAAACAGAAATACAATTTCTGTCGGGAAGGTTTATGATACTAGTCATTTCCTACAAACATACAAGTTGAATAAGAAACAGTCAGAACACAGCAATGGTAATGTTGTTTATTATAATATCATCAGCTGCTCATTTCAGCCACAGATCTGAGATTTGTCGGCTGAATGTTCGGAATATCCTTATTTTTTTGTAGCAAGATCTGTTTAGAGAGTGGTTGAGCTTTGAAACACAGGTTGCATTATATTACTTCTCTCCCAGTTCTTATGTGTATGATATGGGTTTCCATGCAGAATCAGATCGGCATTCTTGGCAATATAAGAAAATTCTGAATCATGATGCACTCCCAAAACACAGCTTAGAAACCAATTTGTGAATGTATCCTATGTTAGCAAAATACTATTGAAACATTCATTGGAATGATTCATTGGTATCCAGGAGAAATGATCAGTGGACCAGGAGATTATCCCTACCTTCTAATATTTAAAACTTTATGCAGACACATTGAATAGATTTTATATATATTTAGTTCTCTGCAACATGTGAGGGAAGAGAAAAAATTCATTTTCTCAATACCTTCAGATAAAGCCATTGTGTGGATTCCATGCCCAGCTGTCTGCTAGATGTTTTGCAATGGAACTAGACAGGAACTCAATATTTAGATTTCTTCTTGAATGACAATATTGCCACCGTAAGTGGTTTACTTTACCTCTTGAGCTTCAATCTCTCTGTAAAACTGGCATGATCTTATTCTCACAAAACCATTTTGAAAATTAAATAGGATAATACATGTAAATGTGGATAGTGTAAGAGAAATACCCAATAATATTAGCTGTTCCATTAGTACCATTAAATCAGTACCTCTTAAAAATTCACTGTCTTTCACCCAACATGTTCTTCCAAGTTTTTTTCATTTTGGCTAGAAATATGAGTTTTCTTTGATACTTTCTTCTTTCCCACTTCCCTAATCCAATAGGTTTTAAACACCAGCCAAATTTTAATACTAATGTTACTTGTATTTATGCTTATATTCATATCTCTACAAATAATACACTAGTTCAATTTCTTATTTTTTTTCTCCCTCAACCGTTGGATTAGTTTTCTAAGTGGACTCTCTATCATTCACCTCTTTCAATAGGAGTGCGGACACAAAAGAGCTGCCAAATTTATCTTCCATTGACACACTTTGAGTTGTACCACAGTCCTACTCAGAAACCTCCAGTGGTTTTTCATTTCCAGTCAAGAAAGGCTGGCATGTAAAACCTTCCATGGTCTTGTCCTCAATTCACCTACTCCGGCCTGATCTTCCATACCAGCGCTCCAAACAAAGTTCTCCCCCAGCCCAACCAGCCAGTACCTCATTCTAGAAATGCCTTGTATTTTCTCAGTTCCATGACTTGGCTCAATCTTTTCTTCCACCTGAGATGCCGTTATTGTTCTGAGAAGATTCCTACTCGTTCCTTAATGCTCACTTCAAACACCACCTCTTTCATGAAGGCTTCCAAGACGCCGTGTTTATCCCCTTTTCTAACTATGTTGACTGTTTTTTCCTGTAATACTTTTAACATACGATTTGCATTCAAATTATTTGTGTGTGTGTGTGTATATATATATATATATATATATATATATATATATATATATATATATATAATCCTTGCTTCCAGGTTGTCATCTCCTTGACAATGAAGACTCTGTTTCATTCATCATTGTATATCCTTTCATTCCTTGCTCAGGGTCAGATGCTGGAAAAATGTTAATGGATCCATAAATGTAAGTCTTTATCAAATTTATTTTGTGACTTTCATTGTTGTTATGTATACCCTCTCTTTACAAAACACATCTTTGCTTTTCCCCATTTTGTCTTTTATTGACAAGAAGACTCCACCCAAAGGATATACTCGAAGTGTGCACTGGTTTGTTTTGGTAATATGTCAGCACAGGTATTTTGCATTGAACATCAGCAAAAATTGACTATGCCCTAAGATTGTGTCAGTGTCAGTTACACTTGTTTCATTGGTATGAACACAACTCAAATAAGGAAGTTTTAGCATCTATCTATCTATCTATCTATCTATCTATCTATCTATCTATCTATCATCTATATACTGCCTTCTAATTTTCAAACTACCTTCCCAGCTCTTATGTTGCACTTGATACTTAAATGGCAATATGGGAACAAGTGTTCTGATTACTACTCAAAAGAGAAGAAAATTGTCTTCCCAAGAAGGGTAAGTGGCTTGCCTAAGATCATGAAGCTAGGAAGCAATAGAAGTGGAAGCAGAAATAGAAACTGTCTTCTAGATGCTAACCATGTGTTTCTTCATTTTAGTATCCATTTGAATTCTCCACTATTTCATTCTTCCGACTTCTAACTTTCTAGGGGTCCTAGAATTATCTTTTGCAGTATATAGTCTTGCATATGCCATATATTCCTGTTTCTCCCCTAGTATGGAGAGAAGTTTGGTTTCAACTAATTTTTTTCTTTTACATAATTTATTTCATATCCTGGTTATGATATACCTAATGTGTGTGTGTGTTTAACTTTTTGAGATATTTTGCATATAATATAATGCCCTCATTCTGAGTGGACATTAGATGGGTTTGGACAAAAGCATATATTAGTGTATTCCCAGTATCGTCAAGATATAGTATATTTCTATTATACTTAAAAGTTCTTTGTTCCCCTTTGTAGCACATCCCCCATTGCGAGGCCACCAGTAATTTGCTCTCTGTCTGCCAATCATTTAAAGCTGTGCTCCATATCATCTGTATCTGAGTTTGATCACACCCCACCTCTGCTCAAAGCCCTCTCTGGGCTTTCCTGCTCACTCAGAACAAAAGTCCACATCCTTCAAATGGCCCACAGAGCTCTGGGTACTCTGCCTTCACATGTCCCTCTCACCTCATTTTCTACAACTTTTCCGGAACATTTCCTATGTTCCTTCTTTAAATTATTTTCTTGATGTCTTCTCAACTTGAATATGCACAGGAAATGCTGGAGATGTCATTTAAATGGATATTCTGGTTCCATAGGTCTGAAATTGGGCCTGACATTCTGCATTTCTAACAAAATCCTAGATAATGCTGACAAATTTTGACTACGAAGGAGCTAGGGCATTTATCACCAACATAAGAGCAGAGACTTGGTCTGTTTGTTTACCACTGTATTCTCAGTGCCTTGACAGTGACTTCCTTGTAGCAGCTGCTCAATAAGCAGTCAATAGCCAAATGAATACGTGGCTGACTGAATTTTAAATTTAAGGAAATAAGGCATAACTTGCTAAGGAGTTTCTGTTTTGACTGACTCTGCAGTCAAGACTGTGGGGAAACTAACTTTGGGTCTCAGTTTCCTAATCTACACAAAGAGCACTGAACATCACCTCTAAGGTCCTTTCTGGCACGAAGAGTATTATTCTATGAAGTGTTTGAGAAAGAATTTTTCAGCAATTGTTTGAAAAAACAATTCCCTAGAATCTGAAAAACAATTTTTCAACCAAATCGGAAGGAAAAGCAATTTTGTAAATGTCACTGAAGCTCTTCTATTTTTTTTTCTTAAGTGCTGTTCTTTCTCCCTGCTCTCAACAATCTTTAGTCAAGAGCTTCCAGTGTGTTTTCAGGACAGTTGTCTGCTGAGGCTTATAAAAAGGAAAAGACTCAGACCGTATTCAAAGCCATGAGGAATCTCAAGCGAACTGACACAATACCCAGCGAGACTTTTGACAAAAGTGAGCTGTTAATGTGGAGAACGTTGGGGGGACATACACTGATTAAAACGATCAAAAGTGGCTGCCAGTCTCACCAGTCCATTGCCAGTCTTCCCACTGACACTGCTTCTGCATCTCACTTGCTGGGGTTGAAGACATTTTGCCCTTTCCAATTAGGCAAAGATGGTGGGAGTATCCGGGGCAGGAATAGATAATTGCATGGCCAATTTCATGTCTATGAAAGAACAGGTCACAGAAAAACAGGGGCCCTGGGACCATTCGTTTCCGGGACTGTTACCCTCTTTACCTGGTGATTCAGAGAGAGCATAGTATTGCAAAGAGAAGAGGAAGCCACTATATGAGTTAAATAAATGCGTTTGCAGGACATCCTGACAGAACATCCTGGGTGCAGTGCTCCTGCTACAGAACATTTTTCAGTCCATTCAAAATTCTACCTCTGATTGGGATAAAAATTACTCACAGCTGGGTAATGAAACTGCATCTGTCTGTGTTCTACAGCTAGCTTAAGCCACCTCATTCCCCTTTATTTGATCTTAACTATATTGCTATTTCAAAATCTCATGCAAATGTAAAGGTAGGAAAGTTTGAAAAAGTTACATCTCAGATCTCTTCATGGCTTCCATATTTGAGACATTGCTTGTTGATTCAATACTAGATTATTAAACCATTATGTGAGGCATGGAGCAAATCATATACACCATTCAGCCAATACTCAAAAGATAAATATTTTCAAAAGATAAGTGAATGTCCTTAACTTTCATCAATCAGTCAACATGTCTCCATTTCATCATTTTTGTCAGTCAGTCATTCAGTTGCCACAGTCATTTACAGGACTGTTTATAAGACTCGGAGAATCAATAGTGCCAGACAAAGAGTTCCTCAGTGTGTCCAGGAGAATGGAGCTAGGTGACTCTTTGCCACTGACATCTCTCCTTTGAAGTTATCTCAAAGCTTTTCTCCTACCATGTTATTCCTCTGCTCCATGGCCTTCAAAGGATCTCTTCTGCCTGTGGAAGAAAGTCTGAACATCTTGGAATGGCATTCAGTCTTCTTCAGTGTTTATCAAAGGTTAGTGGTTTGCAGCGCTACTAAATGGTAAAGCCCAAATACCAACCCAAATGGGGTTGGCCATAAAGTCTTAATTTCTCATTTTTACTTTATATAGCCTCTCACATAATCTATCTAGAAATGTTTAATCCAGAAATGCTCAACCAAGGTAAGATCCCCACTACCTAAAATGGAAAAGACGGCAGAAAACAATTAAGGTGTCTTTCCATTCTCAGCAGTAATGTGAGATCTGTATGCCTTTTCTTTCCATGTGTCTGTGGGTATGACACTCTTGCACTGTGCAGAGCCAGGTTGAAATAATAATAATGTGCCTCATTACATGAGCAGTGGGAGAATTATTTAAAAATAAATAGAGAATCAGGGCTCTAAATCATTGGCTTAGAACAGCTTTGGAAAAAGGTTGTATTTTCAGGAGTCAAAAAGAAGTTCTTTCGTCAATAGATCAATTGTAAGCATAACAATATTACCTTTATTCGCTGTCTGTCAACAACAGGGAGAAGGTGGGAATAATTCTAATCATTAGTTATATCTGACACAACCTCCAACGTACAATTTATCAATGAGGGTTTGTGATGAGGTGTGCTTCAATGGTTTGGAAACATTTCAAAGAAAAACTAAGTCGTGGGGTAATTTGAAAGACAGGAGGGAGGAAGTTGTCTGGAGGCTCCAAATGAATTGGAAAGAAGGTTCCTATGAAAGGATCCATACAGCCTGACAGGTTCAAGAGGCAGGCTTTCTGAGATATAATGTTCTTCTGATTCTGGGCTGACAAGCTATTTTCTTTCTGTCTGCTAAAATACGCAAGGCTGTTTCCATGTTGTGATTTACAACTGGGTTAAGTTTCATCCACCTGTGGGGCTCCTGCAGACTGCTCCTGTGTTATCAGTGAGAGAGCATGTTTTGATAGAAGCTTCACCACCTCAAGAAAACTGGAGAGTGAGAAGTCCCACCTTGTTTTCCAGATGTGACGGTGATTGACAAAGCAAGAGATTTTCAAGCAATAGCTCATCCAGCAGTTACCAAAGCTCAATAAGGACTTCTATATAAATGCATTTTATAATAAATGAAAAAAAGAGCTGCAAACCTTGTTTTATTGAGTAGGGTATAAACAGGATCTTTTAACAATTTCTTGACAAACTGATATCATAATTATGAACTTCAATGACTATGTTGTCCTATGTGGGAAATAGACTGAATCACTTATTTTTATATCAATCATTAATTGATTACCTGTATTGTCAAGTCACTGGGCTAACACTGGAGTTTCCGTGGAGAATAAGATTGACATAACTTCTAAACTCATGAGAGGAGCTAAGACATGGAAGACCATTTGGTCAAATCGCAGTCAGAAAAGTTTTTTATGTTCTTATTTCTGTTATTCCCATCAGTGTCTGTGTTTTTAAAATGTCACTAATTTAAAGAACAGAAAAGAAACAAGGACAAATATAAATAAAGAGAGAAAGAGAAGAAAGGAAAGAAAGAAATAAAAGGAAAAGAAAGGAAAGAAGAAAGAACAACCGTGGGTGTCTACTCTGTGCTAAGTATAATCTTAGGTACAGGGATATAACAATATTCCCTGTTGCAAGCAAGACAAGTAAGTCCTTCCCTGTCTTCTAAGAGAGAGATTGTAACTTATCAATCATCTTTCATTCTATACAGCATCAGCATTGCACCGAAAATAACTGCAAAATATGTGTTGACTGGGTGACTGATTTGGTCCTTGAATAAATGAATATAAATGGGCATGTTACAGGCTGGGAAAATGTACTAGACAAGTTAGTTTGAAAGGCATCCCAAATCAGAGACAAATAGTTTTAAACTATGTTCTACAGAGCATTTCTTTAGTGTCTTCCTGAGATCAGGTCCTCACACTCTGACAAATCGTTCCACTTTCCATATAAGTGACCGAAGAAACTGTTCTTTCTTAATCTTAAATGGCATTTCCATTACACTTTGATAAACTAAAAATAAAAACTAAGAGTAGAGTGAAAATATTTGATGATTTTTTGTAAGAAGAGTTGGTTAAGAAGTTGGTCGTAAAAATAAAATGGGTAATCAAAAGTGTAAGATAGTTTTAATTTGTTCTTATTTTCTAGTCGCAGAATTGTGGCATTGCACTTTGATATCAAGAAATAGAATTGTTTATATCTTTGACAAAGTGTCAGGTTTAGCATGTAACAGAGAAAGGTGAGACAAAGAGTAAAATAATGCTAGGTGCTGGTTAATTTGTGGTATACCAGCATACTTTTAATAAGGGGATTGAGTCTGTCCTGTGTTGATACCTACAAATGTCTCTTTATTTCATAACATGTACATATATTTTAATTATCTTGACAATATGCTTATTAATAACAAGTAAAACTGACTGAATCCATGGACTATCAATACCGCAATGCAAATAACAGCTCGGGTCTTTTACTCATATATCTACAAACTGAATATGAATTTTGTTATCCAGCCAAGAGGGACACTAGTCAACAATTCTAATAAATTTAATGTGGATTCAGGTGGTCTTTAGTGAGTTCTTCTTAATTCACTTCCTTAGTTATTCTATCAAGCACTCCACAATCATGGAAAGGTAGTTTCATAGATTGAGACATCTTTCTTCAGTATAAAGTAATTTTTATTTTGTTAAAAGAAATTCTAATCCAAACATAGTTACTATCCATTTAAAAAATATATAAAAATGCTGTTTCTAGTAAATATTTGGAAATTTCAGCTAAATGTCACTGCACTATTGCAATCAATTTCCATAAGAGAAAATTATACTAGAGGGTTTTAGAAAAGTTCTTTTTTAGAACATTCTACTTGGAAAAATACTACCCAAAAGTTTTTTTTTTTCTTTCTAGAGCTGACTGTCAGATATATCCATTCTTTATCCAGAAGTTCTACATATCACAGATATGGATAGTTCTGGATGCTGTTTTCTGAGAAAGCAATTTAATTCCACATATAGTAACTCTGCAGGCTCAGGTGAATCTGCAATACTCATCAGTCAGAATTCCTCACACTGTTTTGTTAATAAACACTTGGGGAGGGACTGTAAATTTGTTTCAGACTCCTATTTTCCTTTCTATCAGATTCATTAACTTTTAAAAATTTCCTCATATGCGATAAAAGTATAACATGGGCTTAAGAAAAGAATCAATATGACTTCTGTGAGAAGAGTAAATTGTGACTAGCTGTGGGAGTCATTTACTAGTGATAGGGCCTCACTTTGAGAAAGGAGAAATGGGCATGGTTAGGATTGCTAAAACCAGTGATAGTTCAGAATTCAGACCATCTACATTTATTGAGGAGTAAGAACAGAATTCTGACATCTGTTGAGGTTATTCCTAGTCTTGACTGTTTTTCTAAAGGAATGTTCCCAGACTTAAGAAAGTTTTGAACTTCACATATTCAGAGTTCATGAACATATGGATATAACCATATGGTAAGGATTTTAATCACACTCATATTTGCAGAGAAGATGCTTACTTTATATTGTAAACCTTTCCCTACTCTATGGCAATTCCAGAAATCGAATGTCCCTTGCTGTGCTATTGTGTTCAAACTGTTCCCTCTGGATGTATATGACAGTCCTCCAGGAAGAGAAGGTATCTATTCTTCCACCCTTTACAATCTAGGCTGGCTTGTGACTGTGTTAAACCATATAAGATGGTAAAAGTGATGCTCTCCCAGTTCTGGGTCTAGTTGTTAAGAGGACTGGTACTTTCGGCTTCTCGCCTCTGGAAGTACTGAATTGCCATATAGGAAGGCCAAGCTACTCTGCTGTCAAGAACACTGAGACACCAGGCACGTGAGTGATGGTCATCTGGAATGTCTAGCCCATCTGAGCCTTCAGATGATTTCGGTTCCAACTACCATTTCAACTATGTGAGAGGCCAAAAATGGGAAACACCCCACAAAGCGCAGTCAGCCCCTGAAGTTGTGGGGTGGTTTGCTACATAGCAAAAAGCACATGCCCTCTTAGTGAAATAGTTGAACACTTGTATGAATGACAGAGAGCTGTGAGACCAGGATAAACTGGAGAGTCAGAATTGGCCACGTGAGAAGGCCCATGATTTAAACCACAGAAAAACTCATAAGGGGCGTACAATGGTAGTTTTTCTCCATATTTTTTTTTTTTTTGTAAATATACAAACTTGCTTTCTCTTGAAAACTAACAGCTTTGAGAAACATTTGGAAACTAAAGAAGAGAAAAACATTCCCCATGACCCTACCATCCTTACATTATTGCAGTTAGCTATCTGGTAATGTCCCACCAGGCTTTGTTTTTGTTTTTGTTTTTTGATCATGTGTATTTCATTTCACTTCATTAAACATATATAATCAAAGGTGGATCTAATTTAGTGATGCCTGAAACTTATATACCTTAAGGGGGAAAAAATTCTTAGTGTAAGAAAAATTTTAAATGGTTTTACTCTAACATTTTTTTTTACAAGTCTATAACCATGTGAAACACATTGCTACAAATTCTAAGATGCCCTGCAACATTAGTTTCACTCGCTCGTGTCAAATTACTGTTGATCACAATATATAGTCACTTACTGTTATTTTCTCATATTGAAAAGAGTTTGCATCTTTAAGCCTATTTTTTTATAATATGAGCTTTAAAGATTGCATATTTTTCTTTTGAGTCAGTGTACTCTAATTGCAGTAATGCAGAGTGCTTGAACCTTAGAACTGCTGACATTTTGGGCTTGGTAATTCTTTGTTGTGGGGGACTGTTCTGTGCCATTACAAATGTCTCTCTCCTAGGGTGCGAAACTGCCCCTCCTCTTGAGAGCTGCTGCCCTAATAAATCTCCTACTCTGGTTACTTATATAATTTCCTTTTTCATCATTATAATTGAAACATATTTTCATGAATAGGATTTTTTTCCATGGTTAACTTTTTGCCTTAAGTTAAACTCTTAGAAATGGAATTATTATGTTAAAGAGAAAGGCATCGATGTGGCTTTTGATGTATACTCCCAAATTTCCTTCTTCAAAAAGTTTATAGTTATCTGAATTATGGGCAACACATTTTACTATAGACGTAGATATATATGATATATTATAATTAAATATTATAATTAATCATAACAAAATAGTATATTTAAACTACACAATATATTTAGGGTATTATAATTAAATCCATTTATTTTGTTAATAAACTCTATTGCCTGAAAGTCTTTCCTCCTATAGAAAACAATTAGCAAAGATTCTGAATTGACTTTTTATTTTAAAATTTAAAAAATTGTATTTTGGAAAAGAATTGATCTATTTCAATCAACTCACAGAAAAAACTTGAAGATACCATTCTAGTTTGTTATTTTTCACGCTGTCTGCTTGCTTTAGCCCTTCACAGGAAAAAGTCTGCATTTGAATTGAGAAAGCAAGTGGTACAACTGTTCCAACATAATTGACTTCTGGAATAGAAAACCTGTTCTTCCTGCTCTGGTTGTTTCATGGATAGGGCAGACAGACTAGGCTTCCCAGCCTGTGTCTACACCTGTCAGGATGAATAATTAACTGCAGCCCTCTTTTCCCCTTGCCATCACTGCAAAAGCCTCATTATTCTTCCGCCACCCAACCCAAAGATAAATAAAGATCTCAGTTTTGTTTTAGGAACAGAATCTAAAAAATTGCTTTTTGCTCTCTTTGTTGCCTGCTGTGAAGACCCCTTCTCTTTGAGAGAAAGCTCTCAACCCTGTCCCTCTTTCCCAGATGGTTGAAAACAATGATTCCCGCTGTTTTACTCCAGTTCCACAATGTATAAATAGTAGGCCAGATTTCTCTCCTGGCAACTCCAACAAGTTTTGCTTTTCATGAGTTCTCAAGTTCCTCCAACAGGACTGTCTCCTTTACTCCACTCCTGCTCACTGTGTGATGGTCAAAGATCTAAACCACTACAGGGGCAGATTTGCACATGCTGGAGGAATTGACATAGTACAAGTAGCCAAAGAGCTTTTTCTATCACATTAGGAATATTCCATGAGAGTTTACATTCACATACAACATTTCTCAAGGTGATTAAAAAGGAGCATTTTTTCTTTCATCTATCCATCTCTCTCTTCATTTCCTTCTTCCTTCCTTCCTTCCTTCCTTCCTTCCTTCCTTCCTTCCTTCCTTCCTTCCTTCCTTCCTTTCCTCTCTCTCTCCCTTCCTTTTTTCCCTTTCTTTCCCTCCCTCCTTGAGTCCTCTTTCTCCCTTTCTTCCTTTCCTCTCACTGTCCCATTTTTTCTTTGGCCTCCAAAATGTTTTTACCAAATTTCATGAAAATTTCATGAAAATGGAAGTACAACAGGAATTATCTTTTAATCTTAGTCTGTTCTCATTCACACTCTTGAATTCGCAAATGCCTTTATGGCTTTTCTATTTCTGTTTAATGTGAGTCTTCAGAATTAGTTAATATATGTCTGCCATATTTACTTCCCAGAAATGTCTAATAAAAGCGGACACACAAATGAAGTGCTTATGGCACGGAAGTGAAAAACAAAAGAAGGAGTAGGAACACCTCTTTAGCAACTCTCTGGGAAGTTGGAGGAGGTTGGTGTGAAATGCAGGCTGCATGGGTCTGGAAGAAACTGCTTCCCTACCAGCTGCCTAGCAACCAAAATGTGCACCTGATCAGGCTTTCAATGGGCAAGAGTATGCAGAGCCTGTGTACTTAGTAACTGATCAAACAGCTTTCTGGATGAAAGATCTGATATTACCAATAGCTCAGAAGAGTTCAATAGATTTCTAACTCAAATACTTGTTATAGTATTTAAATAGAAATACTCTCAAAATACAGGCAAGATAGAATTGGTTTGTAAAACATAATAAATAGGCAAATAAGACACTTTCTAGACTAAGGTAGAAAACAAAATAACGAATGTCCCAAAGAATATAATAGGTCTCTTCATACCCCAACTTACTTATTACTTGGGCTTTGGGTATTAGATCCAGCAGAGCCCAGTAGATTGGATTTCAGTATTAAACTCATTATTACCTCTACATTGCTGTATATATTATTTTTCACTTCTAGGTTTTAAAATATAGTCAAATGAAATGAAACTAAAAGTTATAAAACAAGATAACTCGCTGTAACAAATTCATGGGTGCTAACATTTTGGATGAGTAGTAACAATTTTTGATGTCATATTATCACAACAATTTCAAGAAATGTATTTTTTAATCTAGAAGAATTTGTAAAATCTTGATGAACTATTTTTTCTATCTCATTCCCTTCTACCCACAATCTCCTGGGGTGGTTAGGATTAATTTTTTTTTTTTACATGAATAAAGAGGTAATATCTAGAGGTGGAAAAAGTGCTAAAATTTTGTGAGAATTGATTTGTATGAGCACCACATATCCTGCTGAATAGATTACAGGGACAAACATGAAACATTGGCTTAGTTTACTAGCAGGGAGTGTTTTAGGTATGAGGAATATATTTACATATTAACTTCAACATTACGTTCTAATTGCAACCATTATGGCTTGCCATTTTTGTTCAGAAAGTAAATTTCTTTAATCTAGTTAGTTTAGATTACAGTCAAAACATTATAAAACATGCATCAACTATATTCACCCGTTTCTCTGGAGACGTGAGTAAGTACTGCAAGTATAATTTAGTGCGGTGTTTATCTCCATAATATGAAGCCTTTTACAGAGCAAAGAGTTAGAGTCCTTTTTCACATGGTTGAAATAACTGCTAACAATGTACACTTCTCTCTGTTGAAACTTACATTTTCACTCATTATTTGTCACTCTTCTTTAGGCAAAAAGACCATGACCCTATCTATCTTTCTAAAGTCTCTGCTTCACTTTTCTGACTTCAGCACATGGGTGTGTCAGGGCCCAGTTTTAATTTTCATTATCGATTGTCATCTAATTAAAAAGTCCCATCCTTATATGATTAGACTGATTAATGGAATATAATAGAAATCCATTAGTAAGCCAACATTACAATAATTTGGCATATTATAAGGTGACATAACAAATAGGTAGTGAGAAAGATGAACTATCAATAAAAGCTACTAGTACAATTGGGATCTGGGAAAATGTTGGATCCCTACCTCACATTTTTGATGGAAAATAAAACCAGAACAAATCAAATGCTTGGCGAAAAAACGAAGAACAGTAGTCATATTAATAATAGTCAAATAAGACTTTCATAATCAATGAATTGAAGAGTAAAGACATTGAACAGTTGGAAAGTACAATCTATAATTTTGATTTAGTGGAGAATATAAATTTTGCTCAAGCACATGTGGGAATTTATAAAACCTGACCACATGTTAACAATTTAGCTAATGTTACAAAATTTCACAAAGTACTGATATCGTACTGAACACATTCTCTGACTACAATACAATTTAATTTAAATAAAGAATCAAAAATTATCAGAAACAACCCATCTTTTTATAAATATAAAAACACTTTTCCAAATGATTTATCATTCAAGTAGAAATAATAATGAAAATAAGGCTGTATTAAGAAATAAATTATAGCACAGACACTATGAATCAAAGTTCATAAAATGAAGTTAAAATAACACTTTAAAAGAAATTAGTCTAAATATTTGATTAGAGAATAAGACAGTTTTGAAGTTATAGATTGCTGCATCCAATTTAGAGACTGAAAAACTGTAACTGACAATTACCCGGATTCAAAATGTATAAGGAAGGCTTCATGCGTCAATTAGAAAAATTACAATCCAATAGAAAAAAAGGAGTGAGCAGAATACTTTAAGAATAATTCACAGAAGTGAAACCTAAATACACATCTGAAAAGATGATCAATTTTTTTCGTATTCAGGACATGCACATTTTAACCATAGTGAGATACGATTTAACACTTGCTCGATTGAAAAGTTTGACCTCAGCATGGAGTAACAATAATTCTCACTGACTCTCAATGATAAGATAAAGTAGACGACTTGTTTGGAAAAGTTAATCATTGTGTAGCTAGGTTGAAAATATCCATAGCACACAAGGCAGACATTTGAGTCCTAGTTATACTGTAAGAATTACAGAACTTCTGAAAACACACACAGTGAAAGATATTGACAAGAATATCCATAGGAATATTGTTTGAAACGGTAAAAAATGAATCAGCACAAAAATGTCTATCATTAGAATAGATAAATGAATTGCAGTATGTTCTACAATGACACATATACAAGTGAAAATGAAAAAAACTACTGTTCTGCACATCAACACGAACAATCTCAAAAATAGAATATTCTGAGGAAGAAGCATATTACAGAAGATTTTATACAGTATGGTTCCATTACATATATTAAAAATAATATGCTACTTAGGAATCTTTACATACATATATAACTGTCCTATTTAGGAATATGTACATACAGAGAGGTGGTAAAAACATAAAGAGAAAAAGAAAATCATAAGTAAAAATTCAGTATAGAGTTTACTTCTGTTGGAGATAGGTAGAGTGTCAGGAATGGGATTGGGGAGGAGCCTGCAGGGAGTGTATAGGGTTCTGGTGACATCCTTTGTTACCACAGAATAGCTCTACAGAGAGCAAGTTGACAATATCTACTAAAACCGCCAAACATGTACGCTTGTATAAAAGAATAATGCAAAAATAACCCCACACATGTATAATAAGTATACAAGGTTATTCACAGCATATCTATTTGTAATGCAAAATCCTGGATACATTCTAAATTCTATCAATATGGGATTGGTAGAATAAGTTATAGTTCCTCTATGCAATGAAATGTAATACAAAAGATTGCTGGAGCTCTTAATGAATCGATACATAAAGACTTTGAATAATTCATAAGTTAAAAAAAGGTTTAAAATATTGTGTATTATATGTCTGTGTTTGTATAAAATTAGGATGAAGGATGTATATTTAAATATATATGCAAGCTCAAAATAATATATTTTAAAATATATGCAAAATTAAGATCATTGTTAGAGGGGAAGAAAACTATAATTTTATACATTTCCTATGCTGAATTATATGCAAATATTACTTCTAAAGAAGGGAACAGAATGGCTGAAAAAAGATAACTGGTTTTATCATTCATCATTAATTTGTTCCTTTTGAATTTAGGGACTGCGATACAGTGTTTGTATTAACTATTGATAAAATAAAATAACATTAAAACAATCAATGACACAACTATCCAGTTCTTATTCACTAGGTCTTTGTCAAAAGACTGAACCTAGATCTGTCAATGGGCTATTTAAAGTCCCTACAAATGCTCCTTGTGCATGTTGGAAGCCATGCAGGACAGTGGCACTGTCCATATCCTCTTGAAGGAGGAGCAATAAAATACATTTAAAACAACATAGAAGAAAATTAAATTGACTTTTTCTCACAGATATATGAAATTATTAATAATGCCATAAAAATAAGATCATGAAATTACTATAGTTTTTTATATATTTTATAAATTTTATGAGAATACACTCAAAGTGTATCAACAATTCTTGACATAGAATGAAAACAAATAAGTAAAAACATTCAGTAAAAAGTAAAAGTATCAAATGTGTGAGTTTGAGAAATGATAAATAGCTGATGTTGAAGGGACTGGAAGTGCAAACCACCTACATGTCCACCATGAGAAATCATTAGGAGGCACTTGTGTTGAACTATATTTTCACTGTTGAGCATCATATTTTAGTAGCTTCTTCTTAGGCTTTCTTATCTCTTATTTTGTGCTCTTTAGCATTGTTTAGGCAATACCCTTTCAATTTCTTTGGGAATTGTCACAACCCTTTAACCTCTTTTATCTCATCAAGGAGGCTGAGAATTGGATACGTATGATCTAATCTTGGCTGTGTGTGTCCTTGGGTAAGACACATAAACTCTCTGAGCTTTAATACCATTTTGTATAGATGCTAATGTCCCTTCCAAGTCTATCATCCTATAATGCCAGAGTCAGTGCCAGAAGGCTTCTGAAATTCTTGCAGCCCTCATTAATAACTCCTTTCTACACTGACACAAATTAGAGCAGGGGTTCTTTGAATCTTCTCTTACAGGATGCTATCAGCTACAGCGATTGAACAAATAAGATTTTACCTTCTTTTCCATAAGAAGTGTGAAAATATATGGCTCCTGGCACTGATTCATCAGCTCAACAACCTTTAGACTGATATCTTTACGGTTCTACTGGACAGACCCTCAAAATCATATGATGAATTCTACTGATGCTGCCAAGTGAGATAAAGACTATTTCTTTAACCAGGCAATTCCCCACCTTCCTACTTGAGGCAACCACTGCTCGAATATCTATGACTACATACTAATTTTGCCTTTTCTATAAGCTCATATAAATGGAATCACAGTTATAAAATCTTTTGTTTCTGGCTACTTTCATTCAATATACATTTTTTTGAGATTAATTCATGTTGTAGTAATTGCTGAATAGTATTATATTTTATAAATATACCACCATTTCTTCATCTATTCCTTATTGATGGATGTTTAGATTTTTTCCATTTTGGTGTTATAAATGAATAAGGCGGCTAGGAACATTGTTGTAAAAGTCTTTGTGTGAATCCATTGTCTTCATTTGTCTTGAATAAAAAAACAGAAGTGAAATTGCTGGGCTATATGGTTAATGTATGTTTAGCTTTATAAAACACTGCTAAGGAGTCTTCTAAAATGGCTGTACCATTTACATAGTTAATTTTGATGACTATATAATTCTGGAATTGATACATCATCAATTATGTAATTTTTCTAGATTATTGAACATTTAATTTATAGTGTTAAAATGATGCTTTTTAAAAAATAAACAATGCTGAAATAGACCCCTTCATGCAAATAATTTTTATCTGTTACTGAAATATTTCTGATGTTGGAGTATTTACTTGAAATAGGGGCAGAGTTGCTGGATATTATCATGACTTCTTAATTTCCCAAAAGTCTGTGGTAGCTTATACTTCCTCAACAAATATGAGAAGTATTACTGTTTTAAAGTTCCTTCTTTATTTTTTATTGAGTTTTAATGTGCATAACATTAAGTGTACAACTTGATGAATTTTCACATGTGTAAAATACAATAGCTATGGTCTAGATCAAGATATAGAACATTTTTGGCACCTTATAAATCCTCATGCCTTTCCCAGATTATATCACACCTCACAAAAGGACCTACTATACTGACACTGACCCCATTAAAATGATTGCATTTGTGTTTACACTTCAGATAAATTGAATCATACAGTTTCAACCTTATATGCCAGGTTTAAAAGACAAAATAGAGTTATTGTTCAAACCCAATCTTAATTTCTGATTTGATGGAAATGAGAAGCAACATTTAATAAAAACAATGGTCACCATTCGCTGAGCTCTGGAATGCACACCAGGTGCCACCTAAAGAATTTACACCTTTAATTTTATTTAATCTTTTCAATAACCAAATAAGATATAATTATATCCATATTATGAATAATAAATCTGAAGCTAAAAGTTGAAATTAACTTGCCCAATCTCACAAGGCGAGTATGTGACTCAGCAAGAGTGCATACTGAGGTCTGTCTGACATCATCCAGCTGTGTCTGACATCATGGCCCATGCTTAACCTATGTCTGAACACGAGTGCTTTAGAGATGTCAGACAAGTATCTAAATAATTTAGAGATGTCAGACAAGTATCTAAACAAATATCAGAGGATGCTTTTACTGGTTCTGCTTTTCTCTATTCTTTAATAATTGCTAAAGGCAAGCTGCTAGAGATGAGGATCAAAAGTCAACTTGGTGACTAGTGCAATTGTCCAGCATGATTTTCTGAATCGATCGTGTTCTTCAGTCATTCACAGCTTCACTAGAAAACTGAAACAGTAGATGTATACTAACACTGCACCCCACAGCTGGCCACATTACTGGTAATAAGGGTCATTTTTCATTATAATGCAATTATTACCCCCACGATATCAGTGTATAAAATTATATAGAATATAATGAACGAAGTAGCCAATGCTGGAAAAACAGCATGAACTCAAAAAGCACACTATGAGTAAAGACAACTCTTACACTGAACATTTTACCGTACTGGAGGACAATAGTGATGTTCACTGCCCAGGAAAGAACAATAGAAAGGTAAGTCAAAGCCAGGACTTAAATCTGAAGGCAGCTGGAAGCACAAGGCACCAATGCATCCAAGAGATTTCCTAATCCCAGCTGGAAAACAGATATTAATATGTATAATGGATTGGAAATTACAAGTGGGTTTTTGCATTACAGAAACAAGGTCCCAGTTAAAATCAAATCAAAGAAAGATGTTATAATATATTTGATAAAAATGCACATATTCAGGAAATTGTCATCATCAAAGGAAATGATGGAGCCAGTACTTAAATATAATTTTCAAGTCTTTGTAATAACTTCATTCATAGGAATAACCCAACTGGAATTTTTATAAATTCCTTTTTAAAAGTTTGTAATATAAAAGAGGTAAAATTGTATGCACATAAATCACAAGTACATGTCAATGAAGCGTTACAAAGTTAACACACCAAGTAACCTCCACCCACATTACAGGACATATACTGTGTCCCTGGAGGCACCCACATGCCCCACCCTTGTTACAATCCCACTCTTTCATCTTAAGTGTAACCATGGTAACACATGACTGCAAGTAAACATACGGATGCTTTAGAAAAAAATATAATGAAAAAATTGTCATCCAATATTAATTTTCATTTTGAGGAGTTGAACAAATTAACAGTATAGAGTTACTGAAAGAAAAGATGAAAACCTTCTGGTACCCAAGCAGAAAGAAAAGTTCATTTTCCCTCACATTATATTGATTTTTTAAAATTTTACTTCATTTAATTTAAATGTTACCAATGGGTAATACAGAGTTGAGTTTTCTTTGAACTTTAACATACGACAGCAACACAAACTGTTGGTGAAACAAAAATTGAGTTAGTTTTTCCAGTGTCTGTATGAAGTGATTGTCCTGAAGTCTGCTTTTTAAGCTCTTCCAGTGCCCAAAGGCATACATAACACAATCAGTTATAGATGGAATGAATTCTGTCCCCTTGGTTTAGTTTTTTAGTGTGAAATAAATCAGGCTAATTGAGATTGATTAACTGAATTTGGCCTTATCAAAATTATAATCGAATTAACTACAACATTTCCATGCAAATATTTATGACATTCAACCAAAAATAAATGCAAACCTTGAAAATGCTTATGAATACATAATACTAATTATAACTGAACAGCATCCATGTCTGCCAAGATTAAGCTTTTTCCATAATTGGTCTGCAGTTGGCTTTTTCTCTTCTATCTACATAGGACATTTTATACTGAATTTATGTTCCCTTTTCCATCCACCAGCCTTCAATCTAAGACTGAAAAATTACTTTTTTTCTTTACACACACACACACACACACACACACACACATGCACACACACACGCACACACACACGCATGCACACACACATTTTTTTTGTCAGCAGCTTTCTTCCAGACACTGGATGGCTCTGTAAAAGCAACTGAAAGGATGTAGGTTGCTAATTATGATTTTCTTTTAAATATTTCATTCATTTATTCATTCATTTTTGTGAGAGCAAGTGGTTGAACATTTGGCCTCTACTCTTGCCTCTCCAAATATTCTCAGCAAGCCCTAAAGCCTCCCGTGATGGTGCTTTAGAAGCAGGTGCTGCAGTGTTCACAACTCTGGCAGTAAAACATCACTGTCACCACCTCCCTCTCCAACATCCCACCCCCACTGGGGAAGAATAAAACTATTTCAGGAGAAAAAGGAGAGGGTATGAATTACTTAGACAATATTTTTAGAAGACTTCTGAGCATCGATCAATAAATCTTGGAAAGTGCTATTCACTTTTCATACCATACACCCTAACTCTGGCTTATAAGTAGTGTACTAAAAAAGTCTCACGATTCCAACATTTTGTATAATTTTAGTAGACACTGCAGTGTGACACTTGGTTTTACTTCTTAATTGCATCTTCTGCTCCATTTAACTTTACCCAACCGGATTTATAAATATTTAATCAGATCACTGCTGCCTGCTTAAAAAAGGAAAAAGAAAACCTGGCTGATACTCTTGGCCAAACATGACCTTGAAAAGACACACAATGTTACTCTCACCCTGACTGACATTTAGAAAGGAAAAAAGTGCCATTGTTGATGAGCAAAATTGAGTTATAAAAAAAACAAAAAAAACTGACCCAGGCTTAGGTAGCTTGAAGTAACTAAAAAAAATCATTATTCCTGCCCCTTCCCCCAAAACCCAGAGAGATTAATTTTTATCATGGGTTATTGAATTTTCTGAATTACTGAAGTCATAAAGTTGAATTTAAATATTTTTTTCTTTAAATGTCTTCTTCAATATTAGCTTATAGAGTATTACAGTTGTGACTGGAGTATTTCTACTTTCTAATTTGGAAGTAAGAAGGCTTTTAATACACGCCACTGAAATAAATGGAGATTTGGAGATTTGTTTTGTTTTGATTTTGCTTCTATATTTGTACTTCGTTGCTGCTGTTGCCATTTTTATTTTTCAACTTTTAACTAAACATTGAAATGTATGTGGAAACTTTTATTTTGTATTTTAAAATTAATTAAACAACCTATTAACTATTGTAAAATCTTGAGTATTAGCATTGCCCTGCCTTATTCCATACAATACTTGCTCAACATGCTGGCCTCTGGGCAGGAGAAGCCTCAAGCAGAGTTTTCGGATTCCTCTGAGCTGCTGCTTCTGTGTATCACTGGGCCTCTCTCAGGAACTCAGATTCTCAAGGTCTCACCACAAACTCTCATAATGCACAAGCATCTTCCCTCTCACTCCACACTGATCTGAAAGCTATCTTGACCCCCACTGGATGCTGGATAACTTCTGCTCTTCACCTTTCAGTGAACCTCAACTGTGGTTCAGTAATTTAAATGATGTCCACTGATAACCATCACAGTAGCCAAACATTTGCTTTGACGCCTGAGACTCAATGAAATCCTCAGAGTGTTCCATTCTGTTTGTGAAAGACTGTGATTTTCCTGCCTTTTTTGTTTGTTTGTTTTTTGTCTTTGGGGGGTGGTATTCATATGTGTATTTAAATAGGATTAGGATTATTTACAAAGCTTCTCCTTGATTCTAATTCTAATGTTCCATGGACATCCTTATCTTTTTTCTGAAATCTCACAAATTCACAAGCTTCCTGGGCATTATCCGTCCAATCTCCACTTGTCTAGACCAGGGCCTGGCATAGAGCAGTGTCAGTACCTCACTCACAATGTACCATTTTCTTCTGGCAGAGGATGGTGAGAGTTTACAGTATTCTCATCATGAACTGCTTATTCTATTGAAGACCATGAACAATCTATGGCCAACATTCCATTTAATAGCTTGGTCTGCACATTTTAGCCTGTTTGACTACAATGCCAGCTTGATTCGGCCGTGCTTTAATTTGAGAATTTCTCATTTGAGAAGCAGAAGCATCATCCTATCATTCTTGCTTCAGTAATTTTTCCAAGTAAATATAAGCCTTCATTTAATAGTCTTGGCTTAATTATTCTCCTATGTTTAGAATAGTGTACAAGCAAGAAATTTTAACCTTTTTTATGGTTTAGAACATTTGTTTTTATAAACATTCTTTTATTTATTATGATAAAGAATATTTGATTCCTTGTTCTTAAATTATTTGTACTTAAAATGGCAGTGTCTGCTTTCCATATACAGAGGACTATTTTATCATTGCAAAATTATTTTCCTTATATTGCCTTTTCCTCATCCAAAAAAAGGGACATTACATTTTGTTTTGACTGTGTGTATCCAGTAGAAGAGGAAGTATGGAGAATGAGATGGTGAAATTAGAAAAGCTTTGGATTTTATTAGTCCATGCAGAATGGCCTGTGACCTTCCAGGAGGGTCTCTTGGTGTAACAGCATGAGGATGACAGCATAGATAAAATGAGTGTCTGGGTTGAGCTCCCCAGGAGCAGCCCAGAGATAGGAATCTGTATAAAGTGACTTATTGGGGGTGGAGAAAGAGCCAAGAGAAAATGTTGGTTTGGATTCTGAATACTCTTAGCGTGTTCTCAAGGGGAACTCTGGAGTGTGAACTGTATCTCAGAGTCTGTCTAGCCTGAATGTAAGGGGACTAGGTTTGTTTACAAGATTTAGGAGGCATAAGGACAGTAGAGGCATCCCCATCGAGTTAGCAAAAGGTGAATCCAATTGCTCAAGCATAATCTTCCAGAGGTGTTTGCAAGTTTGAGCTTTAGCACTGGCGCCCACAGAAGCTGGGTTATATAGACAGGGTACCAACCATATTTGCTACAATGGAGATGTCCTCGGTTAAAAAGAAAAGAGATTTATTTTACAGTCCTGAACTTCGCTTGGTTTCTGCATGTTTTTAATACAATTTCATCCTTTACTGGAGGTTTTTGTATTTCCTCTTCCTTTTGGTTGTTGTTACTGTTGGCACAGGGCACTTGAGTCTCCCAGCATCTCTTTATATTCCCAATTCTATAGCAAGTGACCTTGAATAAATATTTTAATTGCTTGAGCCCTTGATTCTCCTCCCCACTCTAATTCCTGATTCTTGGCTGTCTTCTTGATTCCAGTTCTATGTAAGTACTGTGTTTGATTAATTCTAAGATATATCTTTTTACATTTTAGTATCTCAGAAATTAAAATGTGATATACCATAATTACTGGCAAGTTTTTTTCCTCTAGTGCTGGTTACATAAATAGGGGTAATTTTTATAATCACTGGCATTTTAGATTTGATAAATATGGCAAATTATGCACATAACGGTGTATATAGACCATCTTTAAAAAATCTTCTTTACTTATATCTGTGTTTTAATGATAAAACACTGACTTTGAGGTAGACCTTTAGAATGCAGCCTGTGCTTCATGCTTCAGTACCAATGTATTTGAACTAGTACTTCACTATATGAAATTACATTCTCTGTATCACAATTTATTAGAAGGATTTAATTTATTAATGTAGAAGATAGTACATTGAAACATGAGCACATAGTAGGCCTTCAGTACATTTACTTATTCTCCTCCTTCTCTTTCTTAAGTCTTAAGGTAAATCTGCTGAATTCCATGTATAAATTGGCATCCTCCTAATTTGTTTAAATGAGGGCCTACCTAAATTAATACAAATTTCTGATGGAATTAAGGAAAATTATTGAAAAAATGATTTTTTTTTTTAATTCAAGAAAAAGTTACTGATACAAAGTTATTGAAGCAATGCCTAGGATTTGCCCTTAAGGTAGTAGTCTTAATAAATGGATAAGAATAATTTATAATTGGCCTTTTCTTTTTGCATGTGTAAAGTACTTAGACAGAGCTTATCTATGAGGTTAGACATATCTTCTATTGCCTACAGTAATAGTTCTACTTTTAATTTGTTTCTGGATAATTTTCTTTGAAAGTGTATAGTTAATACAGTCCCTGCCTAGAGTTACATTTTATCATAATCAGAAACTTTCAAGTTAAGTACAGTTGACACTTGAACAACACGGTTTTGAACTGTAGGCATCCACTTATACTCAGATATTTTTTAAATTAATACAGAGTCAGTTCTTTGTATCCCCAGACAGATTCCACAGTTGATATGCGGAGTGCCAGCTGTATGCATTGTTCTATGCCATTTTATTTAAGATTTGAGCATCCCCAGAATTTGGTACTGCAGGAAGGGGGTGTGTCCTAGAACCAGTCTCCCGTAGATACCAAGAGATGACTGTAGTAATGTTTTTATTCGAATTTTCTACAGCACTGGAGGTGGGCTTGGTGCCTCAAACCCCCGCATTGTCCAAGGGTCAACTGTATTAGCTTAGGTTTAGAGAGATGAAGTTGTGCATCTATACAATATTTACAGATGCCTATGCTATATATACTTAATACTTTAGAAATCTTCAAAATGCACAGATTTTGAGTAAAAGAAGCTAGACCAATAAGACTATATACCATAAGATTTTATTGATATGAAGTTCAAGAATAGACGGAGGTAATTTATGGTCATACAACATAGATGGTAGTTGCCTTTGGAGGTGGAGGGAGTGTTCAGCTGGAATAGCCAAGATCAAACTTATGGGGGCGATGTTCTGTATCTTGATCTCAGAGATTTTTTAAAAGGGTTTGCACATACGTCAAAGTTTTTTGAGCTGTACACTCAATATTTGTGTATTTTACTGAAGGCAAATTATACCTTAATAAAGTATTATTATCAAAAAAATTCACTGGTTACTTGGATAGTAGATTCAACTTTAAAGTTAACATGGGAAAGAAACAAAGTTGGTATATAAAATTGGAGAAGAGTTAGATCAAAGTATTATAAGTTTACATGATTTATCCAAACTCCAATCATGTCCCATCACTTAGTTCAAACATTATATATTGATTATGTTTGAAACTGCAATAACCATCCACTATATTTGCAAATTAGATGATAACCTTAAATTAACCAATGGAATATCCTGAAAATCCAGAGTAAACTCCTCCTTCACTAAGTCTTAGTCTCAACAAGAACTTTTCAACAGTGTTGCCTCTGAAATAAAAAGATAAGAAAATCCACCAATAGTTTTTCTTCAGGCAAAGTGCTAATAATCACTACAGGGCCTTTTCTTATCACTCTGTCACCCAAGTGTGACTTTCTATGTAGTTTTTCTCCTTGCCTGCCAGGCTTGAAATAACTCCATTTTCCTCTTGACTAAAACATAAACTCTAAAGCATTCGCAATTAAAAAAAGAAACTATATGTTAAATAGCTGAATCAAGCTGTCTAACGATACAGAGATGTACAAAGTGGTGCCTTTGGCCAAACACCACGCTCTTGTGGACATTACGGGTCAGGACATACCCAGCAAGAAATGTGAGAGCTAAACTATCTCCAGAATTTAATGAGTGATGTCCTAATAGTGCTTTAAAATTATTGAGCAAAATGAGAGCAGAGATAGGTAAAATTAATTTTCATGTTTTCTTTGGAAAAAAGACAACACAGTAATATCAGTATGTCATTTCTGTGGGGTCCTGGGGTTGTAGACTTCTATATTTGGTTCCTAGTGTGTCTTCTGCCTTTATTTGTTCTAGTAAAACTAGACAATTATACAAAATGGAATCAATTACATAAAAATATTCACATCCCTAGGAGCAACTCCTTTCCCTAAATTTTTAATCATCAGTTGGTGTGCGGAGGTTAATAAAAAAGAAGGAAGGCTTTGTTCTTATTGACGATATTTTATATTTTGTATTGCTTTGTATATTGTATCTCTTACTCTCTTTCCCATTCTGGCTCATCTAGTTTACTTTCACTCTTCTTTCAGATCTCAGGTCAAAGTCCTTTCTTCAGACAGGCTTTTCCTTACCTTTCCCTCCCACAGGATCTTCTCTCTTTCATACTAAACGCACTCACATATTGTCTATTTCTCCTTTGTAGTATTTGCCATGGTTGTAATATTTTTCTTACGCTGCAAGCTATAAGCTACTGAAAAGACAAGAATTGTATCTATCTGTGCACATTTCACAACTTCAGCTCCAGCCATATCACTCCGCATGCTGTATTAAACGCTTAATAGGTACTTAGGGATACATGAATGTATACATAAATAAATCCCAAATTAATAAAACTCCCCTGAAACTGAACAGGTTATGACTTTAAATTGTCAGAACATTAACTGCTCTTTTAGCGAATAGAGATGTCATCTCTTGATACCCAGTCCCTATTTGCAGTTTCTCCCCAGTTGAGTTTCTTTCTTTAGTCCTATCCTGAATCTTGCCTCTGAGAAGATCCTTTGTGATCTATCAGAAAGTTCTTTATCCATAAACATATAGTATTCCTGAAGCTGAGAGAGAGGATATTATAATCAAGCTCAGCATTTCTGATTAGTCAGTGTAGGCTAATAATGTTAAGAAACAACTCCCAAACCCAGTGGCATAAAAGTTAATTTCTAAGCTCACATTAATGTCTAAGTAGGTTGAGAAAAGTGTGATTCTCTTCCCCACAGCCATTCATGAGCACAGACTCCTTCCATCATGCCCCTCTGCTCTTCTCTAGGGCTTGAAATCTTCTGCATCCAATGAGTAGATGGGCTGGGACTAGAGCAGAGGTGCTCCTCTCCTACTCACATTCTGTTGACCAGAGCTCACTCATATTCTCCTCTAATTATAAGGCAAGTTCAGAAAATCAGCCCATTGTGTGCTCAGGGAGAAGAGGATAGAACATCAATGTCACTGGAGCTGTTAGAACTGTTTCTGTCACACAGGGCTGAATCCTCTATCTTCATTTCCCTCCACCCTGAATCAGACTCATATCACTTACAGAAAGGCACCGTTTCACTGGTCATTAGGTTCTGACTGATAATCCCGTCGTATCATCCTGGTCTTTGTTCTAATTTCAAATACAGGCAATGCCTCTCAGAACACCTACTTTCCGCGTTCTGGTAAATCCTGCACTGCTCCTGTATCTCGACTAGGCTCTAGGATCACCACAGAAGCCCCTTCAGGGTCTAGCACCCGAAGAAGGTATTAGACACAAACAACACTCCTACTCTATTTCTCGCAGTTCCCCAAGTGGAGCATAATGTCACCTCTCTATGTAGAATGCCTAACTCTTCAATCCTCCGGGTGAATTTTTCTCATCTTCGAGATTTCTGCCAGGTGGTGAAAAGCACTCCCTGTGAGAAGTGGCATACACATAGAATATACGACATACAACCTTGTATTGAATGTCCTATTCATTTTGTCTGCAAACATTGTAAGAACTAATAAAGGTTGGCACTTTGCTGTATTCATCTTCAGGGCCATAACAAAGGGCACATGAAAAATCTTTGATGAATGTTTTTTTGACTGAGAGATGCTGGGCTACCTTGACCATGATTCAATTACTACATTTATCTTACCTAAACCTTTAGTCACCAGAATTTTTGGAATTTAAAACCCTTACATGTGACTAGGAGTATACAAAACCAAAGTAAAAAAAAAAAACACATAAGTGGATATCAGAACCATAATTTCTTACTTTATATGAAAACTTGAGATCCCTAAAAAAAAAAAAAAGTAATCCCAATGTTTCCAGTTTAGCTTACTATAGGTTTGGCTATTTCTTGTATCATAAAAATAAATTACAGGCTTTAGCTATTACTTGTATTTACACGTATAAAAGGAAAACTACCTCTGGTAGATTGTTGTTCTCTTGAAAGAATCACTCATTCTCCTTCACGTTCATGGGAAGCTGACACCTCTCTACTCCATATAAAATGAGTTGGTCGTCACTTGCTTTGGCCTCATCATGAGCACAGAGAATAGATGTTGAGCTCAACTGTGTGCCTGGATTTGATCAATGTAATATTAGAAGATGTGATGCAGCAGAGGCTTGAGATGTGCTTCCACGGTTGAATGTGCTCTCATACACATGGACTAGTGCTAGGAGGAGAGCATGTTTCATAAGGTGCATGAGATACATGTGGAGTAGAGCCACCTCACTTAATCCATGCATCTGAGCTGACTCTGAATAAGCACCCACAACTGACCCAATTGGAGTGATAATAAATAGCTTTTGCTTTAAGCCACTGTACTTTGGGGTATTTGTTATGCATTAATATTCAACGTGTATATTTCTTATATGAACTTTATATTGTGCCTCCCTCAAAGCCATGCTCTATTAGGCAACAAATCATTTCTGATTGAAGCACTAAACATTCAACTAATCCAGACTGTAGAAAGCAGAGATTAATTAACTGCTCTCTGATCTGGTAACACAAGTTTCTAAACAGACCATGCATCAATATGAATAATTTCGTAAATACTGACACAAATTCACAGAGAGTATGTGGTAGGAAGAGAGCTGCAGGAGAGGAAAATGATTAGGATAAAATTTCTAATAATTGTATAAAACCTGAATATATTTAGTGTCAAAATTACAAACATACTTTCAAGTAATGGCGTATTCGTGTTAACAATTATTAGTTTAATAAAACCATTGCTCTAATAAAGCAGATGCTATTACTGAAACAGCTTTCTAATTGAAGGGCTATTATTATAGTTGTTTTAAGACAGAAACAATAAGTGGTGGTACTATTCAAAGTCTGGGGCTGTTCCTCCAGGACTGAATACTGCACAGAGCTTTACCATTTCAAAACTTCTATTATTTTCAAGATAGCAGTACTTTGTGCCTTGACTAACATTTTGCCTTCTATTCTCTTCCCCACCCCAACTCCTGACTTTCACAAGCTAATCACTGTCAGTGAGTCTAAATATCATTTAACCTAAGACTTTACTACTCAAAGTGTAGTCTGTAGGCCAGCAGCAGCAGCAGCCTCAGGAGTTTTCTAGAAATGTCAATTCTCAGGCCCCAACCTAGATTGCAGAATCAGGATCAGAATCTGATTTTAGCAAGATCCACAGGTAATCCACATGCACGTTAAAATATGCAAAGCACTGTTGTAAAAGATAGTTCCTTCATATGATTAAGAAGACATATTATAATCAAATATCCCAAATTCTATGAAAATCCCTGGAGTCATTTCTATATAACTAAACTGAAGTCCTATGACTCACAGTGTGGTTTTATGCACCAGCAGCTTTAGCATCACCTGGGTACTTGTTAGAAATTTTAAAAAAACGCATTTCTCACCTGAGAAAACTCCTCAGGTGATCTGCATGAATATTAAAGCTTGAAAAGCACTGCTCTAGAATATCCTTTCTAAACAATTACTTTACACATGGAGTAAAAAAACATAATAATATAAGGATATTCATTTATGCATCCTATATGGGATATATATCATGAGGTGAAATAAAATATGTTGCTTTAACTTTTAGCCATGATTTTTGTTTGGGGGCAGAAACAACACTATAAGAGAATAGAAAGGGCTTTACTCTATGGGACAGAATATTGTTTAGGGATAGGACATCTTGCTTTATTATGACATATAATCTTCTTAATGATAAAGTTTAAAATGCTTTTGTTTCTTCAGCTCTGGTAGAGCTTTATCATTTCTTTCAAAAGTATTTTGGCCCTATCTTCACTCAAGAGGCTATAGGGACCATTATCTTATTTCAGAGGATAATTAATGATAGCAACTGGCAGGAAGAAAGCAGAATTCTTACACGACTTTAATGGGAATGTAACTCTTGGTTTCAGCACCTGTTGTGTATATTGTACATGTCTCCATTTTTAATTGTCCAATGAATGCTAAATACTTGATGCATTTAAATGAAGTAACTATACTGTAAGAAAATGTAATTTATCTTACTGAAACTTACCATGAAGAGAGTGTTCATTCTGTACCCTGGTCTCACTTAATAGATTACCTTTCCTGTGTGTAATGAATGAGTGTATATGTGTGTCATTCATTACTGTATAACACATATACAGCCAGGGGCTCTAATACTGTGTGCATAGCTTAATGAATTTGTCCACAGCTATACCCATGACTTCCTCCTAGATTAAAGAATATGTACACTATCCCTGAAGACTTCCTCTTGTCTCTTCCCTTTGATTAATATTTCCTGTTCTTGTATGTCATATACATGGAATAAAATAGTATGTACTGTGTCCAGATTTATAAATTGAACCCCTTTGTTTAAACATTAAATAACTCCCCCCTAAAACCACAAAGTTTTTTTTTAAAAAGAGAGGATAATTGATATCACATAAGTTCTACAAGAATCTAAAAATACTTCATTTAAAAGTACTTTAGAGAAGTTTTAATACATTTATATTTATGAAGCTTCAATAACTCCCTCAAACTACAGAGAAAAAGGGTATTAAACTAAGTAAAAATAAATGTTTTCAACTATCATATGTTTTAAACTATAATAGTTAAAATATATTAAAATATTAAAATAATTTAAGAATTATAAATATAGTATCTAAATATAAATCTCAATTTTCAATACTGATGTACTGACTTATTTATAACTTATTTACATAGATTTTTTTCATAAATTATCACTATCTCAGTGAATCAGAAATGTACTAAAAGTGATGATGACACACTCAACTTTATAGATTTCTGATTAAAATTTTATCATTGTTTTAATTCCTAAAGAACTGATCATTTAATCCCAAATCTAATAAATATTTTAATCATATAAGTTGAAATTTTAGACAGCAAACCTTTTTTCTTCTTCTATTTAAAGTAATTATCGTCCTATCTAAAAATGTTTAGATGAATACATGGTAAAAACCCTCTGCTTTAGAAATAGTCCGGTTGAAGTTTAATTAGCCTCAGTAGAACAGTGATTAGAAATAAATTCACTTCTGTGAGAACAGTAAATTTTTAAATTACAGTTTAAAAAGGAACATTATTATCCTTAAAAAATAATTCAGACAATTAATTTTGTTGTGAATATAGAAGGTTAGATTTGGATAGTGGAAAATTTCTAACATGAAAGTAACGTGTCCCCAATTGTGAAATTATTTGGTTGACAAAATAAACAAGCTCCTCATTATATCTGACACCTGATTCACTCTAATATCTAATATTGTCAGTACAATGATCTTTGGGTCTCATCCATAGTATACAAAATGATGAATTTTACATTCCTAGAAAATCTCCTCAGACTCTTTGCCCCTTGTTATCCACAAAATCAACATTAATCAGTCAATCAATCAAGGCATTATGCAGTCCTTTACTGTGGGTGATAAATTAAAATCAGTGCCAGGAATGACACTGAAAAAGTGTTCGTTAATGTAGTGGAAAAAGTGTTCCATTAATGTAGTCCCTCAGAAAAAGCAGAAATATAAGCAGAGACACAAGAAACAAAGCAGAAGCAATTTCTTTTCATGCTTACATTAGTCCTTAAATGGCTTAATGGGGCAATATCAGATCAAACAGTCACTTGAAAAATGACAATTATTCTGAAAAGAAGGAAGCCTAGATTGAAGTCACCTCAACAGTCTTAACACTGCATATATGTATGTATCTTTTTAACTGATTTCTCTTATCTTTAATATCTTTTCTTATGCCAATGTCTTTACTAGAAGGCACCATCGTCTGAATGCTAAAATAGCTTTAGGTTAATTAACTGATATATTTACTCTCTCTTTACTTTCTTTTTTTTTTATTGTATTTTATAAGCATAAAGAATAATATAGTTTGAACTGTCATATTAACTAGCTTTCTTTGAGAATACAAACAAAAAGACAAATTTTGATAATCCATGCTTCAGTTCAAATTGATGACTTCATTTCCAAGTTGTCTTAGAAGGATTAATGCTCTCTCTGTGAAATGTGTTTTAGAAGTACTTTGAAGCAAGGTGTCTTTTCTAGCCAGTTACAGGCAAGGGACATGTATGATTTCTCTCTGCAGCAGTACAACACAAAGACACAAAACATTATTGGATACCAGTAAAGTTTTAGTATTTCATTGCTATTACTGCGAAAAGGTTAGCCTTTAAAAAATATATAATTAAAATATGAAGCTGTTTAGGTAGTAATGTATATAAGGGTGAGTCAGAGTAAGTTGTCTGCCCCAAGTGCAGGGAACAAGGAAGTGTTATAAATTAGAAGTAAAAGTTGGTTGCTTTTTATATTATCCTTTCCTGGAAATTCTTAATAATGCCAGAAATAAAATCCCTGCCTCAAGAAATATTTATTGCTTTTACTCTTGAATAATCAAATTGCTGGAATACACACACACACACACACACACACACACACACACACACATACGTATATATATACGTATATATGTGTATATATATAAAAAACAACTCTATATAATATATTTATATGTAAATTTATATTTACATTATATATACATATAATTTATTTTTATATATTTGTATACTATATTGTATATAAATATTAACATTTAATATTTGTTTATATATTTATATATTTATTTGGAATTTTATTTATTTCTAGATATTTCAATATATTTCTTTAAATTAAATATATGCTTTATATGTATACTTATATATACCTTAAATGAGCCCATTTTAATTACTTGTTATTAACAACCATTGTATTCTACATGAAAGTTTATTTGGAGAACTTTCAGTTGACGCCTGACATACAACTGACACATACAGATTCAACGCCACATGTTTTCAGGACAAGAAGCAGTAACAGTTTGGTTTGAATTCACTCAGTTTGGTCAAAGGCCATGCTTCGGACTCTGTGGTATTACATACATCAGAGCAGATTAGACATAAGGAAGGATTGCACAATGACGGTAAAGATGAAGAAACAGAACTTGAATCATTTCAAGTCTCTCATCTGATATGACCACTTGGTATTTTATCTGTGTTTATACTTTAAAACAATAAAATATGAACTTTGAGGTGTTACACATTTGTTAGATAAGTCAAACTTTTAGTTCATATATGAATATATTTCTTGTATTTTGAGTTGCTATTTAAAATGAAATCCACATATTGTTTTACTTATAGCACACTGAAAATTATACGTTTACTTGGTAAGGCAATCCATGCCAAGCTAGCCCCACTGATAGAGAGGATAATTTTCTAAATGGGATTGGGTTGCAAGTACCCAAACATTTGTCATGCCTTTAAATTATGTAAAGAAATTTTGTTGTGAATTCTATGATTTTCTGAATTAATTCTCTTTTCTACAGTATTTTAAATTAAACTAATTGATAAACTTTAAAATTATCTTGGACACCACACCACAATCCTGTTTCTGAAATGACTTGTTGATAGAAGGAAGAATAGAGAAGCTAGAGTAACAGCTATTACGGTAAAGGGTGATAGATGCTGCAAGGGTCTAATTTTAATATGCAGACTTCAAAATTACAAATAAAAATAAACCATAAAATATTAGCTTTAGAAAGGGAGATACATAAAATCCCAATAGTCAATAAAGAATATTCGATAATAATGTATTTCTTATTCCATTCTTTTTCTATTATATTTATCAATGTATATTTATTTTCAAATAGCATATTCTTAACCTCTTTATAATTGCTGCATTAACTTCTTACCCAGCTTTCCAACATCAATCTCTCTACTCTGTTCCTTTGGAAGAAATATTAAAATACCTCCATGTCTATGGCAATGAAGCAACTTTAGCATACCACTTACTTGTAGCAAATTTTCATTGCCCTGCAGTCCAAATCTACTATTACTACGGTATCCATGAAATCCTTTTTCTTTGCTTGCATTTTAAGTTGATGGATTCTTGGCCTAGTAATGAATACTGACCTCTGTTATTTCCTTTTTAACTTGACTTTCATATTTGTTTACTACAGATTGTGGCATCTGGGAAATCACCTCCTTAAAACTTTTACTATCCTGAAGGGTTTGTAGCTTATTGATTACTCTGATCTTTGGCAAATGTTACTTCCCAGTTTCTTTCTCAGTTACTGTTACTTTCTCAGATCCCAAAAGTCATGAAGTAACCTCCAATTTATTGATATCAATAAATTTATATCTATATTATTGATATTAATAAAATACAGTGTGACCAATGTGACCTTATAACTTATTGTTAAAACCATGATACTTATGAGACTTAAAGATTTTCACTAAGAAACTGGTTTTATTATGTAATTAGACCTATATGATATTTTTAATAAAACTTTAAAAAATAAAATTCCAATAATAATATCCTATTAAAAATGAAAAATCTCAGGCCAATGATAAACTGGACAGCAGATATCATCTGAGATTACATAAGATAAAATGGGGTAAAGAGTCACTCTTTTCATAACTTTCTTAGGCTTACAGAAGATATTTTTGGATTAGCTGTTGTTAGATGGACTGATTATTTTAACTCTGCCTTGATTGGCAGTTCCCCTTACAAGTAACAAGCCAATTCATGGACATTTATTTACAATGGGTCATGGTTTTAAATATACACATCTATAATTGTAGTTTCATTTAAACCTATGATTTTTCTTAGGATGTGGTTTGGCTTATTAAAATGTATAATTTTCAAGTTCATTATTTATGAAGAAGTTCTTTGCTAGTTGTTTGACATGTTAAAATATGAAATTTCCATGTTTAATATAGAGAACATCATAAAAAGAACATCAGACAATTTCACACTGATAAAAAAATGAGTTGCTTAAGTAAAATCTTCTCATATCTCAAAGAAAATATTAAAAAGAGAAAACAATTTATTATTAGATAAGGATGTTCAGTTGCATTAGGTTCAAGTCTACAAAGCTAAAAATACTAGGTTAGAATTAAGTTGATGGATTCTTGGCCTATTAATGAATAGATGCTATTCATTAATAGCATCTTACTGCTGGCCAGATGCTAATAATTTTTCAAAATCAAGTTTTTTATTTCTTTAAAGGTAAATCATCTTTTCTAAAATTATTGCAAACCAAAAAAAGATAACCAAAATTCAAATAATGTTGCATTGTCTCCTGTGTTAAACCAAGTTATGAATGACCAGTACCTGAGTAAGAAAAAAAGAAAGAGAAACCAGGGAAATGCACAGGCCCAGTGCAATGATCTCTAACCAAAACCAGAGTTAAAACTTACTTTTAAAATAGCAAGTTAAATTCTCCAGCTGTGCCAAGAGTTATTCCCTCTAGGAAAATAAAAAACAGTGCTTTCCCAGTTGTCCATTTGACAGATTCCTCCAATAATAATAGCAAGTAATTTGGATGCAATCTAACCCATCTTTAATTAAATTGTTACCCCCATTCACTCCCTTAAAGACCAACTAGTTTTTCCAAATAGATGTGACATAATTACCAGCTACAACGGATTGCTTTTCAGCTGAGCCAACTATATTTTCCCTCCTCTCTCTTTTAGGTGCTAAAATTTCCAGTTGCCTTTTAGAGGAGTTAATCTCATTGAGCAATTTGACAATTTCATGAAATTGTCCCTATCCCATCTAGCAAAACAGGATCTATTTTACTGAGCATTTCACTTGACACCATAGTAACAAGATATTTGTCATCGGAAAGATTTGAGAGACTTTTACATTTATATTAGAAACAAACACCAGACTAGGAGGCTACATTTCTCTAATTCTATCTACTCCTTCTACTCATTGGAGGATATAAATATTTGATTGCTGCTGTATTCACCAATTGCATTAATTCAAAATGTCTCTAGTGCGGTAACTAAAACCAATATCCATTCTCTGTGTTTCCACACTAGTCACAAGAGGTTGTCAAGCAGCAAGCTGCTGCATCTCAAGAGTATTCTCTGCTCAGAGAGGAGACAATAACTGAAGAAACGGCAATGGCCTGGTAGAACTGTTCCTGGAAGCATAGGGAAAAAAGAATTGCCATTGGTTCTCCTTGAGAAAAAGGCTTGTTTCTTTATTAGAGTAAGAACTACCCACTGTCATCCTGAAGAGAAAAGCTACAAAAAAACACAACTGCCAATTTCTCAATGCCACACTGGCAATGTTAGACAATTCACTGGTGCTCTGCTTTCAAAGTTTTCAAAGAACCAAATATTTTCTGGTAACTTATGGGTTAAAACTGTATTTTTAGGGTGAGGTAGAATAAAAGGCACGAGAAACAGGAGAAGAAGAAAACAGGAGCAAAGAAAGAGAAGAAAGGGTGGGGGCTGAGGCATAGTCCCATTGTTCAGATTTTAATTATGTGAATTTTACGTGTAACCCCAAATACATCTTGCGGTCTAGATTGTAATTAAATTAAAGGAATCCCACTCTTGATTTATGTTGCTCAGAAAACATTTATCAGTCGTATTTGCCATTATTTTTGGTATTTCTAGAAACATGGGGGCATTGCATGTTTCTACCCACTTTGAACTTAGGTGTGGCCATGTGGTTTACTTTGACCAAGGAAATGTCAGCTATGTCACTTCTAGGAGAACATTCTAAGAATCAGACATGTTTTGTCACTTGCCCTTTCCTTCTGCCACAGCAATTGGCAATGCAGCAAATGGTGGCTGCTCCATCACAGGGACCTCAGAGTGAAGATAATAGAGAGCACAACACCTGCCAATTTACAATGAAACTTGAGTACAGTAGTCGCTCCTTATCCACGGTTTCGCTTTCTGTGGTTGAAGTTACTTGCAGTCAACTTTGGTCCAAGAATATTAAATGGAAAATTCCAGAAATAAACAATTCACAAGTTTTAAATTGCATGCTGTTCTGAGTAGCATGATGAAATCTTAATGCTGTCCTGTTCTCTCCTGTCTCGGACATGAATCATCCCTTGTTCAGCGTATCCACACTGTATACAATACCCGCCTGTTAGTCACTTAGTAGCTGTCGTGGTTATCAGATCAGTTTTCAGAGTTGAAGAGAGGGTGCACATTCACATAACTTTTATAACAGTCCTGTTATAGTTCTATCTTATTATTAGTTATTATTGTTAATCTCTTACTGAGCCTAATTAAATTTTATCATATGTATGCATGTATAGGAAAAACATAGTCTATATAGGGTATGGTACTATTTGCCATTTCTGGCATCCTCTGGGGTCTTGCATCATATCCCCAGTGGATAAGAGGGTATAATGTACAATAGAGCTTGACTTGGACATAAACTTCTTGTATTAATCTCTTCTGTCAATACGCAATTATAACTATGCCTTTTTGTAACATCTTTATGCCCCTTGACTCTTCTCCCTAGTCCTGATCTAACATTAGAGATATTAAAAGCATCGTATTGAGTAATGTAGGAAAAATTAGAAAGGCCAGGGGTGGAAACAGTGACAAAGATGGCCACATTCTGGCCACATTCTATTCTTCCCTGAAAGCGTATAAGGTAGTTTTCAAATTAGTTGAGTGAATAAAACTTTTACATTTGACTTTCCTAGGATTTAAATTTTTATGTTAAATGTTTAAGTTGTTTACTATTTAAAAGAGAAATACACTTCCATCATTCAAAATTCAACAAATAAAACCAAAGTATCCAACAAAAAGTCTCCCACCAAATCTTGATGCTATGAGCCCAGATTTTCACCCCCAATTCCTAAGTGGTATTTTTAAAAATATATACTCATGTACGCTTCTGGAAAATTTTAAATGACTATACAATACCAGAGCAGAGGAGGAAAAAATTTTTTTTAAATGTCAAAAACAAACAAAAAAACAAATGAAATGTTTAAAAATAAAATAAACTATATAAATGTCTAAAAAATAAATGACTATACAATAAATATAAATATATATTTCTTCTTATAATGCTAGCATACTATATACACTACCATGCTTTTAAATATCTTTTTAAAAAGGAAACTATTTATAAATGCGATAATAATCTAAATCATTGTGATTTATCAGTGAAAGGGAAGAATAAATCAATAGAACTTGATTAAAAGTTTGTGAGATAAGAAATATAGTAACTTTCTTTTCTCTCCATATTCATTCGATAAATTGTCCATGTTCAGTAAGAAAGAAAAAGAGAAGGGACAAAAGTTGCCATGTTTTCAAGATTGACTCTGTGAAGTTTGGCTCACACACACTCGTGTAGCAGATAGGAGGGTGTCCTGGAAACCAGTCAGGGTAGAAAGTGGAAAGAGTTGGAGGGAAGAGGCAATGTCAAGGAGGAGCTGATGCTGAATTTTGTGTAGGAGAAAGACAGAGGCATCTTGCCAATTCACCCTAGGGGTGTCTCTAAGAAATAGAGGAAATAGCCTGTCCAAGCAGCCGCCAGCCTTTGTTAGAGATCTCAGTGTCATTCTAATGAGTCTGGACAAGTTATACTGTTGGAGGTGTGTTTGATCAGATTGGCAGCTAGAAAGATTACTTCCTAGTATTCTACTACTACTGGTGGCTTTTGTGCTTCACTATCCAAAGCGCCTTCCACTCAATAAACTAATTTGACCTTCATATTAACCTTTAAGGTGGGTCTCATTTTGTGATTTTCCAGATAATAGTAAACTGAGGTGCCAAGATTCCACAGCACGTAGCTGGTCAATGAAAGAATTGCAAACTTTCTTCTCTGTTCAGCCCTTCTCAGGATTGCTGAAGAAAGGTGATTTGCTGGAACACAGTAGAATGGGAGACTACATTAAATCTGCCCGAGGTGTATAGATTTTCTATGACGTAGGGAAAGAAGATGAGAAAATTATGAGACACAGCAAAAGAATAAAATTAAACTAACTTTTCAAATTTGTTCTCTTTAGAAATTATCAGCAAACTGGCAAATTATGGTCTAGAATTGGGATTTCATAAAACTATTCTACTAGTAAATAGTCTAAAAACTCTGCAAAGAAGCACAAAGAACAAAATATTTTCTCCAAGAGTTGGAGACCAGCACTTGGAATACTCAGAACAACGGAGTTATATTATTAACCAACCAGCAAAACTTGGGAAATGTTTTTATCTATGAGAATGCAGTTGTTGAAAATGTTCAATGGATAAATGCACTTAGGTATGAAAAAACTTTACTCAATTAAATACAAATCAATGTGCCAGAAAATAAATGAGCATTTCTCTAAACAAGGACATATGTATATTAATAACTCTGCAAATAACACAATAAAAGATTTCAAGCTATAAACATGTCCATCTGCCTCGTCAATTGAAAGATGTTAGAAAATTATTTTTCAAAAAAATGTATGGCTATTAATATCACATTTATCACATATAAAAGTACTGACAAGAATAAGAAAAGATTTAAATGTCGGAATAGTTCATGTCAAGTATTTTTTCCTTCTTGAATGCTTGAAGAATATATAATTTTAATAGTTACACTATTTTTAGAGCCTACCCACTATTAATTTTAGTTTTAAGTTTATATAACAGCATTTTCAATGCAGCAGTCATTATATACATTAAAAATGGAAAATGATCTTAGTAATAAAAAAGATACATAAGTTAAATACATTAAACAAACAAAATGAAGCCATTAACTATAACTTTATTTCTTTGCTTGATTATTTATATTTTAGAATTGCATTCCTCATACCTTAAAAGAAAGTACCCATCTTAGGAGAAATAAAACAAAGCACAGTCATAATAGAAACAAACAAACAAAAGAATGTATATTTTTTCGCCCAAATGGCAGCATATCTACTGCTATAATTTATTATATATATATATATATAATATATATATATAAGAGACTATAAATATATATATATATATAATATATATATATATTTAAGAGACTAGTTGTAAATATATGTTATGACCTTAAGACTGCACACTGCCAAGCAAACGCCACAAATTTAGGGAGACTCGACTCCACAGAAGCCGTTATGTAGCAGGCCAGGAACATGGCACAGGAATGTTTGCTGTGGCGCATTGTACATAAGTTATCACAGACTGGCATTTCGCTTTACCCAGCCTGAAAATCCAGCAGGGTCAGCATTGCTGTCCACTTTCTCAGGATTGACTTGCAGCAAGTTGGTAAAGGCTTCTCTCCAGAGGCAGCCTCAGAAGGTGAGAAAGAGTTTTTAGCAAGCCCTCAGTGTCAGCAACTAGAATAGAGCCCACTGCTTCCCATGCAAAAGGCACATTTGTGTCTTCATTTCTTCAAGGAGTACACATTGAGTGCCTACTGTGTGTCTGGGGAATGCTGGTATGCAAGGCACTGTCCAACAATCTCTCCCAGGCTGTCCTGACCCTTGAGGAGGGGAGATTATTAGACAAATAAATGAAGAAATGAATTCAAGATTCTAATTGTGCCAAGAGCGTTGGTTTGGCACAGGTTGGCCTTTGTTATGTAAAAGGCATTCTCTGTCCTAGACCACGAATGGTACATAGCCTCTCTGGTTGGTCCATGCTACCACGGTGAGTTTCTGTAGCGCAGCTGGGAGAGAGGGAGGGAAGGTCACCAGAGCACTCTCAGATGTACTAATGGGTGTCTAGAAGTAAACTGTTAGTGTATCTCAGAAATCTTAAAAAGAGAACACACATCATGAATGAGTTGCTGGGCCCTGAAATAAGAGCAGGAAACAGAGATAAAACCTTTCTTTACTGTTCTTTCATGCTACATTGCTACATAAGGAGACAGTGATACACTGTATGCATATTTAATATAACTAATGAAAACATGAATACAAATAGTAGAAATACAATTAGCCAAGATTTTGGGAGCACTTGCGATGCTCCAGGCACAGTTGTAAAGTATTTCAGGCAACAGCTCATTTGAGCCTCATGACCACCCTACCAGCAAGTTAGGATATACATCACAAATTCCATATTAAGAAGGAGGAAACTAAGTCTGACAGGCATTAAGCCCTTGCTCAAGGCTATAAAAGCAAATAGTAAGAGTGACTCCAGGATTTGGATTGAGTCAAGATGACATCTGAGCATGGGCTCATAATCACTAAAAACAGAGATGTATGATAAAGGTGTGGAACAAAGATTTAGTAAAGGTTTACTTTTCTAAAGAGCAAAAATAAACAATATTTAAAGACAATCTGAACTATTTGTGTACAAAGGAAACCCAGATGTCTTCAGTGATCCTTCTCATTTTGTGATTCCTGCCATTATTGCTCATATCACAATGAATCATGTTAAACTCTAGATTGTCAGCAAAGATGCCAGCATTTTAAGAAGGATGAGTTTCTCGAATATCTTAAATATCTTTACAATCATAGAGACTAGATTAGTATGTGGAACCCACACTAAAACATTTGTTGTACTATTTGTAAAATATTTGAATTCTCAAACAAAGGGACCAATTTGTATAAGAAGAAAGATAAATTAAAGATTTAAAATGTTCCATGTACTTCTTAGGCTCTGCTTCTTCTTCTTCTTTTTTTTTTTTTTTTTAGCTTCTTTATACCTTGTAGACTGATTTTATGGATTTTTCCAATAAGTGACCTTTTCTTAAATTAATAAACTGCTAACAAAAAGTCACAGGAATAGTGGATCCAGCTCAACTGTGTAATGTAATCTTTTCTAAATTCTTTTGGTAAATTTCTTACATTATGATTTTTGTTAAAAATATTGTTGACAGATTGTTCTTAAAAAGTGGAAAGACTAAGTTGTCCATCTAATATCTGATAGACTGTAAACTCAGGGGAGGAGGGTCAATACCGGTCTCGTTTATTGATGTATCCCCAGCACCTGAAACAGTGCTTAGCATGTAATAAGCATTTAATATATATTTGTTGAGTAAATTAATGTAAAATACCAGTAAAGTGAAAAACTTCATCAATCACATAGAAGACTCCACAAATATTTACTTTTATGTGTTTCTATTTTTTTTTATGTTTCTATTTTCTATTTTTAAAATGCAGCATACCTATTGCCTTATTACAAACACAGGAGAGTTGAGTCATCTTTTAAAGTACTTTAATACAATAGACTTAAACTATCTCACAAATTCTTAATGTACTTTAGTTCTTACTAGTTAGGGAGATCATAGTAAAATACTTATTTTTAAAATGAAAATCACTTACTGATTCAAAGTTAGATGAACATACATCAACAAGCTCATTATCATTCCATCAGCAGAATGAGTTTTACTTTTTTCATGGGGTTTCACCCCTGACAAGCGATACAGAAAGAATTATGGATAATCTGGTCAATTTTTATGTAGCATATATTCAGAAGAACGAAGCAAAGTCTGGAGTGTTTGCTTTCCCAATGACTCCTGCTGCATTTGGAACCCACCATGTAAAAAATCTGGATTCAACTGCCAGAATGTGAGAGACCATGTGAAGAAGAAACAAGCCATCTCAGTTGAGGACATTCTTGGCCAGCCTCCAACTGATCTGAAAGCTGAGACCACTCCCATAAGGTGCTCCATCTGAGATCATCTTAGCCTGACCTAGATGGGCAGACTTAGCCTGCTGAGCCCTGCCCAAATCACAACTGCTGAAACATGAGCCTAAACAAAAAATTGTCTTAAGTTACCAAATTTTAGAGTAGTTCGTAATGCAGCAAAAGCTAACCTATTGTCCATGGTTTAGTCACTATTACAGCATCATATGTCCTTTTTAATGCATCACTCTCTTCTTTATTGGATGATTCTCCCCTTAAGAATGTAACTGCTAGGAGGATAGAGACCTTTGACAACCTTATTTTATCACATACCCCAAGTTCTTAGAAAAGTTCATACTTACTAGTTGCTCAATAAATATTTATGGAATTAATAAGTAAATCTATTTCATAGAATTATTTTGAAGGTTAAATAAAATAAGCTATATCAATGAATATTTCAATTATTGGCATTTAGTTTGTTATAAAAATTGATTTTTGTTATTGACTCTATTACCATCCTAAAAGATAGTGACTAAGAAATTTAAAAAAATACATTCAGAAAGTCATTATCACATAAAAAGACAAATGAAGATCTTAAGTACTTATGAAATATATTACCTACCAGACTATCAAATGAATGCAGTAATTAAAAAGAAACACTCCTAATAAATAAGGCTAAATTTCTCTAGTTAACAAGCTTCTTGTCTGTTTAATATTTATTAACTGACTTTAAAAATTAATGGAGTTCAGATATTTTTTTATATTTTATTTATTATCTAAAACATTGTTTTTACCTTTTTCAAAAACAGTCATATTAATCTTTTTTAATCATTTACACAGATAACCATTGTAATTGTCAGTAAGTCAAAATGATGTTTGGATCTACATAAAATCATCTAAAACTATAATCTAGCAGTCAAAATTAATCCATTTTATAGTCATGTGCATGGTTAAATCTTTTATAATTAATTGGCTTGTAACTGTTGTTAGTAGCTTTCAGAAACTAAAAAAAAAAAAAAAATTGTTTCATTTTTCAGAAAATGCCAAAGATAAGATGGGTAATTTGGTTAATTTTCTCCTCAAAACATATTTAATAGTTGCTGGCAGAATTATATTCAAAATATTATCTCTCGAATTACTTTCCAAAATTATTTTGGACAGATGGTATTTCGCTAAATCCTCATATATCATTGTAAAGTTCAGTAACAAATATCAGATGGGTATTTCAAATATTCAACAATGCATTTAATAAATTAAAAAATTATAAACATTTTTCTAGTAGTATATGGGCAGTAGTTATACACAAAATTAGATGTAGATTTGGTGTTTACTTTCAAATTTCAGTGTTTTCTTCTACATAAAATACATAACTTAAATAAAAATTTTTAATTTTTTCCTTCATTTCCAGGCAATTAAATTTGCTAACACATGTAATGTATAATTATTTATCAGATTCCTCAGACACACATATATTCTATATAACATTCACTGTAATAATAATAGTTCTTTGAAATTTTATGCCGAGAACGCTTCTAATATCTTCTAAGTAGCTCAGACCTAGAACAGAGAGACCCCAAATATGCTAGTTTTATTTATGTAAGTTCCTTACTTCTTCGATTCGGTTCTTCCACCTGTAAAATGAGGACACTATCTCTTACTTAACCTCCAACATTATTATAAAAGTGAGCACGAAGGCTAATTTTTAAAGTAAAAATGAGTATATGAAGTTTTGTTACTGAACAAAAGACTACCTTTTGTGAGATACAGGTTAATTTGATCCATGCATTGAAATATGGGCTACCCTACCACAGTCTTTCCCTGATTTTCAGGTTACACCAATGGCAGGTAACATTTAAGAAGGCCCTTAGCCAACTCCATGCCAAAATGTACTCTGGGAAGAAAATCTACCTTCATAAGTGGCTTTAAGGTGGTTTGTTGACCTTGTCCATCCGTATTTCCATAAAAGGCCCATAAGAAAAAGTGAACCGAGAAAATATCTATCATCACAATCATTATCAATCATTACAAAATTGGCACACATACATATTACCCCACACTTCTGGAGAATAAATTCTCTTTAAATGTTATAAGCCTGGGACCTGCCTTCACCACAGCATAGAATACAAGTCTCTTATTCAGTCATTCACATTGAACATTTATTATGTGCCAGGAACAAACTAGGTACTGAAGAGAAAACCACAAATGAAAAGGCAATGTCCATGCTCTGTTGCAGCTTGCATCCTTCAGATGTAACATTCTGTCATGTGCAGACAGAAACAAGGAAGAAAACCTAATAAATATTGATGATAATATTCTACTGTAATAAATACCCTGAATAAAGCAAACCATGAAAATATAAGAGTGGTATACTGGAAAGGACTCTATTACTTTGAATAGTGTGATCACAGAAGGCTTTTTGGAAGAAATGACATTTTGCTAAGCTGAGAAGATGTGCAAAAATTGCAGAGAGAAAAAAATAGCATGTACAAAGGTACTGAAGTAGGAAAGGTTTGGATATTGAGACCAATGCAGATCAGTGACATGATTGGTAAAAAAGGCAGCTAAGGTCAGATCAAGTACAACCAAATTCACTTTTTTTTCTCCCCCCCCATCTTTATTAAAATATAATAGACAATTAGTTGCTTATATTTACATGTACAACTCAATGAGTTTTTTTTAATTTATAGCTGGAATACAATAATATAGCAGTTTCAGAGATCCACACAACTCACAAAGTGTTCACCCCACTAAATTTAGTATCCCCTTCTCCTTTACATATTTATTACAATATTATTAACCATCTTCCCCATGCTACATCTCCATGTCTATTCTGCTACTATCCTTTTGTATCTCTTAATCCCTTTGCATTTTCCCCCTCAATGCCCCTCCCATCTAGTATCTCCCTAAATATTCTCTGTATCTATGAGTTTATTTCTGCTTTTGTTGTGGTTGCTGATTTTGTTCTTTAGATTCCACATGTACATGATATCATGCAATATTTGTCTTTCTCTTTTTGTAGTTATCGGTCCTGCTCCAAACACCAGCAGAACTAATAGTGCAGGGTCTGCAGCCAAAATGTTGAGGTCTACATTTTGACTCCATTACATACTGGCTGTGCAATCTTGGCTTAATACAAGACTTCACTTCCTTACATATAAAATAGACATAATAATAGCCTTTACTTCATATGATTGCAATGAGACTAAATGAATTTATGCAAATGAAGGAATTAAAATGGCTACTAGCCATAGTAAATACTCAATAAATGTTGATACTATCAGTTCATTATTGTTGTAGTTGTTATTTCCCTCCTGCTCATAGATTCATCTCTCTTGCCCTTTTCCATAAGATCGGTAGGAAAGAAAAAAGCAGAGTAGGACCAAAAAAAAAAAAAAAAAAAAGGATGGAAAATGAATCTTCAGGGAGAGGTTAGAGAGAAGGCATGGTATTGGCCATCTCACATTGTGGCTCAATCATTATCATAACGATTCTGTGAAACAGATAAGCATCATCTGCATTTCACAGATCTGAAAGTCAAAAATTAAGTTACTGCCTCAGGTCTAAAAAAAGTCCAGTGGTAGAGCTAAAATGTATATCACAGGTGGTGAAGAAGGAAAGAGGAAGGAGGGAAAGAAGGAAGAAAAGGGGGAGGGAGAGAGGGACAGAAGAAAGGAAAGAAGGAAACAACAAGGGAGGGAGGAGTAAGTGACTCAAGTGCTTTGAAGAGAGGAGTACAGAACTTACTGAGCAATAAGGAAAGAGTAGAAAATTATACAGAAGACTGACAAGAGGAGCATTTTGACAGATTTAAAGAACACACAGAATTACCAACTGAGTAAAAACTATTTTCTCCCCTCTTTTAGTTTCTAAAGTACTTCATTCATTCTGGCAGCTGGCTTTTATTTTCTGATTTAAGAGCAAGCTAGCTTCTGAAATGAAAGAAAATGTCCAAGTATATAAAATACATTACTAATTTTAAAATATTGTGATGGATCATTGCATTTTTCCTGCTACAATGCAAGCCCTAGCTTGTCTAGAATACATTCTTATGCAATTTGAGCTCATTTCCTAGTAATTATTGTCTTTAGAAGTCCTTAAACACATAATAATTTAACCTAAAATACCTTTGAATATCTACAGAAAATTTAGAGAAAAAGAAATAGAAACTTTCAAAACGCAGAAGGATAACTATTCCAAAATGCTTTCTTACTCTCTTTCAGTTTAACAAATGCTCAAGATGTTATTATTAATTCATTCACAGAATCTTCTAAGGGTCACCTTTTAATTATGCTAGAGCATGCGGCACTCTGAAAACTTTATGAGAAATGAAGTATCACAATCTTCCCATTTACTAGGTTCTGAAAATGATACAGAGATTTAGTAACTTTTGCAGAGATCCACAGCAAACCAGAGCCTTTCATCTACTATAAATAGTACTATCTTTGGAACCCACTATAAGACCACACCACTAGTTAAAATCTGATATGTAATCACGATCTTGAAATCAAATGAAAATTGAATTCATGTTTCGATTTACACAAGAAAATTTAATCAATGATATACTTACTTTTGTCTTAATTCGAAAACTGTTTTTGAAATAAGGTTTTTAAAAAACGTCTCTATTAATTTTGTACCACTTTCTCATCCAAGTAACAGAAGTAGTGCCCTTGATGATGGAAACTTAGAGAAATCAATGAAAGATGGGTATCATATAGGACTGACTGAAAGAGAAAATCATAGCTCAGGAGTAAATTTTTATAAAAGAAGAGAGATCTGTTTATAAGTATTCAAATTTCGAAGGCGGCAGGTATGGAGTGCAGTAGAGAATTCTGGCGCCATCATTAGGAGGGATTCACATCAAGCTCATTTCACTGATTCCCTCCTTGGTCAGGAAAAAGATGAGAGATAAAAATGTGATGCCGGGCGAATTTCATTTTATCTGAATTTTTGATTTCTTTACAATGATAATACTATTATTACTCATGCACTTATGTAATTGAAAATAATTTGAGAAATAAACAGAAAAAATGAATATATATAAAATACACTTTGCATTATAGAAATAAAAATTTTCCAAATTCAAGACTAAGTCAATATATTAAAAAATCTACTTCTGGAAATATTTGCGTTTAGATTTAATCCTATCATATATTCCAAGGCAGATATTCTTAGTTCCTTAGTTATGCCTACATTATCACTTGGGCACAGAGGAAAGGTATCATTTTCCCCATCTTATCACATTGAAGCTATAAGCCACTAAATTATTCACCAACACGCGTATAGGAGGCAATCTGACTCAACCAAAACAAACATTCCCTACTTCAACTATTTTTGTATTATGCAATGATATTTTTTAAAAGGCAAGAAGAGAAAAAAATATTTAATTATGCCAATCATTTCCATAAAACTTTCTTTGATGCAAACTTACGAAAGACCTACTTAAACAGTTATCAGTGTCACCAGAATTCCATTTGAAAGATGCAGTTAACTATTCAAATTACATAAAAGTGAGCAACTCATACAAAAGGTCAAATAAGTTATGTACATGTTAGAAGCCTAAATAATGGAACTTAATGTAAGTCTACAGGAAGTGGGGAACACAGTTTTTGCTGTTGTTGTTGTTTTTAAATAGAGAGGAGCTGGTTAGAAAGAATGGTTAGCAAAGCAACCATTCATTAAAAATGAATAGGTTTGCTCGTAAATGACATGTCCAATATATATAACAGTTTGGAGACAACATATCACCCTTGAACCAAGATTATGTATCGATCTCTAAATCAATTTAGTTGTTTCTGTTTCTACTCAAAATAAAATAATAGGGATAAGATTCACTCTCCTACCTGAAACAATAGCCAAGATATACGAAACAACTGTTTTCAAGATGTAGAACATCAAATAATGAAGGACAGTGAGATAAGTCCTATGTATAACTTGACTTATTGTCTAGAGAGAGTTGGCAGTCCATGGTGTCGGGAGAAAGAACCCAGACAGATCCCGGGAATTCCTTGAGTTGAGGAGATAGAGATGAGAATTCAGGCAGTCTAAGGCAAGAATACTGGAAAAGAGAGAGCTGCAGAGAGAGAGAACTCTGAAGATCCGTACAGGGTCACTACTGAGTATTCATCTGAGGAATGATGTGATTGTGAATGTAAAGAAACTACCCAAGACTGAGATAAGCACAGCCCATGAGGACTAGAGGTAATGATGGCCAACACTCATACTGGAATATCACCTGCTCCCATTAGTCAAACTGAAAAAGGTGATTCAATGAGTGGTGGGTAGAGTAAATAAAAAAAGTTTTTGTCTCAGTAATGGGAAATAATTAACAGTAAGCTGAGCAATGCTGTGGTCCAAAAAGAATGTTAGAAATAAGATCCAGAAGGACTAAACAGCTTCTGAGTAATTTAATTGTGTCCAGAATAAAGCCAAAAATACTGAAACAGGAAATATAAGCACACAATAAAGTAAAATTCACAAAGTCTGGTACCAATTCAAGTAAGTAGTAGCATATAATACAGACGGAAAAGTCAATCAACTGAAACTGGCTCAGAACTGATATAAATGTTAGAATTAGCGTATAAGGGCATTAAAATAGTTTTAACAACTATATTACATATTTACTGAGATATAAAGGTTATAAAAAGACTCAATCAAACTTTCAGAAGTCAAAATTACAATATGTGAAATGAAAAAAAATCTTCCTACAAATGACACTACAAGCCCAGATGGCTTCATTCATCAATTCTACTAAACACTCAAGAAAAAAGTAATACCCGTTACTTATAAACTTATACAACACATTGAAAGAAAATTGAATGCTCAAATTCATTTTATGAGGCCAGATATAACCCAGCACCAAAATCAGAAACATTCATGAGCAAAGAAAACCACATCAATATCCTTCATCAATATAGATACAAATTTGGAAACAAAATTTTAGCAAACTGAATCCAATTATATATGCATAGAATAATACAGCATGATCAAGTGAGGATTTAACTGGGAATATAAGAGTAGTTTTATCATTTGAAAATTTATGTAATTCATCATACCAAACTAAAAAGAAAAACCATACATTCCTGACAAAACTCTCAGCAAAGTAGGAATTTTCTCAAGTATATAAAGGCCATCTATGAAAAGCCTACATCTAATATCATATTTAGTAATAAACTAAATGCTTTGCCTTTAATATAAGAACAAGACAAGTGTATTCAGTCTTATCACTACTATTCAATGCTTCCCTGGAAGTTCTAACCAGTGCAACAAGGCAAAGCAACTAGATGAGAAACGAAAATGGCATGATATCTTTGTAGAAAATCCAGTGGAATCTATAAAAACCTATTATAACAAATAAACGAGTTTAACAAAATTATCAGGTTCATTATCAATATAAAAATATATTTATTTCTATATACTGGAAACAAATAACTAGAAATAAAAATAAACAATAGCATAAAAACAATATCTAGAGGTTAATCTGAAAAAAAGAAAGATGTGAAAGACTTGTATACTGAAAACCATAAAACATTGCTGAAAACTTAAGGAACTACAGAAATGAAGAAATGTACTATGTTCATGGGTCAGATAACTCAGCATCTTTTAAACTGTAAATATTCTCCAAATTCATCTATATATTCAACATTCCCAAACAAAATCCATATTCTTTGCAGAAACTGACAAAATGAGTCTAAAACTTCAAACTCTGACTGAATGACCCAGAAGATTGCCTGGCCAAACCACTCAGTCTCTCAAAAATTGGCTGAGAAATGGAATACGTCATTTATCTTATGTTTCATTATTCAAAGCAAGACATATGTCCCAGACTTACAAGAATGGGGCAGGAAGGATAATCCTTTAGAAGAGAGGGGCTCTATAAGGAAAAACAGATAGGAAGGGGCAGCAAATATCTTGAGAATAACAAATTATGCAATCTACCATAGCACTAGGGTCCTCTCTTGCCTGGTTCAAGAAATTATATATAGTGTTCTACTTAGATCCCTTCTTTTTTGCCTTCAGAGATTACTGAACATGAGGAATATGATCGGCTAAAACCTCTTTCAAAACAGCACTTCCAAAGTGAGAGTTTAGAGAACCATCCTGGTACTATTGGCTGTATCACATCTGTACTCTGGCTGACCTTAGGGCATTAGGACCCTGCCAAGCCCCGTGCTGCTTCCATGGCTTACACCCACTTGATTTCTGGTAGCAGTTACGATTTTCATCACCTGCTTGGCCCAAACCAGAACTTGCTACAACATAAACCATTTGAAAACTCTACTAAATCAAAGATACCTTTCAGATTCTCAGAATTTAGTGTAAGGAGGAGAAAGAAAAGGTGTGTAACCAAGTTATATTTTTTTATGAAATGAGCAGTTACATAAAGATATGAAGACGTTTTCATTTCTTATGATTGTTTATCTCTCCAAGTCATTAAGCTGAAAATACTTTAGTTATATTAATTCTCACCTTTAATGAGAAAAACAATATTCAGCTCCCAGGAAAGCATCTGAAGCTCCCTTCGTACTTTGTTCATTCCATAGCTAAAGTTGTATCTTATGTTCTACCACACTATAGACAAGACTTGTGTACATATATTTACTTAGAGTTTACAGGTCTAAGCTCACCCTTAGCCCCCCTGTTCCCTCTCCACAATAGACCGTGGTATCCTCTCTTGGGACCAAGATCCATGCCTCACTGCCCTGGGTTCCCAGCCCTGAGCAGAGCTGCACATACTTTTAAGGTATTCAATCAATGTATGAGGCTAAATTATTTAATGTTATAAACATTGCTTATCAGTATCACATAAAATGAGGTATTTTGTTTAGGAAAATGTTTCTTAATCTCCATTTGATTTCTTAACATGCCACTGTTGAGATTAAACAGGACTATGTTTTGCCATGTTATATTTTTCATAATATAAGCTATCAATTAAATGTTGATCTCTATGACAACATTGTCCAGGACAGGGTCATTAAATCTGGGAAATTTACATCGAATTCTCTATTCAGAGTTTTACTGTGTTAATAGCAAATATATAGTTACCAAATGCAGTTAAGTAAATTTTGATACTGTGTTATCATGAGAAGACAGAAATATTCTTAAAAATGCCCATTTGTCATTTATAGAGCAATTAAGTTTACAATGATTTGAGTGAGTCTACAAATGCTAATCCATTCCTAAAGTGAATCAAAGCTTCCTTAGATAAGTTTCAAATAGTCAAAAAAGTAAGGTAACTTATTCTAGCATTTTCAGGTCCTTTCAAGCATGAACTTTTGAGTTGAGAGGCAGCCCTGGTTGTATTCAGATGTCTGATGCTTCCATATTATTTATTTTTCTTGGTTGGGTCCCCTAGAATTAGAGACAGAGATGGAGATTCTCGACCCTATGATTTATTGAGGACTGTCAGGAGAAACCTGTAAGGGAGTAAGTGAAGCAGGATAGGGTAGAGGAAGTGGCTAGGCAAAGATCTAGAATCTTAATTAAGATCAGCTTAATCCTTGGTGAGGTCTGGAGCAAAAGTCCCTCCTACAAGCATGAAAGTTGTGCATTTACACCCTCATGTAAGTCAGTTATTGTCTGTGGTGCCACCCCTGGGTAAGATGTGACATAACCTACCAGTCATCTCAAAGGTGAATCATTAGCAGCCAACATACACAGCAGCTGAGGACTGACTGCATAGCCTAGTGAAAGGGATATGGGTACAGCACCAATCCACCTACTCCTATTAACACCCCACCCTCTGCTCATTACAGTTCAATACAGTTTACAACAGTAAGGAACTTTCCACCATCTAAATCTCTAATAAACATCTACATTGAAATATAATGTAACTACTAAAAATAAGGCTTTAAATTGTTTGGTTATAGAAAATATCAAGCATATGAAAGTATGTAGAAAAAACACATAAAGATCTCATAAATACTTATTACTCAATTTAAACAAATATTAACTGTTAGCTAGTGTTCTTCACTAGTGTCACTCCTTCTCCATAATTATTTTGAAGTAAATCTCAAACATCATATCAACTATATCACAAAATTATTAAAAGATTTTTAAAAAATGTATGATGAAAGGTTAAAATTTTCATGTTACAATAAGTGAAAACTCAAATTATAAAAACCTACATAAAATATTTTCCCAATTACTTTTAACGTATTTAGTGATCTGCAGAGGAAAATATTGGTGGGATTATCTGAGAACTGTTTTTAAATTTGTCTTTCAAATCTTCTACAATGAATATATATTTCATTTTCAGCCCTCAAAAGTTCTTATAAAAATAAATATGTATATAAATTATACAGTAATAAAGCTGATAAAAATAAATGGTTATTTTTAAAATAAAATACCTTCTTCAGGCCAACCTCTGAAGTGAATTCTGTTATGAATAATTTCATTGAAGCACCTCTGTGATCTAACCAGAACTTGGAGTTCTAAAAAGAACTATAGGAGTTCTTTAAAGAGCTTAAGAACAGATTAGACCTAGAAGTATCATGATCCCACGTTACAAAACAATTTTTGCAGAACCTTCTAAACCTGGATGGTCACCACAGATGATTATTGAAAGTCAAGTGCTAATCTCCCAGTTGGGGCCCCGCACAAGACCATCTGGAGTCATGTCTATGTCATCTGCAAACACTGACACAGAGGTAGCTGGGAAACCTCCACTCTGTACTTCGGGCAATCTAACCACATATGGCCAAACCAGTACCCCAAATGGGGGAAAATTTTGCAAACTCTAAGACTTATTCACAAACATGTCTAACAAGTCTTGCAAAAGTATTTTTTCGTAAATGTGAAAAAAAATGAACAAAGAAAGAATAACGAGAATAGCATGGGCTCCATCTTCTGATTCTATCATATTTCTAGATAAGACTTTGAACTCTCTCTCTCTGATATGCATACCCACATATACTCACATGCACCAAGCAGCAACACACATATATACAGTCATGAGAAAGGAAGAAATACTAAAATAATTTGTGAACATAAAGCAGTTGAAACATTCACATTTCTTTCAACATCTTAATCACTGCATAACCAACAAGGTTCCTTTCCATGTTGGAGTGTAAATGCTAGAACTTCATGAAATAGCAACACTGATGTCACTTGCATCTGGTCTTGATCATGTCAGAAGTACAAAAATGCTTAGAAGGCACTTTGGTAGAGAATGTTAATGAACAGAGTCTCTCTTCTATACCTGCAAGAGTGTTAGCAACTTTTAAGAAGATTTTAGAATAAAGTAATAGAGAAAAAAATGAAAAATGCATAATACATGGTAATATTTTACCTTTCTGAGTCAAAAAAAATATTTTCCAACTTGAAAGTCTAAACTGGGAAAGTAACTGTGGTATTTGACAAATTTATACACATGAATACCTCTGAATGGGTTAGAATCACATATATCTGAGATACTCAATAGATTGGAGTTTGCCTTTTCTTTAGTTTTGTCTGCCCTGAATAGGTTAAAATTCTTTATGATTAGTAGACCAAGACAGCTTAATTAACTTAGCATGTTTCATCATGTGGTAGATAAATAATACAGTCAAAATACCAATGAACAGATTTTGTCACCACTATGTACTGAGTTTCATTCATTTGTCCATTAGATATTGAGCCCTAATTAAATGCCAGGCATTGGTTTATGTTCTGGAGATACCACAGGAAATGAAATAAAGATCCTGCTTTTATAGAAGGTACAATACAGTGGTTTGTTGAAAATAGGTTAGAATATATTTTATTTCATAACAAAATTTATTTTTTCCTACAAAACCATTTAGAGACTCTAAATAATGGACACACACACACAATTAAGTTGCTTTTCTTTTATTCATTCTGATGAAAAAGTTCCACTTTTATCATTCATCAAAAGAAGGGTCCTTCTAAACATGCTGCTTTGATAAACTTTAGGGCTAAAAAGCCTGTAATTCTTTTAGTATTTCAGATAAGTCTTTGATAGGACTGTAATAAACACAGAATCTGATTGCCTTTCAAGCACTCATGGCACTGGGTTTTATAAGCCAATTAGATGTGATCCCAATCTGCTACCAGCTGCTTGGGAGAGAATTGTGCAGCTATCAAGAACATATTAGTTTATGCTATTAAAACGAGTAATAAATTAGTCTACTTGCTTATCACAAAGTAACTGATGGAGAAGCAGGTGATATAAAAGGTTTGGGTATTATGGAGAAGCCAGTTAGAGAAAATAGATTTGTTATAGATATTTGCAATAATTCAAGCTTGAACAGTCAAGATCTTATTGTATTTGGCACGTGTTCCACAGTGAGTCAGTTTATACTGACACTTCTTAAGTCAAGTTATATGTTCTCATTTAACAAGCCAGGTGTATTTCAAAATAGTACAATGTCATTTATTTCCAAATGTCCCCTCATAACAGCCACTTTAAAAAAATAAATACTAGTACATGAAAACTTCTTATAAAATCATACAACTAATTGCATTTCCAGTGGGAAAGAATGACCATTTGAATTTTACCCACATAAATAGTCCACTTTAGTGATTCCTATCTAGTTTTTAATCTCAAAATGAGCCCCATGGCAGTTACAAAACCATTATTATTCAACATAAAATAAAGCAAGCATACACTATACAAATCACCTAAACTTAAAGACAGGAGAGGAATAAAAGTGTTAAGTTAGGCACTTAATTGGGAATTCAAGAGTGCTCTAAATTGCTAGTGAAAAAACTGAAATATCAACAACAAAAATCAAAACGAAAATCTCCCCATTATAGATGACTAATTTGATAAAAGATTAAAGTGTGAGAAAAGAGGACTAATTTTCAATGAGCTAAAATGCAATACCCTGAGGGAAAACCACCTCTAGTAGAACCCTTTTTCTAAGTTAAAAGTATCCTGCAAGTTTACAAAAATAGGTAATAAATTCAAGCCTATGAAAACTCTGAGAGGTTTAAGGTGTGGTTAGAAAATGGGGTAGGATATAAAGCAAGTGCCAGAGACAATGGCATTGTTACTGGCCTAGAAATGTTTTAGGAACTTCATTTTTAGTACAATATACTCCAGAAATTTTTATATTTACACTGAAATTAATTTTTCTAACTCCACCCAGTTTATTTTTCCACTTGACACTTACAATATAAACATTAAGCATGTTGATATTTGCATTTAATCCAATAAAGTTTAACTTCTATATTTTCTTTCCTCATAACAATATAACATTATTGGGACTATAACAACAAAAAAACTCCTAAAATAGCTGCTTTAACAAAATTTCCATTTCTTAACACAATATTGAAGCATTATTTTATGTCATTTAAAATTTTTTTCCATCATAAATTCAAATAGAAATAAATTTGTAACAAATTAATATAGGACTAATTATCTAGGCAATCCTATATTATATACATTTACAAAAATACTTTTAAACAAATTTTCTAAGACTAATTTTAAAAGTATTTTCAAATGATCACACATATTCTAAGGTTTATGACATAGAAGCAATATTTTGTATTGTTATAAAACTTTTCAATTCTTGGTCTTGATTTGGTTAGCCAGAAAAAAAGTATTGCTAAAGTCGTGAAGTCAAACCAAGATTTCCCAAGGCTGAATTTGTTTACTATGCCCGTGTCGGGTAGAGACAGTCACAGATTCCTTGATACACTTTCCTGAAGAAGAGGGGTTTACCTCCTCCTCTAGATTCTGGGCAGGCTTTATGAGAGTTTTGACCAATAGAATGCAGCAGAAGACATGAGCCCAGGGCCTAGCGGATTGACAGTTTCCTCTTCCACTATCCTAGAATTCCCTGATCCACAGGAGGTCCAGACTGCCCCAAGCTTGCCATGTGGGAGACTCCAGGAGAGGTCTGAGATAATAGGAAAACAGAGAAATGCTTGACCACCCCCACGCCTTCCCAGTCCCTGGCTCAGTAAGGAACAGACATTGTGGAGCTAAGTCAAGCTTTTACTGTGCTGAAATCCATAGCCCTGATGAACAGTAATAAAAAGGTTGTTTGAAGTCTTTAAGTGTCAGAGTAGCTGTTAAGTATACCAGATTGCCAGATCCCTCCATCTTGGTTTCACTTCTTCCCTCAGATATGTCATATACATTTCTTGTATCTCACTGTATCCTTCCAAGATCTAAGGAGGATTTACATAACATCTTTGTAGGTTCTAAATTTAAGAATAGAATCTAGACAACTACATTTTTAATACTTTCTATATTTGCACACTAACTCTGAAGAATTTCTGGTATTAAATTAAACAAGAATACCATCAGACTGAGGTGGCTGTAATGCCTGGGATGCCTACCATAAACAAACCGAAAAACTAAGGCCTGTAATGCCTCAAGGTTAAGAAATCAAAACCTAAGGGCAACAAATCACAAATAGTCAACCAGGCTTTCCCAGATAATCAATCACTTTACATAGCAGACAAATAAGTTCCTTGCTTTGCTGTCTCATCTTTATAAAAGTGTTTCTTCTAGCTCCTGTCAGTGGAGTATTCCTAACCACTTCCAGATTGGTACTACTCTCTTCTAATAGATTTTAGCTCAAATAAACTCTTAAAACTTAATATGACTTGGTCTATCTTTTAACATTGGCATAGCAGAATGAGGCTCTGCCACTAACCAGCTGTGCTCATTCAGGCCCAGGCCCACTGGTTCTGACCTTCTGTGTCCCACTCTGGCTAACACAGTTTCTCAGAACTTGTCTTGAAAGTGTCTGGAACAATACATTTTGTTTATGCCCATAATGAACTACCATGTGACTAATAAACCAAGAAACACAAGAGGAAAAGAATTTTTTAAAAATTAAATACTTTATTGAGATGCTTTGGTTATTGTTTTCCAAATCTAATAAAAAACCCAATAAGGAGAAAAAAAATTTATGGAGGATTGACTGAAGGATATGTAACTATCTACGCCTTTAATCTAGGTTCTGTTTAGATGAATCCTAATAGTAAGATCCAGATGTGGACCATTTAAGTTTGTCTCCTAAACAAAGTTTTATTTAACAGTTATATCTTTTACTTTTTTTCTTTTAATAAAAAAAAAATACCCTAACAGCTGCAAAGCTTGTGTTTCCAAGTTTGCTATAAGAGTATATGCAGTCTTGCTCATTGTATCAGTATCTACTGAATGAGGTTATTTAATACAAGTCTGATTTAATTAAATGCTGATTTTTCGAAAGCTTTCTTACCTGTGAATCACCGGTAAGCATCCTTCTCTTTAATCTCTCTTACTTCTCATTCTTACCTTCAGAAAGCTTAGGGCTATATGACAGAATCATATGAACATTTATTTACTTAAAACTTTTTATAGAGAGTCTTCTTTTACTGGGTACCATTATCAAAACTAGGGGATGCAACACTGAGCAAGCTCAACAAGATCCTTCACTCTCCTGGAGTTAGTATTTGAATTGGGGAAGAGGGATACAAAACATCAACACCTAAGTGAACAGGAAACTACTTATTTTGATAAATGCTTAGTAGAATATAAAGCAAGGGGAGGTAGCCAAGGTGACTGGAAAGCTAATTTAAACAAGGTGGTCAGTGAGAGCATCCCTGACAAAGAGCCATCCCAAAAGAGACACATGACAAGAAAAAAAAAACTATCAAAATATTTGGGAAGGTGGCCCAAGACTGGGGAAGAGCATGTGCAAACGCCCTTAAGATATAAGCCAGGTTGGCTGTTAGGTCTGTGCATTTGTGTCTTGTTTTCCTTACTCTTGGTTTCTTAATTTATTTCCATTGTTTTGGTTCCAAGTCTTATTTTACCATTACTTTATTATATATGCTTTGTTTCAATTGTCTTTGATCCTTTATGGAATAAAGCAAGACAATCAAAAGAATAAAAAGGTTTTAAGAAGATACTATTCTTTTTGGTGCTATAGCATTCTGCAACATTGTTTACTTAGGTCACTTTAAATTACATATGTGGCTAGCATTATATTTCTATCGAACAGTATTGTTCTAACCTAATTCAAATCAGTGCCCCAAAGTTGTTTATACTTTTATGGTATTAACACAATACATTTAACTAGAAGAAACCCAAAGAAGAACTATTTGTTCAAGTACTTATGATTTGAGTCAGAGAAGGGCTAATCAGGTGAGTCCCTTGGCTGATATTTAGGAGGAGGTTCTTGAACAATAAATCCCTATAAAAAAATGTGTTTCATACTTTGACTTTTGAGGACCAACTATATATCACTAATAAAAAAAAAAAAACAATGTGAAAGTGGTATGTTAGCATGTGGCATGTGATTAAAGAAACAATGAAAATATATGTGCATGTATAACACATATGTGACTGCCATATAAGGGAGTACAATAGATGAAGTAGTGGCAAAATCTGGAACAAGGATAATCAAGAACTTGTATGCGGAAGATGGAGGCTCCCTTACTTCCAAAGCCCTGCTCTAATGCAAGGTACTTGGCACCCATTCGCAGTTAAGACTAAGTGAGGTGGAATTATTATTCTCACAATATGGTTGAAGAGTCTAAGGCTCAAGGCTGGCTAACTGCCAAGGGTCACACATTTTTGGAAGAGTGAAATCAGTAAACTCAACAGAGTTTATAGAGGGTCTTCTATGAATAAGAATATTATTTGTTAGGAGGAAAACTAGAAGACTCAGGTTTGGTCTCAAGGAGCTTACAATAGAATAGGGAGAGAATATGTTTTTATTTATTGAATTTAGTGTTAAATAGAAAAAAAAGGTGATGTAGAGAACTGTGGTCTCAAATAATACTGGCCTGGTTAATCAACTATGGCTGTATTCAGCTTGTCTCGTTTTTTATTGTTTCCATAGATGAATAGGGTGATGTTAAAGGTTTCAGATAAATAGGGAGAAGATATCTCCCACATTTTTTCCCACCACCATTCCCTCCCGACCAAAAAAAATTCCCTCAATTCAGCAGAGGACCTTCATTAAATGCAGTAAAAAAGAAAGCAGGACTGCTGCCTAGTTTACATCTGCCGAATATTTCTTTCCATTAAAAACAGCCTCACACTCTGTGACTTTGATTATGTTTTGAGCATAAGGTTTCAAAACTCACTTCATTATATGCAGCCCCACTTGGCAAGCAGTCCACATTTATATATTTTTTCACTATATAAAATTGAGTCCTTTGTAATCAAATTGCTTTTTATTTTTCTAAGCAAAAATGAGAACTGCAAGCATTTTCAAAAGAGGAACACTTTTTCCTATAACTGAGATTGCATGGAGTTGACTGGACAGTTAAATAATTTTGAAAATATTGCTCTTATTAATTCAATAAGGGGGATGTAATAGGATGTTGTACAAATATATTTTTAAAGAAATGTCCTTTTTATTCACTGCTATAGGTTAATTGATATGTTACCTTGTGAAGATAGACGGAAGACAAAAATTTCATCCTGGGCTTACAGAATCTCAATTTTAAAATAATTTTCTTAAAGGACAAAATAAATTGAGCTGTAGAAAAGCACAGATTTTATTAAACAATGAATACACGGCATACTAAAATAATTCTTAAAGCTATGGGTTCACGAAGATTCATGTTGCCATTGTGCTTTTTTATTCTAAGCCTGAAAGTCATCCTATTTATTTTTTATTTTTTATAAGAAAGATATTTAAGTAGAAACCACCTCCCACTTGATAAAAAAAAATCATTATTTACGAAGCATTTACTTTCAGTTCCATCCATTATCTGTAAATTTCAGTTTAAAGAGCCAATTCAAATTATTTATTTGTTTAGTACCAACTACATGATGTTCAATGTGATATTTTAAAAGTGAAGGATAGAGAAGGCATACACAATATAGTGGAGTAAAGATAACTAGTATATAAAATAATTCCTTCCAAAATGGTGATTAAGGACTATTACATATGCTAGTCTATGATTAGTTTTGAAAAAATTAAAACTAAAATTAAACTAAAATGAACTAAATAAAATGTACATTAAAGGAAAAACAAATATGAAATGTTTATTAAGCATTCAGTTTGGTAAAACTAAATACAACCACAACTAGTAGCTACTGGGCTTCCTCATGCAGTAAGTACAGGACAAATAACACATGATAACTATCTACAAAGAAAAGATAAAGTGGATATTGAGTGTTATATTATTCAAGGAAAACAACACTTTCAAAATAAAACATGTATCAGAAGTCATCCAAAGATTCACAATAATTAGTATTTTCAAATTAGTGCCATTTAACTTGTTAGCAATTATATCAAGACACTTCAATATACTTTGAAAGCAGTATCTGTGGACATTTTAGTTGTCTGCTGAAATAACATAGTACGAAAACTTATTACTGAAGGTTAATACACTACAATTTAATTTTTAAAGTAACAAATGCATAAAATTTGCTTATCTGCAATACCAAACTTTTAGTTTCAGCTTCCCAAACAGAGATGCAGTGTTCTTATTTTTATTAAAGCCAACTTCAGCACCCAGTTTTTATCTTGGTTCTCAAACTGTGCACTACTCTAGTCTTCAGCAGGTTCCCTCAATACGGGCACTGCCAGGCTCCCTGGAGTTATCTGGTCAGAATTTGGAGGATTTAATAAGAAAACCACCCTTCCATGGCAGTGCTCACTAGATATGGAACTCTCCCCCCTTTGTGACACAAGCCACATCTAAAATCTGTAATCAGTCCATACCAAACTACCTAAAACTTGCAGTCATATCCCAGAGCACCTGTTCAAGTACAAATACCCCTTTCTCACAGCTCTCCTTTGGAACAACTACTCCCCACTTCCCCCAGCAGTTTCAGGACTGACCTTTTGTCTTCCCAGTGCATCAAGTTTGTTTCCTATTGCTTTTTTCATTCCTTGACCTGCCAACTGCCAAATAAATTTGTGCTGGTGTTTTCTTGTTCATTTTGTATTGATGGATATGGGCTTAATCACATCCTTGATTTTATCCTCTGCATAGCCTAGGTCAGGGACCCTATCTTGGCACCCCTGTTCAGGCTCCAAATCAGGCTGATGAATTCTTAAGGTAGCACTTGACCCTATTGGCCTGGGAAGCCATGTCCTAATTCTGTACCTTTGTATCACTGAACTACTTTGAACTACTACTTGGAGACCCCAGAGATGAAGAAGACTGCTGGCCTAGCCAATTCTAACTCTATTTCTTGTCTATTATCCCACCACTCAGAAAACCTCTAGAAACTCATGTCTTAGATATTTCACTACCATCATCATATGCTAGGTCTCAGCTTTGAGGATGCTTGTCCCCAGAAATTTCAGAACTAAGACATGAAAGCATGGAATGCACCTTGTGGCTACAGACTGGTGTCTGTAGGACCTGTACCATTGTTGGGCCTATTATTATTTACTCCAGCTGTGTTCAACATAACAAAAACAGGTAGCAAAGGAAGAATTGTGAACACATAACACTATATAGATGCTAGGGATATAAAAGTAAATCGTATATGGCTATGTTTAAAGAAGTAATATTTGTATGTTCTATATTGTTTTCTATTAGTAGAAGCAGAGATAGAGCATACAACCATACTCCTCCTACAACTTTCCAGTGTCAATTAATAGCCATAGATTTTATAATATCAAAGCTTATATACAAGGAAATTACATCACATAATCTAACGTTTTACAAGTTCTGTGAGTTTTAGAAGTATTGCATCTTCTGTACTACATTTTAACACTCTTACTGTTGAGAACACACTGCATTTATCTATAATCTAAATAAAAATGTTGCATACAAATGTAAAATTTGAGGGCCTATATCTATTCTATAATGATGTAATTTGTTTTCAATTACTATTCTAACACAGATAAAGTAAACTAAACAAGCAGAGTTGGTAATAAAAAGTATAAAGATATTAAATATGTGAGATTTTTGTACATATTATTTTGTACTATTTTGAATACAGGTACATCTAAAAAAAAACATTAAAATTATTACCCCCAAATAGAAAATACTTATCTAGATTGAAGATATAAATACTGTTTCTCACATTGAAAAGTTATGACAACAAAAATTCCAAATGGCATTTATCTAAAGAATTAGTCATAACTGCCAGATTGCAAAATTGGCTCTATAAAACACACAGTGAATTTTTTACAAGTATAATAGAATGAAGTTCATGAAACATCAGTACATAACAACCAAGCAATTTCGAGCACTTTTAATTTATGGATAGAACCTGTTCCAATTAACACTTTGTAGCTTTTAGATCATTACTATCAGGAAAGCTTTTTTTCAGAATTAATATTTCATAAAACTTTTATGCTTTACATTTTGAAGTTAGCAAAAATTACCAGGAAACACCATTATCCATACCCTTGAGGAAATAATAATTAAAATTATAACTATTTAAAATGTTTATTTTCAGAGTGAACTACTTTCCATAATAAGAATTAGAAAAACTGCCACAATTTCTATGTAAAATTTTATGCCCCAAAATTAAAAACATAAACTATAAAATAGCAATGTATGTTTAAGAGCAAGCTTTCATATTTGTTCCCTGTCGTCTTTGTGTCACTTAATGTTTTTGCCTTTGTTCAAGCTGTTGTCTCTAAGGAAACTTTCACATCTTATATCTATCAACTTCCATTGGCTCTGTGATGCCTCACCTCAAACTGAGATTGCTCTCTTTTTAAGTTATTATTATTATTATTATTATTATTATTAATTTTTCTTAGACTATCTATGCCCCATTGTTAAGGCTTTACTTTTTTTTTCACTACTTCAAAACTTAATAACACAGTATTTTGGAATTATGAGTTAAACACACGTATCTTCAACAAGTTTCAAGCAACTAATGCTTTACTTTTGTCACCGTCATCTTTAGCAAGAGGGTAGGTACAAAGTAGTTCCTCAATAAATGCTTGATCATTTGCTCCTTTACTTGAGTTTTAACTCAGTGGTGAAGTAGTAAGAATATTAGCACAGCTGTCTCGATGATCAAGAAATTTCAGACTTAAGTTTTTAATTTAGTTGCTTTCCAATAAACTTTTACTTAATAGATTTCAAGCTGGAATCAAGTAATGAGACTTTCTGGGAAAAAATTGAAGAAAATCCATGATAAAGAGAGGCTAAAAATTGATGGAACTGCTAATATAAAGCACTAGTTACATGAAATTGGATAGATATTTTGTTTCTTCGCCCTGTTATTTTATTTTAAACCATTCCATACACTTCAGGGTCAGTCAATGTACCAGGCTTTGAATGAGCCCATTATATCTGTCTCCTTTTGGTTCTAATATCAGGCAGAGGCCTAAACTACTAGACAGAAAAGGTGGTGCTTAATCCCTTACAATTACATGGCTGTGACAACTATCCAGGTTTGTCTCACACTTAGCAGTGTTTCTTGGAATTGAACACACATTGGAATTACTTGGGAATAGTTTTAAAATGTAGATTCCAAATTCAGTAGATCTGAATGGGGCTGAAAAGTCTGTATGTCTAATAAGGTTGCTGGTACTGCTGATACTGCTAGTTTAGAGGTTACTCATTACTCATTATCCATGCCCAAATATACTGATTTAGCTGATCTGGGGTGGTCCCTGAACATCTATGCTCTTAGTAGAATAGATATGGTCTAAAATAGAGGCTGATTTCAGAAAAATTGAAATAGACCATCATCTTACTAACGAAAATCCTTTTTATGTAGCTGATTCTTGAAAAGTCCTTCGCATTAAGAAAATAATGTGATTGTGGAATCTTTGATTATCAGCCCATGTAATGAGGCAAATGCCTTCTTTCTACCATTTCATGCTATTTTTCAATATATAACTCTCATACCACTTTGAATAACACACACACACACACACACACACACACACACACACACACAAACACAATGCTAACTTAATTCAAGGTAAGTTTAAACATTCTAAGTAAGGATTTTCTACTCAAAGTGGGCCAAGGATCTGCTTTATTAGCCTCACCTATGAGCTTCTAAAAATTGCAAAATTTCAGTACACTTCTGTTCCTGACCCACTGAATTGAAATTTATATTTTTAATAATATTCTAAGGTGATTTGTGTGCTCGTTAAAATTCCAGAGGAGTGCTCTAATGAATAAATTCTTTTGCATGTTTTCAAAAGATTCATATTGAAACATTTGATAAAAGGGATTGTTTTAACATAGCAGACAAAGCACTTAAGAAAATTAATGTTAGCATGCAGCAAAGGAATAATATGAAGGAATGTATGATTGGATTCTTCTTGCTTTGTTTAAACAAGGTAAACCTGAGGTTACATCAAACAGCAAAATGTTCATTCCTCAAAGCAATCAATGGTTCTGCTGTGTGAGGGCATGTGTCTTCAGATGAGCTGTGCTAGATCAGGCTGATGGCACTTGAACAAGGAATAAATGATTGGTTTGTAATTTCTTTAGAAATAAGGTACAGAATCCATTGTAATGCTTTTATTTCTTCCCTTTTATTCCTTCCACTATCATTCTATACTTTCTTCAAATCCTTTAAGCTGCCCAGAAAACACTATGCAAATGTAATCAATCATAAGGATGGGGCCCAATATACAGCTTCAGGTTGGTGTCAGATACAACTGTAACAGCTGTAATTCAAAGTGTAGCCATAGACCAGCATCACTTTGCATCACCTGGGAGCTTGTTAGAAATGCAATATCTTAGGTCCCTCCCCAGACGTATGAATCAGAATCTTCAGTTTAACAAGATCATCAGGAGCTTCATATACATCTTAAAATTGGAGAAGCAGTGGCATATGACATTGTGTTAGATTTTGTCCCTATAGAGGTTTGGAGAAGCAGCCACGTGCATGAATGTTAAGTCACATAACTATTAATATAAGGTACCACAGGTTGGATGAAGACTTGCTCGTAAAAAAAGATCACATATTATTTACCGGTTATAGCAGTATTAATGAAATCTGTTATTAGACTCTAGCTTGCACTGGATTATCCTATTGTTTTTATATACTACGTACCAACATTGCTTCTGAACCCAATACTAAGTATATCTTTTTGGATACTCATCAAAATACTCCTAAAAGATAGAAATACTTTTCCTATGACAATTCTCTCAAAAAAAAAAAATTAAAAATTACGCAAGTATATGAACTTTATTTTTGTTTTTTCAAATGAGACATGGAGTAGAAAAAATTGCATTTGAGTTTCAGCTTTGTTATCATCTGTGTGGCTTTGAGTATACATTAAACTCTTCCATGCCTAAGTTTTCTTGTTTGTAAATTTGGAATAATCATGACACACTTTGTGGTTTGGGGCATCCCTTTATTTCTTCATTATATCTTCAGTAGCACAGAGTAAGCCCCACACACAAAAAATTTTTTTTAATAAAATGTTTTTGAACAAATAACAAAACCATCCTGGCATATCATAGGTACTGAGTAATATTAGTTTCTCTATCTTAATAATTTAACATTTTCCCATAGGATCTTTTGATTCCAAATATACCATCCCATTTAAAATTCATATACTCAATGAAATACCCTTGCTAAATATTGTAAAGAATATATATGGATGGGTGTGTATGTACACACATACATGCACACATACAGTTTTCATTTTTAACAGCTATACATTATTACTAGATATCTGGAGTATTTTTTGTTTTAGCCAGTGTTTGTATTTGGTAAATTTTAGGTGAAAGTAATATTGTAACTAAGGGATGCAGGGAGAGAATGGTGGTCTGGCCCTGTGGAGAAGAGTATTTTATCAGTAAAATTGTTTAAGAATTATGGTAATAAAAAGTAGACCAACTTGGGTCACACTTATAAACATTGTAAAATTCTTAATGGACAGTACACATCTGCGTTGCCCAAACCTAGGATCTCCCAACCTTCATCCATCACGCAAGGATCAGAAATGGCAAATTGCAATCCCCAATCCAAATGCAGAGCCCAGAGACTACAGTGTCATCTGTCTTGGTGCCCAAGCATGAAAGAGAAGGCTCAATTAGGGTGACTTTATGGTTCTACAAACCACTCCTCATCATGGTCCACAGTGGTGCCCTGAAGGTTTGCTCACAGCCGGAACTCCATGAATATTTTCCCTACAACTCATTCACTTTTTGCTGATCTTTATACTTGTCAGGCATGCTCCTAACCCAGGGCCTTTGCCCCTGCTGTTCTCTTCACCTGTAATCTTCTTCCCTCAAATTGCCACATGATTTTCTTCCTCACTTCATTCAGGTCTCTGTTCAAATATCACATTCTCAGACCATGACATGTCATGACCCCATCGCTCTCTAGCACTTCACTCAGTTTTATCTTTCTTCATGGCATTTAGCTCCACCTAGCATTAAATTATATTTGCTTATTATCTATAAGAAGAATAATTTTATTTTATTCATGGCTATATCTCTAACATCTAGTTCATTGACAGGCACATAACAGGTGATCAATATTTGCTAAATAAATAAAAAACAACTCCACACCCTATACCTCTTTACCACTTGGCAGTGGGAATGAGTTAAAGGCCATTATGATATTCCTGCCTGGTCTACAGTACATAATGAGGGAGAGACCAACAGCAGTCAAAACCATAAAAGACAATTCCTTAATTCAACAAGTTCTTTTAGAGGCATCAGTGGTGTTCTGAGCACATAATCAATTCCCGTTTTGAAAAGTAACTTGCCATGTTTCCATTTGAGAAGAAAGTCACTACATTGTACAAATGATATTCAAGTTCTGTACCAGGTTTATGTCCTGCTGGCACCAAGAACCAGGCTGCTGAGTGTCCAGTCTCCCTAAGAATCTGCTTTGGGAATAATGACATCATGCCTTAACTCATCTGAATCACATTTTCACCCACTGAGCAGTTCAGACAAAACCAATTACATGATGTCATTTTCTGTTGTGAAAAGGAGACAGAGTGCTCAGATGAATATTTACTTCTCATTAGTGTACTAAAAGTATGGCAAGCAGCTCCATCTTCATGCTAAAGATACCTGTTGAAATGATAACTAACAAGGCCAAGCTGTCAAAATTTATTTTCTTGCTATGTGTGATGCTTAGCTACTCAGTCTGATATCACAGGAAAATTCAGGAGATATAAATATGAGCTAGTTATTTGTTTTACAGATCCTACGCTCAATAAAACCTGCCTTCCAGGAATGCCAAAAACATCTTTGAATTAATTTTAAGAGAACTTATTAAGGAAATTACTTAAAATGCTGATATATTAATAATTAATGTGCATGTATAATTTTGTTTCCTTTGGAGATAACTAACTCCATTTCATTACTCAGATTAATTCCACCATCATAAGCATAATAAAAGCAAATATACAGATGTATGTGGCAGAGATAGTTGCATTTCCTCTTTTAGGCCTATGGTTGGATTACATGTTGCAGTGGTAAGATGTAGGCATATGACTGGCTTGTAGCAAGTGGAGCAAGAGGTAAAGTGTATGTTCACAAAAATCTTATATTGGTGATTCTCTGTGACCTTTGCTCTTTCTCCTTCTGACTTGATGCAGCCTAGCAGAGTAAATAGGAAGTCTCTATTTGAAGATGATGGGCCTACAGCGTTGAAAGATCCTGGGTCTGCGAGTCATGGCTTGAAGGGGAGTAGTCTACCATAAAGGGCACTAGTCAAAAATAAAACGAGCTTCTATACAGTGTTAACCTCCTGAGAATTGGGGTTTATCTTTTTTGGCATCCAGCACCAGAAATGACCATGCCCTTCCATTCCTCTCTTATTTCATGTGACTATAATTGAGCATTTTGACCCATCATTCTTCAATTCTCCAAAATACATGAGTTATCACTATTAGATCTCAATGATGAAGAGAACGTTTCTATTTCAGGGACAGTCATTCTATACAGTGATTGTATACCTGGGGTCAGACTGAGCTTAACCATGTCAGTTTAGCTGGTTGAAATGGCTATAACTATTACATTAGGGGTTAGCTTATACATCATAATCTGTCTTCTACTAAACAATAAAACTCAGTAACCACTAAACCCTATCACTGGTACCATGGGTAAAATAATAAAAATAAAAAAATAAAGTAATAATAATGGTGGTGGTGGTGGTGGTGGTGGTGGTGGTGGTGGTGGTGGTAGTAGTAGTAGTAGTTAAAATGAAACAGGTAAAATAAAATAAAATAGCAATCATGAAAAAAAAAGGACCATTCTTTTGGGTTATATGTACTGTATTAATTTACTCCAAAATAAATTCCACAAAGGCTTGCAAACAGTAATATATTTACAATCAAGTTATCTATTTTTAATTAGCTTTGAAACAAAAATTCAACTACTTTGTCAAAAAAAAGAGAGACTTAAATTTCTTAACACGTTGCTAGTATCCTCAGAAAAACATTTTTAATGATCATTTTTGCTTTTATTATGAACATGAAATTGTTTTAAAATATTTTATATTTCCGACTTGAAGCAATGGGAACTGGCAAAGGCTACTTTTTGTGGTTCTGGAGAGGGCAGTGAGAGAGCCAGGAACAAGTGAACTCTAAATTCCTATTTGTAGAAATAACTCCACTGCTTATAAATTTATGAGAAAACATCAGATTCACCAAAATATTGCATAAATGGAAGTTTCTCAGAATTAAATTGCTGCCTTGAGGAAGTTATTGTTCTAATAGAGATAGAGAAATTTACCCAGCTAGAACACAGTCCATAAATGGAGGACTGTTCAAAGCTTGCACCTTGAAGAGTAGCATGTATTAAATTTAGAGCTCTTTGAAATATATAACAAAAGAAGCCTACAAAATCCAATTCACCTAGCAGGAAGCCCATTGTGAACTCCAAGGAAAAATAAAGATGCCAGCTATCTGTCACAAACTATCAGTCTCAAATCTTCAGAGGTTTTTAATTCTTTCTGCTTAATTAATGTTAATTTTCATTTAGTAAAATGTCAGGCTCCTTCCAATATTAATTCTGACTTGGTAACAGGTGATTTATCAATTGCTGTTCCTCTATCCAGCCTTCATTCCTGTCCTACTATCACAATCAGAGCTTTCTATGGCAATATTCTTTCACTTAAGGAAATTAATGTTTTAAAGCAATGCTTCTTAAAAGAAGATTATTGAGGAAAGACAAAGGGTTCCATAGTCAAGCCAGGCCCCCTCCCGAACACTTGTAATGTTCATATACACATTAAAGGCTCAAGGAAGCCTTTTAGTTAGGACACTGGCATTCCACTTATTGAATCTGAGGTTCTTCCAAATTAGGAGGCAGCAGAACCTCTTTTGGTATAACACCTACTAATGTCAATGAAACAATTTAAGAAATGCTGATATTAAAAGTGACATAGAAGGCACGAATTAATTGCTATATTAAAACCAGTCTGTAAGTTGCATATGACATCTTTATAACTAGTGATGGAGTGTAGGACACACTACCGCAAAGTATTACAGCTTGGCATACTGAATATTTTAAACTTAGGGAGTTTGAGAAAAATGCAGAAATAGGAAGGTCACTCTGACCTTCCCCTTGCCCTTCTTCCCTGAAACAGGTCATAAAACTCTTATGTGAAATGTGTGTTCTGTATACATGAAAAAAAAGGAGCATTCTGAAGACAAAGAAGTGCCCAAAGATTCCCAACAAACAGGCCTTGCAAAATTTTCCCTAATTTATTATACTTACCTTGCACTCCTTAATCTATCATATTTTCCCATGACTGTCCACTATTTATCAAATTTAGCATAAAAATACTCAGGTTTAACTATTTCTTTGGGTCTTCATTTTCTTATGAAGGCTCATGGGTCATATAAAACTTAAGTGAAATAAATCTGTGTGTTTTTCTCCTGTTAATCCATCAATGTCAGTTTAATTTTCTGATCTAGCCTTGGACCCTTAGAAGGTCGAGAAAAAGTTTTTCTACCCCTACACTAGTAAACCAAATATTCACCTGTTCATAACTGGTGAAACTTAGTTATCATGTTTGCATTCTTTCTCTCCTCCTTTTTTTTTATTGCAGTCATTTCAGTAATTACTCACTTTTAACCAATAGCAAATTGTTTAATTTTGCTAATAAAACAAAAAAGAGCAAAACAAACAAACCTGCAAATTCTTTGCCCATTTTTAATTTTTTTTTTTTACTTTTTATTATTAAGTTGTAAAAATCGAGTCACATATTTTGCACAACAAATACGTTTCTCCCTCTGTGCCAGTCAGATAGCTCCTGGAGGAAAGCATTCGTCTATAGAGACCCTACTTTAAGGAGACAAATGAGCACAATCCAGGAAAAAAAAAACACATCAGGATAGTGAGGTGCCCCAAAATTGGAGTGCTTAAGAAATTAGTGAACAAACTGGAGTTTTTCCCTAGAGAATAGAGACGTTAAAAGTACTTCAGGATAATGCTCTTCAAATATTTGGGTGCCTTTTACATGGCAAACTAGTTAGATGGATCCAAGTGAAAAGTTACTACCAATCCATGGGAATTTAGGGAAACAGATTCATGTTCATTAAAGAGAAGACATTTTGGCCTCTTTCTCAGGCACAGTCCAAAGATAAAATTTGGCAGCTTAGCACAAGGACACATTTAGGTTTCTCATGAAGATTCTAATGTTAGAGAACTTTTAAAACAGCTATAATCCTCAGATATTATAAAAACTCCCATCTGGGTCACTTTATACTTCCTGGTCTCTTGCTTTAGGGAGACTGGGTTTTCAGAGGCCCTCCAAACTATGCTCTGGTCATTTTTTACATCAACATGGTCATTATGTACACCATATTTCTACATTAGCTTCCAATTCTCTGGTTTCTTTTTCAATTGTAAAACTAATAATTATGAGTGTTTGGCTCAAAACACAGAAAACCCGACTAACAGTGCACACAGGGTTTTCTTACATAACAAGATGTCTGCAAGAATGGTGGGCTGCCATGGCTGTTAGGGTTCTGTGTTTATGTCTTTGTGCTCTGATGCTTTTATGCTCTGGATTTTGTCTCTATGTTCATAAGATGGTTGCTACACTTCCCATTCTTATTTGTTCAAGGTTGGAACAACATAGAAAGGTGTTCTCACAATTCTTTGCCTTTTTATTCATGAAAAAAGGTTTTCCCAAGTGGTTGTCTGCTTACTGACCAGTTGGAGTTCACCTGGCCTATATCATGCCTTACAGGTCATTAGGAAAATCAAGCATTTTGCATTTAAGCCACACTGTGGAGGGAAGTGGGGGAGGGTGAGTCTAAACTCTGATCTATTTTCCTACCCTAGAAACTCAGCACTAACACAGCATTGATTCAGTCTCAAGAGATTGTTAACATATCATGTTTACTTTTGTATTCATCCAGATTGTTGATTTACTTTAAAATGTAATCTAGAATAGAGAGAAAATGTCTATAAAAGATGTTGATAGATGCAAATAAAAAGTTGAATTCACTGTAATGTGAAGTTTTAAACAAATCATTTAAATTATTTAGTTAGGTCTATGAAGCGTGTTTAAGAATATATCAAAGTAAACAGCTGCATTATAAGCTAGAAACACTTACTAAGAAACATAAAATCAATCTGTCCTCTTTCAAAAATGTTTTGCTTTGTCTTAATCAATCATTCTTAAATCATTCTGCTGAAGCACTCAGTTCAACCCACTTAAAATCATAATTGTACAAAGGTCATTGGATGGCTGTTCCATGCCATTACCAGTAACAAGAAGACAATATTTTCAGAACTCAATGCAAAAGCAGATAATAAAAGAGCTTAAAAGTTTATTCAGTTCCAGAGACAACTCAGTGAGTTTATACATATAATAAAGTATTTAGAATAATGCTTTGCACGCTTGCTAAATATTAGCTGTTGTGATTTTTCTTATGTTCATGAAGCAGGAAATACTTATGATATATGTATAAACACACAGATGATAGATAGATAGATATGTGTATATCTATATCTATATCTATATCTATATAAAACAAAAAAGTCTAACCCAAAGCAAATATGATTTTAAAAACCTCAAAAAAACAAAATATGCTCTTTATTTGTTTTATCACTCACTATAAACAAAAGTGAAATTAGGTACTTCGTAGTTGGGAAGTTGGAATGAGATATTTTTAAGATAAGAGAGATTTATACAATTCCAATCATACTTAAGAAAACATTTATGACACAGTTTCATGAGGGAATTAAATCAAACAACACAAAATCCCAGACCAAAAATATTATGTTTATTATGTTAATAAAAATATTATTTTATTCCATAAAATAAACTGTAATGCAATGAAATAAAAGAAACTTGCTAAAACTTTCTTCCTTTACCATCAAAACTATTTTCTCTATATGTGGAAAGATACAAACCTGCACATGGTTTTGTGTTATTACTTAGCCTCCCAATTGAAATGCAATTATGTTCGCATAAGGCATTTTTCTGTATTGTTTTCCCCAAAATATAAATATTTAGGGGAGGGAAAGAACACATGCTAATACAATAACAAAATCTAGCATTTGAAAGGCAAATGCCACTTGAAAAAGTGATTTGGCAAACACTTCATGTGAACAACTTAGCAAACCTGTGCTGTAGGTATTATCATAATCATGACTGCAATTTTGAGATGAGGAAATTGATGCTTAGAGGGATTAAGTGACTTGTCAGAAATTATCCTATAATTGGTGAAGGCAGAACTACCTACCTACCATGTCTTATAGCTTTAAAGTGAAATCTTTTTATTATATGACAGTTATATGAATCTGCTCCCAAACTGTAGATTAGATCTCTTAATAGAAATGTCATTTACTATGCACATATAATGTTCTTGGCTCTGTGCAAGATTCTAGAAGTTCAGATATAAATAAGAAGAAGCCCTCGACCTTGAGATTCACCCTTCCTGAGACTGAGGCAAGCCAGTGAACTATAAAAATATATTAAGTTCTCAGGTGTAGTTACATGTGGTAGGTAGCTATTTAAATTTAAGTTAATTAAAATTCAGTAAAGTTCAATTTCAGTTCCTTCTTTAGACTAGCCACATTTCAAGTGCTCAGGACCTATATGTGGCAAGTGGCCACTGCTTTGGACAATGCAGATACGGAACTTTTCATCATCAAAGAAAGCACTGCTCTAGAGCCTTGCTATGCAAAGTATGTTTTGAGTACTTGAAAGCTAGTTAGAAATGAAGAATCTCAGGCCCCAACCTAGACTTATTAAGTCAACAGGACCCCCCATTGCATGACCCATATGCACATTAAAATCTTAAATAGGATGCTTTAGAGAAAAGCTTCAAGTGCTTTCCCTAAATGGCCACAATCAAGTATAATATGTGGGCTGGTGGTTGGGTGAGGTCGACAGTGAGGAACATTTAGCAGAATATGGAGAAATTTACATTCAGAATAAACACTAAAAGATCAATGATAAAATTAATGGTTATCAAATATGGATGATCTATTCACCACAGAGATATTGCATATGTTAAAATACTTTGGACAGAGAATTCTGAACAGTGATTAGTGCTGATAATGTATTCACCTTCTATCTTGATAAATGCTGAGGAAGAGGAAAAGTTTCCAATGAAACTTGAACAGACAGAAACATCAGGGGAATTCACAACTCTGAGTGGGGTACACTTAAGGCAGATAAACTGAATGTTAGTAGGCACATGGTCATGTATCCAAAAATGATATTCTAAGTCATGACTTCCCAGATCTTAGGTGAATGCCAGAAAAACAGTCCTAGAGTCTCTTTTGATTGGTACTAAATGATGTCAATATTTAACTTAGTCAAAAAGTCTACAAAAATGTTATAAATTACAAAAAAAAAGGATTTTAAAAAGTAACAGAATACAGGACTCACCCTGTTAATATCTCCAACACTGTCTTACTCCAGTCTTGACTGTAACAGAACCATTTCTACTGATCTTCAATTAATTAACAAAAAACAGCAAGTTCTCAGATCTGCATAAATAAGTCTTCTAACTACAGAGACAAATTGGTTCAAGAAGACAAAATATTAGTTCACAATTTCTGAGCTAAATATTGCCACTGAAGTTGGCATAATATGAACACATATTCAGCTGTAATATATTGACATTCATCATTTTTTAAAAAGATATTACACAGTAACTTGATTATGCTTCTTTCACTAATTCTAGGAAATTGTATTGGTTAACATATCATTATTAATCATCCCCAGATAATTTCTAGAAACCCTGATGGGTGTGCTATGTAAAGTAGTAATTTGTGAAATGACCTCATATATAGTGGGGAAATAAAAAATGTTGTGGCCTTCATGACTCATCATGGCATGCAACAGTTTCAATGATCTGAGGTCATTTGAGGTTCCTGGAAAAATCCCATTAGATGATTTACATGGTCATATTTTCGATGAGCATCATAATAGCCAATTAAAAAATGTTAGTTCCAACAACATCACATGACTCTTTTATATTAAAAATATTTAATTATTCTCTATTAATATGTGAAACTCTATACGATGCGAGGGCATTAATTAGTAGTACTCTTAAACCAAGTTCATACATAAAACTCAAGTGACTATTTCTGGTAAGAATAAAAGGCAGCAGTAACACATTGCAGGCTAGAGTCTCAAGGATAAAGTTATAAAAGGTCCAACCATAAAGGAATTAAGCATTCAATATCAATAATCTATTATTTAATGACTCTCTAGGAACTTTATTAATCCCTGTCCAAAGGATACAGTTGAAAGAAAGGAATGATGTCCATGCAGATGCACATTTAGATCCAATACAATTACTATGCAAATGCCTAAAGACAGAATGAACTTGCTTAGCCAAAACTATCCCTGAGAGATGAAATAGATTTCAGTGATTTAGCTGTGTAAGTGTTTTTGGTTTACACTGTAGCCCATGGTTTTTCAATAAAGATGGATATGAATAAATAACATCATCACCTCCTCCCCTACAAGCCAATAACATTCTTCAAAAACTTTGCTAGAACCCAGCTTTTAAATTGTCTAGTGGCACTGATGTCGCCTTTATGTAAGGGCATGACAAGAAATTCACATTGCATTCTCCACGGCCTTTTAATTCTATTGAAATAGAATGAACATTTTATAAAGCAGGCACCATGTTATTAGAATATTTGGTAGAGTGTCAAGCTCTGTATAAGTGTTATTTCATTCATCTGCATGATCTTCTTCCTAGAATGGCTGGCATCTTATTATTACTGCAAGTGGGAAAAGTTAGCTTTAAAGGTCAACTTTCTTACCTGAAAAGAAAGAGCTTACATAAGAGTCTAAAATTACAACTTGAAATGTTTTTCGCTCCAGGCATGTAATGTAAATAAGGTAAGCAGGCCAAATTGGATATGCAACAGGAATGGACTATGGAAAATGAGAGAACATATGCTCCCAAGTTTCTGTTTTATCTAAGGATGTTTGTATGGCATAGTGTTTAGGATAAAGTTTTGGGAAATTTCTTGGGGCAAGGAAATCTGCTTTCTTTCGAAATTAGTACATCTATAACTGTGTGGAAGCTCCCTTTTCCATACATTAAAAAAGAGACATATAATTTCTTGAGAGATAATCAAGCTGGGACATTAGAATTTATCATTAAGGTGTAAGAGGAGGGAAGAAACAGCTTGTCAGCTGAATTGCTTATTTACTCATTCAACAAATATTGACTGGCCATGAGAGATTGAATATACAAATGGACAATGATAACAGAACTCTGACCACAACCTCTGTGATCACCAGCCAGAAGCCAAAACACGATCTCTCTAGCAGCCAGACCAGGAAGCAAAACCAAAACTTCTGCAGCAATTGGCCTAAAACAATCATGGTTTGGTCAATGATTTCTACATTCCCTAATTTGCCTCCCAACCCGCTTCAACTCAGGACCAACAGGAGAAAGTCAGATATGCTTCCCCAACCAACCATGTCAGATGTCCATTTCTAGTTAGCCCAACTCCAGCTTCCCCATGCCGACGCCCACCAATTACAGTGCACCTGAGACTTCCCTTTGCCTTATTGTAAAGGTTTCCTACTCCCCTGCCTGCCTTTGAGTTTCTGCCAATGCAAATGATGGTGGATGACTCTCTTGCAAGCTCTAAATAAATAGCTTCTGTTTTTTTCTCATTTGTATGGTCTTCGTTTATTTCCACAAGCAGCACTTATTAACCACAAAAAGTGATCAAGCAAAAGTATGAAGAGTTATGCATAGGTTGGCATGCCAAGGGTTATACCAGCGGCTGAATACGCTTGAAGAGCAGGGTATAGTGGGTTGTGTGTGTGTGTGTGTGTGTGTGTACTTGATGCCTTTGAACAAAGAGGTCAGGAAGATCATCAAGAACATTAAATGACAAATTTGCAAATCTATAAGTTTATTCTCTAGTTATAGACAACATTGGGAAAATTTAAATAGGGAACTAATAGGTTTAACTTGGATTTTGAAATGCTACTCTAGTAACAGGATGGAAGATAAAAGAATGATAGGCAATCTGTGAGGTGAGTCTACTTAGGAAACCATCCCTGTAGTCCAGATGAAAGACGCCGAAGACCTAAGCACTGGTAGTGGAAACAGAAAAGAAGACATGAGAGGGATGATGTTCATGTTAAGGAAACAACTGTCACAATATGAGTAGAAAACAGTAGAAGTGAGAATTATTCCAGATTCCTGGGTGGCATATTCACGGAGAACAGGTGAGGTAGAAAATCACAACAATTAACAACAGCTGTTAAGCAGTGGGTTGGGACGCAAGGTCAAGATGACACTTGGAAAGTTCTTGCTATTCCCATTGAACTTGCCATGTCCCTAGGCAGACATAGACCTTAAATAATAGTAGAAAGTGCTCCTCACCTGAACTGTCCCTGTGCTAGAACCCTCTTAGTACATTTTCAAAGAAGCATGACCACATTAGGAGGCCATTTTGCAGGTGGAGATTATGTGCACAAACAGCAATAGGTTAAAATATCTAACTACTTCTACAGAGTGCACGGAGGATAATTTTGGATAAAACGCACCTTAGATGAAGAAGGTAAAGAGATTTTTTTTTCCCTTATATACATGTTACATCTTTTTTTTATATTAAAATGTATTTACTTTTCCTGATGTAACTTGTATGCTCATTAAAACCAGCAAGAACACCCCTTAAAAGGTAAACCTGCTCCTTGATTGCAACTATTAAGGGTGGGGGTAGGGACAGGAAAAATATTAAATCTGTAATTTGTGGGGAAAAAATGCCACCGAACAAACTAACAATTGTTTCACTTCTCAGAGAGAATAAAAATTATCACTCCAACCTTTTATTCACAATTCACAGTAAAGACAGGAATCTCCTTAACTCTATTGAATAGAAGCACGTCAACCACTTTTTCTCATGCATACATCATTTTGCCTATAAAAAACTTTTTAAAGGTCACATCATTTCACAATGCACTATATAAAGACAAATCCTAAAAGGGTTTTGTTTTAGGGTTTTGTTTTGTACCTTACTTTCCAAAAGAGAACAGTAGTATGGTGAGATGTATAGCAAACTTTTATTACTTCAAAAATAAGTTATAACATGCTAAGTTTTATGAGATAAATTCATAATATATTCTTCCTGGCTACTTCTAAACCAAATCTTTGATTCTGTCTGCACCTATCTTGTAAGCAAGATCAAAGCCACTGATTAAACCATGCCACATGTTCCTATAATTTACTGTGTGGTTTTGATTTTCATGTAAAAAGCTTTGATTTTGCTGTACACATCATTCTGATTACTGTCCCCGCTTGATTACGGTCCTTACACACAGATGGGTATTAATAGTCCACACAAAAATCAGCCTACGATGGAAGCAAGGAATCTGCATAAGTGTCCATTTGTATGACAGTTGTGAGTGGTTGCAAAAGGACAAAGTTGGGCTGCAGCTACTTCCCTTGTCACTTTTCTCCAACCACATACCCCTCACAGAACCACAGAACTAAGAATTACAGGTCTTAGACAATTTGATCAAAAGTGAAATAAGAAGTAGATACAGAGGGCTTAAAAACAGAATAATAATATTTGTAATAATAATTAGTAAGTGGTGGGCAAGATACTAGTTATTGTATATGTCGTATCTCATTTGATTATGTGGTCAATCATCTACTAGATATTTCCACAAAGCTGTTTAGAAGGCACGTTAATAGAATTCTTGATTTCTGTTCCAAGGCTTCATTTATTCATTCACATATTAGACAACATTTATTGATCACCTGTTAGGTGCTGAACAGTGTTATAGGCACAACGAACTGAAAAGCAGTGAACAAAATAGATAAAAATACACGCTTTCATAAAGTGTACATTCTAGAAAACAATTGGTAAGTAAAATATACAATATGTTAGAAGAGGATAAATGCTATTGAGAAAAGTAAAGCATGAAATGGAAATGGAGAAAGTGTAATTTTAAGTAGGCTGATCAGTGAAGGCCTGGATGCAAAGGAGACAACTGAGTCAAGGCATGCAGGAGAGGCGTGAGCCATGCTGGGGTTCGAAGAATTGTGTTACAGACATGAGAACAGCAATCTCCACATTAACACTATCATTCACCCATATGCTGGGACCAGTAACCAGTGAGTCATCCTGACTTATTTTTTCCCACTGCACATCTTCCAGATTTCTATATGGTTTGCTCCTTCACTTCATGTGGGTTGGTGCCCTTTGCTGGCCACCCTTTGCAATATTTCTAGCTTCACTCTGTTTCTTTCTCTTACCCTCTACTTTCGTATCTTCTTTCAGCTTCCAATCCCCTTTCAATCCCATAATATTGCATAGTTAATTGCTGTTTCCTGTCTGAATCCCAGGAGGGACTCGGGGGACTCTGTTCTCTACTGTATCCCCAGACCCAAGGATAGAAACCTTTACATAACAAATGTTCAATCTATATTTGTTGAGCGAAAATTCTCAGAACTATTCTACCAAGGAGGTAGTATTAGTCGCATCACACAGGTGAGAAAACTGAGGCTCAGAAAAGTTAAATTATTTGCTTTGACTCACTCACTCAGAACCAGGATTTAAATCCAAGTCTGTTTACCACCAAAGTGAACATGTTTCATACATTATCACCTCTGTTCTTCATAGTGGCCCTGTAACATAGCTACAGGAGCTACTGTAACTGCTGAGCTTCTGTGAGAACCTACAGGGCATTGTGCTGGAATACTGGGACTCACAAACTAAAGTTTTCCTGCCCAAGCATTGGGGTTACAGAGAAAAGCACCCTTTGCTATCATAAAAATAGAGTAACTATTCCATGTTGGGTTATCATACTCACAAAGGGGTAGCTAAGGGGAATAAACTAGGACGTAATGTTAAGCAGGGTTTGAGGTGAGCAGATTTGTACCTAGGTTAGAAATGAACAAAGGAAAATTCTCATAACTGGAATTTTGGTGTCCATGACAGCTGGTGTATTCAGGGACATTTAATGAGGCAAACAAAATCAGCATTGTTTACCACAGATGATCATTATGCCAACAAACTTTCCATCTCAGACACTTTACTCACAGGCTCTCCCTAAGTCTTACAGTCACTTCACTCATGCTGTACCTACCAGGATGCTTTCCTTCAATGCATTCATCTGGTAAAATCCTTTGCTCCTCCAAAATTCAAAACAAATATTCTTTTTCTCTGGCTTTTCTTGACATAGCTCTCCTTGGACAGAAAAAAAATGCTTCTTTTTCAAGTTTCACTGAGCAATATTAATCAGACCTCCCCTTATAGAAGCTAGCTCTACTCTAGTACACAAACCATTATTTGTTTCAGCTCACTCTCTTTTCCATAAAGACACTACCTATATGTGATTCATCCTACATCTCCAGTACGTTATCATATGCTCAGCACTTTGAAGGAATACATAAATGTTGGGAAATTGAACTTCCAATTTCAATTAAAAGCCCTGATGCTTGCCCAAGACAATTAATTAATGGCAGAGTTAGAATGTGAATGTAATTCTCCTTCCTAATCTCAATGTCTTTCCAGTAGACTATGTTGCATCTCTTTAAGTAACTTTAGCATAAATTCTCACGTGGCTAACAAACTCCCAAGAGTGCCCTGCTCACCTTTCTTCTGGGTTTGGCAAAAAGGCTAAGAGGTGAAGAAAAAAGTTAAGACAGGAAAAAAAAGAAGTAATCTCGCTCTACCAGAAAGTATTAATTGCCAACAGAGGCATCAGAACAGAGAGTTGAAAATTAAAATAGAAAGTCATTTTGCAAATTGAGAACCATCTGAAGTACAATTGTTTAATGAATATTACCATTTAAAAATACTTACAATGGAAATTGTTTCAAATTTTCCTAGTAGATCTCTTATTATACTTAGTAGCAATTTAAAAAATAGGACAGAATTCTAGGACTGGGTTCCAGGGAAACTTTCAGTGGTAATCAAAACTAAAATAATTCCCTCAAACACCTATGTTATGGATTTTTAGATGAGAGAAGAAAATAAGGAAGAAAAGAAAGAAGAAAGGAAAGAAAGGGAAGGGAAGGAAAAGAAAGGGAAGGGAAGAGAAGGAGGGAGCGAGGGAGGTAGAGAAAGGAGAGAAGGAGAAGGAAAAAGAAGCAAATAAAAGGGAGGGAGTGTTAAGGGGGGAGGGGCGAGAGGAGAGAAAGAAAGGTAAAAAATTGATTATAGAAAGTAATTTTGAAATGCTGTTTTAAAGAAAGCAAGCTGAGGGGGTTCACATATTAAGTGAGAAATAAATAAGTCCATTTAAAATTTCTATACAAATACAAATTTTCAAATCTTTTCTTTGAACCAATTTTTTTATTATCACAAGGACAGAGTGAATTTTTAATAGAAAAATAACTCAGACATAAATAGGCATAGCTGAATATAGAATTGATGAATGAATGTCATTCATCAATTGGTATTCAAAATATGTTTCAAAAATGAAAAAATGTGTTATCACTGATGAAAAATAAGCATACAGTTTATTATTGTAAAGATTTAGCATTCATCTGTCTGCTGGAACGGTTCTTCAACATGACAGCAGAGAGAATCTGATCTTGTCATTTGCTGCCTATCTCCCACTGGCACTGTAAAAAAATTGTCTAAATGTTTTCATCAAGTACAAGCCGACTCTTTACAACTTAGCAGCAAAGTGGTGAGGTCTAGTGTAGAGACATCTATTAGTCGGTATTTGTTCTAAGTCTATAGTCCTGTCACAAAATTTTTGTTAACTGTTCAAAATAGCATTAGTTCCAGAAACCAGGTCTTATTTTTAGCCCAATATTTTTTTTTTTTTTTGGTCATATGTCATAAATGAAGGACAGTAGAAAGGCTCAAATAAAATCTTCCAGCTAGGTTGATTGTTTGGACAAAGTATGGAATCTCTGGTAGATGTCCCACTAAAAACAGGGTCCTTAAGAAGGAATCTCGTTTTCTCTAAGGCTAAGGAAATGGCATATACTCAAGGCCTCTGCTTGAGGGATGAAGCAAAGCCACCAGATATTTCAATAACAGACATGGAAGAAAGCAGAGATAAGAAGAAAACAGTAGTACACTGGTAGAATTCTGACAAGAGTTATTGATAAAGGATACAAAAATGAGGTTGTCACTACTTTGCATTGAGTGAGGGCCCAGTCATGCTGGGGACACTCTGCCAAGTCTACAACTCTAGAATTGGACTGTTCTCACATGTAAAACTCCACCTCAAAATGATCCCAACTAATAGATTCTTCTACCAGTCTATTAATTTCAGAAATTGAGAGGAAATGGAAAGAAAAATGTAGTGATGCCTTTTTCACTACATTTAATAAAACTCTTCCCCAAAATCAATGTAGCTGTTTTAATCCATTTGAGCTAAATATTAGATTTGAAGTAGATAGAAAGAGATTTGGCGTGAAATTTTTCAAAAGGAATGAGAAGACAATCATTTTATCTATAATCTCTGACTCATCTAAGACCACAAAGGAAATTAATAGCAGATACTTCTGGGAGTGGGCTGGGAGGAAGCCTAAGAAAAATAATCTTGAAATAGTCATGCTAAAGCATTAGGCTTTTTGAAGACTTCAAAGAAGTCATGGTAATGTGTGATGGAGATTATCTTTTTTGAATAATTGAATTCCAAAGAGCAAACTTCAACATATTATCATTAACTTCCATTATATATTTAGAGATTTGATGCCACAGAAATAGTCCCCAATAAAATTAGATTTTCTAACAGATAATCCCATGAAGTGAAGGACATTTTAGTTCATTAGCAGGATTATGCCTGTAATAAATATAGTAGTTACATTTGTAGGGAGTATCTCAGTTTGGCCTCCTCCCAATACAGCACCTTAGATGAAGAGTGAGTACTGGAAAGTTTATTTGGGAGGGAATCCCAGACACAGAAAAGAGAAATGTGGACAATGAGATACAGAAGAAAAAGTTATTGATAAAGGATATGGGAATAAAGTTGTCACTGTTTTGCATTGAGGGCTCAGGCATGCTGGGGAACTGTTCTCTTTGGGGTCAGAGAGGCTGTGTTTACTGAGAAACCACCCCTTATCATCCCATTGGTTGAGGGCTGTCCCTCAACGATGTTAATTTCCTTACATTCTGTTGCACTTGCCACTGAGGGATCTTCCGATTTCTCTCCAACATAAACCTGAAGTGAGGTGCTGGCAATGTACAAGGGACTGCCTATGATAGTTGCTCTGAAATCCAGTAGGCCAAGGAGATGCCCTTTGTGGTGAATCACTAGTGTCTGATGTAGAGAAGCAGGATGATAGAGTAGCTAAAATGGTATTTATTTACTGTCAGCTTCATGACTTCAGATTATCTGCAATCCTCAGTTTCTTCATCCATAAAATAGTGATAACAATGGAATCCTTAATGCATACAAAATGCCTCATAGAGGACCTGGTACGTAATAAGCATTTGATAAAAATAAATTGATTTCAGTTTCCTAAATAAATATATCTAAATATATATTTTTTATCACCAGAAATGCTCACCAAACCAAAAAAATATTCAATTTCAGTCTTTTCACAGAATTTGTACTGAAAATATTCCATTCCCCCCTTCACTGTAGCTGACATTTGAAATAGCCAATTGATGAGTTAGCAACTGTCACCTTCACTAGTAGTTGCTGTGCTCATGAAGTCATAAAACCTCAGGACTGGAAGGGACCTCCAGGTTCATCTGATTCAGCAGCCTGTGTCATGCCTTTCAGCAGACAATATTTTGTCTCTTACCTAGAAGCTACTTGTTGACCTTGAGGCTGATTCGTGTTAGACGCCTTTCTCTACTTTGATGTCATTACCACTCCCCCAAACAGCTAAAATCCAGACAGGGAAGAAAAGCGCAGTTTGAAAAGCTAAAACCTTCCTCCAAAAAGAAGCAGTCAGTAGAAAGGATGCTTCTTTTTCAAAAATGAATTTTCCTGAGATATTACATTGACATTTTCTCCAGATTCACTCAGAAATGGTAGGAATTGCTATTTCCATCCCACTATGAGCCCTGATGTTGAAACAAGTTTTTGTAAGACAGTGTTCTCACAGTCTTAGGCACACTATTTGTATTCAGTGGCACCATAACACAGCAATGACTCTGCCGCCTTAGGCTTCTTCTGCTGTCTTCTAAACATGATGCATCTACAGATTTACTCAATGGTGTATCAGCTACTTTGCTACACCAAATACATGTCATGTGCTGAGTATCTATGAAAAGTCATAATTATCACCTACTAGTGGGATAGAAACAGAAATAGGAACAGACTAATGTGCTCGCAAGGTTTTCAGAGCTTGCTCAGTTAGGGTAAAAATACCTGGTGGGGCCATGAAGGAAATAAAACACTGACACTGACTCTGTGGAGTTTCTTCCCCTGATCAATACATTTTTCATTCTGATCCAAAAAAAAAAAAAAAAAAAAGGAATACCTTTTAAAATGATTTGATCCAGTTCATAAGCTCCTATTCCCAAAAATGCTTTTTTGAAGAAGTCTGCAAGGCAACACAAAAGTCATTGTGTACCACTCAAATTGTCTCTGGCAGGCAAAACCATCTGAACAGGAAAATACAGGTGGGACTGTCAACACCAGATTGGGACAACATGTCTCAGGGCTACTGCCAAAGTGCTGATTTGAAAGCGAGCAACATGGATATAAACAACGGCTGCAGCCATTTTCCTGATATTCTGTCCAACACACACGGAGTCCAAAATCATAGAGTCACAAAGGGAATTTAAAGGTCATTTTTTTCATCTTTTTCTTCTGTCCTGCCCTCCTCTACTCTAGCCCTCATTGCAGGAATTCCTGATAAAATCATATTCCACAAAATGATTATCCAGGTTTCGTTGACAAATGATTCAAAAAGACATTGCTCATCAGCCTGTTTCCTTGTTGGATAGATTAAGAAACTAAAAACAGTATCCCTGTGTTGGGCCAAATTGTATTTCCCTGTAATTTCCCCTGCGTGTCTCCTTCTGACTCCCTAGTGCAATTCTCTTTCTTACTAGACAGTCTTGCACATTTCTAAAAACACTTACCCTACTCCTCAGCACATCTTCTGTTCCACAAACTAAATTGACCCTAGTTTCCTGGACTGTTACTCATGCGACGTGGTTTCCAGACAACTCACATCCTAGCAATTATTAGCAGTATTCCAGGTATTGTGTGTAGAGTATTTGGAATGTAGTGGGTACCTGTTTATGTACATTCTCTTACTGGTAACTCTCAAAGTCAGAATCCCTACCTCAGAGATGAGGAACACAAGGTATGCAGCTGGTAAGTGAAAGAGCTGATAGTTAAACCCAGGCCTCTAAAATCTAGCACTCAAAGCTCTGTGCTTAGAACCTCTGCCAAACAGTTCTCCTGGCTGCCTACCTGTTCATGGCAGTGCCCCAAACCAGAAGCATGTCTCCAGATATTGTCTTACTAGTACAGAGAACAGTTGATCATTGATTTCTTTTAATGATGCCTAGAATGTAATGACTATTTTCAAAACAACCAAATCATAATGTTACCTCACACTGAATTTATGATCAAAGTAAATCACTCTGTGTATGTACATTCATACATGCATACTTGTGATTTGTGTGCAATGTCAACAAAAACACCAATTCTATATGTCCAGGATTCCAGATCCTCATGACTGCTTTGAATCTTCCTACTATTATTCAATGAGTTAATGATATCTCTAAATTGTGCCTCAAATAAAATTTGAAAGCAACATCTTCTATGATGACCTCATTGAATTTTTAAATAACTGATCAGGAGAGAAAGATACAACACTGAGATATAATCCATCACAAACACCCATTCACTGCAGATAACTGTATAGGGATAGTAATTTGCTTCACTAAACAATGTACTCATGCTCACTTTTAATGCTCGCCATATTCTTTCTTCAGTGTTTCCAAACCTAGGACTTAAAAATCCTGTATCAGTCAAGATTCCAAGGGAAAAAGTTTTTTGAATCAGATAAATGAAGTAAATACACTTTAATGAAGGGAGATCTTAGAGTTGTAGGCAGGGTTGAAGAACCAGCAAGTGAAATTGGTGAGCCCAGGATTAGTTGTTTCTGGGAGCTATTATTATCCATGGGCCTGAAGAGATGGGATAGAGTGGAAGGTAGGGGTGAGAGCTGGAACCATAAAAACAGGGGCTGCCTGTTTAGAGCTGGAGTTTGGGAGATATTCAACCACTATTAGAAATACGGTGCTGAAGTGGAGGGTAGTAGGAGATAAACATCCCACATCTCTCACCCTGCCCTCCAATAGCCTGACCATGCCTCCCATTGACCAAAACCAAACTGTCCATGTGAGTCTCTGAGGACAAGGAGCAGATAAGACAATGATAGAGAATAGGTTGGGTAGGGAGCCTTGGAGGTGGCAGTAAATCTCGAAAAATAAGCATATATGCTTCTCCAGTTTGGCTAACGATCAATAAGCTTCCCTGACAACTTCCTTTCTACCTTGGTGAAAAAAAAAATAAAATAAATTAATTGATATTGAATGGTATATTATTCCATTGCCATATAAAAATCAGGGGTGTCATCCTACCAAGATAGAAGATCTGAGCTCTTCCCAATCAGCCAATAAATTTAATTTGAAAAAAAAAAAAATATAGTCCAAGTCCAGGATCCAAAGTCAAGTACCATTTGCAGTAAACTTCACAATATACTTTTATAATCAAAATGTCAAATGTGACTTTTCTACTCTTCAGAAAATTGGGCTTTGCTGGGTTTTTCTGAGTTGTACTCATTTTCAGAAAAATAAAGGTAACTCAGTAGCTATTTCATAATTAAATTGTATTATCTCAGCATGCTTGTTTTCATGTTTGGCTGTTTATCAGGTTCTACAACATGGTACTTTAATCTCCTGGGTTTCATAAATAAAATGAAGAAGAATTAAATAGTATTGTGAATCTTGATAATTTATGTTGAGAAATCCATCTGAATTACTTTAAAAAATAAGATAATTTTGGTGTGAGGTTTTTTTCTAAACTTTTAATGTAGATATTCGTTGAACTACTTTATATTTTTTTTTAAAAAATCAGAAAAATTCTGTAAAATACAAAGAGGTAAATAATAAGTACTTAAACACATACATATTTTTCTTGAAAATTCTCAAAATAAAAATAAACAATTACAGAATCATGAAACCATATCTTGTACCCATATGTACACATACAAGTGAAATGATTCACTTATTTTATTTCTTCAAGTATTCTGGATTCAATCATACTCAGCCTTTCCGTTTTTATCTGAAATCAGAACTAGAACAAAGTGTATTTCTTGAAAATGAACTCTTTGTTTTCTATATCCATTTATCATAATACAATGCTTCTTTATATTAATTATATAACAGTTCTAAGGTAAGGTGTCTTTTTTGTTGTTGTTCATTTAATCATCCTGGATTGATATTTAAAGTAGTTTAAGGAAATATTCCAGTACAAAGAGTTTCATGGTTGAACAAGCCAGGCTTGATGGTTATCTATCCTAAAGACAATTTGAAGAATATTCTTTCTTCTCGCCCACCAAATCTCCCCAGAGGAATTCTTACGTCTGTCGAAAGCATGAATAATTTAAAAATATCTTGTGTTGTGATCAGTCATTCTCATGTTTCATATTTGCCTGGCTCATTGTTAAGCAAACAATGTTTCATTCAGTCCCCAGTATTCTTCTGTATTTAGATAAATATCAAGTCATCCAGCAAACCTCCAGAATAAATAGTATTTATTATTTCCTATTGACATGTGTTAGAATTACAATGATAAAATTATTTGTTTTGTGATCAGATTTCTTACAATTAGTCTATTTCAAGGTGTCAAAATTCTTGGCTGGAAAATGCATTCAAAGCAATTCTATATCGTAACAAATCACTCTACCTTTCAAAAATCCCCATCACATCGAGGAAGACTGGCTGATGGTCTTTGTTGTCAGGCTCCTCTATAAGTATACTATCATGTCCTATAAGTGGGAAGATTGATACTTTCACATAGGATTCAACTCTAACTATGAAATTCTTGATTTATTTTGTATTAAAGAGAACTACATGGGTAAATTCTCACTCAAATTCTGTAAGGCCAACCATAGATGTTTAATGCCAACGAAGAAATGATGATAATGCTTTAACTGGAATGTTACCAATTAGAAACAATGATTTAACTTTAATTGTATACAAGAATAGTAGTTGGAACGTTGTCAAGAAATGTAGCTATTTATCTGCAGGGATGTAACTGAATTTCTTGTGATGAAACCCTTTGAAAAAGATTATTGCATGAGAGTAGTAAAGTCTCTTGAATTTGTTTTGTCTCAAGTCCCTCTACTGTAAAATAGTGAGGCTGGGTTAATTTTTCAGCTGCATTCTAGCTGTAACATACAAACTTTCCAGATATTCATGGAAACATGAGTAAGCCCTGAAGAGAGAAGTATTTTACCTGTTGAAAAGTGTGTGATGGATTAACATGTGCAATCAATTCCTGCAGAAAGTCCAGGAACTGTAGGGAATCATGGAGGACCCCTTTGGCTGAGTTTCCCTTCTACTTTTAATGTTCCAGCTATAATTGTTAAGAAGTTTTCTTAGACAATAAAAATGTGATTTTAAAAAGTCCAAATGTCTTTGAGAAATGAAAGCAGAACACTAAAAAGAATATATCCTCATTTCCTATCATCTGTATTAATATTAGCTATGAGCTTCATAAATGTTTAAATTTTTTTTTGTCATCAGAATATTGGCAACTTAAAAATGATTTTTCAACCTTATGAGATATGTTTTCCAGCCATTGATAGATTACTGGCTTTCAAGCTACAAGGTATTTCTTTCCAAACATGGCTAGTTTAAATCATACCATTTCATGGTGACCTTGGTGTGATCAGCTTACATTGCAAATGCTCTCATGAAAAAAATCTCTGAATATAAGAAATTCTATTATTTAGAATTCTTGTCATTCCTTTAATTCAATATTCTTTGGAACTAACAATCTTTAAATGAGTCACTGCTGTACACTTGACAAGGTAATATATATACACCCACATTAATATGCAAATTTCTAAAATATTGTAAATTAAAATAAAATAGAAAGGGGGTCATAATAGTTTCAAAAAATGGCCAAAAATTATTTAGTCAAAAAATGTTTTTAAATTTAAAAATTAAGAACTTTGTTACATGGTAAGAGGAGTTTTGTATGCCTGCAAAAAAGGCCAATAATCTAGGGGGGGAAAGGGGAAAAAATCTAATCAGTTAAAAAGAGGGGGAAAATTTAAATCAAAAGGCAGAAAATACCATAGAAGCATAATATCAGAAAAGATCCAAGTTTTATTTATAATCTGCTATCTACATATCATTCAAATATCCAAGTATCATCTATCTAAATATCTAAATGTCACAAATCTAAATATCCAAATGCCACATGACTTTAAAGAGTTTTAAATGCCCACTTTGGATGTGGTCTGAAGTGTACGAGCCCTGTAAATTTTTTAAAATTATGGGTCATCTGGTTAAGTGTCTGAGTATTTCAGTAGCTTAGTTTTTCTTATGAAATTGTAACAGTTAATGCTCTTCATACATATGCATTTTAGGGAAAAAATATAAGCTGTCATCTTTGGAAGGCTTCAAAAGAAGAGGCTTCTATTTCAGGTATTGTTTGAAATGGGGCAATAAAAGAATCCTCAGTCATAAAACTTAAGTGTGCTAATGTCCATTAGATTCCTCAAAGGTTGAAGTCTTTACTACAACTACTTTAGCCACTGACCCTGAACCCTGGGATGAGAAAGGTATAGGGAATCAGCAGTTTGCTCTTTGTCGACTTAAATTATTTGCTCACTCTTGCCAAAATATTTACTGAATGTCCACTCTATAAAAGCACTGGGGCTACAAAGGTGGATTAAGAGAATCTTACAATGTAGAAGGATCTCAAGAGATGCTTAAAAATAACTGCAGAGAAGATGGTTTTCTGAGAGCATATTCCTGACCCTCTTTTCTTCCAATTCACTTTCTGGAGTAAAGCCAGCAACCAAACAGCAAATAGTCAGTGCCCAGAGGGCATAGCAAGGCAGCAGATGGGCTCCAAATCAGCAAAGATGAACATCGCGCATAGCCTCCTTCATCATAGGAGTGCATGAGATAGCCAATGGCCAGACAATAAGGTGATATTCTCCTTGTAGTTTGGGGTGAGGTCCAAGGGGTTTGGGCAGTGTTGAGAAGGAGATCAATGAGTGAGGGTCAGTGAGTGAGAAGTCACAGAGAAACATGTCATCCAGCAGACTCCAGAGCACCTGGACAAGGGCTATGGTCATTCGATTCTTGAAACGCTTTAGGCCTGGTGGCTAAGAAACATGAGGCTGGCATTCAAAGAAGCCTGAGACCTTGTTTTCTTACTGATTTTTAAGGGTTGTTTGTGTGTTAGGAATGACATTATATTTAGTTTCTTTTTGATTATCCTGTGTTTTCTTTCAAACTATAACTTCTTTTTTTTACCTTTTTCTACTGTTTCCCATCAGAAATTTAACAGGGGTAAGCAGAAAATCTGTTTTCTTTTACTGTTTCTGGGTTTCATATCATATAGGGAAATGTCTTTTCCCACTCTACAGTTATAAAAAAGTGCTTTTCATACATTAGTAATTTTGGGTTTTCCTCAGTGTTTTAGATATTTACTCTATCTGGAATTTATTTGTTTATCTGATATGAGATAAAGTACCAAAATTATTTATGTTACATAGGGACATCCATTGCTCTAACATTGTTACAGAAGACATTACTTCCAGTTAATTAGAAATGCCATTTTATGTCTGATACTTAATTACCAAAACTACATATATGTGAAATTATGTATAAACATTTAAAAATAAATATATAAAAATAAATATATAAAACATAAAAATAAAAATAAGATCTATAACATGAAGCTATAAAATATATTAAATAATTTTATATAGAAAATAAATATAGGAAATCAAATGTATTTGTAAATACATAATATGCATTAAATACATTAATGCATATTTATTTATATTTATATATTCATATTTATATATATTTTTAATTACATAAAATGTATAAAATATACTCATGTATATTGGTTTATGTTATCATGTTATTTATTCTTTATGCTAAGAAATGTTATATGCCATGCAATCATGGACTGTGGTTATACAGCAAGGTTCCAGTACAATTTGTACAGGTTTTTGTAGAACATTTATGTGCCTAATTGTCTGTGTGTGTGTGAGAGGCTGAGTGGTATATTGGAAAGAGTGTGCACTTTGGAGTCCTAAGAGTGTTGGTTTGAGCATGCTTATCACTAAGCAGGCTCTGCCTTAGGAAATCTCAGTTTCATTATCCATGATGTAGGGGAACTACCTTCCCTTCTCCTGCAGAGCCAGGGTAAGACAGTATAATGGATAGGGGTATTGGTTAATGATATTGGCTCTGGAGCTAGGCAGATCACTGTCCTCTGGCTCTTTTGAGCTGTGACTAGTAAATTATATAACCTCTATTGGGAAAATTATATAACTTCTCTACATCTCAGTGTTCATTTCTGTTTATAACATTACTAATTATTTCTAGTTCATAGTACTATTGAAAAGCTCAGTACAGTGTTTGGCATATTGATGAGTAGCTCAGTAAATATTAGTTCTAATATTTTTAATATGTATAAAATGTCTAGAATGATCATTTATTAAAGAAATATTAATTGAGCAACTAATCTGTTCCAGGCACTGTCTTAGGAGTAGGAATAAAGCAATAGATAAGACAGAAGGAAACTTCCATCTTCCTGATCTTACATGTTTATATATATAGTAGGTTATTATTATTATTAGTTTATAATTGTGTCTCTGCATATGCTAACATCATCAAGATAACAATTGTCAATGAACTTCCTGCCTCATTCCAAAAAGTGGTATGCACAAACATACCTATTATGCTTTTTTAGCTTAAGAATAGAAAATCAAATTCATAAGAATGGGAAAGAAACAAACATGTTAGTCACAGAAACTAATAATCACTGTCTGAAAATCATCTTGCAATTTTCCAGTAATAAAGGCAAAAACAAATATATGATGGGATGACTAATTATGTTTTTCAAAAAATAAAAAAGTATGTCATTCTTCCAGAGAAGCAGCTTAACCCCTGGTGCTACCCACAACTATTCTAGATGCCACACTGTTAGAACTAAACACTTTCAGCATCCACATACAAACAGACTTCATCCGTACCAACTCCCAAAGAAATTAGCAGAGGAACATTGTCAGATAGATACAACCACTATCATCTAGTAAAAGTAGTAGGTCACAATGCTGCTGCTGCTGCTGCTGCTGCTGCTGCTGCTGCTGCTGCTGCTGCTACCCACCATTTGCTGAACACTCACTTGAAGTCAGCTTCCCTTTTATGTTCTTTACATATTTTCTCATTTAATCTTGTGAGGTAGTTGCTTTTATTACTTCCATTTACAGCTCAGAAAATTGAGGCACAGGTAGTTAGAGAAGTTGCTAAATGTCACACAGATGGAATATGTCACCAGCAATTTCACTCCACAGCCTGCACTTAACCTTGCAATTCATAGGTCCCTCTTTACAGGGAATTTTCAAAAAGTATGGCAAAAATGACTTTGATGTTGCAAATCAAAATAATTATATTCTCTCCAAACTTAAAGCCTTCAGCACTTAATTAAAAATTTCCCGGAGATTTTTCTAGAATTCATTCTTGCTCTACAGCTATTAGAAAGTTAAATTACCAGATGTTTACAATTACACACTCCTGAGGTTCCCTCTTGATCAACTAACATGCAAAAAAAAGACAGGATGCTGCAAGGAATTCATTTCCTGTTGTAACTCTTCTCTCTAAAGCTAATTGTATTAATAAACCTTCCTGGATCTAATCAGAGGTTAGGTTAATCTCAGCTGATTGTGTTCATGATCCTGAATCTGTTCACTCTAGGAAACTGGTACTAGTCAGGGCTGGTGAATGGACCCTGTGTGTGGAGGAGAAACCTACAGACAGCAAAGCCAGAGAGGGTCACGCCATCCCATCCCCATGGGCACCACTAGGAGAAATCATCCAGGCGTGGTGGGTTGAGTGCTAAATTTAACTCAGAACAGGAAATGTTTTCCATGCCAGCTGGATTTCTTCACCTCTGAGTTGTGAATTTAGATGGATGAGCGATAACTCTCCTTATTTTTTTCTGGCAACTAGGCTCAATCGGTCAAAGAGTCAATGTTGGCAACTTCAAATGCCACTCTAGGTTCCTGTTTCTTGATCATGTTAAAATGAATTTCTTAGAAAAGAAACAAACATCAAATTGAAAGAAAATAGGGTTTAAAAAAATCTGCCACAAACCGTAGCACATAATCAGTGAAGCAGTCAGTTTTGAATTTTAGCATCTGTTATGGATTGAATTGTATGTCCTGCCCCAAATTCATATGTTGAGGTTTTAACTCCCAATGTGACCATATTTAAAGATAGGGCCTCTAACGAAGTAATTAAAATCAAATGAGGTCAAAAAGGTGGGGTCCTGATATGATAGAATTAGTGATTTTTTAAGAAAGGACACCAGAGTTCTGTCTCTGACTCTCTCTCTCTCTCTTTTGGTACACAAACGTTTTACAAATACACACACACACACACACACACACACACACACACATACACACACACACACACACACACATGACGATGGCAGCTGTCTACAAGCCAAGAGAAGAGGCCCAAGAAGACTAATATAGAATACAAGCCCTTTTGACTCAAATTTTTAAATTAAATTTCAGGTAATATTTTGTTCTTTCCAAGACCCTGACCTGAAAACTCAGACTCCAGACTAATCATTGTTGACACTCCTAAATTATCTGAAGAACTTTAAATCAATGTGTAATACGTACCTACACAAACAGAAACCCAGAGATGTGGGCAATCAAAATGAATGCTCAAGCTCCCCAAGACACTGTACATACCAAATACAGGTCTACAAACCCATAATTTAGAAATCTCCAAATCTTGAAAACCATAAATCTAGCCATGAGTTTTCAGCCAACTCACTTGTTGGCAAAACTTATCAAGAAATAATTTATAGTATTTAAAAATCACATGTGGAGTGAAGATTCATATATTTGCTTCATTTACTGAAAATAATTCTTCTCCTTCCCCTTCCTCTCCCTCTGCTTCACTACTGTTTCCATTATTTTAAAAAAGCAAAAGGGTGATGATTCTATTCAGGTAACCATCCTGCTAGTACAATCTGGCTGTTCAGATCACAACCATGATCTAGGCCTTTTGTACCAGGTGACAATGAAAATGCCTCTTGATGTTAATTTTTAAAATTTTGTTAATTCACATAGAGAACTTCAGCATTTGAAATAGTGCTTGAAGCTGGGTAGTTTTTTGGTTGTTTTTCTTTTCCAGCTCATTTGGAGCTTAGAATTAATTGAAGATGATGGCAATATAATTTTATTAACTTAAAATATATTAATAAATATTAAATCAATATATAATTATATAGTAATACATAAAATAATATAAACTCTTACAATAAAGATTTTTTTTTAATTTGCACTTTCTCCAATTGCAGCCTCTCCCCTGTCCCATAGCCTTTGCTGATCACCTGACCTTCTGTTGTCAGACCTTGAGCTCTGACAAAGTCTCATATTTCTACCATGAATTGTTTCATTTAGTTACTAAAGAGTTGAAGAAATTTTAAAGAAAAACCCAAACTAACTGTTCCTGCTTTGGAAATCAAAATCAAATGAGTAGGTACTTGTGGCAGCCACTCTGGTGGCCCCGACACATACCTAAAATGTCCAAGACTGGCAGGAAGGTGTAGCCAGTTCTCTCCTACCTAAAGCATGATTACAGGGCAGAGGGAGACAAGCTACAAGCAAGTCAAGGGACCCACACACAGACAGTGTTTGTGTAGATACTGGGCATTTCCTCTTCTCTTTCTGGGCATAATGTTGGTTTCCCAGGGCTTTAAAAAGCCCTTCTCGTTCAGGAAGCACCCAATGGCACCCAAATCACTCACTAATTCACTATTCACAGCATATTCCCTATTCACTACTATGGGATAGAATTTAAACATTTTCTTCCCTTTATTCTAATGTTTCTGAGAAGTATTTGACAAAGATGCCAAATAAAATTCTAAATGAGTCACAGAAGCACTTAACTTCTGATACCATAATTGTTTTCTATCATTTCACAAAGACAGTTTGGACTACCTGAGTCTACATCACTGGCTTCCTGAGATTTCTGAACTCATTAAAACAAGGTGCTTTCTTAACTTGATCTGTCCCACTTTCTTCTTCATTATACTTGGTGTACCTTTATATTTAATAGTGGTTTCATGGGATGGGGAATACAAACCAGGAGTGAATAATTCTGCCCATTCTATTGACACTTTTCTATTATCTAAACATAGGCATTAAAAACCCTTACAATTGTCCTCGGATTTGTGTTTTGAGGCTCAAGTCATAGAAGCATTAGCTGAGGAGATCCTGAACTGTCTCGGTGCACCCCTGGTTTTATGCTCTGTCCTCGGTTTTATTCAAATGCAGTGTTTTAACTGTCTCCTTCGCCAAATAGCTCCATGTGCTGCCCTACCTCTATTCAAACATCATCTAAATCCTACAGTTTCCAACTCAGCTAAGACCAATTGTGATTAGAGAATCAAAATTCAAGGTTTAAATTTTCAAATCCTCAAAAGGTTTCCTTTTAGACTTTTCTGGTTGGGAGAGCAAACTGGACTTTCATCTTCTGTGAGTCTAAACTACAAATCTGGGTATGTCTAGATTCCTATTTTCCATTATTTTAAAATCATCTTGTTACAATAATCTTCTACTTTTTGGCACTTTCTCATCTTCATCTAGTTCATTTTCTTCTCTGTGTTCTGAATATCTTAATCTATATGAGGGTCTGGAGCTTAGACTTCAAAAGAAAGGCTTAAACCTAAATTCCATTTTGCTAATTAAATTTCTATTCTGAACTACAAATGTGTGTGTGTATACACGTATGCATGTACTTGCACGTGTAAGCAAATAAACAAAGGTAGTTAGCTTGTTTGGTTTTCTATGAATGAAGTGAAAATCAAAATATAATGAATATCTATTTTCACAAATACCCCTGGAAGAAATAGAATTTTTCTTCCCTTAGGATTATGATTTATTCTAGGCCTTGTCCAGAAACTACTGAGAGTTAAAGTACCACATTGCTCATGTCCTTGGCCCCCAGTGAAGAATGATTACTGTGCTGTTTCATTTTTTGCCAATTATCCTTCAATGTTTCAGAGGAAAAAAATAATGTTGTCAGCAAGTCCCTGGCTTTTCCAGACAGAAATGAAGCAATACTTCCTGTGGTCCTTTCAACACCACATAAAAGCAGGGTCTGCTGATGATAGTGTCAAAGAAGTGTCACCATAAAGCTCAAAGTGCAAGAGGGGTGAGCGTAACTAGGTTTCCCCACTGCCTGCTGTAAGATGCCAGAAAAATCAGAAGGAAGTTTTAAGAACAGCACAGAGCGCTCTCTCATGAAGAAAGTCTCAAAAACTATTTTTTTCCCCTAAAATCAAATGCAGTGTAGGCATAACTTGACAGCTCTCTGCAAAGGAAAAGGGAAAATCCAGAAATTAAGGCCTTGACTACAGTGGACATTGATGCTGACAGTATATAATACAAGTTTCTTTTATACTCATTGCTTAGGGCTTATATCCACCCATTTCAGAGATAAAAGATAATGAATTATTTTTTAAGAATGAGAATGAGATTTCTTTAAAAATAATTAAAAAAAGGAAAACAGAAAAAGACAAAAAGGAGACTCATTTCCAGAAGACAAATGTACTTTCCTCAAACTTTTGCTACTCAAGAGCTGGTCCTGGCATCTCCTGGGACCTTGTTAGAGATGCAGAATTTCAGGCTCTACCCAGACCTGCAGACTCAGAAAAGGACCTGTAAAAGATTCCCCCAGGGGATCTGGATGCACTCTGCAGTTTGAGAAGCACTATCTTAGATGACTTGATTGGGTCTCTCTGAGCACAGGGTTAAGGCAGAACTGATCTGCGAAATGCTAGACAATCTTTCCTCAATTCAGACTATGGAAATAAAGTTAGGAAAGGAAGAAAGCAACCTTGAGGGCTAACAGAAAAAAATTATAAGGGCAGGTCACGGGAGACTGTAGAAAGAAAGGGATATTCATTTGGTATTATAGCAAACATTCCCCACTAAAAAGTTCTGCTAATGCTAAAATGAGCCTCTCTATATTAAAAGAGTGCGCCATGGTGGATATCAGAGTCTCAACAAAATAATAATTGCTCAATGTGTTATTGAACAAATACTCTGTCATGTTTTGAATGTAAATGTGCGTTATCTGTGGCTCTTAGAAGTAAACACTTGAATTCCTGTCCTGTGAATCTTCACCACAACATATTTTGCAGTGCCATAAACTCTCTTCTCCTGGGCAGCTTATAACTCATGGTACCCAAAGAGAATCCATTTTTCAGTAGTATATTTTTGTGCCTTTTTTGTTTAGTAGTGGTGGTGGGTAGGTGGCAATAGGCTGCAAGGTCATGAAGAAAATTGTGAGATATAAGGAGTGGGCCCAACTGCTGGACTGTGTGGGTGACCCCTCTGCCCTTCCAGCTGTCGGGCGCAGTGAAACACTAAGCCTTTCTTCCCGGGTTTCAAGCTCCTGGGCATGTGTTCTATAGTTTCAAATTCAATTCATTCAAATTAATTATATATTAATTGTGTTTATTAAATGCAAAGTATCCTGAGAAGCTTCTGCGAGATACACAGATGAACATGATTAGGTCTGTACCTCAAAAAGTGTGAAGCCAGATACAGGGGTTAATGGAAATACAGCATTTGCCAAATTTCAAGGTCAAAACTTTTCTGTTGTTAACTTGGCTTTACTCTCAATCATAATATAAATTACTTAATCTTGGTTGATATACTGTCGTAAAGAGAAAAAAGGCAAATCTTGCATAATTAGATGGTATAATAAATGTCTTAGCTAAGCTTTTAAGTATTCTTAAAAACAAGAGTTTTTGTTTCTACGAAGACAAATAAAATCTTAGTCTAAATATTGATATATTCACCTTTCAGATTCTGGCATATAACTATTCGATTCTCAGGGTTCTGCACTGGCAGTTCTATCTACCTGGAAATGCTTATGCTTTGGTTTTTCCAATTACTGGCTCTTTCTCATTATTCAATAAACTTCTTGATCGTATCAAACCAGACACCTCTGTCTCAGTAAGCTGTTTACTTATCACTAAGTGCACATGATAGGTACACAATAATTTATTCAGTATTTAAGAAAATGAGATTATAACTCAAGATTCACTTCTTTAAGAATTGATTTTCTTTAAACTTTATTTGATCATTCAATATTTCTTGATTATTTACTATGTCAGGCACTGCTCTATTGTGAGGTGGGGGAGTACAGCAACAAAAAACAGAACAGTTCCTTATGTCTTGGGGCTCATGAAGTAGGTATCAGGGTAACCGATAAGAAACATGCAATGAAAATCCACAATGAGGTCATTTTTAATAGTGATAAGTGCTAAGGAAATAAAACTGACCAAAATGATAGTAATGGTGTTAATATCTAATAAATAAATATATTGTATTTGCTATGTGCTAGGACTATTCTAAGTTCTTTAGAAATATTAGAACATTCAGTCTTCAAAACATCTCCACAAAGAAAACATTTTTATCATTCCCATTTTATAGATAAAGGAACTAAAAGAGGTCAAGTCACATGCCCGGGATTGTAGGGGTAAGAACCCGATTTGAATCTAGACAGTCTATATCCAGAGCCTAGGCTACAATCACCTGCCTGGCTTCTTTGGAAAGTTAGCATCACTACTGGTCTACTTATGAGGTCCGTGTTAACCAGCCACTGTACATGACTATGCCCAACAATAAAATATTCTCCATATACAAAGTGAAGAGCATTTCCAAATGCACATTTTCATCAAAGTATCCTTGACAGCTCACATGGCTGCATTGAGTATAGCTCACATGGCTATACTCAAATTTCATTAGACAATATATTTTCCTTTTTTATTGACGTACAGTTAATTTATTGTAAAATATATAAATCTTAAGCAAACGGTTCACTGAATCTGACAAGTGTATATGCCCAGGTAACCTCTCTTAAGATAAAGACCATTTTCATCACCCCAGGAGTTCCTGTCTGCCACTTCTCTATCAATTGTATACATATCAGATGCTGCTAGTAGAGATACTTCTGTGGATATTTTGCATACGAGCAGTATTTTGATTTCTCATAAATGTTTCGCCTGTTAGAACAAACTACAAACCAAAAATCATATTTGAAAGCTATAATATCAATTGCAATTTTCAAAAGCAAGCTGCAATTCTGTACTTCCTTGCCCTTCTTGTGCATATGCAAATCTTCTTGAAGTGTCAGTCATGCTCTGATGTCTGTTAAATACATCTGGTTCTATAAACTCCACCTGCTGACACTGTGCCTGGGCTCGTTTGTCTGCTGTTTGTAATCTAGAGCAGCAGTCCCCAACATTTTTGGCACCAGGGAGCAGTGCTTCTATGAGAATATAATGCCTATGATCTGGGGTGGAGCTGATGAGGTGATGTCAGCACTGGGGAGCAGCTGCAAATATAGATGAAGCTTTGCTTGCTGGCCTGCCGCTCACATCCTGATGTGTGGCTTAGTTCCTAACAGGTCATGGACCAGTACCAATCCGTGGCCTGGGGTTTGGGGACCTCTGATCTAGAGGTTCAATATTCACAAGCTATTAAGCAAATGGAGCAGGTTGTAAAGGCTCACTCAAGCCTCCAAATGTCTCATCATCATAAAAACTAGAGAAGAGGCACAGGCAGACACTACTTGAGTTCAGTGTCTTACCTGCAGTTCCCAAATGAATTAAATTCTGATTATGAGATACTTTCTAGGTAGGCTCCTAAATTCATGGAAGTGAAAGTAGTAAATTAGGATGAATACTAGACCTACGCTTTTCAAACTTGACCTTGCCTATAAACCATTTAAGAATCTTGTTAAAAATGCAGACTCTGATTCAGTGGGTTTGGAACTAGGCCTGGACTCTGCATTTACAATAAGCCCCGGGTAATGCTGATGCTGCCAGTCTAGAGACCACAGTATTGGGAACAAATTCAAGTTTAGATTAAATAAAAATTTGCCAGTGTGCAAAGGGTTTAAGGCATAAAAGGAATCTCTAGTCAAATAAGTTTGGGGGTTACTTGTTTAAACTTAAAATAGTTTCTTGAATACAGACCTTATCAGAACCTTTAACATATTAATGTGAATTGTCACTCTCCAAAGAGCAATATGGTATAATATGTTTCCCAAGTTAATTAGATCATGAAACACTATTTTGCAAAACACTATTTTGCAATGGGTCCAGTGCCCATCCAATGGGGCAAGAGGACCTTGGACATCCTTCCTGAATCTAAACTTCTAGTATTTCCAAGGGGCTCCCTCAAGCGTTTGTCTTGAAAAAAACAAATGAATAAAACAAAACAAAAATCAAAAAGCTTCCCACCATTTTGTACAACTTGTTTTTGCTTCTGTCCTTCTGAAATGACAGGTTCCATGAACTTTACAGTAAGAACGCCAAGCTTTTACATATTGGTTATTTGTTGCCTAAGGGCAAAGAGAAGTGGGTACATATAAAACTGTGTAACATATAAACTATGCAAGCAAATTCATTACATCAGTAAGTTTCACAAATAATGATAAGGTTATAAGATTATTTTTTCACGTTGTTACTCCGTTGTTCATCAGTTTCACCAGCTTAACTGAGAAAGCTGAGTCTTGTATCATATTTCTCTAAGTTATATCCTTCCCTCAGTATGTTTCTTGCTAGCGACATGATATTTGATAGCTCTGAGTTTTTAAATTTCTTCTTCAGATTGTCAAATTCTACCAGGGTATTTAAAATAAAAACAGGCTTTATAAATATGAACTGCCAGTAAGTTAAATAAATTCTGAATGGCGACGGCTAATTTTTCTAATTTGGATCTTTCTATTACTCTCACAGATACACCTGGGATTTTTGCAGTACAGTCTTACATCACGTTATGACAGTCTTCATTTAGCTACTTAAACATTTATCCAATATACAGGGCTGAAGCTTCTAAAATTGTATTTACTGAAAAAGACAACATTTAAAAAGATGTCATAATAGCTATTCAGTAGAATCCTGTCACTCTTAAATTTAGTGTTTATGGTTTCAAATAATCCCAAACAAGCCTGGGGGTTCACAGAATATTTAAAAATGACCAATTTGGGTTGTGTCCTCTACAAGGATCATAGGCAGGCACAGGTTGCTTAGACCAGTGGAGGGCTAGCTGGCCACCCAGTATCTGCGTCTCAGCCCTGCTTGGTTGTTCCCCTTTAGCTAATTCAGGAAATTCTCTCATACTCATTATGATCCATGGGGCAGATACTATTACCCATACTTTAAAGGTAAGGAAATTAAAGGCATTTTTTTCTTATGAAAGCATATATTTTTAAATGCCTTGGAAGTATCCTCAGAGCTGTTAAGAATCAGCTCCATTAATCAGAATTACTGCTGTAATCTTATTTAATAATGGAACTTTGACAGGTTCATTTCTAATATGGAAATCCATTTGTAGTAATTTCAGATATAAACTGCTGCTCACATAGATATTTGAGGTCTACAAAACAAGGACTTGATAGAACTACCACAGTGTTATAACTAATATAGTTACCTTAAAAGTTGTAAGCATTATGAGCAAATTGTACACATAAGTTACATGTAACCTGAGTTATGAATAAACTATACTTTCAGACAAATGGTCCCATTTCCGACTATTATTGCTTCCATGTAAAATTATTTTAATAATCACTAATATTTTTAGAGGCTTTGTATTGTCAAGCACTATTCCAGGCCTGTGACTAAAGTCATATTCCTGAAAATATAAACTGATTCAGTAAAAATACCTTTCCTATGACAAGTGCAGACGCCACACAAAAGTATTATAAAAGCTCTTAAGCACTGTATGAAGTTCAAAATAAGTGTCACATGTTTAATTTTATACACCAAAGACATGTGAACTTTGATCTTTTAAAGATTAACTTTAAAATGCTTCCAAAACTCAGACATCTTATAAACAACCATTACTTACTAAAATCAATGTCAATATTTTAATTTAATATCTTTAATTTCCCACATGATCACAGATACTTATATAATCATTAGCTGCAATAATCTTGTGAAAATCACATTAATGAGTTTTGATGGAAACATACGGGAAGTATTTCATACCAACTGATTTTAAAAATGGTTCTCTTGGGACTCTGACAGATCTGTGTTCCACCTCTACTCCCACCACGCTGTGTAACCAGGGGCCACCAGTGACACTGGAGAAAGGGTATCATTTCATCCAGAAAGAGCAGTCTCTCTCCATGATGCTGGGTTAGGATAAACAAAGTCATCAGTGTATTTGAGGCAACCCATACATCTAGAGTACTTAATAACTGTATGAAACAGACTATAATTAGATACAACATTCAAGGACAAAGTAGGTATCATTTTCTAAAAATGTAAAGATTCTGGTTTTTCATTATAACAAACTTTTGCAAAACTCGAAGATGAACTTTGAAAAAAATAAAGAAAAAGAGAACAAAGCTTTTAGAAAGTGCTCCATTAGATAAGGAACTGCCATTCATTACTCACTGCGCATTTCAATAAAACAAGAATTTACACATAATGGTGTGTGCATTTCTGAGAACTTTTTAGAGCAGGCGAGCAAAAGGCCGTAATCTCTGTGTTCTGAAGATATTCAAACACAGGTATACTACACGTAGTGATTGACCCTTGGAGGTGGCCTGATGGTTGAGGATGAGCTGACAGGCACTAATACAGCTGGCACATGATCAGGAAGGCAGAGTTACTCAGAGTGACATGGAAGCAGGGTTTATTAGAGTGATTCCATTTATAAAATTGTGGGAGCTCGTGAAGAAGTCTATGAAAGACTGGTGCCACTGTGTCATCTACTGGCGGGACACAAGTGACTGTAGGTTAGGACTAGCAGTTGAAAAAGAAAGCTGGACACAATTCTGGAGAGAGTGCGAGCAAACTGGAAACTAAGGCTGACTCTCACCAACCTCAACAATTTAGTTGATATGCAGAAGTCACTGACACTTGTCACCAGGGAACTGCCCATGAGCTTCAGCCTTGGACCTGACAGATGAGATCCAGTTAAAGCTCAAGAATTGTAGGTTGCTGTCCTATTCCCACCAAGTGAGTGCAGATCGATGATACCCTGTGTGTAATGCTTGTGAGCAGCCTCATTTTCCTAGAAAGGGGTCTGTAGGCCCATCTCAGTTTGCATCAGGACATGCTGCTAGACTGAAATATTGTTCATGAATAAAAATGGGCTTTTAGTATTTGACACACTGGATTTTCTCTCATGAGACTTTCTGTTCAGACATTCTGTCTTCTTACAAAGTATATGGGACTCCACTGAAAATGAGAATTAAATAAAACAATGAAAGAATATAATTAGACTGTATATAATTATGTGGGTACTTACATTAAAATTTATTGCATTGAACGGTAAACATTTGTCTCTCTGTAGGGTGAGTTCTTTTCAAGGAGAGAACATGTCATGTTCAATGCTGTAGTTCCAGTACAAGGCACACAACAAAAGCAAATAAATATACAAATTCATTAATGAATAAACCCAAAATATCATTTTTATATGGTACAGAAAAGAAAATAAACTATTTTGGCAAAAAGGTTGTATAACCATTATCAATTCTGCTTTGCAAAACATAAATATTAAAAATAAAGATAGAAAAAGAGAGAGAGAGAAAATGAGAGAGTGTAAGCACAAATCTAATCTATTCAACAGGAGAAGAGACACCAAGGATTAAGCTGCTAACGTCCTGTGCCTGGCCCTCATTTTTCTCCCCCGGCATTTCCAACTGTATCTCCTCTTATCTGCCAGTCTTCTTCAGTCAGACTATCCACACATGGTCCCCTCAACCCAGCATGATCATGTTCACCTCTATTTATGCCATTTCCTTGAAAGTCTCTATACTTATCTTTAATCTTTTAAGACTTGGTTCAGATGCTTGCATCACCAAAAGAGACCTTCTTGACCATGCTAAATCACAGCATTGTGTCTCCTCTGCTCTTTCTCTCACATGCATTCTCCCCAACATTCACAGAATCTCCTTCCAGGCCTATCCATGTGACTGTATGTAAAATGTGCTCCCTTAAAGCTTATTTTACCGGAGGATATAACTTACCTACCAACGGGAGAATAAGTTGTTTAAGGTAAGCAAACATCTTTGCAATTTGCATAGTTAGTGTGGCTATGTGTCCCCTGACTTAGATTTCCTAGTAGAGCCTTTAGAATTTTGTTTTATGTAAAAAAATTAATTTGATAATATGTAACTATGATTTAATGTATTATTTTAACAACCAAAAGACTTTTCTTATAAATACTTGGCCTTGCTTTTTCTCCACCCAGAACTTATTATACTATGTACCTGTATAAGCTATTTTAAATCATTTTTGAAATAAACATAAATAAATCAGAAAATCTACTTTGTCAAACCATGTGTTCTCATTCTCTTGGTTCTAAAAATGTCTTTCAAATATTCACAATACCTTGAATTTAGAAATAGCTAAACACACATTGCCCAAGTGGAGTTTCAAACAAATCATACATGTGTTTTAGAGATTCATTAGCCTAGAGGTTATTTTTAGTGTTTTCTCAAGGAATAGGGAGAGGGAAAGGGCAAGTTTCAATAAAACAAAGATCTAGATATTTGTGAGGAAGGGTGCAGAGAATATTGACATTAGAACAGGAAATTATCTCTCTGATTTTAATGTCCAAAGCTTTCACTGCACTCTGTGGCCCACAGCAATTTAACAGTAGGAGACATAGGTCAGATTCAAGTGTCCTGGTTCTTAGTTCTCATTCTCCAACAGCCCTTGATATCTTTCTGCAGTATTATATGAACAATTTCTATCAAGGTGCCGAATATCCTGCTGGTGCCCCACACCATATCCATCACTTTAGAAAGTCACCTAAAGCATAGGTGGACAGTTGCCATACATGCTGACATCTTTTCCCTCAAACACCCATAGTCTCTCAAATGGCCCCTAAGAGGACTGAGCCCCAGTTGTCCATATCTGTGACTCACTCAGCAATATACCCCTTATTGACCTTCTCCTTGTTCCTGCTTCAGTCTCCTCACTCCACACAATACAATCCTTGGGATCGCAGCCAAATAGACTTCTTATAACCAAGTTTTTGTCTCAGTCAGATTTTGGGGGTATCCAAAGTAAGACACATGGTAAGGGGCCAAATGCAATGAACTGTTTTATCAACATAGTTTTTCAATTGTAACTCTTATATTTCCTTGCTTCAAAAATTATTAACAATAATTTTTAACCCCCCTCCCAAGACTAAATGCAGTAATCTGTTTATATCCTTTCATTCCTCTTCACTGCAAAGAAATAAAGCACATACTCAAATTTAGCTAGAGACGCTCAATAAATTTCAGACAGCACCTGCCATGTAAGGACTCTGCGTTTCTTTCACAAATGGATGAATCAATGGCTCAGTCAATGGGGTATGTTTTATTCAGATTTGGAAAGATTTAGAGCAAGCAGTTCAAACAGTGTCATTCCTACTGCGTCAAATACTATTCTGCGAATAAAATGAGTTATGTTGCGTATGTTCGTTAGCCCAACATAAAAATAGAAAATTCCCAGCTTTTCTGAATGAGTGCTTAATTAGCAAGTGGAAATTGCTCTAGGGCAGTGCCTCTCAAACTTTCTACCATTTGCCTGGGGTGCTGTTGAAATGCTACTCTGAGTCAGTTGGTCAGGGTGGGAGCCAAGATTCTGAATTTCTAATACGCTAATACGCTCGCAGATGATGCTTATGCTGCTGGTGCTGGGACCACACTTTGACAGGTAAAGCTGTGAACCTCCGCTGTCCCCTTATGCAGCTACTATGCAGATGTGGCTATTTAAACTTAAAATTAAACAAAATAAAAATTTTGGTTTCCTCAGTTTCAGTTCACACTAGTCACGCTTCAAGTGTTCAACAGCCACATGTGGTTAGTGATTTCATATTGGACAGGACAGATACAGAACATCTCCATCAGAGTGAAAACGTTTATTAGAAAGAATTGCTCTAAACAGTGGAGAAATGTTCTCAAATATTTCACATTCCTTTAATTTTTCACTCATTTAATCTTTCCTTTCTACTTTCCCCACTCTCCTTCCATACCTCACACTATGTGGATTTTCTTCTTCTCCCACACTTTCATAAGGATTCTTCTAAAGGAGTTGGGTGAAACTCCACGGGCCCCTCATAACTATCCTTATTTCTAGTCTATTTTGTAAATTTGGTGAATAACAAATATTCAGTCAGATGGTTTGGGGCAAATAAACTAAATTTGATAAAGCTTAAATGTTGTCTTAGAATACTAACTACAGCGATAACCTTTCTCAAATGTATTAACCAAAATGAAAATATGTTCAGAAATCAATCATCTCTTAGTGTCAAGATTGATAAAACAGGGCACTTCTAATAAAAAACAGATTTATGGTTTTTTTTGGTCCTGACAGCATTCTCTTAACCTACCTTTTTATTAAAAATGATACTCTTTATTGACTTACATAGTAATTTATCTTTCTAATAGCTAAAAATGCTTCAGAAATATACTTGTTTGTTTCCCAGTGAATCTGTTAGAGTCTCAGGAAGTCAGGATTGGCTATTTGATAACAATCTTTCTGGGAAAAATAGATATATCTGATGTTCAAATGCAGCATGAATTGCTTGATTATAATTAAATGGTATTCGGTTTGGAAAACTATAATTGATGACAGAATACACTGTAGGCAACACTTCCATGGAAGGCACTAGAGATGGCACCATTTCAATCATCTGGATCTTGAGTTTTAAAATCTAATGTGAGATGGTGAAAGCTGCAAAAATTAAAAAATTCAGGATGTGTTAAAACGTTTCTGATACTGCAAGTAGAGAAGTGTCTAAAATTGAGCTGTCTGGTGGATATCCTTTTCCTTCATAGTCAAACAGCAGTGATGGGACCCTTCTGATATCAGTCCTTTTGTATTTAGCTAGAAAAGGATCTCGGAAAAGTAACAATTAGTGAGTGACATAACTCCAAGGTCTGTAACAAATTCAGCAGAAGACTCGGCCTATTTCAAATGTTCGATAAACCTTCCGAACATTATCAAGACTGTTAGTAAAAGCAGAGCCTTGTATTTTAACACACCTTTACTTATTTACAATAACAACTTGAAAAAAGAAAGACCCAGATTTCTCAGTGTTCTATTTTCATGCTGTTAACAATTTTAACAATTGTTAAATTGCTTACAATCAAGTTTTAACAATTAAAATAAACCTGGGAAACACTATATTTAATGAGGGCTTATTGTAGCACTACATCCTATCTTTGTCCATGAAAATAAACCAAATAATACTTGATAATTTTAAACAATAGTAGAGTAAGGCAAGAAACAACTAGATGATTTTATTGGTTACCAAGCTTAAACAGTATAACAAAATAAAATTTGTAGCAATTATTAAAAATCAAATGAACAAATACATAAAAAGTAAAACATTTTTGGAAAATTTTAAGAGCTATCTATGAAAACTATAAAATGAACTTTAATGTTTGTATAATTATCTACAAAATTTGATGAAAGTCTTTATCAAACTAAATGTTGGAGCTGGAATTTCTTAATTTGATCTAATACACTGGGTAATTTACCTTTTAAAATATATATTGATTTTTTTAAGTAACAGATAATCATTGTTAAAAATTTTAGAACTACCAACATGCAGAAATAAAAGAAGAAAAAAAATCCTTCATTACGCCAAAACCCAAATACAGGTATCGTTAACATGCTTATGTTCCCTCCATGTTGTTTTTCATTGCAAAGTACATATAAATATGGATGTGCTCTATTTTAAAAAATTAAGGTCACATTGACAAGTTAAATGGAGAACTAGATAAACATAGACAATAGCTATAATCTTTATAATCTTTATGTGTCAGGTGTTGTGCCCGCCCTTCATGCGTGTTACCTCATGAATCTTCGTGATAACCATATAATTCAGGCAGGAGTGTTATCTCTGTTTTACAGATGAGGAAGCACAAGGCATTAAATAATGGGCCTGCATTCTCTATCAGACTATAAAACCCTATAAGGCAAAACCTGGCTATATATTTATCTCTGACATCCCACTTCTCTTACTGCAGAATTTGATCAAATTTAGATAGCCAATTAATATAAATCGTTGAAATAAAAGTCAGTTAGAAGAGGAAAACAATGTGTTTTCTTGTGTGGGAGATAGGATTTTCAGTCTCGGAAGACTCCCTCACTAATGGGACCTCACAGTGGGTTCCAATAGGAGTGTTTATCCCTATTCCACTGACTTTGGGTGTGGCCCTGAGACTGATTTCCACCACTTAAATGTGGCGTAGGGGTGTACCAGACATAACTTGAGGCCTTAGGAAACAGAAAGAATTTTGCTCATCTTTTCGACTTTATGGCATTGCCATGGAAGAACAGCCTCAGGTAGATGCTGCTTCAAGGAGATTAAAAGACCAGAAAGAAAATCTAAATGCAATTTTAGATGCGAGCCAAATTCAGCCATCACCCAGCATAGCACAACAAAACATAATTGACCATACATCCCTGAACAAGAAAATAAATATGTGTTTCGTAAACTACTGAGTTTGAGTGGTTTTTTAATGTGGCATTGCAGCAATAACTGACTAATGTACCTTGTATATTAATTAGCATACAATAACTAGGGTAAATTGTCCCATAGTTTTCTTATTAGATTTGTCAAATTTTTAATGAGAAAATCGACTTTTTACCTAACATGGTCATGAAGGAAAGTGTCTGTTTGTCAGATAACAAATCTACATGCTCTTCTATTAAAAGCCTCTTCTGTATAGACACAGATAGTTTAACTACAGAAATGGAAAACAATCTTTGCAACAGGTCTTGAAAACAGCAACACAATAAAAGTCTTTATTTTTTTCCATGGTAAATAAAGAGTAAAAGATGACTTTATAAAAAACTGGCAGAAGCTAGGCTGTACTTCTTAGAGACAGACCTCTAAATGTTTTCATTTTTGATTTAGACTAGTTCTATCCAATAAAACTATAATGTGAGGCTTTTAAATTTTCTGGTGAACACATTTTTTAAAAAGGTAACATAAAAAGGTGAAATTAATTTTAATAATATATTTTATTTTAACCAACTTATCCAAAATGTTAGTTCAAAACATTATTTATAAGAAGCTACTAATAAAATACTACACAATCTTTTTTCATACTACCTTCAAAATACATTGTGTATTTTATACTTACAATACATTCAATTTGGACTAGACACATTTCAAATATGGCTAGTGGTTATGACACTGGATGCTGCAGTTATTTAGATGATGTTATAAACTGTCTATTTTAATGTATTCATGCCCTGTGGCTAAAGTAACAAATCATCACACACTTGGTGACTTAAAATAAGAAGTTTTTCTCTTATAGTTCTGGTGGATAAAAGTTCAAAATTAAGATGTCAGCAGGATTACGCTTCCCCAGAAGGCTTTAGGAGACATTCTATCCCTGGCTCTTCCAGATTCTGGTGGTTCCAAGCATTCTTTGGTTTGTGGCTGCCTCACCCTAATCTGTGCCGCATTTTCACTTTGCCGCCTCCTCCTCTTATGTCTATATCAAATCTCCCCTCTGTGTCTCTTACAAGGGTGCTTGTCATTAAATTTAGGAGCCATTTGAATGATTTGGAATGATCTTTTCATTTCAATGTACTTAATGACAACTGTAAAGACACTTTTTTCTCAAATAAATAACATTCAGTTTCTGGGAATTAGGACATAGATAAATCATTTTGGGGGTTACCGTTCAACCAACTATAACAAAAAATAATAAGTGAACTCTCAAAATAAAAGCAGACTGTACATGGGTCAATGTCAGGAGAGTGGTTAATGAATCAAGACATAACTTACACTGTGTACATCAAACTCATTAAATTAAATAAATGATTTAATTAAATAAATAATAACAAAAGGGTAAATAGTCTATTATGTGATACTGTGACACATCTGCCAGAAGGGCTGAAATTAAAAAAAAAAAAATTACCATTTTTTTTCCAGAAGAGACTACAAGATTCCTCTTACACTACTAGTAGGAGTATAATGGGTAACCACTTTGGGAAAATGTTTGGTCCTACTGAACACACCCAGACTTGTGACTCAAGAATTCCACCCCTTCACCAAGAGACATGTGTTAGAATTGAGAAAGCAACAGTATATATCAGAGTGCCAAACCAGAAACTACACAAATGACCACTAATTATATAGTAAATAAATAAATCCATTCATACAGAATATTCTACACAGCAAAGAAAATGAACAATCTACAATTATGCACAGCAACATGAGTGAATCTCATAAACAAAGTTGAGTGGAAAAAACCAGATACAAAAAAAAAGTATACAAAGTATAATTTATTAATATGAGATTATAATTTTTATTAAAGTGTATCAGATCAGATTCAATGGTGGACCCCACTCCCCACTCCCCATCCTCCCAATCCCATTTCTCTTTTTCTTTCTCTTCATAGTTCATATCACTCTCTTAATTGGCTTTTTTCATTTGTTTACCTATCTATTGTCTCTCTTGTCAACCACCACACTTAACAGAACATAAATTCTACATTAGAAGCATCCTTGTCTGTTCTTGAGGATGTGAAGTTCGGTGTAAAAACAAATATTTGTAGACCTCTTTAATTGCCAATGTAAGTTTATCTGGAATGGGGATGTAAGTCTTTCCTATAAAAAGCTTGCAGCATAGCAAATTCCAGTTATGGTCTTTAATTTTGTCAAGATCCTACTCATGAAAGGAGTGTGATGGACAGCTGCATGCCATCTTAGGAAAGTTCTTTTTCTACTAGTTAAAACCTCATCAATATGCACTGCCTTAACCCCAGTTCTGACTTCATGTTCATTGCATTCCTGTATCTTGGTTAATTTAGTTGGAACCACACAGTGAGTGGATGTGAATATGACCTCTCACCATCAATCTATAACCCACTAAAATGCTACTTGTTTCTGAAAATTTTAAATTTCATACTTCAACATTATATAAAATACTGAAAATTAGATTTATTTGATAAAAATCAACTGTATTTTGGATTCTAGAGCTCTTATTCACACAGAATATGGAAGATTAACATTGGTAATGAAATTGCATGGTTATTAGCAATAGAAAAATAATTATTGCTATTACAAGGTATACATGGTTCTCAAGTGTCCTGAACAGGTGTGTGGGGCAAGGACAAAGAGGCTGATTAGTGTGAGATAAAGTAATTTGTCTCAGTTGCCACAATATGTTGTGGTGTAGCTAGAAATAGACCCTAACACTGTTGATTTTTTTTACTGTGTGGTTTAAGCTACTTAGATAAAAATATTAATATGGTTAAAGGTGTAAAGCTTTCCAAAATTAAGAATCATTGTACTCAGCATGTATTACAATCTACTACCTACAGATTTACAGTACAGACACTTTTAAACCAAACACCATAATATATCCAAGCAACTTCTTTAAATTATAAGAAAATTTGGCAAGGGAAGTCTAATATTTATGTTATTTTAATCTTTTTTAAAAAATAAATTTTCTTCACAATATATACAAATATCAAATCATTATACTATATAGCTGAAGCTAACATATGTTAATTATAACTCAATAAAAATGAAACAATTTTAAATAAGTTTCTAATTTTTAATATTTTTACAGCAACTAGAGATTTATGTCAATAGATTTACAAAAAAAGTTGCAAAATAGTAGAGAATTCTCCTACACCTACATCTAGTTTCCCTGATTATTCCTACCTTACATTAGTATATTTGTTACAACTAAAGAATCAATATTGATACATTATTTTGAAAATCCATACTTTACTAATATTTCCTAAGGTTTTTACCTAATGTCCTTTTCCTGTCCAGGATCCCATGTAGGATACTACATTCTATTTAGTTTTCAGGTCTCCTTAGGGTGCTCTATACTCTAAGTGTTCCTTAGACTTTCCTTGTTTTCAATGACCTTGACAGTTTAGAGAAATACTGTCTAGGCAATTTTTAAAATATCCCTTAACTGAGTTTTGTTTGATGTTTTTCTCATGACTAGACTAGAAATAGTTTGGGGGAGGAAGACCACAAGCTAAAGTGCCATCTTCATGGAAAGGTTACATTCCATCAACATGGCTTCATACTGATATGCTGACCTACTTGAGGTAGTGATTGTCAGGTTTCTTCACTGTAAAGTTACTCTTTCTCCCCCTTTTCATACTGTTCTCTTTGGAAGGCATTCACTATGAGAAGTCTGCACTTAAAAGCTGGAGTTCTGTTTTACCCCACTGAGGGGGCATGGATGCTGAAGCCCAGTATAGTTGAAAATCTGCACATAACTTTTGACTTAACGACTAATAGCCTGCTGTTGCATGGAAGACTTACCTGTGACATAAACTCTTGATTAACATATATTCCAAATATGTATTATATACTGCATCTTATAATAAAGTAAGCTAGAGAAAAAAAATGTTATTAAGAAAATCATAAGGAAGAGAAAATGTTTATTGAAGAACATGCATGTGTAAGTGGACCCATGCAGTTCAAACCCGTGTTGCTCAAGGGTAACTGTACCTCTTCCTCACTTTCTGGAACTACAAGATAGTCTGGGCTCATCTTGTAGTTCTCCACCACAGCCCTAAAAACAGTCATTTCTCCAAAAAGCCTACGTTCCTTTTATTAAAGACTAGTATTAGAAATCAAGATCTGGACATCAGATGTTCTTATTTCTTCTGGGGTTTGCCTCTAGATTCTGTTAGTGAACAGCTTGAGAATATATGTGTGTATATATACATATCTATAATTATTCCTCTACCAATCCATCTATCTGTGTATATATTAAGCTAACCACAGGTTCATTGATGTCTCATTCTAGTATCACATGATTCATTCTAGCTTTCACCCCTTGGTTACCTGTAACAATTAAAATATCAGGAGGCTGCAGATTGAAAGTTAAGAAAATGACTTTCTTGGAGCTATCAGAGGCTTAGAAGTAGAATCCTGATTCTTTACTTAGTTACCAGTCTAATTTTTCCCACTATGAAAGATTACATCATTTATCCTATTCCTATCATGTAATGCCATATTCCAACAATTCAACAAAACATCCCTAATAACAGCCCAGCCAAGTGGATCCCTCACACAGAACTGCATTGTGGGACTTCACTGTGATGTTTGTACAAGTGGAGAACAGAATTTAAGTAGCCTTACTCTTTACATTTTATCCATTTTCTCATGCTTCTTCAGTCAGTTTTCTTTCTGAAAAGGCTCTCTGCTTGACAGGCTCTTGTGCAGAAATGACCTTTTGCTGCACTGGAATACTGGAAAGCAAACGTCAAACCATCTGACTCAGAAAAATAAATAAGCCCTGGTCTCCATTAACAAGGAGATAAAACATACTGCCTCATTTGCCTTTTGTTTGCTTCTCAAGACAAAAAACTCATCCTGAAATTACTGTGTTGAAAACAATATAGGGCAATTTTCTCCTGAACGTATGGTCCCTTGAATGTTTGTTCAAGGTTAGGCTTTCTCATTGACACCAGTAAGTTGAATAAATTAATATTTTCATTTACAAGCATTTGAGTTTACTAAAGAAAGAGAGAAGCAGCTTTTACCACCACAGTCCTCACTGATTTAAAACTGCACATTTAGGAAATTCAGTTTCTGAAGTTACTCATCCATATCTTTTCCTTCTCAACCCAAAGCAATAGAGCAAATAAGAATAAATAAGGTGTATTTGTGACAATGTGGACAGAGAAAGACAAATACTGTATGATCTCATTTATATGTGAAACCCCAAATAACCCCCCCCCAAAAAAAAACTGAGCTCATAGATACAAAGGTTAGATTGATGATAGCCAGAGGCAAGAGAGGAGGGAAGTGTGTGAAATAGGTGAAAGGAGTCGAAAACTACAACCTTTTTGTTATAAAATAAATAGGTTATGAGGATATAATATGTAGCATGGTGACCATAGCTAATAATCCTGGACTGCATATTTGAAAGTGGCTAAGAGAGTAGGTCTTAACAGTTCTCATCACAAGAAAAAGAATTCTATAACTATGTACAAATACAAATACAAATAACAATATATACAAAAATCTTGTAAACCTAAAACTAATACAATATTGTATGTCAATCATACCTCATTTTAAAAAAAAATAAATAAAGTGAATCTGAACTCATGCTACAAAGTGCAGGAATGACAACTTCAGCCTCTGAATCTTCCATTACACTTACAGGCAAATTTTGGTAAATGTTAACAAGCAGTTATCAAAAAAAAAAAAAAAAAAAAGCCTTGATTTAGTAAGGTTTGCCAATTTAATCATGTTTGCCAATTTCAGTGATGTAAATACTCCTGTGGCCAATTTCAAGCTACCAACATGATGTCACTAAGCACAGATTTGGGCAGAGATATGCAGTAGTGCATCATTACATTGCATTTCTATCATTTAGGTAGATAAGTTGTAAATAATTTTGAGAGTGTCGATAAAAATAACCAGGAAGTGATAGGTTTTAGTAATATTACCTTTTCCCCATGTACTGTATTTACTTTTAAGTTTATATAATTTAATAGCTGTGTTTAACAATTGGCTCTATAAACTAGTAAAAGCCAACTCAAAAATATTAACACCTACAGAAAAGGTTTTTGGCTATTGGATTGTTCAGATTTCACTTGGCTTTGATTTTGGAGGAAACAATCATCTTCTGGGAAATATAGTGGGGGTGGATTGATTACAAAAAAGGCCAAAATTCTTCACACTCCCTGTATCCACACCATTTTGCAATGTTACTTTGCAGTTCCTCTATTAAGAGGTAGTCTATGTCTCCATCCTTAAATCTTGGCTGAACCTGAGACTTGCTTTGTGCTAAATAATGTGTCATAACTGACGGGATGCCTGTTCAGAGTCTAGACCTCAAAAGGCCCTGTGTGCTTACAGGCTTTCTCCTATTCTTTTGCTTTCACATTGAGAATATTCCCTGGCTAGCATGCTCTTGTACTCCTGGCATCACCATGAGAACATGCCCAGGCTACACTGACTTTGAGGGAATGGTATGGAAAGACACACAAAAAAAGGCAGAGGTCAGTCCAGATCAGACTAGAGCCAGGTGACTCCATAAAATATGAGAGAGCCTAGCCCAAATCAGCAGAGCTGCCCCACAGTTGACCATATAGACACAGAAGTGAACCCAGCCTAAGATGAAACACAGATGTGACCTACAGACTCATCAGCAATAACACATTTATTGCTTTATGACCCAGAATTTTGGGAACTTTGAGAGTAAGATTGATTTCTTCCTACTGTATTGAGAACTAAGCAAAAAGAGAAATTGCCATTTGAACATTTTCTGGAAGCAAGCAGAGGACTTCTGAAAATAGCAGAGGACACTGGGCTGGCTAAGAGGAATTAGGGGTTGAGAAAGAGATACTGTTTTGATGTGTTGTTTGTTATCATGAACTAGTTTAGGCTATCCTGACTAATAAAGATCTCTTTGTCACTGTCATAAATTCAGGTCCAGTTGGCTCAAAGATGCAATCATAAAAATTAATACATAAAAATACCTGAAGAAATCACAAAATTAGCTTTATTATTTTAGAATGAATAGCATTCCAAATTGAAAACTCATAAAGAATTAATAAATTTGACTACAAAAGACTCTGGAAGACAAAATCCCATGAAGTCAAATTAAAGTACAAAGCTCAAGATAAACACATGACAGACACTCTTTAGTATAGCAAAATATCTTGTAAAGTGATAAGTAAAAGTACAACAATCCATTGGAAGATGGGCAAAAGATATGGTTAGGAATACAAATATACTGCATGGAAGAAAAGTTTCCTCTACACTCACAGTTGAAGAAATATAAGCTTAAATAATAAAGAGCTAACAATTTTTCACCTATCACATTTACAAAAATCAAAAAAGTTTAATGAAGCACCATATTGGTAAGAGTGTGAATAAATAATTTTGAATGATATTGGTGGAACTATAAATTGATATAAACTTCATAGAGCAATTTAATAACATATATATATATCATAATTTAAAATTCACATGCAATTATATGCAGGAATTTCAATTGTGGGAAATTCAAATATACCAATATTTTGCCCAAAGATATATTTAATAAATGTATATTGAGCCACTGTTTGCAGTAGCCAAAACAATGGAAACAATAAAATACCTTTTAAGAGGCAACTCAAATAAATTTGGGTGCATCTATAAAATAAAATACAGCCTCTATTAAAAAGTATGAAGCAGATATATGTGTACTAATATCATATATAATTGCTGAGACACATTATTAAGTTTAAATAGCATGTGATAGTATGCTATCACTTATGCAAAATTTTAAAATATTTTTAAATAGGCTGGTGTATGCATAGTTTCTTGGGAAATAAATAGAAAACAACTATGAATTGTTGCCTCTGGTAAGGGAACAGAAGAAATGAGGATGTGAGGATATAGTTTTTAATGATAACCTTTAACATTGTTAGAATTTCTTTCTTAGTAGATGCATGAATTAACTTTTTCAAAAAATAAAAAAATTTACATTAAACCATACCAATCCGCCTGCTACTCAAATGGCTAGTATCATTTGAATTTTCATGTCCTAAAGGTCATATGTGACCAGACTAGTTATGTTCCTGGTAATCACTGTCAAGAAAAATTCTGGATCTAAGAGGTATACAGACAGGTTGCAGACAGTTGCTACTCCTGACACTGATTTAAAAGAAAACTTACTCAACTTGGAACATCTTTCTAACATTTAGGAAGTAAAACTGACAGCTCTCACCTTCCTTAAATAAAAGTACAATTAGAAAATGTGACATTTTCACCCACATAATATAGCTAAGGTACTTCCATATGCCACCACAAGCAGTCAAAAATATAAGAAAACTTCTTACATTATGCAAGATTCCAATCCCATAAAACTGATTGACTTAAAAAGCACAGGGCAGATGAAGCATTAATCTGCTCCCACGTGTTTTACAACTATTTAAAGGGCCTGTCAACATGAATAATGCACAGGAGCTACTTTTACATAAAATGTGCTCTGAAATTAGAAAATGAACAACTTGATGGCATATATTTCTAAAAGTTGAATTTATAAAACACACTGAATAACCACAAATGTTCTTATATTTATTTCCTAGACCTTGTGGTTAAATTTATAAGATAATGTCAATTGCTAACTAAAAATGATTTTGTTTTTTATTTTCTAGAGATTAAAAAAAATAAAATTAAAAAATATATTTTTTAAAATTAGAAGATGACATGGTGTAGCTATGTATAATATCTTAGAAAAAGAAAAATTGCCTTAGGGAAAAATATTTTTTCAATGGAACTATTAAGAGGAAAAGAGGGAATAGTATTGAGAGCAAAATTTAGTAGATATCTTGGGTTTATCAAAAATTTTAACTTCCTAATTATTTTATTCTGCAATAAGAATCCACTTTTTCCTTATACAACTGGCCAGAGTAAACAATGAAACAGAATAAGTAGCCTCAAAATAGACCCAGGTATATATGGAAAGATTATCTATGAAAAAGATGGTATCTCAACTCACTAGAACAAAAGTTGGATTTTTAAATAGATAGTGCAAAAGATAGGCTTTTTAATGCTGGGACAGCTGAATAGCAAGCTAAAAACACATACAATTGGATTTTTAAATAAATGACGTTGGAAAATCTAGATATAAGATTAGGGTAAAAAATGGGCTTAAAAAAAGTGTAATGACAAAGATATCAAGTTAGGAAAAGATAAAATTAGAAACATACCGCACAACGTAACAGCATAAATAGCTCCTAGATGATCTAATATTTAAATGTAAAAACATTAAACCATACTGGAAAAAAACTAGAGGTAAATTTTTGTGTAAATTAGATATAGAAAAGACTTTCTGTGATTCAAAGTTCAAAAGCAATTTTTAAAAATATTAATAAGTTGACTAGATAGAAATACAAATGAAAACTTACATGGCAAATTCAAAAGGCAAAAGACAAGTTGAGATGACGTTTTTGAAGCTTTGTGATAAAGAGCTAACTTAAGAGCCTTAAAAAAATTTAAGGAGAAAAAGGCCAAACACCAAATAGAAAAGTATACAAAATACAATAAAAAATTCATAGAAATATTTCTATATATGTATTTATGTATATGTATACACGCACAAAGCTCTCATACATATGAAAAGATGCTTAATTTCTTTCTTGGTAAGAACAATGCATGTTAAAACTATATTGATCCCATTTCTCAACAAATTGACACACAAAAAGGTGTGTGAGAGGGTGAAAATCATACATTTCCAGAGGGAATAAAAAATGATAAAAAAATAAAAATAAAACAAAGCTAAAAACCTATGAAGACGAAGTTAGCAAAATAACAATCCTAAGAATTTAGCCTGAAACTGGATCTCTGCACATGTAAGGCAAGGCATATATAAATTTGTTTTGTTTTGTTTTGTTTCATTTAGTTAGTTGTGGCCTCATACACACAGAAAAATAGTGGAAACAACCCAAATGCTCATCCAAGGGAGACTGGCTGAATAATGGACAATACAACAAGCAGTAAAATGCTGCTGTATAAAAGAATGAAAAAGATCTCCAACATTGATATGGAATGGTTTTGAGGTTACATTAAGTGAAAGAGGCAAGCTGTAAAATCTTATGGATGAAATACTGAATTTTGTGTAACCAAGATAGGGATGTTTTATATATTTTGAAAAACTAGTATCTCAGATTACTGAGAAAAGATGAGTTTTTTATTAAATGATATGAGGAAACTGGCTGTGTGATTTTCCTTATGTTTGCAAATAGAAACATGGGAAGGAAAAACTAGAAGGTGAGTAGGAATGGGTGAAAGGAATATGGATGAGAGTGAGCCTTCTCTGAGTATTCATATATATGAATATATACCACAAAATATTTACATGTTTAAAATGCAAATTTAAAGATTAGTACTCTCTAAAATCAAATATAACTGTAAATAAATTAATCTGTGTAGTAAATTAGTATAACTCTACAGAAAATAATTAATTTTAATAAATTTGGAACCTATATTCTTAGTGAGAAATATTCTAAGAAATAAAGAGGATTTATTTAGAGCCAAGGAAGCATATTTCTCATATTTCAATGGAGTGCTAGAATTAATAGTGTATGGAATTTTTGCCACATGCAATTAATATCAATTAATGCCATTAAAACAGTGTGTTTTGTTAGGATTGAAAGAAATATTTTGAATGAACTTGGATTCACCATAGCCTGAATTTCTGTCTTTGAGTTAACAAGGTTAGGCCTTATTAATTGCAGCGAAGATGCCACCAACAGAGTCAGATGACACTCCTGAACTTCCTGCTCCTCACTGCCTCAGCAACAATGTGGTTTTGATTATATGATTCATCATCTAACATCTTGTTGCCAGAAAAACTAGCTCAACTTGCAAATGCAAGGCAAGGCATGGTTCAGCTCAACATATTAATATTCTTTACAAATTCATAGTTTCTTAATTCATAATCTTGAATTGAGGATAAATGGTGGTAGATTAAAAGCAGAACATTTAAGAATGTGAATAGATGATTTTCAAGTTACTTGTAACTTTAAAAATTTACTGAAAGAATTTAAAATAATGTAGCAAAGTTAAGTATTGGGGGGACATATTTATAGAGCTGAGAATGGAAATATTACTTTTTCTATTTTACACACTAAAATAATAATTTACTATTTTTAATGAAAAAATAAGAACTCTAGCCACACTTACATGGTATTTAAAATGTGTCCTTTAAATAAATTATTTGATTTAAGAACTATCAACTAGAACCATAAAAATTTGAGCAGCTAGCCATAAAATTAAATATTGAGTCTAGTTTTCTATAACACAATTTATCCATTAACATACTTTCCAAAAGTTCTATCAATCACTAAAACATATGCAATATCTTGCCCAATCATCTGTTTTTATTTTAAGTATTATAAAAGCTATTTTTGCAATAATATGCATTGATAATTTATCTGAAAGCAATATGGATTTTTAAAATGTGTAAAGCTATCTTAAGGGAAAATTCTTAGATATTTGGGGTAAAATAGGCAGAGAAGTGGCAGCCCAATCTGTGACTTAATGACCTGAGATTATTTGTAAAAGCAAATTTAGAGAATTCACTACAATTCCAGGTAGTCATTAATTGAAAGAGAGGAGTTCTAATCCTGCAAACTCTATTAGACAGAGAGGGTAATAGTAGGAAACTGAGAATGAGGTAGGAAGGAAACACAAACTCATGTAACTAGCACAATGAAGCAAAGGATTACAGTGCAGAGGTAAAATGGAGATGTGAAAATACCCTAAATTCCAGGTACTAAGATCACCTGCACTTTGTTTAAAGTTTGTCTGATTTTTTTTTATTCCCATGAGCAAGCTCTTTTTAAGAAAATGGTCAAGATATCATTACAAATGAAAACTCTGACAGACTGAAAAACCTACATAATATAGACACCAAATATAAATATCAAAAGAAAAAAAACTGTGACTATAGATGCTGCAGCAGAGTCTAATTTGTTAAATAATGACCCTGACTCAAGTCTATTCAACCTCTATACTAATAATCTTTAGTTTTAGGGGATAACAATAACTACCACTTATAAACTGCAAACTGTAAACCATACCTCATGGCCTTTAATCCTCCCAACAACCTTGAGAAACTGTATTATGAACTTAATTTTGTAGATGAGGAAATCAAGTTATGAGAAGTGGCTATGATCATGCAGAAAGCACTAGTGGGGTCTCCACTGCAGGGCATTAAATTTCTCTCTCTCTCTCTCTCTCTCTCTCTCTCTCTCTCTCTCTCTCTCTCGCATGTACACCATGTACACACACACACCCCAGTAAGAGAACCAGAAAGAAGCTATTTATTTTGCAAATTATTGCTCCCCGAGTAACTTCTATTTACTTTTAATTTAACCTCAGTTCAAGCTTTATCTTGATTTCAGATCCTTTCAGAAGTCCAAATGTATAAATTAACAGAAGTCCAAATGTATAAATTTTCACAAGTAATAAGATATAAAACCAAGGAAACAGATCTCCAGGAAGAATTATCAGTAGATCTGGAATCACATCCTCATGGTGCACCATACATTAAGCTGGCCTAGATGCCAAAATCCATTCCAGTTACTGTAAAAATTATAAAATTCTTGTGTTTTGAATGACATATTAGCAATGCTGATGGCTTTCTCTCATAAGCTCAGGTCTAAATTAAAAAAATTTAAAAAAAATAGTAAGTAGGACTAATGGTAATAAAGATGAAAAATAATCAATGATATAATACAAGATATAATTCAACTGCATATTATCAAGGAATTTTTAACTAGGAAAGACTTTTGGTTTAGATAATCCAAGAACTTGGTCTTTAAACATTTTTAATTAGGTATCTGCACTATCATGTAAATAAATCTCACTTTTAAACTGGTATTCCAGTCTCAAAATAGATTGTGACTAATTTCATAAGAAAAGACTACAGAAACATTTAACAAAGTGAATTCAGCAGAGCATTAATCCTCTGTGGTGTACTTGATAAAAAGCCCATCATCAAGAAAGAATGGAAAAAAGCCCCAATCCATGGCTAACACTTCAAAAGCTCTTAGAAGTCCTGTAATAAAGAAACCCAGCATCTTCCAAACTTACTTAGACATTTTTATCTCATAGCACCAGTTTGTATTCCAAGGAATTCACTTGGAGAATGCTAAGTTAATTGTTTTTAAATAGTATTCTCTGTCCCTGAGAGAAAATAAAGTGATTCTTCACAGGGTTACACCCATTTATGGCCAACATTAATCAGCAAATTCTTCCAGCTTCACTGGCCTTACTTAAAATCAGTAATTTTTGTATACAAATTAAAATGTCAAGAAACATCTGGTTGATTAAGTACCAAAAGTCAGAGAGAAGATGTCTTGATGTGTGAGGCTGAAAAGTGAATCTCCTTACTTGTTAGACCCAATAATCCTTTTTCACAATTAAACACCAGTGATATTTTGCTTAACTAGTGTGGTTATTCCATCTCTTAGAAATCTCTATGGACATTAATTTCATAGTTTTAGAAAAATTTATTTCTGTCATTAACAAAGACCTGTCAAGTAGCAAATGTTTCACTACATTATTTTGACTTTTAATTGCTTCTTTCCACATAAGATCAATATTACTTCTTTGGGTATTTGAAATTTCACATTTAAATACCCGAGAATGTCAGCTGTGTTTACATTTAAGAATGAAAAAAAAAAACTATGGTGAAAATACTCTTTCATCTCTCGAAATACCTACTGTTTGTCAGGTATCACATCCAAAGTCTATAATGATAAGACTTTGTGTTTTTATGGTAAATGGAAAGAATTTAGGAATTTTTAGCTATTTTGCATTTGAAGAAAATAAAAATGAATTTCCAATAATAAAATAGTTTTTACTCTTAAATTCTTTCCAGTCTACCAAATTAAGATTACTAAATCACAAATTATAACTGGCAAACATATTTCAGGCACATACATCATTTAATTCTCACAAGACATATTACGCTTCAGTCCCAAGACTTTTGCTCCTGTTACATCATGTGTCAAATCACATTGCAGTGTTTCTGCTATTGTACTATGTGTCATATGATATGCCAAATTCCTTTAGAACCTAATTTCCAAAAAGAAGATGGCTCAAGTAACATATAAGCTTAATGATCAGACTCACTGAGTTCTAAGAAGAATAAATAGAAAGAGAACCTAAAGCAGGCAAGGAATTAAGTAGAAATAAGTGAGCTCCCAAAGTATATCCAACATTATGATTTGTGTCTTTTTGCCAACCATAATGCAATGCACCAGACAATCCTACTCAGCAGGTATTAACATTCCCACAGAGAAACTCAGAAACCTTTTTGTGATTTCTCACTTAATACATGCATTGGAAATTGATTTGAGTCTCTTTCATCCCCAAACTTGTCCTTCCATTTCAAAATTGTGCTTCAGATTTTGCTTCAACAACCACATAGTGCATAAAAAGATGCCAACCTGTTCTTAACTAAAAGCAAATTGCTATAAAATTATTTTGATTGTAGGGAAAATCTACCTAAGTGCAAATCTGGGCAGTTTTCTACATAAGAACGGGAAATCTTAGTACAGTAAATTGCTGTGATGGTCCTGTGAGGGCAGGGGTTTGGCTGCAAAGATAAATATGCTTCAAGTTCACTTTTCTACAGTTAACATATAAGACATAGATTTCCGATTTAAATACCAGAGCTACATGCATTTTATCATCAAGTCCTTATAGCAACCAGGTTAAAAAATATGTAGAATATTTCCATAATACAGATGGGAAAATAACTTGCCTAGTTATATAGCTAGCTATTGGCTTTGAGGCTTAGCCATCTGACCAAAAGCTGGTGTATTAATGACTATACTCTATTAGGCATTTACAATGCATAAAGATACATTGGGTGCTCTGGAGTATAAAACATAAATATGAATGTGCTGGTAATAAGAAAACAATGTATTCTGTAATAAAGGCACTATGAAAAAACAATAATGTCTATTTCCGAAATGATTTCCACTACATATTTCTATCTACTCTGACAATCATTTTGAGTATAAAGAAAAATATGTGTTTATCTATATTACATCAATTGTGAAATAATCCTACAATGCTACTCCTTATAAAGAAGTAAATCATAAAGTTGGCTTTCTAATGTAATGAGGACATATTATTATGTTTCAATTCTGTCCCCTCAAATTCATATATTGAAGACTTAATTCCCAGTACTTCAGAATGTGACTGTTTCGGGGAATAAGGTCTTTAAAGAGATAATTAATTTAAAATGAAGTCATTAGGGTAGGCCCTGATCCAATATAACTGATGCCCTGATAAGAGGAAATTTGGACACTGATAGATACAGAAGAGGGACCAGGTGAAGACAAAGGGAGAAGATAGTTATCTATAACCCAAGGAGAGAAGCCTCAGAAGAATCTTGCTGATACCTTGATCTCATACTTCCAGACTCCATTTAAGCTGGCACTCTTTTTACTTAGAATAATAGTTCTCAAACTCGGCTGACAACAGGCATCTCTGGGGAGCTTTAAAGAAAATATTGGTGCTTGAACCCACACCAGACATTTTGATTTAATTGATCTGAGTGTGGTCTAGACATCAAGATTTCAAAAGCTCCCCAAGTGCTTCTGGTATCTCTAGATCGTATAGAACCCAAGATTGAAAACCCCGGCTTAGAGAGCAGTTCACGATGTAGAAATGATTAAAAAATTAATATTATATATATCCACAAGGTGGCGTATTATTGCGTTTCAAAAAATTAAAATTGAGAAATATTTCCAAAACTCAATTGTGTGCCAGTGCATGTAGAACTAATTGGATTTATATTGAAGTTATATCAGATAGAAGCACTAATAAAACAAGTCCCAACATTCGAAAAAGACCTAAGTTTTAGTTAGCTGGTATTACCAATCCTGTCTTAAACAAGGAGTCTACTCTGGCCAAAATGAGAATGGATCAGCTGCCATGTCTTTCACCTACTATTATATTACTCCTGGGAAGAACTGCGGCCTCCGCCTTCTCTCTCTACAACCATTCAGAGACCTTTTGAACTGTTTGGCCAGTAGGGTACTAAGACAGATGCTTACTATTATAAAAAATGTAGAATAGCCACACACATGTTCAGTTCATTGTATTTTACAGATGGGCTCACATATACACTAAGCACTGTAGGCACTGCTCAAATGCTCGAATTTAATTGTTGATAAGAGATATAGCAATCACTTCTCAAATTTGGGAATTTATACAAGCATCCTAGAAAAGACAGCCTATCTGTGATTGCTTTAAAAAAAAAAAAGTAAAAAGCTTTTAACCATTAGAGAAGATATTCTGTACATTAATGGTAGCTTTAAAAATCTTCTCTTGTTCACTAATGAATGCCCATGAAAGCTTGAGGCAGGTAGATAAGGCAGAAGAGTTTAAAGGCAAATATCTACACAGAAGAATTTTAAAGGTAAATATCTACCAAGAGAACCATTCCATAACCCTCTCTGCATCCTGATATTTCTGCTACCAAATCTCTGACTAGTTATATAAAGGTTTTTGTTTCCAAGGAAACCACTGACATCTATGGAATTTAATGAACATAAAAAAGGAACTATGCCATATAATTTACATCTGGAGATTAATGTGAATAGCTAGCTGTCAAAACCATTACACACACATAGATAATTCTGTGAATTTTTAACCCTCTTTTTCTCCATTTAGTAAAATGTAAATAAACACATATTTATGGAAACAAAATTACAAAAAAAAAAAAAAAGCCCAAAAGGCAACTATTACACCAAGTCAGGTAAATTAAGAAATACTTGGAAGCAAGAATATGGGCCAAAGGTAGGTCTCTTTAGCAATTGATTGAAAAAGACAAAAAGCTTTATTTACATCAAATTTTATGACTGTGGCTTCACCCAATGGTGAAATCTGTACAAAATCAGGAAAATACCTTATGATCAGAAAAGAAGCACGATAAATAAAGCATTAATTTCAACTCCAGGCCTCATGGATGACTCGCTGAAACTACTGTTGTATAATTCCAGATAACAGTTCATTGTGAGATTTACATATTGGCATTCAGATTCTCTGAGAAGCTATTTGAGATTTGATTTGACAATGCTAAAATAAATAGCCTATTTTGAATATTAATAAGAAATGCTTATAATATAGGGGAAATTTTAAAGCACATATAAAATGGTATCTTCAGTAAAGTTACGAAAAATAAAATAAAATAACACCTAGAAGGAAAGTCCACCTTTTTATCCAAATGACTACTCTTTCCTTCTTGAAATACTTTTTAAGGTGCTCATAATATTCTTCCTTCTGCTTCTTCTCCCTCCTCATTGCTTGCTCATTCTCACTTGCTTCCTTCTTTTTTAATTGTAGTAAAATACATGCACCATAAAATTTACCATTTTAATGATTGTCAAATGTACAATTTAGTGACATTAAGAAATTTACATTGTGTTTTGCAACCATCACCACTATTCATTTCCAAACCAAACTTCTGTATCCATTAAACAATAACTTCCCAATTTCCCCTACCCAGCCCAGGGAAATTGCCAATTTACTTTTTGGTTCTATATATTTACTACTCTAGGTATCTCATAAGTGACATATAATATTTGTCATTTTGTATCTGATTTATTTCAGTCAGCATATTGTCTTCAAGGTTTATCTATGTTGAAGCTTGTATCAAAATTTCATTCCTTTTTCAAGGCTGAATAATATTTTATTGTTTGTATACAGTATATTTTGTATATCTATTCATTTATTAATAGACATTTAGGTTGTTTCTACCTTTCAGCTGTTGTGAGTAATGTTACTCTGAATATTGGTGTACTACAAGAATCTTTTTGAGGTCTCTGCTTTCAATTCTTTTGGATATATTCCACTCTCAGTCTCTTTTACTGGTTCCTCCTCACCTTCTCAAAGTCTAAATGGAAGTCTCAGGGTTTAGACATCAGACCTCTTTCTTTTATACCTACATTCGTTAGGTGACCTCACTTGACTTTGGGCTTTAAATAATCAAAGTTTTAACTTAATGACCAAGATTTCCCCTGAATGCCAAATTTGTATATCCAAATATGACATCATCAGGTAGAAGTCTAATAGGCATCTCAAACTTTAAATACCAAACTGAATTTTTCTGTTTTAATTGTGCCTCTTCCTTCTTATCTCAGGATATAGCAACGCAATTTCCCACTTTCCCAAATTGAAACACCTACGGTTGTTCCTGAATCCTTTCTTTTTCTCACGTCTAAAATCCAATGCATTAAAAAACCCTATAGTTCTACCTTTAAAACATACTCAAATTCTGAAATATTTTGTGACACTTCTTGGTCATCAGCAGCACTTCCCAGAGTATTTGCAATAGCCATTCAGTTGGTCTTCCTTCCGTTTCCTTTCTCTTCGGTGGTCTACCCTTAACACTGTGGCCAATGGTGCTTTAAAAGCTAAAATCAGATCTTGTCACTCCCCTGCTTGGAAATTTCAGATGCTCATTTCCCTCAGAGAAAAAGCCAAAGTCATTAGCATGGCCTATGAAGCCCAAAATCATGTGGCCCCTGGCTACCTGACTTCATCCTTTCTTTCTTGAACTCCATTGTAGCCAATTAGCCTCCTTGCTATTCCTCAAATATGTCAGGCATGTTCCTACCTCAGGGCCTTTGTTCTTGCTGTGTCCTCTGCTCAGAATGCTCTCCCCTCCCTTAATTCATATTTCTGTTTATATGACCTCATCTTATCAAGAGAACTTACTTCACTATAGCTCTGAAAACCTGCAAGCCTCTTCATCACCCTTGGTCAATGGTCTCTGTCCTGTTTTATTCCTCTCAGTGGGACTTATTTGTTATCTCTTTCTCCTACTCATAGGGGTACTGGAGCTCACTGGAGCTCACTGGAAGGGCTAGAGGCTGTAGTATACATTGCTTTCCAAATCCATTCAATGATGTCAGGTTATAGCTTGAAAGCTAACAGGCTGATGATATTTACCCAAAAGAAAAGAAAAAATGCAACAAATGAGAGATTTGATTTCCTTTCTTCTTCTTTTTCTTTTTCTTTTTGAAAGCCAGTTTACCAGCACCACAAGTTCTCCATTCCTAAATAGAATGTTATATGAAAGCAATGTTGTTGGCTTTTATTTGTTTGTTGCTATTTTCTCAGTGCCTAGAACAGTGCCTGGCTAATAATAATAATAATAATAATAATAAAAATTTAAAAAGGCACTCAGTGACTATTTATAAAATCAATAAAGAATGAAATTTAAAAGCCATCATTTTCATATTGGGCTTAGAAAAAACACTGATCAATTTTTAAAATTTAATTTTTCTTTAACCTACCTTATTAATTCCAGTGATACTATAAACTGCCTAGAATTTAACTGTGACCTGGATATTTACAAGTAATCTGCAAATTAACATCACACATCTGAAATAAATTGTCCTTTCCAATAGAATGAATGAATGGTCAGCTAAGCACATGAAGTGTCTTTTGCACAAAACACAGTTTGAAAATAAAACTATAGAAATATCTTTCAGTGATACTGCTGCGCGCATTATCAAGAGCTGAATGTTGGCAGCACAGAGTTTCGTGTACTAAAACCTGGGAGAGCCTCTAGCAATGGAGTCACTCCCTCTGGGTCCAAAGCAATCCCAGAATTGCTTCCAAGAAGCCACGAGCAAAGTTTGACATGTCTTTCTTCCTTCCTTCCTTTCCTGTTTGTTTGTTTGTTTGTTTGTTGCCACGGCACCTTACCTTGCTTAGAATGTGACCTAACTTTTTTTTTTAAGTTCACCTGATTTCTATGACCAAGGTAAGAAGCTTTGGGTTAGATAAACCTGCTGAACATCAAATTTATAATCTGTAAACTAGAGCGCCTTGGCTTAACTAACTTCTCATTTTCATTGGAATCAAGGGTTAACAAAACTTTATATATCTGAAGTCATGTGCCCCCACTTACTCAGTTTCAAAGATAAGGAAGTAGAGGCACAGACAGAAAGAAAAACTTCCTTAAGCTAGTTTATGTCAGAGCTGGCACTGAACCCATATCTCGCCTTTTCTAGTCTCATCTACTTTTCACTACACCTAAGGATGAAATACTTCCTAAGAATCCTGAGATTAAGGAAGTTATCTTTTTTAGTAGCATCTCTAAAACCTTTCTGACATAGCTCATAGTAAAAAATACTCTTTATGTTGTGACCCAGAACTCAAACTTGCTCTGTATAACACACTGATATTTTTCATTCTCATTAAGCCTGTTTCATTTTTATTAATTCTGCACATGAGCCACTAAATTGATCTGTGCGGGTCAGGAATTACTAGTAGATCAGAGACCACAGTGATAAACACTCTTTATAAAAGCAAAGATTTTTTTGAAATGAAGATCCAGAGGATACATGTCTATAGCATAGACAAGATAAATATACCAAAGCACCCTGCCCTTTACATGTGCTTCAAAACCTGGGAGGGAGGATGGGAGACAGCAAGAAAGGAAACATAAATACATTTTAGATTTCAAAGGATACGATATTTTTTTTACTTTTAGCTTTTACATTGAATAAAAATCTCCCAGTTTCTCTCTCTCTCTCTCTCTCTTTTTAATGTGAGAAATTTAAAAACTGGTCATTTGAACAAAGGCCGTACACAAAAGCATATCTGAAATTGTACATATTGTGTTGAGAGTCAGCATTTAAAATTCATTAACAGAATAACACATAGAAGCTTTTCCATTTCTTACAAATGCTATTTCAAATCACAGCAGACACAGAAAACAGTTCATCTTCAACTAGATTGTAAATTTTTATGTAATGAGATGCTGTGAAACACAAAAATAATATGAATACACAGATAAATATTTGCAGGGTGGCTGGGTATTTTGATAAATAATATCTGTTCCACAAATATTCTTCCTTTATGGTCTATAAACCCCCACAGAAAGTCTTCCACTCAATCCATCTTCATGTTACATTGCCTTTCTTTCCTAACTTTTTAAGCTTTTCTCATTCCATACTGGTATCTTTATATTTTTCAGTCTCCTACTCTTAGTCCTGCTATTTCATTCCAATGGTTTTCTCTTATTTAGTTTTCCTCTTCCCTGCCCTGTGCCTCCTTCTACAAGGTGGTTATAAAAATATTATTCTGGAATACTGAAGAGGAAGCTAGTCTCTCTTTTGGTACCCGCCATATGAAAGTGCTCTGGGATCTGCCAGGGATGGCATGCAGAGGATGAACCCCAGGGGTCCTGAGGAAAGAAGGGGATCCCTTCCAGCACCTTGGAAGCCAAACTGGTGAGAAAAAGAGGCTCCTATTCCTTGATGACATTTTTTGAACAGCTGAATGAGATTTTATCTGAACTAAACACTTCCATTGAAATTTTCAATACATTCCAATCATTTTTAATAAATTATATTTTCATTTACCCAGTTAAACTAGGGCTTTTCTTAATAACTTAAAAATTTTTAAAACTGATATGATTATCAACTTCTTTCTTGCCTATTAATCCACAAAGCCAATTTGAGCCACGCCCCTTGTCTAATCCCTTTTCAAATAATTTTTAAATTAAATGAACAAAATGAAAATCAACTTCCTGCAAATCTGATAGGAAAATTTTCATAATTATAAATACAAAAATAATGATGATGATCTCAACAATAGTGGGTAATATTTAGTGAGTGCTTATTATGTAACAGTGATAAATTAAAGCAGTGGTGCTCAAATTTTTCTGCAAATTTACTTTTCAAAAGGTAAATGTGGCATGTCCATGCCACACTTAGAGCAATTAGATTCTTGTGGAACCAGAATCTATGGGAGTAGTGAACAGACATCAGCATTTTTTAAAGCTCTTCAGGCAATTCCACAAGCAGTTAAATTTGAGAACTCCTCTGCTAAAGATTTGCTAATGAATTATTTTATTAATTCCTATAGCAATGATGTGATGTACTCATTCATCACTATTATTATTATTATTATTATTTAGTGGTAGTAGTAGTAATAGTAGTAGTTGTGGTAGTAGTAGTACTAGTATCACCACTTAACCAATGAGGAAGAAATCTGAGTCTCAGAAGTTCACATACATAATATGCTGCAGAACCTAGTTTTGAAAATATTAAAGTAGATTGAGGTTCTTGAACACCAGCAAGGAATAGAAGGAGAAAAAAGTCAAGAATATGAATAATCCACAGAAAAAGCAATCTCTGGTTGAAAAAAAAAAAAAAGTAAAAGCCAGAGTATTCTGAGTATATAAGTCTGTCCTCAAGAGAAGCATTTTAGAATCTAATAGTGGTTTATCAGCTGAGCACAGTACAGTCCTCAGTTCTGTTCATTTATCACCATTCTATAGACATTTATCAAACCGCATCCATAAATGAAATACTTAACTGATAAGCAGGCTGTGTATTGCAATCAGAAAGAGGATTCAAGTCTGAAAAAAACCTCTCCATGTACAGAAAAAATGACTGACTCACAATGCCTGGGAATAAAGGAAGGTATGGTATAGTGTAGGCAAATGTCTTTAACAAATATTGATAATAAAATTTCAAGTTAGGATGATAAACTTGGCATTAAAAGGCAAACTTTAGTACTATGTTATCAATATACTTCTTGAAACATGAAACTTGGCTCAAATATTGAGAGAAGAATAAAATACTCTTTCCTACACCAAAAACTGTGAACAATTTTGATTCCTCAATGAAGCATTAACAATGATAAGCCTGATAAGAAACTGAAAAAGCAATCTATTAAAATTCCATTATATTAACAGATTAATGTAAATAATAGACTATTTTCACATGAAACACCTATAATACTCTTCTTGAAAATAATTTAGATTTTTCTTTCTTTTTCTTTTTAACATTATCCTGTTTATCATTTTAACCCCTTCAGCAATAAAAGCAGTATTTGGGTGTTTGCTCTACTGCTGAATTTGCCCAACATTGACTGCACTGTTATGTATCTAAAAAATAATAATTCTGGATGACTTTTTTTCTTGCTGCATCTCCACCGTAACTGATAATCTTTGATATCAAAGAAAGTATTTTGACCCTTAAAGAATAAAACAAAAGTTTTAGGAAGATACTCAAAAGAAAATCACTATTTTAATATCAATTATGAAAAGAGAAAAGAGCTCTTACATGGCACCTATACTTCCCTATTCGCTAATATTCTCTGCTAGAAAGAAGTATTTAAAGTACTAAATTAAAAAAAAAAAAATAGAGCAATTTCCCACATCCTGCTACTATATACCACAACCGATAATCTAACGTAAAAAATATATGCATGTGCCTTATTAAACATTTTTTAAAAATCTTCTAAAAAAAAGCTGCAATCACTGCTTTGAATATTTCTTCAGTAAATTTTTCAAACCAAAGCAAATTGACATTCCATTCAACTGATCCCAAAGTCTCCCAGTCTTCACTAGTAACATGTATAAAAATAAGTCTTATACTATTTTGGCTTCATGGATGGAACAATTTCAACTGCAAAGGATAGGGTCTTGTTTATCACATCTAAAAGGTTAATACATGTATGCTTATGAGACTCAATGATTTGGAAATAATTTCAAGCATATTTTAATGACTTAGAATTATCCAATAACTTTAGCATCATTGTTTTTTTCTCCAAACAAAAATCAAATTAGAGGGCATAATGCAAGCCCCTATATCCAACTGCCTATATATTTATTTGTTCATTGTTTCAGTCTTTTAACAAAAGTGGAAGTGTTCAAGGCATACTGGCTTCAGCAAGGACTAGATGTTTTATTGTGTTTTACAACACCTACAACAGAGAAATTTTAATTGGGGGCAATTAATTGATACCATAACACAGCTAAATAATCAAGGCAGCATCTGGTGCAGGCACAATGCTCTGCTTCCTACCTTGGGAGCTCTGGCATGTTTCCCACATCTGGCATCCTTGACAAGGCTGAGATCTAATAGCTCCGTCTCCTGGAAGGCAAAAAAATAAAGTTGTTAAGCATATACACAGAACTCTCTTCTCTGTTTTAAATTGTTGACATCACTTTTAAATATAATATTATCTTAAGACCCTCCTGAAGATTTCTCTGCAGTTGGGACATTAATCCTTTTACATCATTGATTGAATTGGAATTTAAAAAAAAAATAGCAGACTGCTAACTTCTCACTTTAATCAATATTCTAACACATGTCATAAGTATAATATGTGTGTTTTGGGTCCCCAGTCTATCCTAAAAAGCCATTCTTAAGTCATGATAAAGCAGGTCTTCCTGCTCACCTGTTGAAAATAATCCTGAGAATCAGTCTGGGTGTAAGCAAGGTTATGTTAGTGGGGGTGAAAAATAGGGAGAAAGGGTGGAAGGTGTTGCTCCTATCAGCTCATAGAATACCCCGCTCACCTGGCCAAGGTAAAGAGAAAGATCTGCCTACCCTACTCACCCCCCACTCAAGCCTTTTGCACACATACCTTATGCTCTGATCTTTTCATTTACTCATAATACAGTTTTGAACAACTGTAATATGCAAGTTACTCTAGGGTAGAAAACATATAAAATATGATCGCTTCTCTGGACGAATTTGCCATCAAATAGAAATGTATATGTGTAAGACTAGGGAGTGTTAGTGCCAAATTTAAAGTTAACTTCTATGGGGATCAACAGAGAAAAGAGAGTTTTTCCCATAGGGGCCCAAAGAAAAGTCCACAGAAAAATCACTGAGCATGGAGAAAACAAGTGGAGAGGGAGGGGGCTTATCCTCAGTTGGAGGGCACAACATAAGCAAATATTCAGAAAAAAAAAAACCAGAGTTTGGGTAGAACCTCAAGGTATTCATGGCCATTAGATGTTTAGAGAAGGAGAACATTGCAAGAGAAGTGGGTAGGAAGGAAAAGAGCAAGGAGGCACCCAGAAATAAGAACAGCACAAGACAAGGCAGAATAGAAGTTAAAAGGGGAGTTTCACGGGCACTATTCAGTATTCCATTGCTGGGGCACAGAACATACAAAGAAATGTCATGAGAGATATGAATGAAAGGATGGAAACCCTGAAAGTCAGGCTTAGGACATCGAGCCATCACACATGTCACCAAGTGAACTCTATCACCAGCCAGACAGAACTGTGGGACAATGAGCAAAGTCATCTTAAAGTGACTGTGATTTCTAGACAATGTGCTAATGAACAAAAGCAACTAGTCTCCTTCTCCCAGCAGGAGGCATCACATCATAATTCAGCCACTCATAGACCCTCTGGACAGGAATGGCTATCTATAACTTATCATAGGCCCCAATGTCCCCAAATACGAGCAGCTTCTGTTCCCAGACAACTTCAAACACTGCCATGCCACCAAATTCAAATGTTTGGAGCAAAATGGTCTGATTATTTTCCTGTGCGAGGCTGGCCGTGACCCTGCCGGAATAAAGAGCTATGTCGCAGTGGACTCCGGCTCCCTGCATTTTCTTCCAATTGCCAGAGCCTCGTATCCCTTTACCTCGGTACCCCGAATCTGCAGCAGCACACAGGGGTGTTATTAGAACGACAGAGGAGCCATGATATGGTGGCAGAACTGAGGAAAGGAAAGAGGAGGAGCCATACACAACTCTAGGATTTCCACATTCCTCACTGAGACTCAGAAGTTTGGGCAAAACAACAGTGCGTTATGGGGGTGCTGGTTTGCGAGGTTTGTCCCGTATTAATTCACTTGAGCCTTGTTTACTGAATACTGCAATGTGTCAGGTAAGGGGCTAGTTCCAGAGAAATGACACCAAAAAATACAAAGGTCAAATACCTGCTTTGAGGAGTGCATGCACCAAACTAATCATTAGACTCTTGACAGGAGACATCTCAAAGTGCACTACAGACGTGGGCTACAACGGGCCCTGGCATCTTTTCAGCTAATCCATAAGAATTAGGAGGAGTTTGCCAGCCTTACAATTCTGTGTGTTTGTGGGTGGGGAGTGTCCAGGGAGAGGAGACAGCACGTGCAAATGCACAGAAGCAGGAATCACGAGCAGAAAACTGCAAATCAGTATACACAGCAGAGGTACATGGAAAGTTAACACAATCACTCCTGGACTTAGCAGTTGTTTGGTGCCTATCCTCTTTATGATTATTCATAAAACACTGAAATTTACGTTTGATGCACTTTTAATATATATTGCATGATGTTTTATACATATATGTAAAATAAAAATCACACAAACAATGCACTTACCTAATTTTATAGCAACATTTTCTATTCAAGGAAATTCCTCCCAGTTGAACAAATAATAGATGTAAGCTTTATTTGTTTGTTTATACACACAAAGCCCAAATTGAGTTCACAGAACTAGATCTTAGCAGGCATCATTACATAGACTTTTATATTGCAGATAATGAATGCTGTTTTCTACTTTCAGCTCAAGAGGAAATGTTCATTCCCCAAGTCAGAGAGGTAGTTAATGCCAGCTGCCCTGGGGATTCATTTCAATACCAGAGAGACTAAGAAACTCTCACCAGCGTGTAAAATTGTGTGTGCAGGAAAACCACCGCAGGGCACTATCAGTGTGGGTAATGTGGCATGGGAAAGACCCAGGTGGAAAATCTGTCCACTGACGCGTTTGGCTAGAAAGCGATGATTAAAATAGTGTTTCCCACTTCCATTAACATGCAATAGCCACCCTGCTTGGATTTAACTGCGTCTTATTCTCTCCTTCACTAAAAAGAAAATGAGAAACCTAATGCACAGGACCACAACAATGTTGCTTGTTGTCATTAAAACTTTTTTCTAGGTTAATTTTCTTGTGCTAATAGTTTTAACAGCCCACTCTCATTATTTGAAAGCGGTGAAACAGTCCCTTTCTAAATCCATTTAAGAGTTGCTTTTTTGCATTTGAGAGAGGGAGTTCACATGATTTTTTAAGGGAAAACCTGGGTCTGGTTAAAGGCCCTAAAACCAACCAGTCATATATTTGGCCAAGAATTATACCATGCTGAGCATCAATTTTTATCATCTATAAAATGAGTAGACGTACACCAGTGTACACCAGTGTCTCTCAAACGTTAGCCTGCATGATAGCCACTCGGACGACTTGTTAAGACACAGGTTGGCTGGGAAACATCCATCAGAGTTTCTGGTTCAGTGGGACTGGGAACGGTCTGAGAATCTGCATCTCTAATAAGGTCTCAGGTGATTCTGATGCTGCTGGTCCATGAACCACACTTTGACAAATGCTAATATGCATTCATTCACAGGGTTGTTATTATAAGGTTTTTAAGTGAAAATGACTGGTAAAACTATACTTTACTTGCATGTTGTATAAGAATCTATATCTGTCATTTCTTTACACTGCAAACTGTCAAATAAAAATATTATACCTCCTGAATGCAAGCGTGTGTCTAATGGCAAATAATATAAACTCGAATTTCATTTAATTGAAGAAAAACTATTGAATGATAAATGCCATCAACCCCTATTGTAACAAATGACCTTAGCATAAAATTTTACCCTATACAAGTAAATGTCTCTAATTATTCAGAAATGTAAGGAACTACTGAAATCATTTTATGTTTGCTGAAAATGCCACATAACTTTTGTGTTTTACTTCATAACATCTTTAGAAAAGTGAAAGGAGGAAATTTTTGGTTCTCTCTAACCTCTCAGCTCATCTAACAATGGGAAGGGTACTGGGGTCCCCAAAGGCCTGTGGGCTATGTGGACCAGTAAAAGAACAATGAACAGACCCCCTTTATTTTCAAGGCATGCAATGGCCCCCTGAGGAGATCACACCCCGAGGATCCTCAAAATGTCAACTGAAGTGTGGATGAATGTGACTTTTCCCTTGATCAGTACGAATAAAAGTGAATTAACAATAATCAAGAATTTATTTGTGATATTTTGAATGAGTGATGAGAGAACTGAGATAAGCAAGCTAAGGAAAGACTAAATTGTCTCTGATGTTTACTATTCAGCAGAAAGATTTCAATCCATCAACCACAAACACACTGTGAGGTAGATGAGCCATGAAATGCACTGCTAACTCAGGAAGGAACACAATTTAAAATGTAAGTCTTTTCCAGAATACCAATTTCTGTGCTTTGTCACTAAATTCCATTAGTCACCCAGTATAATAATGTGCTTCAAGTTCACACAATATATAATCAGAGCAGCAATTACAGTCATAAACATTTCACAGGAAAGATATTAATGGCTGAGTACGTGTGGGGGGTGATTATGTATATCTCTGCATGTGGTATATTCATTAAATTGTTCAACCTCCATTACCAAAAGCATTAGACATTAATATGTTTTATTGACTGCCAAACCTCCCTAAAATACCCAATGTTGGAAGGAAAAAAACCTTAGAATTCTTTAAATGAAGAGTTTTAATTTAAAGACAAGCAGATGGAATAGATTCAACTCTCTGTTCTTTACCTTTATTCCACTTCTGAGGGAGTGAAAAATCTGTAGACTCTTGTTTCCTTTGTTCCTTTGCTTTAATTTTTGTCTTTCCCCCCATAGTCTGCAATAGAGCTTCAGTGTAGAAAATACCAGTGGAAATGTGATGCACCACAGGTCATCAATATCAACCACAAAAGATAAAACAGAAAGGTGACACAGCTGGAGTTCTTTATGTAAACAAACCTAGGCTAAGAATAATACCAATTTCACAGAACAGGGAGGAAGAAAATGTAAGTTATCCCTTGGAATTGTCACTTGGAATCTATGCCTTATTAAGCAAGTTACTATCGATGCCTGTGCCTTGTATACTCGTCTGTCACTGGGCTGCTGTTAAATCACCTGAGATATTAAACTAAGACCCCCACTTAGCAAGCAGGCATAACTGCATACAGGTCAACACTTAGACACGCAATCCTTTCCATTCCAAGTAGGATGGGAAAGATCCTAGTAGAAAGGCCAAACATGGATAGGTAAATAATCTAACCAATTGAATTTGGCAGAAGTGATGGGCTAGCACTCCCATGATTATATTACCTCATATGCCAAATGTGAAAAAGGATTTCACAGGTGTAATTAAAGTGTCCTATCAGAAGACTTAAAGTTAACCACAGGAATGGTGAGCCTTTCAAAAAGAGGATCTAAAAGTCAGAGACTTGAAGCCGCAGAGATGCTAGCCTGCTGGCCGTTTTGTGTACTGCCGATGAAAAGGGCTAAGGCCCTTAGTCCTACAATGACAAAGAACTGAATACGGCAATGAACTGAATAAGCTTGGAAGATGAACTCCAGATCCAGGTGAGAAAGCAGCCTTGAAGATATCTTTAATGCAGTCTTGTGAGATCCTAAGCAGGTGAGACTTTGATACATTCAAACTGCGAGATAACAAGTGTTCCTTGTTTTAAGCCACTAAATTTATGGTAACTTGTTATGCAGTAATAAATAACTAAACACTACCCCCATTGTCTCTAAGTGCTAACGCATTTAATTAAGAATTAAGAAAGAATGTGAGTGAATTTACATATTTTGTCACTCTAAACCAGCATAAAAATGACTGCAATGCCGTCATCTTTTTTGAACATGTCCAACATGAAACAATTGTTATAATTAAATCATAGACTTTTGGAGCTAGAAGATATTTCAGACGAGGAAACAGTCTCAGAGAAAATATATTAATTGCCCAAGATGACTGAGTACAAAATAGAAAAAGAATTCATTTACCCCAGATGTATTTTTTTCCTAAAAAATTATTTTTCAGTATTGATAAAATAGTAAAAGTATTAACTGAGTAATACAAATGGAAAAAAGAACATATGTCTTTGTTCATGTACAAGAAGAGCTATAATAAATAGAATGTAACACTAGTTTTAAAAGACTGTGTCTCTGCAGGCAATGTAAAGAATATCGGTGAATATCTAGTTAATTTTTCTTTGTAGATATACTAAAAGATAGTTCACCCTTTGGTTATGCAATATCCAAATTTCCTCCTTATTACTTCCTTCAACAGCTCCCTGAGAAAATTTTATATATTGATCTAAGAATAAAGTTGCTTGAAGTGAAGGTTAATGCAGCTAAGCATAAAATTCTATCCATAGCACCAAAGCTTTATTAAGACATAAAAATTAATTAAACAGTTGTAATAACATTTATGTTTATAATCAGATGCATTTATAACCAGATGCATCTATGACTGGGGGCGGGGGGGCACACCACACATACTTCCGAGGTTATGGAGCATATATCCTATCCAGAAATATCTTCTTCCATTTTAAAAAAATTAGAAATTAAAACAGGTAGAATTTGAAATGATACTAACTTGTTTTATTTAAACCTTATTTGGTTGATATAAAGAACTAAGGAAAATCTATGCACAGTCTAGAGAAGAATAATATCTAGAATATGTTGAATGTTTATGATAAATATGTTTGCTTAGTCCTTATTTATTAACAGGCATCTCTTGTAGGGATTCACCCCATTTTTATGGACAAATAATTATATTGCATTTTTTAAGGATTCAGGTTGTTTTTTTAATGGTAAGTATTATGATAAAGATTCCACTGTCACCGTCTTCTCTGTTGCCTGTACTCAGCAAAAGTCCTCATTTCCAGCTAATCAGATTAACTAGAAACAGTATCCATCATTTAGCAAACAGCTTCCTAAATGCTAAAAGTATCTTTGTGAATATTTTGGGTGAGCATAGAACCCAATCTCCATAAAAGTTTCTTGAAGAGGAAGATAAAAATGATATAGATTAATCAGGCAAACAAGCTGTTTCCACTTGAAAAGACCAGATGATTTAAATTTAGCCAAGTTTTCCCTTTAAATTATCTAAACTATTATTGCTGGTCTATAGCGATTTTACTATGGCTGAACAGCCAGCCAAGCTTTTATATTTGGTAGTCCAAGCTGCTTCTAGCCCCTTGATCTTTTGCTTAACGTGATATTTGAGCATACCATTTATCTGCTTACATAACTTAAATTCTTTCATTTCTCTAAACAAGTGGTTTCAAAGTGTGGTCCCTGGACTAATAGCATCAGCATCAACATCACCTTGGAACATATGAAAAATACAAACTCTCAGGTTCTACTCTAGACCTACTGAATCAGAACCTCCAGGGCGGGGCTCAGTGATCTATTTTAATTAAGTCTTGAGTGATTCTGATGCAATCTGTAGCTTGAGAACCTATGTCTTAGATGTTAAGTGGAAACAACTGCCTATGCAGAGGGCTAAATCAGGGCTAGAATTTTAGGACTTTCTATAGCACATTAGACAAAATGCCTAGATCCATTTAAGAAATAATTGCATCAGAGCCCTAAAAGCAACGAGAAAACTAATAATGAAACTAAGCAAAGTCCTCCAGACTATTGTTTGTCAGTAGCATAAATATCACTACAGACTGAAGCAGCAATTTCCATGTGGAGACCTAGAGGACAGACAAAGTCAAAAATTGGTTCTAAAGATTCTTGTCCTGTTTCCAAATATCCTTCCTGATTCAACCCTGTGCATGATACATATGGGCTGCCAACTGAAGCATTTTGTTTTTTTGTTTTGTTTTAATCACACAATCATGATATGTCTGGTGACTTCCAAAATTTCTGAGATTTAGAAAAATAGTGTTTATCTTTGCCTTCTCTAATGGCCACTTGGTAATATTCACTCATATAGTCTCATATTTTTCATTCAGCTATTTACTCCAACGTACACCACAATTTTTTCTACCCAAAGTTTGGCATTTTATCTTGCCAAACCACTCCCTATGTTCTGGCGACTACAGGACTTGTTTTTTTTTTTTTACAAGACAATAAATTTTTACTGTTTCATAAAGGGCATTCTAAGGCTTTTTAAAATTTTAAATCTGTGATTCATGGAAATGATACACAGTCTTGAACAACTAATAGATTAAAGAAAAAAATCAAAAGAAAAATTAGACAATATCTTGAGAAACAAAAATGAAACAATATATCATAACTTACAATATGCAGTGAAAGCAGCAACCTCCAGATTTTGATGATTTTTTAATCTCATACGAAATCCTGAATATGCAAGAAGTTAATCTATCTTCCAAAATAAGATATTTTAATTTAACTAGTGTGCAATAATGCTTTTTTTTTTCAAAGATTTGCTTCATAATATCATTTTTGGTTTTCTGGCAAGATAATAGGAACCAAATGTGCTTTTTCCAATGCTAATTTGTAGGAATAAGGGCTGGCTATGCCTACAAGGAATATGGTACTTAATGAATTTTCCTGAGAACATTCACTGAGTCAATCAACAAGTCATCTCCAATGTCCTGCCTCTATGCTGTAAATTCACCAGAAGTAAACTCATTTTCATTCAATTGTTGATCAATCTTGACACAGAGTGCAAGTACACAAAATGAGACTATGTCAAGAACCATAAATGATTGAAAACATTCACTGAACCCCGGGCCATTTTCCAGTTACTCAGGAAATTTTCATAAAGCTTCTGTAGGAAATCCTACTGATGCCCACCTGAATCCTTGCTGTTCCCCTTTTCTGTCTAGATACCTATCCACCAGTGTCTGTTTCTTCCCTCCTAGTAACAGACACCTTGGCTTTTAACTACTTTTGGCCTCTGGAGCCACTTCACCAAGATGCTCCGAGAGCAAGAAGTGCCTAAGAGGCTATTTCCCTGAAGAGCTCAGAGCTCATGACTAATGGAAGCAGGAGCAGTAACCTCACCTTGGGACAGAACAGATTCTGAAGTTGAGGCTGGGACTTTACCTGAAAGCTCACCCTGGTTGGATTATTCCCCTTCACTGTCCTGTTTCTTCCACTCTCATACTGTTGTCTCCTGGAATCCCTTCTTTAATAACTCTCTTGCATACAACCACTTATATTTGGGTCTGTTTATGGAACATGATTCAATATAACTATAATTTGTAAATAATCAACTTAGAAAAGGTTAAACTTCACAATATTCTGAATGACATACTGTTTTTTAAAATCACACTTTTATATTTATTTATGTTAATTTTTATATATTTCTGTATATTTTTGGAATTCTTTAAAAAAAATTTTGAAAACAGTTTTAATCTCTATAACATATCCAATAAGTGAACATTCTTTGAGACTGTAAGTTCGCAATCACTAGACTCTGTATTTTATCTTGTATTATCCTTAATCAGGTCTTATAATATTTTGACCATTTCCTGGGGAACAGATGTGTGAGTATATGTCATTTAATCTAATTTGCAAAAAGTTTTCTTGAAAGCTTTGTGACATTGTAATTTAAGAGACAGTGCCTGATTTTAATGGAGAAATATTTCTTACTAAAAAAAAATTAAGTTATAAAAAAAATAAAATTACTTAATTCCCAAATCAGAGTTCATTTTTGTGATATCTAGAAATATGTTAAAAAGAAATATGTTCATATCAATTGTATTTTAGGTCTCTTTCTTTTTGGTGAAGATTTATTCCATTATCAACCACATAGTCCAGTTTCCCTTCTTAAAAAAACACACACGCACGCACACACACACACACACACACTCTTAAGGGAACACATGAACTACGTACGCTAAGGATGAATAAAAAGAATTTATTTCACAGTTTCATCAAAACTTTATTAAAAATGAATTAAAGTAATTTTTAAAAAAGCTTTTCTATAATTATCACTTGTCTAGGTGTTGCCACAAACATTATCAATTTAGTATTACCACCTCCCTGTGACTGGAGAGGGAGTCAGTGAAAAACCATCACAGTCAAAGGCAGTAGAATGAGGACAGATCTGAAAGACAATGAATGGAGAGACTAAAATTGAAGAGTTACAGTTTATAAGGGCAGAGCCCTCTACTAGAAGGGAAAAGAAAATACCTGGTAATCATTCCAGGATCAAACTAATATTTATTGCAAGTATAAAGTTCAAGGACAAGTCAAGTGTCTACATAAAAGTTACCACCAGAAATCTTGAGATGATACCAATTTATAAGAGAGAGATGAAACTGGTACTTAAATTTTATAGGAATACAAGTTCTGTAGCTAATGCAGAAAATAGGTAATTTTTGACCTTTCTGTAAGTTCATTAAAAATTAAAATGTTTTAAAGAGATGTTGCAGGATTTTAAGTTATCAGAGTAAGATGTGGACAGAAGTGGGCAGTGGGTTTCTTGTTCAGAGGAAACTCGAGTAAATCATCTTATTGGAATTCTTTAGCTTGGAGTTAGAAAAGAAAAACAATAGATCAATATTCCTATATTTATCACCTTTGCACTGCATAACAACAAGACAGGAAATTATACTGTGTAAAACTTTTTACAAGGCTTTCAGTTTACTTAAATGATAGCTTTAGAACAGTACCTCGAAACAAAACAAAGGACAACTAAGAGAAGACAAAGTCCAACACAGACTTATTTTGACCTTCAGGAAAAAGTCCCTGAGGAATTCTTATATTTACTACCTTCATTAAAATATTTGCAAAGTGGCAACATGGTGCGGTTTATTTCTATAAATTGGTGAGGAGTGTGGAATCTTTCAAAAAGTTAAGGATGAGAAATTAAATGAGAAAAGTAAGAAGAGACAGAGTTAAGGAAAGAATGTGAGTACAGTGAAAGAGAGACCAAAGTATAAGTTAAATAAAATCATATCCTGAAAACAAAGTACATGAATGAAGTAGTTTTTTGAAGTAAGGCAAAAAATTAGAGCAAAACATTTAAAAGATTTTTTTCGTTATTGTCTATACTTTTCTTTTACACATTAAAACAACTATTTCTGGAAAGAAATATAGGAAGGTAGAAATGAAAGGAAGGAGGAAGGGTGTGTAAGAGAATGAACCATGGGGTATGCCATCTCTGGTAGCTCGGCAAGATTACGAGTAAAACAGATGTGACACATGCTGCCCATTCTTAGACAGAGTCAGGGCAAGAAGGAGAAACAAGACAGTGTAAATCGGGAAGGAGGGAACAAACTATCAGGGCTGCAGAGCCACCTCCCTTCCTTCTTCCATGGAGCTGCAGCTGGATGATGATGACAGTTGTGGTAACATGGCCCCTGAAAATGCACATTGAGGGCACTGACAATAAAGCACCTGACCTTGGGTTTCTGCACATACTTGGGCATGAACTTCACCTTCTCAGGGCAGAAGAACACTCTGAAAACACAGAGAAGTCACAGAATGATGCCATGAAAGACGAAGATAAAAATCAGTCCTTGGATGACTCTTCTGAAATACTAAATTGGGTGACGAAACAAGAAGCAATAGAGAGTGGAATTACTCCCAGATAAAACTGTCATTGGCAGAATGCAGGGCAGAATTGCATACTCTCCTACCTTCAGATCAAGACATTCTGATTTGTAGGGCCTCCTTTGTAAATACAGTTGAGAAAAATAACAATTGTATCATAATTTTTCATTGAGGGCAAATTAGTCATAAGAAATAGTCATTAGCTTCCTTAGCTGCTTGAATATTACCTTCCTGGTGTGTGAGACAGCTGCTTGTTCCAAATCAGCTCCTCAGAGAATCATATTTTTTGATCATCATTGTTCACCTTTGAAAGTGAGTCCTATACACCTATGCCAGGCAAGCCCCATGCTTTCAAAAAGGGACCCACTCCAAGTTTTGGTCTTTCATTTCACAGTTTTTCAAGTTATGATAAATTACTTTATTCTCTAGAGTCTAGCACAACTGAATTTCATAATCTTTTATGAAGCCTAAATTTTAACCAAGGTCACCATCCCTGGGTATATAATTTTTCTAAGTAAATATCTCATGAATCATTAACATAGATATTGAACACCCAAAGGACAGATCATGTTTTTATTATTGCACAATATATTTCTTCTTGCTTAGATGAAAGTAAACTATAAAAATAAATCTTCCTCAGAATTGCTTCCCCTGTATTATTAAGAAAGTAAATACCCAAGACAAAATTCTTAAATCTGCACAGCTCAGGCCCTAGACTCATGTTTAGCGAAAATATCCTACCTTGATTGTCTATAAAGTTTTTGTGATTTTGTTATTGTTTTTCTTAATGTCTGAGCAACTTATTCCCAGCATATTTTAGGCCTAATAACTCCTATTACTGGAATAACCCATCTGTCTCATTTTAGGCTCCATCATAAAAACCTAATGTGCTTCACCCAGGTTATTTTGGTTTTTAATTTTCAGTCAAATGAATCACATTTGCTATATGTGGGTCAGTCAAAATTAAGTACAGAAGTCTCCACGTACGAAGATTGGTACTATTCAGCCTTATGATTATGAAATTAAATTAACTTGATTCTTAAGCACTTTAAGTCTTTTGGCATTATTATTATTGCTTTTATTATTAATATTATTTAGTAGTAGTAGTAGTAGTAGTAGTAGTAGTAGTAGTAGTAGTAGTAATAGTGTAAAAGCTGACGCACATCAAATAGTACAATCTTTGAAAAACTGCATAGAATTAATAACATTTATCTTTGCCTCTTTCGGTATTATTTGATAGAATGATCACTGTTTCTCAAGGTATGGTCCCTGGACCAGCAGTATCACAATCACCTGGGGACTTGTTAGAACAACAAATTTCTGGGCCCCAGACAGGATCTACTGAACTGGGAACTTTGGAGACGGAATCCAGCAATCTGTGTTATAACAAACTCTCCAGGTGATTCTGATATATTCTCAAGTTTGAGAACCACTGGAATGAACACATAAATTGGTGACAAATAACGCGAACATTTGTTCTTAATAATTCCCTTACTTATAAACTTTCTAGTTTTTAATAGTTCCCTTATAGAAGCTCATATTTTTGTTAAAACATACAGAAAAAGTATGTCTTCTTATTTAAGAAAAATACTTGATATTTATGATGTTCAGGTGCTATTTTTAGACTCAATATGTAACTTAAAAATTGAGATGTGTGTGTGTGAGAGAGAGAGCGATAGAGAGAGAATAAATATCAGGGCAGAAACAAAGAGAAATACATTTCAGACATGATGGAGTCTCACTTTATATCATATCCACTCCACAAGTTCACTTTGAAAGTTTAGAAGAAAATATGGCATAAAGAGGTTTTTTGATACATAAAAGATCAGATATTGCTGAGATTGTTAACTAGTGACTTCCTTAATATTATTTTAATCATATACAAGCATTCCCAAGAGCTTTTAAAAATATACCCTGATGGAATTATTACTAAATCATTTTAAATGAATAGAAATCTAAGGGATTAACTGTTACTGTTACACTCAGTGATTATTGTATTATAATGGCATCACTCCTCTACACAGCTGAGTGGGTATTGTACATCAACATTAGCAGATTATGTAGACCTCAAGGCAAAGGTTGCTAACTCTCCACCAAAATTTGCACCTTGCCTTCGACAGTGTAGAGAATTACAAAAAAATCATTGCCTAATCATAAGCCACATTTCATAGGACCTATTTCATTTATGGAGGATCCTATGACGAGTTCTCACAATAAAATGTGAATGGAAGAGATGAGCGTCATTTCCAAGCCTTTTTCTTTCCCATTCTTCCTTTTCACAGTAGTCAAGGAGACCCTAAGAGACATCAAACTACTAGATGAAAAGAGCCTAGGTCTCTGAATCACCAAGTAGAAGAAAGCCATCTTCAGACCAGAAATGTCACACTGGACCCTTAAGTGAATGAGAAATATTGTATTAAGGTCATTGAACTTCTAAAATTAATATTTTATAATAGGATACTTTAGTTAATATAAAGTTTATGTAACTTTTTTTAAAGGAAAAATTCTACTATCTCAGATCAAAAACATCACAGGTACATTGTGATAGTTAAGTTTAAGTTTATGTGACAGGGACATAGTGTACTCAGATAATTGGCCAAACATTTTTTCTGCATGTGTCTATGAGGGTGATTACAGATAAGTTTAGTATTTGAATTCATAGACTGAGAAAAGCAGATTTCCCTTCCTGTTGGGGTGAGCATCATTGTATCAGTTTAGGGTCTGAACAGAATAAGAAGGTAGAGAAAGGAAGAATTCACTCTCAGCCTGCCTGTTTGAGTATCAGTCTTCTGCACTCACACTGGGACTTACCCCCTTTGGCTTTCTTGGTTCTCAGGGCCTTGGGCTTAAATAGCAGATTGTGAGACTTCTCAGTCTCAATAATAAAATGAGCCAATTCTTTATAATAAATCTCTCTCATTCGCTCACACAATCCTTCACTCCCTCCCTCCCACCATCTCTTTTTTTCTCTGAAGAATTCTGACTAATGCATACAGGAAATGTTAAAAAATGAGGGAAAATAGATGGTGAAACTGAGACCCCCTAAATGATGGTAGACATTAATAGCCCAGATAACTCAACACAAATGACTTGACCTACTTCTCTGTATTAGTAGACAAAATCTCATTGAAGTTACAGCAAGAATTCACTAAGGGTCTTGATTACAATAGCTTTATAGCAAGTAGTGAAATCAGTGTGAGTTCTCCAACTTTGTTCTTCCTTTTTAATATTGTTTTGTTTATTCTCAGTTCTCTGAATTTCCATATTAACTCTTTTAAAGTATGTTGATTTATTTTTAAAAGATTTCTGGGAAATTAATTGGAACCACATTAATTCTATAGTTCACATGGGAAAAACTGACATTTTTACCATATTGAATCTTTCCATCCATGAACATGAAATATCTTCCAATTTTGTTAAGTCTTCTTTGACTTCTTTCATTAGCGTTTTGTAGTTTTTCACATGTAGATCCTCGACAGATTTTGTTAGACTTACCCTCAAGTATTTCAATTTTTGATGTGATTATAAACAGTATTTTTTAAAGTTTCAAATTCTAATTGTTCATTCCTGGAATACAGAAAAGCAACTGACTTTTATATATTGACCTTTAATCCTGTGATCTTGCTGTACTCACTTCTTTGTTCCAAGTAGATTTGTTTTTTTGTAGATTCTTTAGGGTTTCCTACATTTTTATGTCACCTTTGAGTAAAGACAGTTAATTTCTTCATTTCACTTTTTTTTTTCATTTTAATTCACTAATTCTCTTCCTCCTCAACTGAACCATGTTCAGTAGTTTTTCTGTAGCTCACTCCAATATTTTTCTTCCTCAGAGTATTGATCTTCCATCTCATCTATTCAAGCCTTCTAGTCACATTTCTCTCTCTTACTTAGCTCCTCTCACAACAACTTTTTAAATGCCCAAACTTTCCAATATCCACTAGCATTGCTGCCAGCAATAACCTAAGTGTTCTGCCATGCTTTTCTCCCTTTCAGACACAGTTACTACACGACAATCATTCACTCATGTATTTGACTAGAGAACTACAAAGTGTAAACAGTAAGGGTTCTTCATAGAAAAATTGCAGACACTAATTGTGCAATCTTCCTGAAAATGCCACCAGTAGAACTGTGCGGTCTATCATGGCCATTTGTGCATCTATCAAGACCAGGTGAAAGAAATGAGCATTAGAAAAAGATCCTTTAACCAGAACTTTGATTGCAAATATGTCATATTAAGATAACAACATAAAATTCATTCATTTTCTTGACAGTATCCCATTTCCCCTTTTGTCATCTAATTTTTCCTTCTAATCTTTGAAACTGAGCTTTTTTGCTCAGACTCCCAGTCCCTTCCAGCTGTTTCGTCAGAACTGCTGAAGATTTTATTATCTATACTAATCTTTTGCTCCTTGCATCACTGGTTCTATTGAATTAAATCGCTTTATAATGGAATGTTTTGTATATATTTATGCATGTGTAACTGCATACATGCATGTATGCACATTTTTAATAATTAATTTTTTTCACTTTAAAGAAAATTGCACAAAGGCCAAAATTTCATTTCATACTTCTTTAAAATCCATATACAATAGATTATATTTGATTGATTGATATCCATTTTCAAGTAAAGACACTGCCCGAGTTTTAGCATGATCTGAGGAGATAAGACAAATTTCTAAATATTAATTAAATATATTTTAATCCTACTTAAAATCATAGTAAGTGTGCATCAGTTAAGTTTATAATCAATTAGAAGTTTGTCTGTTTTTTTAAAGGCCAAAGAACATTAGCTTAAACAGGATAAGGCTTATTTCTCTCTGGCCCAAAAGAAGGCTTGAGAGAGTCTAAGCTTGGTATGGTTGTGCCATAAGGTTGTTTGGGTTCTAGCTTTTTCTATCCCAGTTTCTCATTCCTCAGCATGTCACATCTACCTCACAATAGAGACAGCTGCTCAAACACAATTCATATTGGCAACATTTTTGCCTGAAGGTTAAAGATGTACATACTCTTCCTCTTAAGTAAATATTCCAGAAGTTTCACAGGCTTCTGTTTACATTTCTTCACCAGAATTTAGTCTCACAGGCACACCTAAGTACAGGGCATGCTGGGAAGGGTAAGAGGGGAATGGACACTAGGTCAGTTGCTAGCAGGCTTCCTCTGTCTAGGGGAAGAACATTTCTTTCTGCATATCTATATATCAGCACAACTTGTATGTTCAGCTATAACCAAACAAACATTTGATGAAAAAAAAAAAAACAGAGTCACTGCATGAAAATTTCTTCTCTCTTTGGGATGGCCTATGACTTGCTCCAGAATATTCTCTCTCAGTAATAACTGCAAAAACCAATTCTTTAACATAAACTTGCAATGTGTCTATAGCCACATCTCCCTTTAAAGCAATCTTTTTCTCCTGTGGAATTCTCTATCATTTTACTATCTGGTTTCTTAAGGAGCCAGATCCTTTCTGTCTTCTCACTACTTGAAACTAAAATAATCTTGAGGTTATATAGATATCTCTTCATAGAATTAAATAAAAATTTAACTTTAAAAATGCATCACCCTTAGCTTTTGTCTTCACTTTAAGGTTTAAGTCTATCCAGTGTAATGGAAGTAGCTCTAAAAGAAACTGTAGGTACAATAACATTTTGATGAACCACTCTACATAAACTTTTTGACCATTCCAACTCTGCTAAAATAGCTTCACATTCAACTTAACAGCAAATAAACTAATTACATCTGTCTATTACATAGGCAGTGTGATCTAATAGAAATTCCCATGAAAACAAATCCAAGAAATGAAAAAGTAAAGCACACATGAAATATGCCTTACACACATCATCTAGCTCTAACTAGATTCTCCCATCATTCCCTCTTCTGCCTTTTGGTTTGGTTTCAGTCCTGCTCATCACAGCTCATGTCCATGGGTTCTCATGGTTTCTTTACTAGTTAGCAAGCATAATTACAATAAGGCATCTACCCATTTAAAGGTCCCTTACAGAATTCTGGTCAAGATGATGGAGTGAGTAAATGCTGTGCTTTCCCCCTCTCATGACCACATCAAAATTACAACTAAACTACAGAAAAGTCATCTGTGAGAAGCAGCTGAAGTCTAGGTGAACAGAAGTTCTATAACTAAGAATATACAGAAGAAGTCATACCCAAACGTCTCCACAATAGACACACTCAAACGGCAGACTGGGCAGGCACCAGAGCCCTGTTAAAGTGAATCCTGCCCAGTAGGGTCAGCCCTTTCACAACAGCTTCTCTACTGTAGTCACGGCCAGTCCTCACTGAGGGTCATTCCCTCCTACTGACATGCAAACAGCAACCAAGACTCAACTACAAGAGGGCACCACAACCTGCACAAGGAACATACCTTGAGTACCCAACTCAAGTGACCAGGGAGACTGTGTCACTGGGCCCCACAGAACACCTAGTATAGAAGGCCACTCTACTAAGACCAGGAGACACAGTAGATCTACCTAATACATAGAAACAAACACAAAGAAGCACCAAAGTGAAAAGAGAAAGAAACGTATACCAAATGAAAGATCAGAACAAAACTTCAGAAAAAGAACAAAACAAAATGGAGACAAGCAAACTATCAGATGCAGAGTTCAAAATCCTGGTTATAAGAATGCTTAATGATTTTAGTGAGAACTTCAACAAAGAGATAGGAAAAATAAAAATAGAGATAGAAAAGATAAAAAGAACCAGTCAGACATGAAGAATATAATAATTAAAATGAAGAATACATCAGAGGTAATTAAAAGTAGATTAGAGGAAGCAGACGGTTGAATCAGTGAAGATAAGGTAGTAGAAAACACTCCATTCGAACAGTAAAAACCAAAAAAATTTTTCAAAAAATGAGGATAGTGTAAGGAGCCTCTGGACATTCACATCATAGATGTACCAGAAGGAAGAGAGAGAGCTAGGAATTTAAAACTTATTTGAAGAAATAATAGCAGAAAACTTCCCTAACGTGGGGAAAGAAGTAGACATACAACCCCAGGAGGCACAGAGAGTCCCAAATGAAATGAACCCAAAAGAGCCCACATCAAGACACGTCATTCAAATGCCAAAGGTTAAATACACAGAATCTTAAAAGTAGCAAGAAAAAAAAATTGTTACCTACAATGGAGCTCCCATAAGACTGTCAGCTGATTTCTCAACAGAAACTTTGTGGGCCAGAGGGACTGGCATGAAATATTCAGAGTAAGGAAAAGCAAGGATCTACAATCAAGATTATGCTATCCAGCAAGGCTATCACTTAGAATCAAAGAACAGATAAAGAGTTTCCCAAACATGAAAAAAGCTAGAGGAGTTAATCACCACCAAACCAGATTACAAGAAATCTGAAAGGGACTTCTTTAACAAGAGGAAGAAAAAAAAAAGATAAAAAATGTGAATAACAAAATGGCAACAACTACACATCTTTCAATAATTACTTTAAATGTAAATGGATTAAAAGATCCAACCAAAAGACATAGGGTGGCTGAACAGATAAAAAAATAAGACATTTACACATACTGCCTACAAGAGACTTGATTCAGATTGAAATACACACAGACTGAAAGTAAAGGGATGGAAGAAGTTATTTCATAAAAATGGAAATAAAAAAGAAAGCTGGGGTAGTAATACTTCCATCAGACAAAATAAACTTTAAAACAAAAGTTATAATAAAAGACAAAGAATGAATCTTACTTTGGGTATTTATCTGAAGAAATTCAGACACTACTTCAAAAGGGGACATATGCATCTATATGTTCATTGCAGAATTATTTACAGTAGCCAAGATATAGAAGCAACCTGGGTGTCCATCAGTGGATGAAGAGATAACAAAGAAGTGGTAACTACATACAATAAATTACTGAGCATAAAAAGAAATGAGATCGCCATCTGCAACAATATTGATGTTATACTTAATGGAGTGAGTCAGACAGAGAAAGACAAATGTCACATGATTTCACTTACATGTGGAATCTAGAGAATAGGAAAAATGAACAAACAAAACATAAACTAGCTCATAGGTACGGAGGGTATTTTGATTGATGTGGGATTGGCAGAAGTTGAGGGAAGACTAAAAGGAGGAGGGGATTAAGAAGTACAAATTGGTAGTTACAAAACAGTCATAGGAATGTAAAGTTTAGCATAGAGCATATAGTCAATAACATTGTAATAACTGTGTGTGGTGTCAGATGAGTACTGAATTTACTCATGATCACTTTGTAATTTACACAAATGACTAATCACTGTGTTGTATACTTGAAACTAAAATAATGTTATATGTCAACTGTAATTGAAAAATTGAAAAAAAATACTTCAAAAAAACAGTTCTCTTGAAACAAATTTTAAGATGTATCAAGACCACGGGATGTATGCCCTTTTCCCTCCATACACTCTAGAATATTAATTATACAAAAGTGCTTGCTCTGACATTCTTGCCTTTTATTTCATAAATAGCAAAATCCAGAGGTAAAACATGTTTGTTTCTCTTAATTAGCATGTTCTTAATCCTTTCCTGCTGATAGCTTTACAGATGAACTCTTTTGGAGATGTTTTGCTGGTTAGCATCAAAGCTAAGGTTATCCAGAAGCATGAACTATTTCCATAGCTTCTATATTTAGCACTTGGCTTTGTTTACAATCATCTCTCTTCCACCCCATGAACACTTTAAAATTCATTTTTCTCTGGTGGTTCTGTATTGTCCGTCTATCTCTCTAGTGAGCTAGCTTTCTACTGAGTTGTGCATTTTTTTTTCTCCAGTTCTCTTCCTGATTATTCCTGTACTTCCTCTTTGATTTCTTTCTGGAGTTAAAGAAAATTGCCTTTTTAAACTGAACAAGTCTAGGGACATAATTTCTACTGCTGTTCTTTTTGTTGGGAGAAGGAACACACTCCCAGTTGCCTTGCACAAGCAACTGTCAAGTACAATTTGAGTTCCTGGGACAGAGAAATAAATGCTTTTCACCCCAGAAGGCAGTGGACTTATTTAATGGCTCAATTAAAAGTGAATATTAGTTTTATTTTAAAGCAAGTTAAAAGTCCTGGGACAAAATTTTGCTTGTCACTGCCTTGATTAATGTAACAACATAATATAAGATTAAGGAGATGTATGTTTAATAGCTCAAATAACAGCTAATGATTATTTTGGGAAAAGATGAAATGTGGAATGTGTAAACTAAGAAGAAGAGAACATTAGGAAACATTATAAATTAAATCTTTATTACACCAATGGCCCTGCTCTAATGCACATTTCTTACATTTAATTCTCATCAGTGAGCAAAGAACAAGGTCAAAATAACATTCTTAAAATGTGGAATCATAGTTGTTAATTATTAAAGCCTTGAAAATAAGATTGGCTTAATTATCTATATCATCTGTAGGCTTTCTATTGCAGATAAATATAGATGATTGAGTTGTATAGGCAGACAAAAACCAAGGGTGGAAGGGTGAAATTTGTTAGCAGAAAAAGGTTAAATTAGGCTCATGACTTGAGGGTAATGTTTTGAATAGTTTTACTGTCTCCATCTTTATAATGTCAGGCAGTGATGTTCAAAAAGTTATTTTAAAAAAAAAGGTGTAGTAGAAGTCGGAGACACTACTAAACCTCTTTTAAAATTTTGTATCCTGCAATGATCTAATGCCAAACATGAATATCCTTGGCCTCCTAGATTTATACAAGGACCATTCTTAACTTCAGTGGACTCTTCAAAGCAGAAACCATGTCCCTCTCTTCTGCCATTTTAGTTGAGGAAGACTTCATTGGCAAAGTTTGGCTAGAATTGGAGGGAAGGGAAATGGCGATATCATGAAAAGAATATAGTCTTTATTTCACAGAATACCTCTACTCTCCTTTGTACTTGAAAAAGTTTTAAGGAGGAACTGGCTTGTGCCCAGATCACTTTTAGAGTCTCAATACACCAACCATTCTCCACATGGAGCAATTTTGCTGTCCATTGATCCCCTATGCAGTCCTGGGCATTTGACAAAGTCTGGAGACATTCTGGTTGTCACTCTAGTGGGGTGCTACTGGCATCTAGTGGGTAAGGACAGGGTGCTGCTGACCATCTTCCAGTGTCCAGAACAGCACCTGTAACAGCTGGGGAACAGGTATACTGACACCAAAGCTGTCCGGTCAGGTAATATCATTTGCTTCTCAAAGCTTTCGATTTCACAGGCCTGAAGAAGGAGGCTGCTGCTCATTAATACGTTCATAATTAAAAACAAGCTATTTTTAAACATCGGGCCTGATGAATTTTTAGCTCCCTTTTAGATGTAGAGACATTCCACAGTATTCACCCAAAGCATCAAAGTTCTAAACCTGTGGTTTGTCCTCTGATATAAACAATATATAATGTCAATCAAGGTAACTATGAGTGAAAATACAAAAGAAAATAAAGAGTGAAAGAAACTCAAATTTCAAGCTGCAATCCATTTCAAATCCTCCAAATGCATCTGTGACAACCCATAAAACGCCCCAGAGCAAACAAGCCAGCTCTTTTCTTTTTCCTACTAGAAATAGTGAAGAGTGAAAGAAAAGCTGACTCTGACAGTTTTAAAGCTTCTTTACTTTTCAAAAACTCTAAAAATATGGAGTGTAAGTATACAGAGCACCAAGTACACTAAAAAATAAATGTCAGAGTGCTTAGAGAAGTTTTCTACTTTTATTGCCTTAGGTCTTACAAAAAGAAAGCAGAGATCATTAAGGGACAAAAATTCCTTTCCTCATGCCAAATCTGCATCAACTGTGCCCACATTTACCAACCTTTATATCCTTCTCCCCCAAACTCTGAATGTTCAAACATTTGCCTGCAGCAAATACCTCCTTCCTCCCTCACACGCACATTCCTATGAAACCAGACAAAAAGAAAACTGAGAAGAGTTAGAGACAATTGCCTTTTAGGGACACACCACCTGATTTTCATCAGGCTTAACAAGATTCATTTAAAGATCCGGGTAGGCCTGCATGTGTGGGCTTAACACACTCAGGAGTGGGACCAGGAGAGGCAACACTGCAGAAGAGCTTTTGGGAAGAGGAAACCAGGAAAGGAAACATTAGAGGACATTATTCAAGCTTTGAAAATAAGACTGGCCTAATTATCTATATCATGTGTAGGCCCACGTTGCGTCTTTTCTCAGTAATCATTAGTTATTATTTGGAGTGAGAACCAGGAAAAGAGACACTGCAGAGGACCTTTTGGGAAGAGAGAAGTAAATATGCAGATAGAGAGGTACATGAGTGTATGATGTCTTTGGGAATGGCTGGAGCAGAGGTGCCACAATGCCAGTTGCTGAAGCTAGAAAGGCAGACTTGAGGCCACAAAGGGTTCAAATGGTATCAGAACCAGAAGTTGGGGGCACAATGAAAAATAGTAAAGGAGGTGAATTTAAACCAATAAAGCCAGAGCATCATGCATGAGGAAATCAAATTTTGGCTCAGACACTATAAATAAAGTGACTGTTCCCACCCAAGAGGGAGGAATAAAATGTTCCCTTCAGTATTTGTATGCCAAAAAAAAAAAAAAAAAAAAAGGCTGGATTCAGGACAGGGCGCTCAGTTGGCACAAACTAGGAGACCAAACAAACCCACAAAATCCATCTCTCGGGTTGGTTAGTAAAGCTGGAGCCAGCGTCTGGCACTGCATTCTGGAGGCAATTCAAGCTTCTTTATGGACTGCACTTGGAGTATTTACAGATTCAAAGAAAAAGAATTAGGACCAAGATCCCTACAACAACAACAACAACAACAACATCAGCAAGAACAAATAACCCTTGCATGCAGCAGCCTGCAAAAGAAATGGCACGAATCTCACAGAAGGGAATTAGCAACTATAGCAAAGCAAAGAAAGCTCAGGTCAGAAGTAAATGGGGGCAGTTCCTCTTGCTGACACTGGCCAGTTTCTCTACACATTGGACACTGAGTTGACAGCAGAATTCTGTTGATTAGTGTGTAATGAGTTTGTAGGTGGTATCATGTCTTAGATATGGATTGCTAAAACGTCTGTAATCACCATTCTATAATGTATATTCATTCTGAACAAATGCTTTTTTTGTCTGCCTAAGTTCCTGAAATAAAAAATCGCTTAAAATTCTGATAAGTAACACAGAGATGTGCACTGGGAGGACTCTCCCAGTTGCCTTTAGATAAACAGAGAGGCCTCTGACAAAATTCTGTCTTAGGGATGCTTATTTCTAACTGTGATACAGCATGCCAAAGACTCTAGAAATGTATTAAATGGCCCAGTGGGAAACATTAGCAGTTTTATAAACAAGATGAGAAAGTGTACAAAATTATCATTTTTAGAATTTTAAGGATAATTCTAGTGGTAGGGAAATAACAAAGTAGAGGGAGCAGAGAGGCAAGTCAGGGCTCCTACAATAATAAGCACAGTGGTTCTCAAAGTGTGAGTCCCAATCCAGCAGCAGCAGCAGCAGCATCTGGGAACTTGTTAGAAATGGACATTCCTTAGCCTCAACTGAGACCTACTGAATCAGAATGTCTTGCAGTGGGGCCCAAAAATCTGTGTTTTCACAACCCCAGAGGGGATTTTGAGGCTGACTCTGCTTTGAGAACTGCTGACTGATCTTGCTGTGCATTGTGATCTGGCCCATCAGCTGTGTCTGCTGTCCCCTCCCGGAAGCTGATTAGAAATGTGAATCTCAGGCCTCACCCCAGATCTGCTAGTCAGAATCTGTACCATGAGCTTGGTACATTAGAGTCTGAAAAGCTGAATTAGGAGATGAAAAATAAAATCTTAAAAGTAGGAGTTGCTGTGGACGTGCAGAGGTTCAGACAGGAAGAACATGGGGAGATTAGTGAATGTCTGGGACACTTCACCTGCATTCTCGTTGCGTAAAACCACCCCTCAGATGCCATTGGACTAGGTTTACTGGCCCATTGGGATTTTAGGGTCCCAAGGGTCTATGGTAGCTGACGAATAAAGACTTTTCATCCTGTGGGGCTTCACCTCAGCCTCTGTAATTGTTATAAATGAAGTCATTAATATAACGCTTCCAATGAGTTTGTGGTGTCTTTTTTGAGAAGCAGCAGGCAGGAGATGTCGGTGCCATGGGAGCCAGCTAAGACACAGAGAAGAATTTGCTGGGAACAGGTTAGACCCAGTTCAGGGTTTCTAGGCAGGATGGCTCTGGCTCAGGGCTATGCAGGCTTGCCAGCAACAAATCAAGTTTATAGGAGCACAACAGGCTGGGAGAGTGTGCTATGGAGTCCTGTAAAGAAGGCAAAATTCAGCCTGGGAGACAAAACCAAACAAGTGGAAAACACCTGCTCTCTCTAGCCTCAAAATGCATTCCACCCTCCTTTCCCTTGCCAATTATCCTTGAAGGCCTTGTGGAGAGGCAAAGGAAAGAAAATATAGACTGGCTCATCGTCTTCCTTATTTGGGAATGAGTTCCAGTTCATCCCAGATTATTGATTCATTAACAAGTAAACTAACATATCTTGTATTTGTAAACTACAAGTTTTAGTTTTAGAAATGTATATTCTTATTCTAAGACTTATAGTGCACTTTATCATTTAATAAACGTTTGCCACACTCAATGCAAAATGAGATGAATTGTGTATAATCAATTTCTTCTTGTGTCGTCACATGGCCAAACCTTGAATTTTTCAGCATTCCAGAGAAATCACAAAATGTTAGTTCTCTCCAGTTAGTGTCACTGAAGATATTCTGCCCCACCAAATCTCTCCATGGACTCTTGGTAAGCATGGGGAAACACTGTAATTCAGTGTTTTTCACCTCAGTGATTTTTATCAAAGATCCTGGAGTCAGAATGGCCATCTCTGAATCCTTGCTTTGATACCTACAGCTTTGGAGCCAAGTGCAAATTATTGAACTTCACTGTATCTCAGTTTCCATCTATGCAAACTAATAGTTCTATGAATATAATAGTTCCTATTTCATGAAATTATCATGAATATTAAATGAGTAAAGACATCAGCTATCATTTTTGTCAAATGTGCATTTGGATAGTTACAAACCGCCCCATGAAAGGTTAAGATATATATCAATAAATGAGAAAGTCAGGCATAGATAAGTGCTGAGGTTTTTTATTTTTATTTTTATTTTTCATTTTTTAAGTAGAAAGTAAGGTTAAGGGGTAAAGAAAGTAGATTTGTTTAGGATAGTCTAGGACTGAAAGGCCTCTGCAAGCAGGTTAAATCCATGAGAAAAAAAACAGCATCTCCATGATGATCTGGCAAAAGAGAACTCAAGAGCAAAAAGCAGTAAGTATGGTGCTCCAGAATCTATAAGAGGAAAAAGTAACCCATCAGCTATGTTAAGCGACACTAAGGGACAAACTAATGACAAGATGTTGGACACTGGTATCTGTGATGGCTTTTTCAGTAATAAGGTGGAAATGGGAGAGAAGCATGTAAATACTCGGAGCAAAGACCACTCTCTAAGCAAGTTTTGCTGTGAAGGGGAGCAGCAAAATCTGAGACTATGTAGTTGATAGGGTTTCATGGTAGTGAAAATAAAGTGCTAACCAAAGAGAGGATAAGTTGGGTAAAGGCACAGAGAAGGAAAGCATCAGGAGGCATGCTGGGGAAGGGATCATCATGAGACAGGACAAGAAGGGCGGTCCATATGCGCACTTATGAGACCCAAACAAAATGCTGGAGCAAGAGGCACCAGAGGATAAGTGTGAGTTGCCAGATTAGTTCAAGTGCATCCTACTTGAACACTGTAAGTCGAAGAATGGAGGAAAGTGAACAGCTATCAGATACCACTTAGGATAAAAATGATGGCCTTTCTGTTCCCAGGACTTGCTAAGAACTCTCTGATGTGGATGGGAAAGGCCCCCTAGACATCCATGAGATCACAGGAACATCTGGAACCAAGAACAGTGGTGTTTGGATGCTTGGCATGTATGAACAGCTCATTTTTGAAGGGGAGATAGTCTTTCTGACTCAAAACCAAAGTTCAACAATATATTAAAATCCTTGGACATGTACCATGGAAATCTATATTTAGCATATAATCCTTAAAACTTCATCTTCATCTGGGGAAATATAGAACAGGAAATCCAAAGAGCCCCAGAACAATCCAGCAGGAACTTTAAAGTCTGCAGTAGAAATGTTTTCCATGTTATCTTAACTATTTCTCAGAGTGACAATTTGTGGCTGAGACTTTGCAAGGAAAGGGACCTGGACATGAATTTCTAAGGCAGTTCCAAGAAAAGTCTTAACCTAAATTATCAATTAAGGATACCCAGGGGACTATGTAAGGGACTATGCAAGAAGTACAGCAGGAGGAGCCGTGCTAGGAATAGAACAGTCAATATTTACTGAGCATATGCTGCATGGACCAGACCCCAGGCAGAACTCCTTTTTAGTCATTAACAGTTGCACTAACTTTCTAATGCTCATAGAATTCATGAGAACAAAACTTCAGTGATGAGAGAAGCAACCAAGTTAATCACCAAAAACAAAAGGATGGAGATTTTGTGAATTTGGGTGAATGCAGTGTGGGTGTGGAAAGAGAACAAGCAGAGATGAGGTCAAGGTACAAGTAGGCTGAAAGCCCGTCCTGGAATTAATTCTGTAACACAGCCAATCTACCGATGGTGTAACTCTTAATGGAAGGTTGGCAGACATCACTGGGCTGAGGGAGGGATGTGAGAGCAAATGAGCTTGTCCTGCTGGCAGGGGGAGGATGAATTACCACTCCAGTGCACTGACTATAATTGTATTGCCTCCCAGTCCCAGACTAACACTCCTTCCTACTGCATCCATCTCCATGATAAGACTGAGGAACAACCCACATAAGGAGCAGGTGGCAGCGAATCACTGAGATCAGGACCGTCCTTGTTCTCTCATACAGAGCTCGTGAGAGTGTGAAGTGACAAAAACACTTTGGAAAACTGGAAGTTTCTAATAAAGTGAAATAGATAACCACCTTATGACTCAATGACTCTAATCCTAGGTGATTACCCAAGAGAAATAAAAACTTATGTCTACAAAAAAGGCCTGCTCAAGGCTGTTCATGGCTGTGTTCTTTATTAACAGCTCAAAACTAGAAAAAAAAATCCATCAACCGCAGAATGGACAAATAAATTGTAGTAAACTCACTCAAAAGAATACTAAACAATAATAAGCAGGAGCAGCACAACGTGCAGCAACATGGCTAAATCTCAAAAACATCATGTTGAGTGAAAGAAGCCAGACACACAAAAACATGCCAATTCCTTTTAGATGAAGGGCAAGAACAGGTAAAACTAATTAAGCTGGGTGATAGAATCATAGTTGTCTCTGGTTATTCATGTGTGTGCAGGGGTAGCAGGAAGGGGTATCACCTGGAAGAGGACAAAAGAGACTTTTTAAGACCATGATAATATTCTACCTTGATAATATGCTATCTTGATCGATGCTATGGTTACACGGGTATATACATTTGTCAAAGTTCATTCAGTGTTATAGCTGAGATTTGTGTATTTTATTGTATTTAAATTACATATCAGAGAAAAACTACTAGTGTTTAAATTAAAAAATTTTTAAAACAGGCTTCATTCTGATAACTTGGTAAAGTAAACTTGATCGTGATGACTTTTAAGTTTATCATCTTGTCCCAATTTTGCTAATTAGGCTCATCACCAGACATCACAAAACAGAGAATCTACAAAACAGAGACCCTACTTCAGAGCTGCACTTCCTATTCAATAATTATTCCAGCACTGGACTACATTATTGCTTTTTCCATGCAAGAGGGTATTGATAAAAAAAAAAGCACACATGCACTAATCTTAACAAAATGATTGTAATGCTAGAGCCCGATGGCCAGAGCATAGAACATACTCCCACAGGGAAGCATGACAGTACTTGAACCTTCTTTATGATGTGCCAAGCTCCATAAGTAATTCACAGGCCTCTTATTGTTAAAATCCTGCCTTTTATATTTTTGACTCATGTAAATGTGTTATCTATTGTTAAAACTTAATAATTGTATTTGAAAATAGAAACTGACAGCCCTTGTTACTTCCTAGAACTGTGAATCACTCCAGTAGGACCAACATTGCCCCAACATCACTGACACGCCGGTGTCTAGCTCCTTGGTTATCGAAATCTTGGTCACCGTCACTTTATTGGGCATTGGCTGCCCTTATTTCACTGCTCACCTTCCTCTCAACAACTAGTAACAGCCACAGTGTATCAAAATGAGCAGATCTACTCCCTGAAAACAACTTGGTGTCTTGAGATGCCAGAAACTCACTCTTATTCATGTAATTATTCTTTTTTTCATATTGTTATAGAAAAAAAAATCTTTAAGAGTAAATACTAAGTCTTAAGCATAGTTTACTTACTAAGAAAATATGCCGCTTTGGACAAAAAATTACATATCTAAATTAACTTTCTTCTTAAGGATGATAATGACCTTCAAGTACTAGGTACAATTTTGCAAAAAAAAAAAAATTAAATTACTCATACCAATATTGAAACTCAGGTATACCTTAATTTGAGCAAAATTCATAAAATTATAATTATGAGCTTAAAAAGTCTCAAATGCATCTTGCAAATAATATTTTATGTTTTATTTCATGAAATTGGTTATTCCAAAAGGTTCCATGTGTCAAAGACAATTCCACAGATAAGTTGGAATTACAAAATGCAGCATGAATGCCCTCAAAGGCTAAGAAATGTATGTTATAAAACTAAATACAAGACTGAGTCAATACAAGAGAAAAAAGGGTACTCAAATGGTAACATTAAAAACCCACATTTTTATATAAGTCTGAGTTACTACCGTATTTCACATTATTCCAATACACCAATGTGTTTGTAGGAATTGAGACTGCCAACTTGGGAGCTAGACTAACTGGGTTAAAATTCCAGTCCTGCCACTTATTAGCCGGGTGACCGTAGGCAAATTACTTAATTGTTCTGTACCTCACTTTCTTTTTCTATAAAATGGAATGACAATAATGACTATTTCATAGATCTTTATTTTAGATGATATCATGTAATGTATATAAGACCCACAAAGCAGTGCCTAGCATGTAAGCTGTGCTTAACTGTTCTTAATAATTGTTATTCATTATCATTTTTATTCTGGTTCCTTCGGTTAGAATTACTAAGAACATCATTTCAATATAATGCCTCCATTACTGTGGCACTAATTAAGACACATAGAAATGATCCTAAAATTTCTAGATACACATTTTTCTAAAGAAAGGTACACAGAACTGGTAGACGTTAAGGACTATAATGTTCAATTTGAATGTTAAAATAGGAAAAGTTATAATCATAGTTTTCATAGTGTTCAAAGTATAGTAGAAGGGAAAAAAGAAAAAGGAAATAACTGTAATGGTGAAACAGTAAATGAAACACTTATGTATCATCAACATTCTTTTCCATTGATGTTTATGTAGTCAAGATAAAATAAAACCTCCAAATTATACAGAAACTTAAAAGTATTTTATCCCAATCCAAGATAGACAAACATTCTAAGCACCTCTAGCACTGTTCAGAAAGACCCTTGCTTCTCAAAGTGTGGTCCCAGGACTTGCATCACCTGGGAGGTTATTAAAAATGCAGAATCTCATACCCCACCTCAAACCCACTCAATCAGAACCTTCATTTTAACAAGATCTCCAGTGGGTTTGCATGCATATTAAATTTGGAGACAGGCTGGCCCACACTATTTCTAATTACTCGTATTCATGGCAAGCTCACTATTCACGAGGCAGCTGTTCCAATATTAGATTTTCCCAATTCTTCACATGTCTTTATTATATGTTCGAATTTTGCTTTCCAGTTTAAGAAAAATATATATACCATTATCTTATTTTTTAAAGTATTCATGATATAAATTATGCATACATGTATGCATGTATATAGGTTGAGCTTTATATAGAAGACTTCTGAAAGGAAAACACCTGATTCTTGACACTAGTAAGCAATTTTTAAACATGTGGTTTGGATTTCTTACTGTGACTACTTTTCATTTACCCTTTAGTCTTAGGTCTGACAGCTGGAGATTTCAAGATCAGCTTTATTAAGTTTTCCTCAGAAAGCTGGAATAGCTTCCTCCCTCTCTTCGGACTTCTCGTCAAAAGAGAAGTCTCCAAACATTCTCATTGACCCTGCTGTTCTTTCACCCTGACCTCAAACTCTGGATCCCTCCATGTTATCAATGGGTCTCTGAGAAACAGTACCAGAATCCAGTTCTCTCTGACCAGCACTATTACAAGAAATTGGTTGATCCCTAGGAGTGCTTTCTTCTTGAAATGACAAGACTTCTTCATTCCAAGACATCATTTTAAAAGTCATTAGTTCTTAAATTTCTTTAAAAGATATTAGTTCTTAAGTCATATAAATTATTATATGACTTCTTTTTCTGTGATGATCCAAGTGTATTAGAGATGCTAAGAAGATCCTAATGGCATTAATTGCAGAGAACTCAATATTTATTTCGGAAGCAAAAGATTGTAACTATCATGTGTGTAGTGCTTGAAGGAAGACAATGCAGGGGGCACCAAGCAATTCCCAAGACAGGAGGAGAACAAGCATTGATAGGGAAAGATCTTCTCATGTGCATACAGAGACACTCAAGTGCAGTCAACAGAGATAGTTGTGAACTGTGAATTGAGCTCTGCAGATAAGGTGACAATTGATAAAATAACTCAAAAACGAAAAATAAAGAACAAAGCTTTAATGAGGACTATTAGGGGGTGCGGGTTACATAAGGATAGGCAGAACTTGGTGTTAAAAATTATCATTTTTTAGGTTCAGTGCCATGGCAACCTAGAACAGAGTTCTCCACAAGTTACCCTGTGACAAGTCTGCCTCTTGGCATAGCTGGGTGGCCTGATCAGCACAAGATCTCAAGTGGTCATCTCCAGCACCAAGGGGTCTTCGAACATTTTATATTTTTCCTTTGTATATGTGCCATCCCCCCACATATATGTTAGAATTTAGAAATAATGGTATAAAAGATATTCTTTTCCTGTCAACTTCCAGGGCTATTTTGAAAAGAGATATCAAAGCAGTGGAATAAAGAAAACATCCTCCAGACAACAGGACTACAGGAAAAGATATTTATAGTACAAGCACTGATGGGTAGACCCCTATTCATTAAGGCTCAGCATTGCATTAATCTGCACCATTTGGTACAGAAATAGCTATGGGTACAGGAAAGTCGATGAAGCCTTTGTCATTTAACGTCTGGACTTTGAGTCATTGCAAAGAGAACCTGAGAATGTTCTGCAATGGCAGGTTTTGCAATGGCCTATCAACCTTGATACAAGGTCATAAGCAACCACTCATGGAAGAGCATGAGGAGGAGGTAAGTGTGGGTCACAGCCTAGCTTAGAATATGAAAGAGTAAAAAAAGAAAAAGAATGAAGACCACATGAAACTAGAAAGAACACAGAAAAAAAGAACTTGGACCTGTTATCAGGACAGTTACATTTCCCTAAGTCACTGCTGGCAGAGGGTTTACCAATTCTTCATCATGAAGGGAAAGGAACTGTATGAGTTAGTGATGAATGTTAACTTTAATGATTTTTTTTCAAAACCAGTTATTTATTCAACCAATAAAACTATAAAATACAAACATATGGGTCAGTACATTGTGCCACTTAGTAAATTATTTCTGATTTATTCTACTGCACAGTTCCATATCTTGTTAAGTTATTTTTGTCACATTTATGAAGTCTTTAGAAGGAAAATAAATTTATATTGAGTGCTGGCTATATGTCAGAGGTTATAACAAATGCTTTAATATATGTCATTCCATTTAATTCTTATAAACCTACAAGATAGACAGTATTGTTCTCATTTATAGACAAAGGAAGTGAAGCTTAGGGAGGTTTATTGACTTGCCCAAGACCACATAACTGTTAACAGAAAGATCTATCTTTAAAGCCAAAGTTTTCTAGTGCATCCTATGTTTATTCTACTGCAACATGTTATCTAAGAACCAAAACAGTTTTCATCTCAAGAGCATGTGTCCCACAGGGTGTACCTGGTAAACAGGACCCTAGTAGAGTAGGGACTGGACGGTATCTCTACCCGTTCAAGTGAGCTACATGTCACAAGAGCACTGCCACTGTGTTCACATCTGTGGCTCCAAATGTAGGTTTTCTCAATCAGCACTACTGACACTTTGGGCCAGACAATTCTTTTGTTGTAAGGGTCTGTCATGTCCATTCTAGGATGTTGAGCAGTTTCCCTGGCCTCTACCCACCAGATGCCAGTAGTACACTCCCTCAGACTGTATCAGCCAAAAATGTCTCCTGACATTGACAAATGCCCCCAGCAGGCTGGGGATGGAAAAATGTTTCCATGTGAGAAACAGTGCTCTGAGGCCAGGAAATAAACACTTTCTTTATTGAAGAGTAATATAAGGCATGGCTAAATTTAAGACTTGCTCAGCAATTTGAAGGCTGAACAATCATAGAATCTTCAGTCTTTACTCTAGACCTAAACAGAATCAACAGCCCCTTTGCATAGCGCCTTAATTCATTGCAAGATTATTCCTTACTTATGTTACAATGCAGTGTAGGGATTGCTGTCGAATGCCTTTCCTCCGGGTGATCATTCAGGAACTCAAGCTTTTCATGTCTTTAGCTCCACCATCTGCAACTCATGACTGGAATTCCCTCCATTTAGACAGCGGGTAGGAAAAAGATGATGAAGAAGACACATCTGCTCTGTAACCACATCAGCCTGGAAGTGTCACACATCACCTCTCATATTTTATGGGTAAGAAACAGTCATGCAGTATTTCACTAAGGAGACTTTTTCCAGCAATAGCCCTACACATGGAAGAGATGTATATATTTTTAGTGTTTTTCTAGCCATCTGTGCAAGAGCTCTTTATCTTTCAAAGCAACTGCATAAATATTCCAGCCTAATGAGAATCCTGTGAGTTAAGCAAATATGATTCTAATCATGTTACTTTCCTTTTTTATGCACGGCGAAATTTGGATAAAAACAGATCCTCTGACTTGGGGTTGATATCCTGGAGCTAGAATTCAAGACTCCAAGTTGAGAGTTCCTACCTCAGAAGGCAGGTGACACATATTCAGCAGAGCAGGGAGTATACCTAGCTAAAGAGAGGGACAATTTTATAGCCACTGTCTCTGGAATCTGGCTGGGTCAAGTCTTAATTTTGCCACTGAGTGGTAGTGTGTAAGAATAAACAAGAAATTTAGTCCCTCAGAGCCTCCATTTTCCCACCTGAAGCTAACCAAAGTTACTGTTCCATAGGACAGTGATAAAGTTTAAATGAGATGATACGTGGAAAGTACTTAAAACAATGTTCAATACATTTTGGTTACTCATTATGCCACAAGAGATAATTAATGCATAATCTACAAATTTACAACATTTTCTATCTAATATACATCACACTTAAGTTCTATTTTTGGGTCTATTTATTTAGGTTTTTCCGTGTTACCTTGTATACTAAGAACAAATACACCATTGTTGACTTCAGCAAATTTGCTCAATTCTACATTAGAAACTGTAAGAAAAGGCATCCGAGAAAGCAAGTGTCAATGAATCAGCATAAATCCACCCCCACCACTGGAAAGCAGCACAGAGTGCAAGCCCCACTGACAGCAAGTCAGTAGAATCATGTTCATTTAAATACCAAGGGCAGCACGGAGCATAATGAAAGATGGAAACAAGGTCAAATGTTTTGTGTGTTCTTCTGCCAGTTCTGTGGCCAGAAACTCTAGGTCCCAGAATAGAAACCCAGCACCCAGCCTCACCTTCCAGTTCATAGTTTTGAATCATCTTGTTTTCTAGATGAGGAGATAAAGGCCCAGCAAGGTCAGTGGTTAAATAGGAGACATGAGTCCCAAATTCATGTTTGTTCATTCTTGGGCCAATTATTTTATCTGTGCTGCTTTCATATGTGTGTTTATATTACATAATTCTACAGAGTTAAGTGATTTCAAGCCACATGAGACAAACACAAAAAAAGTCTAAAGAATATCTTTCTGGAAGCTGCCAATTTTTCCCATGCAAAAACACCTCTTCCACTTTAAGAGACAGTCCTCCTAAACTGAAGGTATGTCCCACCTTCTGTGAGCACTTGGGCTTACTAATGGAAGAAAGAGAGAGTGGTAGGTGGGGGTGGGGGAGAGGAGAGAGGAATAAAGAAAGAGAGAAAGGAAAAGAAAGGAAGAAAAGAAGGGAGGAGAAAAGGATAGGAGGAAGGGAGAGAGGAAGAAGGGAAGGAAAAGACAGAAAGAAAACTAAAATGACCACTTAACTTTAACAACAAACTAACTCTTTGTTTAGGATCAAAACATTCTGAAGCCCATCTTTTCAGTTTGGTGCATAATAACTAAAGATACCATGGTTCGGTGGATGCGAACACCACACCTCAGTAATTTCTGTCCAAAAAATGGGATGTGAAAAACTGTTCACGTCACTGCAGCACAGACATGTCCCCAACAACAAAACCTTGTGAAAGGAATCGGCCTGGCAAGAGAAGAGGCTTTGCCTTCAGCAGATTAGCTTTTAAAAAAAATCTTAAAATGTCAGCTTTGGGTAACACGCATCTGCTGATTTCAATATGAAAAAAAAAAGATTCACATGAATTTTGTCTCATTCTTTCAGGGTATAAATGTTGCCTTGAGAATATGATGGTGGGCATAATAGTCCAGAAGCAAATCCCTGTTTCAAAAACATTCTTGGTAGAAGACTAAAAACAGGTTCTCGAATTCATCTCCTAATTTCAGTTATGCAAGATTTAACACAATCCTGATGTCCAGCAAAAGCCCACTGAATAATTTTGAGCTTGGCTTTATTGACTGAGTTGGCAGCCTAAATGTCTTTAGAAATGTATGTATATGTGAGTCCGTGTATATGCATGCATGTGTGGGAATGAAATTTTTGCTAGTTGACTGTTTTGACCTACAAAATGGTTATTTCATAGGTTCAACCTCATATATTTAAGAAGTGCTTAATATGCATTAAATATGCAACGTATACTAAAATCTTTATCCCCTGGGAAAAGATAACATTATACTTTCTACTTCTCTCCTTCACACTTCATTCTATTTTACATCCATTCTTTTTGATATAGCAAAGCACCCAGGTACGTTTATCATAGATCCAGATAATGTTCCATCAACTCAAGCAGGAACAAATAACCATCAAAATGCCCAGATGTGGTCTTTCAGAATCTGTTACGTGCCAATGAGTTTGTTCTCAAAACAGACTTGTGGAACACTCTACTAACTTTGCAGGAAACTGAATACTATAAAGAAAATAGAAATCCTGAACCATTTTCTCCTATAAAAACGAGAAAGCTTCATACAGTGACATGTTCATCTGAATTACAGAACCAAGAGCTGGTGGCTGGATCTGAGATATGAGTGCTGGCCTGATGCAACCGATCCAATGAAAAGAGGACAGATATGCAATCCAGTAAGCTAGAATCACACGCAAGAGCCTTCTAATTAACACCCTATTAATGCAGCATGGATCTGCTATGGCTTGGAAACACAGGTTCCTGCGCATTTACATGCAACACTTAGAAGAACTGTATCCTTGATAGAATAGTCAAGCATACAGGCTCTGAAATCAGACTGCCTGGGTTCAAATCTTCACTTTAGAGTTACAGGTGTGAGACTTGGTGCAAGTTACTTAACCTCTCTGTGCTTTGGCTGCCCATCTAAAAAGAAAATGAGAGTAATATGGAGGGCAGCCCATGTACTTGCTGGAATAATTGAGTTAGTATATTGTCAAGAGCTAAGAACAAGGCCCAGCTCATGATAAGCAAAAATAAATAATAGCTATTATTATCAAGTCAGTATCATTATTTCCTTTCCTTCTAATGTTGTATCTTATACTTTTTTAGCAAGAGAAGGGCATTAGGACACTCTTCTTAGCTAAGTGGTTTTTCCCAAGACAAGAACTATTCCTGAATACCTGCTTGTCACCCACCTATTCTTCTACTTTCAATTGCAAAATATGTCAGCATCTAATGACAAGAGGGATAACTGAAACACAGCTCCTTCACAAACATTTAAGTAATGCTAATTTTTACTGCACATTTCTGCTCTGTAGATGATTTCATGAAATTCATAAGGCAGAGTCCTCGCGGAGTTGCACTGCAGTGAGCCAGCCTAGAGTTAAAGAGATCTAACTCAAATTCAGAACATGCTGGGGCATAGCTCTGAGCATTGCATAGATGGACTCTGAAGCAAACTCTATATAGGATCCACAGCCCAAACTACATGATCATTTTAATAAGAGTAGAATGCTGAACAGTCTCATTGTAAATCTGGTTTTGGGCTCCACTAGCAGAGGAAGGTGTCTGTGGTATAGTTTGGTAGTTTCAGAAAGGAATCTGATCACTGATATTGCTGGCAGCTGGAGGAAGGAAACATTCTAGTTTTCTGCATGCAAGTGAGAAAAGGAAACAATAGCTGTAAATGTGGTGGATAAAAACAAGTCTTAATTTAGGCTGATAGGACACGATGCTGCCTGTACTCAAAGACCTGGAAGTTCATGGTAAGAGACTTTCAACCATTTCCAAACACACCTGGTAGAAGCAAGTATATATTTTAGAAGCTTCTTTGAAAGAGGCTGGCTTTAATAGGGACACATGTAAAACCATTTCACCAAACTTCTTTTATAGAATACTGGAAATGAATACAGGAATACAGATTACATTTGAGTAACAGTAATAAGTTAGGATCATCACTTGAATCTTGCATTCTGATATTACAGTTGAGTAACAGTAATAAGTTAGGATCATCACTTGAATCTTGCATTCTGATTTGACATCAGATTTTGAAAAACTTGGGGCTGTTCAATGTTGACAGCTTCTCCTTGCATATCTGGTTTGTCAGTTGACTAGATGCCCATGGCAAGTTGACCACAACATAATATTATACTTATGAGTCATTTTCATTTCACAGCAATTCCTCCACCCCAGGGAATCTTCTAGGAACCCAACAAGAAATTTCTAAGATATTTTATTTGGGAGTATCTGTTGCAGAGTATATCAAAACAGTACCAACTTTATTATGCTCAAAGCAGCACAATGAATAAGTAGTAAGATACTGTTTTATATGCATATGTACTTATTTAATTCATAAATCACGTAATCCCTACATAACAATGTGTAAAATGTATATTTGTAAGTCCTCCAAGAATAAAATGATAACAAATAAAAACCAATAGAAATTATGCAGAATATTAAAATGGAGCGGTTAGTACCACTACACTATCGGGCAAAGCACCAAAAACCCATTAGTCAGAGGCTTAAAAATTAAGATTAGAAAAAGCAACACAGTGACAAAAGAAGCTGGCTACAGATAGCAGCAACTCTTGCATCTGCCTCTTCTTTCCATTTTGAACACTCTGCAGAAGCAGGAGAATTCAAATTTAAGCTGTGACAGAATTTAGCAAGAGATTTGAGGGAAAAAAAAGATTCTGTGAACAATATAAGAAAAATCACCCCTATTCATGTTTTGTGTGTGTGTGTGCACGTGTGTGTGTGCACATATGTGTGTGCACGTGTGTGTGTGCACATATGTGTGTGCACATGTGTATTACACCCAGAAAAGCCTAAAAATAATTACCTGGGGACCTAAGTGAACCATCGGTTTATTTAAAAATTTGAATAAAGAATTGTACATAAGAGTAAAATTAGGAAGACCCTGATGTCCACTGAACTGAGCTACAATCAACAAGACTTCTACGGCAGAGACTGCTAACTCCAATATTTGTGCTACCTTTCTTCCTTTTGATAAGAGCAAACTCTAAGTGATGGTTGAACTCTTGGTCACTACGCTAGAGACTACATTTCCCATCTTCCATCGTAGCTAAGCATAGTTATCTGACTCAAGAAGATGTCAAGAAGATGTGAGAAGTAATGATGTATTAAAAGGAAACTGCTTCACTTCCACCTTCTCCTTTTCCACATCTGAAATGAGGACATGGAGCTGTGATCCATATTCAGCCATATGAATTCTCTAGCAAATAGGGAAACTGAGATACCTGGACAGCCACATGGAGTATGTCACCTTAAGCTGCCCACTGGTATAGACCTTAGCATGAAAATAAATAAATGAAACTTAAATCTTGTTTAGATCATTTGTTTGGGCCCTGTGAAGGTAGTCATGCCAATATTCTGGCAAATATCAGCATCTGTTTCAGTGTTCTGTTTCTGTCTTGATAATGAGGTATACTTTTGATAAACTTCTGGAAGGCCATAGGAGTAAAAAAAAAAAATAACATACCACCTGGCTCTGATTTAAACACACACACTCTCTCTCTCTCTCTCTCTCTCTCTCTCTCTCTCTCTCTCTCTCTCTGACTACTTGGGCAGAAAATACAATTAGTAATAGGCACTGCGTGACTTTAAAATTTCATGGGTTAATAGTTAAAGTAAGTTACCAGCAAAACTTTGCAGCAGTAGATAATCCTCACAAAGAACAATTTTCTGAGTCATCAGAAAGAAATGTATTTTTTAAGACAGGTTAAATCAGAAGCCAAGGGGAATCATGGCCTATCATTCCTAGAAAGGTTTAAAACAATTAAAAATTTCCTACTCTGGCATTCAGTATCATGCAAACCTTCCAGCTCCAAAACATTATACTCAGGGCATGGGTGAACACTTAAAAGCTAGACAAATGAGCAAGAATACAAAACTAAAAACACATAAATTACTGTGTATTAAAAATCTATTCTGTAAAGGTCAATATATCGCTCCATAATTTCCCAGAGAATTTATACTTAATATGAAGGACTGGAAAAAAATAGGTTAGGAATTTTTCTGAAGTTAGAACTCATGTAAACACATCAGCAGATATTTACACTTCCAAGTAGGAACACTTAACAGAGAGCAAAATATTTACTTAGGCAATCTGAAAGGGTAAATATCTTCTAAAAGAATAAAATTTTAACTACTCTTAACCAGGTTAGGAAAGTGGGTAGAAGCACTTGTAGCTTCACACAGATTTTCAAAATATTCTAAAATATCTTGTTCCCTGGAAACAACAGCTTTTCCAATGGGCTACGCCCTTTCTGATTCAGGTCAAGAGCACACTGTCTTCTGTGGAGCTTCCAAATCTCCCTGGGGAAAGTCAAGCCTTTCATCTTCTGTGCTCCCTAGCACTTCCTGAACACTCTGCAATACCATTTAATCCTGCAATGATTTGTTTGCCCACCCTGCTTCCCACTTAATTAGGAATTCCTTGAGGACAGTTGTAGATAGAGCCTCACATATGTTCAAGAGCATGGACTCTAAAGACAGGCAGGGTTCAAATCCTTGTTCAGTCAAGTCATATGAATGTGACTACTTCATTTTCCTGAGGCTTATTTCTAAAACAGGTGAAATTGTTAAACGGGCAACTCTGAGAATTAAATGAGTTAATACACAATAGATTTAGCAGGACACTGCCTGGCACATAGAAAGTGTCATATAATGTTTTATCAAGTCAGGTCCTGACTCCTGATAAAAACTTATTTTAATAGAAAGGTGGATTAACACCGTAACAGGCCAACTTCACAGATGATATGACTCTTATAAGCAAGTGTTGCTTGCTAAAATATTTAAAATGTTTCCAATGAAAATATAACTTCATGAACCACTAGGATGGTCATAATCCAACAAAATTATCTCATGGGCTCATCAAAGAAGATTTCAGAATAATGCCTAAAATGCAAACATCTTAGCTCAGAATGGTAGTCATTCCTTTGATGACCTGGAATTTCAAATCTAAAGTATTGCCTTTCAAAATATGCATTAATTTACCTAACCAAGAAAATTGACACATTTTAAATAATTTATTTATTACAGAGCATGTCTGGAATGTCCCTTCTTTTCAATCTCACCTGCTAACCCCCATGACTTCCACTCTTTGTATAGTTGATGTCATCTAATTGCCTATATTATGATTGTTACAAAAAGAAAATTTCCATTTCAACACAGTTTCACAAGAAAAGTACCTGAAAATCTGCCTGCATCTTTACTGTGTCAACATCTAATATTATCAAAAACTTTAAAATTCTAACTCTTGGAAAATTATTTACAAGTGCTTCCCAACTGGAAGGTCCATATAAGTACCTGATAATTCATAAAGTCCTTGTCTGAGGACTGTCCTGTGGTTATAAACATTCTATGGCACATCCACTGTTACACACTCTAGCAAGTAGTCTTCAGAGTTTCAAGGAAGAATTAAAAGAGCAGTATTCAGACACGTACATGCACACACACACCCACACACACAGCTGGAAATGGGCTGAGAACAGTGAAAAGCTTGAAGGATATGGCTGGGGTACCAACAATACACACTATACCTAGCTAACCTTAGGTCCATTTATAAAATTGAGATTAAAAAAATAACTTAATTTTTTTTTAGTTCTTCTTAATTAAAAACTTAATTCTTCTTAAGATGAAGATCCTAACAAATACATACAACCTGTGTCCAAACAATGAGAAAGTGATTCTGGAAATAGGTTGGGGTGCTGATATTTACATGTTTATGAAATCAAAATAACACTGAAGGTCAATGAGAAAATGCCTCTTAGCACTGATTACACTTTTAGAGAAAGAGAGAGAGGGAGGGAGGGAAGGAGAGAAGGAGAGAGGAAGAGAGGAAGGGAGGGTGAGAGAGAATGTTTATATTATTTCAATACTTTTACCTCAAAATAGTTCAGGAAGTCCTCCATCCCCAGATAAAAGACCTGCCAATGTCAGTCAGGCTTTGCCCAATGATACTGCATTAAGTCTCGTTCGTTCAACAAATATTTGCACATTATTTATGATAAAGTTATGCACATATAGTACAGATAAATATCAACCAGGTAATTACTGAGGTGATCAACCCCTTTTGTATTCTCTCTATACAAAATTAGTTGCTTATAGTCTCCTTTGAATTGCTTATGGCTATGGGAGAATGTCAGGAACTCTTCCCTGACACTTCCGCAGAATATCACAACTGAATGCATGTCTTTCAGTAATATTTCACACTGCAACTTCTGCAATGGCGGGTAAATAATCCTTGACAATGAATCTTTGCACACACACACGCACACACATGCTCACACTTTATTTAGGGACTGTGAGTCCTTGAAAGACTTAGGACTAAGTTTTATTTATAATTTATAACCCCCTATACCTAGCTGTATTAACCACAGCAGCCTAGCAGTGCTCTGCTCATAGCAGTCACTATAGATATCAAATTTAGTGCGAAAAGCAATAGTACATGTTTTTCTTGATTTAAAAATTATCATCTTACTTCTGAATCTCCAGTTTCTCCACTTAAACCTTACCTTCTTTAGATAAGCATGTTTAAAAGAACAGCTGGTTAGCACATAAAAATTAGCAAAAGTATTGCTGTATTATCATTTTGCTGTATTAACTAAGCCTCTTTTTTTTTTTTAGCCATGTCTAAGCATGGTAGTAGTCCAGATGCAGTGGGCTTATAAATATTGATAAGGCCCTGAAATAATAAAAGGGACTCATTATTTAAGGTAGCAGTTTAAGGAAAAATAAATGTCTACACATTCCTTGACAATCCTTTGATGATCTGGAATTTCAAATCTAAAGTACTGCCTTTCAAAATATGCATTAATTTACCTAACCAAGAAAATTGACACATTTTAAATAATTTATTTATTACAGAGCATGTCTGGAATGTCCCTTCTTTTCAATCTCACCTCTAACCCCCATGACTTCCACTCTTGGTATAGTTGATGTCTTCTAATTGCCTATATCATGATTGTTACAAAAAGAAAATTTCCATTTCAACACAGTTTCACAAGTAAAGTACCTGCAAATCTGAGAGTCTATGTCCCTTCCTTGAATATGCACTGCCTTAGTGACTTGCTTCTAACTTACAGAAGCATAGGTCATAAAGGGCAGCACAGCCCTTGCCTGCTTCTCTCTCTTGAGACAATGCCTCTTTGGAGTCTTGAGAAACCAAGTGAGAAGCCCAGCTATCTGGAACCCATTTTACTGGAGAGACCACATGGAGAGAGCAGAGAGAGACAGAGACTGAATTTGAAGCCCAGGAGCCTAGGCTCTATCAGACCCCAGCTGGTCAGGCCTTCCCAGGCAGACAGGAGGCATGTGAGTAGAGAAGAAACCCTTTGGGGTAACTCTAGCCCCAAGCACCCTGTGAGTGAGAATTCGTGCGAGAATCCAAGTGGTCACTCCTGAGCTGGACTTAGTGGACCCCCAGAGCCATCATAGATAATAAGAAGAAATGACTGTCGCTCTTTTACGCCACTGAGATTTGCACAGCACGTTTCATAGCAATCGAGAACGGAACATATGTACTTTGTAAACACATTTTTCTACAGACCTTACATACAACATGAAGTATCAAAGACTATGTTTTAGGAAGGATATTTATCATTTTAGAAAGAAAAGACTGGCCAAATTCTACAAGTGTGTGTGTGTGTGTGTGTGTGTGTGTGTGTGTGTGTGTGTGTGTGACAAAGTTCATTCTGGCATCAAAGCCCTCTTGGGACTGTGTTTCCCAAGCAATCAGTGAATCGGATCGAATAAAACCACTTTCACTCTGTGGGGTGAAGATCTGACTGCAGCGGGCAGCTTTTTTGAAAAGCTTCACCTCTCTAACACGAGCTGTTCCTTTCAATTCCAGCACAATGGGAGGTGTATTTTTGATGTCAGTCCTGCCAAACCTTGACATGCAGTACAGCCCCACACAAGTCAACGCATGTCTGGTCAGTGATATCGACTTCCTTTCCTCTGACAGACAAAATAGGCTGCCCACTCAAGCAAGTGAAGGAGAATGCTGAGGAAGCTTTTCCAAATGTACGCCTCCCTCTGCCATTCTTATTTCAAACCTTTGGAAGTAAATTTTTGCGCCCTTCTATTTTCCGAAAAATGCCCTGTGTTAATTTGGATAAGTGTTTTTCTACTTTATGTCTGATGATCTAAGACTCTTTAAAAAACTAATGGAAGGAGTGCATGTAGACTATCTCCTATCTTTCTATTCTGTTTTTATAAACATCTTCTATCTTGGAATTTAATGTGTTTTTTCTTTTCTTCCTTAAGGCATCATCCAAAGAATTACTAAGATTCCACTGTTACATTCTATCTACTTACTTTCTTATTTTATACATTATTCCTTAGCTGGTGGTAGTCCTTATACATTTTTCCAAAGAACTTTACCTTATAGAATGGGGCTATATAAACTTGGAATGCAGGGGAATAAAAAAAATAATGAAGGGTTGGCAGAGGAAAGGAAAAGACAGAAAGGAAGATTTAATAAAATAATTAAGATAGTTTCAGTGATCAAATTTTGAAATATATGGTAGATGTTTTCAGTACGGTCCACATAGAAACACACCCTGAGATCAGGGCTGGAGTGCAAGGAGTTTATCTGGGAAAAGTGACCTCAGGGAGCAGTGGCAGGTGAGTGGGGAGACAAAGCAAGTGAAGAAAGCCAGAAGAAAGTATTCTAATAAATAGATAACTGGTACCAGCACTGGGTCTCAGCCTTGCTGGGGGAAAAGACTTCAAATCTGTCCTAACTGAAAGCTGAGAGACTTGGGGCATTTTTTTTTTTTTTTTAACAAATCCCATCTGTAACTGGTGGAGCACTGCTGCCCAGGGCTTTAATTCCCTGACACATCCAGCCTACCTAGCACGAGGCTGAGAACATTCCAGAGGCCATAGATATCTCTTAGAAAGTGACAAGTACTTCTGACAAGAAGCTAGCAGTACAGACCGGATGCCGAGGGAGCGTGGAAGGGCACTGAAGTGTTAGCCACAGTGACCAAAGGACTCTGATACACCGTCTCAGAGTAGAGCAGATATCGACGGTGATAGCCTTCAGCTGGGGATTTTTACTTATTTGGAAACACATTGATGGCTTGGTAACAGAGTTTTAGACCGTGTGTTATTATCAAAGCCAGTCTAAATTTGTTGCTGATCCTGTACCAATGGAGTTTTTTCATATGAGGCTTTTGAGAACTACGGAGTACTGATAAAATATTTAAAGGACTGTTTGCCTTCTCTGGTTTGTTATCAGAAGCCTACTGTTCCCATCCCAGGACACATATCACCCCTCCAGTTTCTTCAAAGTCTCTCCTAACCTCCAGGGCAGCAAGAATGTTTATTTAAAAAGTTGTTTTTCATTAACATATACCAAACACATAGGCAGCAGAACATGGAAGTTTATATGAGGAAACAGGGGACTGAAAAACAAATTTATGAAGTGCTTGGAGGATGGCAATAAGGGGTTTGACGAATAATAATTAGGAGCAGCCAAAGGGCTGACTGGTTTAAAATCTGCTTTGAATCAGAATTTTTCTCATATGTATTTACATTTTGCTATAAAAAGGAACAAGTCCATACCCATACAAATAAAAAACACCAAGGAGAATACTTTTGCGAATTGCCAGTATTGTGTATCATCTGTTTTTGAACACTCTGAAATTAGCTTACTACCTAAGTAATTTAGTTCAAGTAAGTGGGCTAACAGAGAAGAGTAGACTGATGGGTGAATAAGCCAAAACTTGAGGATGATAGAAAAATATTGCAATCCTTTGTGCTTGCTTTTTCTTTTATTACATTCTTTTCTTTCTCGCTCTTTACCTCTCTCTCTTCCTTTCCTTCGTATATATTTTCCTTTCCTTCCCTTTCTTCCCTTCCTTCCTTCTTTCCTTATTTCATTCATTCATGCTTTCTTTCTTTAAAATAGTAGTTACCAGAGGCTAAGGAAGTAGGAGCAAAGGAAGATATTGATCAAAGGGTACACATTTTCAGTTATAAGATGAATAAGTTATAGAATAACTTCCGCATGGTGACTAATGTTAATAATGATGGATTATATATTTGAAATTTACTAGAGTAGATTTCAAATGTTTTCATCATTAGAAAAATTATAACTGTGAGGCGATGAATTTATGAATACAGTAATGACTTCACAATGTGTATGTACATCAAAACATTATGTGTACACCATAAATATATTTAATTTTTATTGGTCAATCATATATTAATAAAGCTGGAAAAAACTACTTTTCATTAAGATCGTTTTGCACTCCTTGATTAAATGTAAATGGATGCCAAATAAAAGTTTTATTAGTTATGAACTGAGTGAATGTCAGGACAAAGCCAGAGTTGGATGAAAAACTCCCATGGAATGATGTGCAAGTCATGGTTTGCTTTCCCTGAGAGTTGGCTTAAAGGAAAGCAGCCAGAATAACACGAGTGACCACATATGGAAGTCCTAACTGAAGTGCAGCTGCAGAACGATGCTTTAAGGCTCAGAGCCTGGAATGATCCTGCCTAAGGGCAAATCTCAGCATTGTTATTTATTAGTTGTGTAACTTGGAGCAAGACAATGTCTATGGACCTGAATTTCCTCAGCTATAAAATGGGGATGTTCATAGTTCCTAATACATACCTCCTTAAAAAAATGTGTTAATAGAACTTCTAGAATGGAGCCTGGCATTTGGCAAATAGTAAGTATTAACTGCTGTTACACTGACCCTCAGATGTTTTATGTTCATTCCCATAATACTCATCATATGTATGTGTGCCTAGGTTGCTCTGAAAGATCCAAATATAAAAACATACTTACTTTATGAATTATCTCACAATAACGACAGATAGAAAAGAACATTCATTCATGCAACATACACTTACTGAAAAGTTGCTAAATCCTGGGGTATACAGGCAACCAAAACATCAAAATACCTTCTCACATACCTCACCCTTGTTTCTGAAAACCTGGTGCTAACACTTTCAAGGCGACCACCACAGCATGGCATAGTGACACTACACATGTGGTTCACTAAATGCCTTGGTTATGAGTGAGTAGAGTCTTTATTTCACCAGAGTAATCCACCATCCATGGGATCACAATAAGAAAAAGAAAAATATGAACTCTTCTTCCTTATCCAGGTGAGGTTTGAAGAAATTCCTCAAAGTTGGCTTGTGAATAGCTGTGGTAAATGACCCCAATTCATCACCTTCTCTGTACTGATACACTTTGCTATCCAGAAGTGGAGTCTCTTCCCACCTTTTCTTGAATCTGTCGGGCCTTGCAATTTCACTCGGCCAGCAGATTGCACCAGAAGTGATATCATGTCATATAGAGCCTAGAGCTATATTCCGTGCTCTCTCTTGAAGCCCTGCCCATGCATCATGTGAACATACCAGGGCTAGCCTGTTAGATGATGAGAGAGACACAAGACCCAGTCACCCCTACCATTGCAGTCAGCTGACAAAAATCAGAAGACTTACCCAGCTGATACCTGATCATCTCCAATCCACAGATACATGAGCTCAATAAATATTTATTGTGTAGAGTCACTGAGTTTTGGGGGTAATTTGTTATGCAGCATTATTTGGCGATAGATAACTGATACAATAATGAAAGTAAGATTCCAACACCAGGTTTTGTAACTCTAAGACCTATGTTCTTGAAGTTATTAAAAAAAAAAAAGTCGTCGTATAATTAAAATATGTGTATATCTATATAATATATATTTAAGTTATAAATATATGTTGAGTAGATGTATGTATAATAAACTCAACAAAAGCTACTTCAAGTAGAAGGGATTAATTGTGGAAATGAGTGGTAAACATATATCACCTTGACCAAGCAAAAAAAAAGTGATGATTTTATAAAAACTTTAATAATAAATTATAACTCATTATTTTGAAGGATTTTACTCTTTGACTCACACTATTTAGAAATCAGACCACAAAAATATACACTAAGAAAAGTACCTTATTGGTTTACTGAAACCATCTATTTTCCCAACTTTTTAAAATCTGCTTTTCAAGAAATATATATTGTCATGCAAACCCCAAAACTGCACATACAAGAAAATACGGTGCCCTTTGATAAAGAAATAATAATAAAAGATAGTTAATGACAATCATTCAACAAACTTCACTGTGCATCTACTATGTGAAAAGAACTGTGCTAACCTCTAGGAACTCAGGGATGAATAAAACAACCTCTTTCTTTTCCCGGTTTTTCTGTGTATCGGAATACAAATAACTATCAAAAAAAAAAAAAGAATGAGCAGTTTCTATAAAATAACATTTAGCTTAGTACATTATATGTTTTGAAATGAAAGGTTCAGAAGACCTAAAAGATCTGCACTTGACAAGCCAAAATGGTTTTAATTCAGGTGTCTATATTCATTAAAAGTTTTTTTTCCCAGAAAACCAAACTAGGAGTTCATAATCAACTAGAAATACTGAAAGGACAGGAAAAAATATAAATACATATCTCTGGTTAAAGATTTTTTAATTCTGGAGGTCATATAAACTGTATAGAAATTATAAAAATGTGTTTTTTATTAAAGACATTGAATGAATAGTAGGGTGTATTGCAAACATAAAGCCTTGAAGAAATAATGTCTGTTTATAATTCTCATTTTATTTTTGAATCCCAAGCTTAGTGTGGGTGTCTACATTCTAATATATAAGTTGAGATACTAGATTTTTAAAAAAGAACAAAAGAAATAACTCCATTTACTCTCACCAGAAGAAAAATAATGCCATTAGTGATCAAGAGGAAGTAAGGGGGAATAATGAGAGCTTCAAACAAACCAAAAGTGGGCAGATGAATGGGTTATTTAATAAATGCCTTTAAAACTATGAAATTTTATTGTTTCCAGGTGAACACTACCATTTTACTCTTTATTTCTACAATAAAAATAATAAAAATAATATAATAAAAAAAATAATAAAAATCTTAAACTGAACCAAGATGGGTAAATAATAAATAGTAAAAGCAGGAATGAGAAAGATGGAAGATCCTCTCACACTGCACAGCTTTAATGATAATCTGCTTGGGTCTTAAGCTCATCTTTACCTAACAAATTTGGTCAAAATTAGGGCATAGGAATGTCTTAGGATTTGCATTTTTCTTTTATGATACTAAGGATTTGCAAGTTTCCCAACTTAAGAGGTTAAAAAGTGCTCATTCAACAAATACTTGCGGAGTACTCACTTGGGCCGAGGACTCCAGTAAGTGCTGGGAGATAGCAAGTGTGATGCAGCCCCTGTCGCCATGGAGCTCATGATCTATGTGAATGAATATTCCTTTATGAAATAATTACCCAGATGAGATTTTGATTAAAGAATGTCTGCTGCAATGACTCACAGAAAGTCTTACTCTAGTCTGAGAGGCCCAGCAAGGCTTCCTCAAGGACTCGCCAAGTGAGGTGAGATCTCAAAGGTGCAAAGATCGCAAAGCCAGAGCAAGGTAAGGAGAAACAGCATGTGCCAAACTCCTAATTCAGAGAGGACATTGATGAATATGAGGAACTAGGAGGAAATCTTTGTGAAGGAAGCAGGATGGCGTGGGGGACAATGACAACGGATAAGACTGAAAAACTGAGGGAAAACCAGAAGCAGGTTCTTCTAAGCCAGTGTGAACCCCAGATCAGCACAGCAATGTCACCTAGGAACGTGTTAGAGATGCGACTCATCAGGCTCCATCCCTCCAGAAAGGGCCCAGGAACCTGGATTTTAATAAACTCTCTAGGAGAATCTGATACACCCTCAAGTTTGAGAACTTTGGGGTTTGTTAAGTACCTCTGTATAGACTAGTTCCCCCAAAACTCTTAGAGGTCATCCATTTCTTCTCATTTCCATTCATTCATGTCATCCAGCCTTTATCCCCACCCACCTACATTATAGTCACAGCCTCCCAACTGGTCTCCCTGCCTCTATTTGTCTTTTTACACTTTCATTTACTTTTTCATTTAGGGTTTATTGACACCTATGTGTAAGACATTAATGGAGGAAACAAAAATCTTATGGGGTTTACATTCCTGTTTATGGATGTGTGAGCAAAGAGAAGGGTGTACAGAAAGAAGGAAAAAAAACATAATAAAAGAGCAAATTATATAAAATATAAAATGATACATGCTGTAAGGAAATAAAAATAAAGTGTTCATGTCTCTAACAAGGACTGGAGCTCTGTACTAACTGAGCTTCCTTCAATCCTTCCCTGATATTCCCCAGGCCCTCCCCCAACCAAAATAAAAATAAAAAACAAAAAACAAAAAGAACTTTGTATAATTGGGAAAAGAAACTCAACTTCCCAAGATCTAAGAGTGAATTGGTAGCTCCCAGGCCCGGCATTTCTGCCTTCCAAATCTTGATCTCTGTCTATGTCACTGCAGTTGTAGGTTTGGTTCCCTGGACTGCAGATGCTGAGATAGTCATTATTGTACAAGCATTTATTGGAGAATGCTTATGAGATCGACACCTACAGAAGGAAAGAAAAGAGAGGAAAAGGAAAGGTAGTTGGAAGCAGAAGGAAAAGTTATGCTGCGATACAGTTGCTAAATAAATCTCAGCCTACTCCACTGGAGATCCGAACTGAGATGGCCCTACAGAGTCATCCTGCAATGGGTGAGGGGACAGGGTCTTAGATACTAGAATCAATACTTATTGGATATGTAAAGCAGAAAGGGGGCATGGCTACAGGTAAGATAGTTCTCTCCAGGCAACATCAGTTCCCAGAGAGAGGATTACCTTTAAGGGATTGTGAACCTGTACCTGACTCCTTACCAGGACTGGTTAATTCACCAATTGGGCGGTAAGGCGGGGATAGAGGTAAGAACACAACCCCCCAAAAATCCCGCTCAGCTTTCTTAGAATCTTCTAGAGTATTTCATGATAACATCTTCCCCCAGAATGCCCAGCAATGTTGATCTGTGGCCCAAGCACTTTGTAGAGTTAGCATCAAAACCATAAGTGAGTCTTTGCATGGAGGAAATCAGCCCTGCCAGATATCAATATCAAACATGTACAAGTGCTTATTCAAAGAGAGTAAAATTGCCAAGATTATAATTGCTTGTAGCTAGAAGAAGGCAAAGAAATTGATGTTGCTGAATAGTGTTCAGCTCCCTGAGAGCTGGCAAATTTAGTCAAGATTGCATATCATTAGAAAAACTGGAGTGAATTTTCAGTAAGTATGGTCAGCTTTCTCTGAATTCCATGAGTGGTCATGGTTAACACGGTAAATATTTAGTTCTATCACTTACAATTGCCCTTTGCCTCCAGAATTTACTTCGGCAGCTTTGACAGCTTACACAAACATGTGGGGCTCTTTTTTCTTGCCTCATGCTCATTTTGGCTTAGCTGACTGCCTTGGGACGACAGAATCACAGAAAGTATGTAAGCAAGACTGGTAGACACAAGAAACTTAATGAAGGTATGATGACAAAAGTGTAGACTTAGAGCTAGAAGGGATCTTAAGGATGAAAAAGTTGACCCTATGCTCCTTTTTGTATATGAGAATATTATTACCTGAAACCCATAGAGAAAGGTTAAGTAGTATTGCCCAAAGTCACACAGCCACATCTCCAGATCTGAAAGCCAGTTCTCTTCCTGTTGGGGCACATGGTCACTAGAGTGGTGACTCTGTAATGTGCCAACTTAACTGGGCTGAACAAAATTTCAGGTTCCCTTCCTGTATGTTTCTGATTAGGGTGGACATGAAAGATGTTTTGTAGGAAATTTTGAAGGAGGAAGTAAAGCAGCTGCCATGCTATTCATCACTCTCAGAAGGTCACTCAGTGCTTTGTTGTCTATGCCCATTGTCATTTTATTTGATGCCTTCTTTACTGCGTATGAAATGGCCTCACTTTTTCCTGCTGCTTTCTCATGTTCTCCACCTCTTTGGTTGGTCATATGGTCAGTGCCCTGAAGAAGTTTCTCCTGCACAACACCTGCTTTGTCAAGGTCAAAGTAAGAAATAACACAAGTCAAGTCTGCTTTAGGACTCCAACCGACGCTCATGAGTTCCAGCTCGTCCTTGCTCTCCCCCACTTTATGCCCATCTTTCTTTCCCTGCAGGCTTCAAGCTCCAGCTTCAGATGTGAAAATAACAGGCTTACAGAAACTCTTTAATAACTCCCACAGTTGGGTAAAGTTAAACCCCTATAACAAATCCTTATTAGTGGTTCTCCACCCTGAATTGATTGAATTTGCCTGAAACTAGGTATTGATAGAAATCACTACTCAAATTGGTTCCTAGTATCTAGGGCATGGTCTACCCCACTATTCGACCCAGGTCACTAACCTTCCACTTTTTTCATTAACTACCACTAGCTAAGATTTCCAAATTCAGGAGTTAGATTTCATTTTCATTTTAAAAGTATGTTTTACTTATTTGTAATTTTTACTACTGCTTAATAATAAAATATAGCTAGTATTTACTGAGTGCTTCCTATAGACCAAGGATAACAGTAAGCATTTTGTGTCATATGGTGCTACTTTTTAGCATATGGGGAAATTCATGCAAACAAAGGTTACATTGTTTTCCCAAAAGCACAGAGTTATAGAACTCAGCAGAACCAGAATTTAAAGTCAGGTTGGTTGACTAATTTCCAGCACTATAGTGATTCTTATGAAGAGATTTTTCTTGAATGCATGGTTTCTCACATGTCCTATAATATTTTGGCATTGTCATAACTTCCCTTCAGTGACTATCATTACTATTTCCTTCCAGAGTTTGGAAGATGTAATGCCACTCAAAGAAGAATTAAGAATGGTTTGGTGCAACAACACAGATGAACCTAGAGGGTATTATGCTAAATGAAATAAGTCAGACGGAGAAAGACAAATACCATATGATCTCTATTCTATGTGGAATCTAAAGAACAAAAAAAATGAAAAAACAAAACAGAAAAAAATCATAGATACAGAGAATAAACTAGTTGCCAGATGGGAGGGGAGTTGGGAGCTGAGTGAAGGGATTAAGAAGTACAAATGGTTATTACAAAATAGTCACAGGGATATAAAGTACAGCATAGGGAATATAGTCAACAATATTTTAATAACTATGTATATGACCAGGGGGTACTATATTAGTCAAGAAGATCACTACATAAATTATATAATTGTCTAATCACTATGCTGTTCACTTAAAACTAATATAAAATAATATTGAATGTCAACTGTAATTGAAAATTTATTTAAAGTTTATAACACTAAAATAAATAAAGTGCAATTTATTAAAATTAAGAACTATTTTTACATCAAAAGACACCATTAAGTAAATGAAAAGACAAGCCACACACTAGGAGAAAGTATTTGTAGATCAAATATCTAGTAAAGAAATTGTATTCACAATAGCTAATGAACTATTAGAAGCAACACAATTTTTAAAATCGGTAAAAGACTTGAACAGACATTTTACAAGGAAGATAAGTAAATGGTTTGTGCTCAATGTTATTAATTGAGAAATGAAAATTAAAATAAGACAATATACATACAAAAAAGAATTATTTGTTATCAAATATAAATGGCTTCTCCCCTTCTTGCATCCATGGCAGAAATTGCAAATCTATAATGGTGTTCATTCCAACTCTTCTTAATTATGGCAGCTATTACTAACTAAGATGACTCTCAAGATGCTAAGTTGGGTGTAGAAGGAATATAATGTTGGTAGAGACAAGGAAGAAGAGATCAGCATAGAACTTGGAAAACAAGCCAGCAGTCAATTAACATGCTTATTAAGCTCTTACTAAGTAATAAGCTCTCTTGGAGGATACAAATAATTATAATAGACATGGTCCCTGACTTTAAGAAACTTATACTATACTGGAGTAACAAGACACATATACACATTTAAAAAATTATCAAAATATGGTAGCATGTAAGTGTTGAATAATGATACAGGCATTAGGTCTTCAGAAAAGTGTGAATTAGAGCTGGGTTTTGGAAAATATTTAGGATTTGGATTGATAAAGGGAAAAGACAAAAGAATACTCCAAGAAGAAACAACGAGTGTGAAATTTCTGATGACAAATGATAAAGATCAAAATGCTTAGGGGCAAAGGTCTGGAAAGGAGAAGACAGAGAAAATATGAAGTAACAATTGGAAGTTGAGGGTTCTAACTAAATAAATAAAAGGTTCACCTTTTATTTAAAAAATATTATTCTCCTCCAGTGACCCTAGGCTTGACTATGCTTTAGCCAATAAGATCATAGTAAATGTGAGCATATTCAGGCTAGGCAGCTGGAGAATGAGAGAGAAAGAGAGGCTCCGTTGTCCCCAGGGCCCCAAATGATATGTACTTGGCCACCAGGCACACGAGTGAGCCCAGCCTGAATGAGAACCACCAGGTGACCCCAGTCTCTCCTGGTGAACCATGGACTTCTCAGCTAATTAAACTAATGTAATTTGAGGTTTGTTACACAGCACTATTTTGCAAATAGATAATCGATAGATTTCTTCATTGCTTCCCCTTATTTGAACAAACAAACAAACAAAAAACTCCTGGTGTTTCCTTCTGAGTAACCCTCCAGGGCACTAAAATTTCATTCTAAAGAAAAAAAATGGTTTCCCTTTCCTTTCACATTGCACTAAAACACAAATATACATAAATATCATTTTTGATGTAACCAAATAAGTAAATACTTATACTTTTTCTGTGACTATAATACCAATTATTTTGAAAAAAACAGTCACTTTGCAACAAATCGTGGCACTTTCAAACACAGGAGAGCCCCCAAAAAGTTTAAGCAATTACTCTCACCCCATCTCACTCCCACTTCTCCAGAGAGAAGCATGGAGGCTCTTGGCTGCCGGGAGCTACAAAGTCTCTGGCATAGTCCAATGACTTCAGGATAGGATTTATATTTCACCTATCTATGTTCCTCCTATTGAAAGTTCTACAGATGGAATGAGTATAAATTATGCCCTTTCAGATGGGATAAGGAACCAAGAGGAATAAATGTTTGAAACATGCTTTTCCTGTTTTTTCCTCCCATATTAATATGTAGGAGGGTAATTACCCTTGGTTCTGTTTCATACAAAAAGAGTTGCACTCCCCAAGGACAATATGCAGCTGGTTTCAGAGCAGGAACAACATGGAAAAAGCCAATACCTAATTCCATGTACCCAAATACCCACAAGGAAATTCATCAGAAAGGCAGTCATTGATGCTGTCTTAATGTGAGCACCCTGTTTCCTTTGAAGTTCTGCTGAGGATCTTCACCATTTTCATGGGGAAGACAAACAGGAATTTGAGTACAGTATTTGAGTACAGTCTTTGGCCTATTCCCACTGGGAGCTCTGGAGCATGAATCACACCACGGAGTTGCGGCTACTTGTGGCAACAGGGCAGGCTGGGGACAGGGAAGAAGAGAGAGAGAGAGAGAGAGAGAGAGAGAGAGAGAGAGAGTGTTTTGGAGAGGTGGATTTGTAACCTTTCTGACTACACAGTTTCCATTACCCAAAGGTAATTCCCTGAGAAGGGAGGCAGTTATAAGCCTTAGAAACCATTCTTCACAGCAGCTGGGATCTAGAAGCACAACTGGGTGAAGGGAATCTGTGTGGACTGTCTACCATGTTTCCCTGTGTCAGCTCACTATGTCATATTCACAGCAGCATAAACTCAGGTTTAGTAGCAAAAGGAGAGAGGGAGCATGAACAGAGAAATCTATAAAGCAGGTGGAGACAAAGGACTCATTCTCCTCTTGTGTAGACAGTTCTTGTTTACTCCATTGCTCCCATTCTAAGACCACATTTGTACATGTGTGTTTCTGCCATTTGTGTAATATGGAGCAATCATAACTTTAGGGCAGAAATTCAGGACTATCTTTTACAAGATTAAACTACCTAGGCTTCCTAGCCAAGTTCAGGTGGCTACTTAGTAAAGTCAAATTATTGATTGAGAAAGGCAAAGATAACTCCAAAGTTACAGCAGCATTTCCAAAAGCCAAGACTTTCTGAATCATCAGACATGCCAATATCTGAGAACTGATGCATTTAACATAGATAAAACCTAAGCTTGCCCTAAGAAACAGGATTATGAAATGCCACTATGTTGATGGCACAATCACAGACGCCTTTCCTCTCATTTCTAAAAAAGAAAATGGATCAAAATTAAGTCCAAATGATCCACTTTTCAACTCAGTCAAATCATCGCTGACCACACAATAATCAAGGCAGTGCTTTCTGGAAGCTGACACCTTTCCACAAGGATCTAGAGATTCAGGCAAATATTTAAAGTAATAGAATGATATATCTTCACATAATTTTCAAATACTGCTGATTGAACTGCCACTAATCATACCACTTTTTCTCTAATTTTTCTAAGTATTCATCAAAATAGCCTTAGATTTTGTTTGGAGAACTTATTTTTTTAATTCTTCAGAGGTAAAATTTATAAAGAGTGAAATGCACAAATCTTAAGTATACATGAGTTTTGAATGCACACACATCTAACACCAACTCCATCAAGATATGGAGCATTTTCATCACCACAATCCTTGCCCCCACTCTCTAGAGACCACCTTTATTCCTTTTTTCTTGTTCATCATAGATTAATTTTCCTTGTTCTAGAAATTCATTTAAATGGAATCAAACAATATATACTCTTTCAGAAAAGGTTTCTTTCACACAGCATCATCATGTTTTTGAGATTCATCCATGTGATTTTATCAGTCCTTCATTTCTTTGCGTTGCTAAGTAGTATTCAATGGAGAAATTTTAGAACCAAACATGTTCTAGTTTTTGTTCTGGTGTTTAAAGCTGATTAAAAATGCTGATTTAGATAATTTGAAATTTTTCTGTAAAACATGATGCCTTTTAAGAAAATATTTCTAAGTGAATAGGGCAAAATTTTTCCACTCGAGAGACCCACAGCAACAAAAACAAACAAAATCTCCAAATCTCAACTCCCAGAAATCCACTCATGCTCCACAATAAAACCACCAAAAAAAAGTGTTTAAATTATTTGCAAACTGCTTTCAAAAATAGTTTTAAAAAAGAAAAAAAAGGAAAAGGAAAAGAAAAAAAGAAAGAAAAAATAAATAAGAAAAAAGAAAAAAAACACTACCAATCTGAGAGTAGACATTTTATCTTTAAGACTCAGTGCTGGCCTAAGAAAACTAATCAACCATGTTGTCAGTTCTGAGGCACAGCAGCAGCAATATAACTGGAAGGATAATTCCCTGGATGCTTTATTTCTGGCAAAATCTCTTAATTGGCTAGCATGCTAATCCCTTTCTTAGAAGAACACTTAGCACTGGAAATGTGTGAGGCAAACACAAAAAATACATGTCCTGGTGTGGTATGCAAATTAGCACCATGGAAACTTGCATGGCTTTGCTGAGCTCAGGGCAATCCACAGGGAGCAGATGAGCTAAGAATCAAAGCCTGATGAAAGTGCTGTCAACAGGATTATGGACCCAGATTGCTTCTTACTCTATGTCTCCCTTGAATTCTGAACTAGGAGACTTAAATTTGACACATCAATGGACTAGATCATTAAGGAGCCTCTATTTCTCATCTGTAGACCTAACTAAAAAAACTCTTAGCCACTTAGAATACAAAGTATGACATTACTTTAGTTACTATTTCCAGTTAAAAGGAATATATTTGCAGATCTCTTTAAAATGTTATATTTTCTTATTTGAAAAATAAAATAAATGCTTTTCTGTGTGAGCCATTATGTGGGCATAGGAATTCTCTTGTCCTTGGTTCTATTTCCATGGCTTGTGGTCTAGTAAGAACTTGGGCATTCTTCTGAGGACAGGGAGAATTTCTCTCTTAACATCTCATAGAGGGATATTTCCAAAGGACTAATTAAAGTGTTCTTAGAAAAACCATACCTCCTTGTTCACAGAAGTCCTTATCTTATCCAAAGTGCCTCCCCAAGTTCACTAAGAAATATAGTTAGCTATGGGCAACTTACTATTGTATAAAACTGGAGATTTAATGAGATCATTTGGCTAGAAGTTCCCATCCCATGTATAAGAGAGAAGTTAAATGGAACCAGTTGTCCAGCCCACAGAGACTATATTAGAGATTTCAACAGCCAAAAGTTGAGGGATAAGCTAAGAAACCATATAACCAACAGTCATGTATTACAATGGTTTATTTACAACTTGGCATTCACTAAATTCAAAAGGCCCATGAACTTGGATGGCAAAAATGCCTTTATATTTACTAGCCTCTAATTAACCATTTTCTTTAAAGATATATATAACAACTACATTAAAGTTGCTAATATTATTTTGCCACCAAGAAAAAATGAAACATTTTCATATTTCATTACAAATGTGCCAGATGCCTATCACATATGCTATTGCTACTTCAAAATTACAGTATTATTACACTATTAGATCCACTGCTGGAACTTGCTATTAATGCTTTAATAAAGACATACACCTGCTGAATGATAAATGTTTTCTAAAAATATGCTGATAACTCTATTTTGAAATAAGTAGTTTCCTTTGTATGTATATAATTAAGAACCTTGTTCAATCGTGCAGTAATAAAAACAATGAATGACATGCATAGCAACAGTAAAAAATATTATAAAGAGGGAAAGAAGCAACACACGAAGAGTAGGTACAGTACGGTTCTACTTATAAAGTTCAAAATTATCTATGGTGATAGAAACCAACAGTGGTTGCCTCTAGGGTAAGGAGGATTGTTTGGGGAAAAAATGAAGAAATTTTCTCATTTTTTAGGAAGATAGAATGTTCCTATTTTGGTCTGAGTGATAGTGACTATGTATACACTTGTCACAGTTAAGCTGTACATAAGATTTGATCACTTTATTGTATAAAAATTTAGCTCAATAAAGTAGTGAAAACAGCAATTATTATTCTAGAGACTCCACAAGCTTCACCAGACAAAGCGGTTAACAACTTTAAAGAGGCTGAGAACGCTGGCCTCAGAACCTTGGAGCTGTAGGAAAGCCAAACCAGCACCAAACTGACCCTTGAATTGCCCCATCATCCATAATCAGCCCTGCACTCATAAATTGTCCAGTTTTAAGTGACCACATCTCTGCTCTGAAAATCTCTCCAGCCCTACCCCATAATCAATTAACCTATTCCATGTGGATAGCCCCCAGATACTCATAGAGCCCTAAGATACTCTTAGAACTACTGTTCCTTTAACTCCCCTGGATGGATGGGAGAAATGCCTGGACACCTTGGAAGATCATAGTGGCTTGAGAGAAAAGTCTCCCACCAGCTAAGGCAAGATGACATCCACACTGAGCCAGGACAGCAGTGGAGCCCCCAACTCCAAATGGCCTTTTCCACTTCTGAAAACTGACAAGGGGGCATATGTTATTTGTGCATCATCAAAAGGTGCTCTAACTCTGGTTTTTTCAAAGTCAAGAACCAGTCAGGCCCATTCTATAAGTTCACCGATACCATCATTTATTGGTGAGAAAACAGATTGCACCACCTTAAAGAACAAATCAGTTAGCTACACGACGTGAGCCTAGGTGATACCCATTAATTAAAAAAAAACAACTGGCTTCTTCCTGCCAAAGAATCAGACAGCCCTTGCACCCACCTTGCTCTAGTTCCATGGACAAATTCCCAAGCTGTTTGGGGAATACAGAAAAAACCAAGGACGTCTGCTGGCGTCAGACTACAGCATATCCTTGCCCTGTTTTCTGGGCTATGACATGTATTTCAGGAAAATGACTCAGCAGAAAGACCGGACTAGGAGCTGGGAGCCAAGTGTCCATGAAGGACATTGTCACTAGTGGGACCTGTGACCCTGGTCTAACCACTCTCCCTTCCCCACCACAGGTTTTTTTCTCTCCAAAAATAAAGGGGGTAAGAAAATACTGAGCATCCCAGTCCTAACAGCTGATGATCCCATGAACCATATTACTTATTTTAACAGTGCTTTTCCCCCCCAATAATACTCAGTTCTGGGCCCACCTTTTTTAAAAAAAAATTCTGTTTGGATTTTAATGTTAAATCAAATTTGAGGCTATTTTTAATAATCAAAAGAACCTATGAGATTTCCTATCTGGGATTTAAAATGAACAGCACTATAAAGGCAAAAGAGGTACAATGCTGATATTGGCAGGCTTTATTATTGTCATATTTTTATTAAATTTAATTAAGAGGTATGAACAAAAGTACTGATAGGTACTTATTAAGCTCACAGACACTTCCTGGATTCAAGTTACCCTCCTCTTCCATTTAGCAGCTACACAATCTTGGTCATGTTACTCAACTTCACTATGTGTTTTAGTTTTCTCCTCTGTAAAATGGGAAAATTCATAGTGCTTCACTCATATAGGCATTATGTGAATTAGGTTAACATTTGCAAATTATATGCATTATGTGACAGAAGGTAAGTGCTATATAATTATTTGCTGAATAATTAATAAGAGCAAGTGGTCCGCTTAGGAATAACATGGATATAGTCTTCCTATTTCATATGTTTTTTAATTGTTGGCTATGAAAAACTGTCCCCTTAATGAAAAGTCTTGTGCACAGAGCAGTAATGCCTTATGCTTCTTCAACCCAAATACAAATTTTCTGGATTAACCACTTTGATATTTAAAGTTCCCAGTAATACAGACAAAAAATAGCTCTACTGTATAATTTGTAGAAAAGAACTACCATGAGTCAAGTACACGTGTTCTTAACTAATAGCATAATTAACGATTAACAGAGCAGCAGGGAGAAACTGCTATACATAAAAAAATTAGAAAGAAAGAAAGAAAGGAAGGAAGGAAGGAAGGAAGGAAGGAAGGAAGGAAGGAAGGAAGGAAGGAAGAAAGAAAAAGAAAGAAAGAGAAAGAAAGAAAGAAAGAAAGAAAGAAAGAAAGAAAGAAAGAAAGAAAGAAAGAAAGAAAGAAAGAAAGAACTCAAAAATCTCATTAAATTAAAATGCTGTTTAAGGCTAATGGGGAAACTAGTCAGGTCTTGGGCAGACTCTTCCAATGGATAATCTGTAATAAATCACTGAATTGATGAAATCCTCAACTAGCTTTACCTTTGCAGATTCAGTCTGTAATTCATTTCAACATGACACCAGAGAGAAAAGTAAGACTAGTTGACTCCAAAGATTAAGAACCTTTTAATTGGCCCCTCAGAGTGTCCCAGCCTACAGGCACATTCACCCACACCTACCAGCACCCATCCCCACCCATCCTTAGGTCTCCAGGCTTGCTGCCTCTACAATAAACAGTATTTTTAGCCACTGAAATGTGGATGCTTTTGTTAATTCTATTCAGAGACCATGTAGGATGTCTGCTAAATGTCCCTCTTTACATCATCCCTCACCAGACCTGACAGTTGGAAACACTTAGTTCTGCTCTGCTTCCATTGTATTTCTGAAGTCAATTGAATGATTTAAATCAGAGATAAGTATTTGCAAATGAGCTGAAGAAAAAAAAAGATGTGCCTGAAAACTCCAAACTGCCTTGTTAAGAATGCCCTTATTTCTTGGGAATTTGGTTAATGCTTGTGAATTTCAGCAGCAGTTGTACCCTGATGGTAACATTTCACAGTAAAATGTTTAAAGATTCTCATTTTCTAAATCAAATATTAAAAATATTCCCATAAAATTTTTAAAAGAAAATTGTATAAGGGGAGAGCTCTTCATTTGCTTTTCAATGAATCCACATCTCAATATTAAAACAACAGTAATAATATTTTACTGAGCATCTATCATGTGTCAGCATTAGCCTGTTCACTGATAATGTGACATTATCACACTCAGTCTCAAAAATTATTAGCCTCACTTTTAGACAAAACCACCGAGGACTGCAAGCATTAAGGAATTTGCCCAAAGTGAGAAGGTTAGGTACAAGTCAACCCAAAGCTTGAGAGAATTTGACCAAAAGCTAACAGGTTATTGTTATACTTGGTATATGTAGAAGACTCCACAGTTTGACATGACCAGTGAACTGCAGGTAGTATTTCTGGGCCACTCCTTGTAAGTGTCTCCAGGAATCCAGCTGGGACCTCCCAGTCATAATAAATTCATAATTAAGATGGAGAAGAAAGAGGTGGAGAAAGCTTAGAGAAAACATGTTTGAGACGTTGAGCCTTTTTTCTTGCCACCCTTAGAGCCCCTCCTTTTCCAACAAATCACTTATTTCCTGCAGCTAGTCTCTGCAAACTGTAACCCAATGAAGCCATTTGTTCTGCAGTGAGAACTGTCCACCAGATTCACGTCCTTTGAGAGTGTTTAAACTTCAGAAGAGGAATGCATTAATCCCAACACATCCTTAAACATCCCTTTGGTGGTAGACATAAAAGAACAACCCCTCTTTTTGCTCCTGGAGCTCGTTCAGGGTAGAATCCTGCCCACTCTCTGCTTCTGCCCCCTAATCATAACGGTGCCACATGCATGGTCCCAATTTATTTCAGCAGCCCACAAATCAAGCTTCCTCAGACTCTCCTCTGCATGCAGCTCTATAAAAATCAAAGCGAACCACTGCACTGGCACAGCAATGAGTGTTTCTGTACATAATTCTAATAGCTGCTAAAGGCTGAATCTAGATCGCAGTAGATATCATGTGAGTGCCTCAGAACTGAGGAAGAGATAAATAGCAAGGCTTGTGAGGGTTCAGGGAACTAACTTTCTGGTGATTTTGCCTCTGAAGGCCTGAAGTCAAACCAGAAGCCAGAACTCACCTCACCCCTTCTCTCACACCACTAGAGGGCTCTAGCCCGAAAAGCAGGGCTCTGCTGTGTAGGAAGCTGGCTTGTCATTCATCCACCGCAGGTGGATGGCGCCTTAACTGGTTATGGATCTCAAAGAGTGTTGGTAAAATGAAAACGCCACGATTTTGATTCAGAATGGTAAAATGGTAAAATCCTGACTCTTCTGCTTTCTGTTATCGTTAACCACTTTGAGCCCATTTCTTACCAAGAATATTGGGCTGATAATGTTTACTGAATGTTAAGAGGCTTAATCAGGACAATGCATCTAAAGTTACTAGCACATATCCAGTAGAGTATAAATGTTAGAAATGCCAGTTTCATACCGGAAATTGGAACTGGTTCCTAGCTTCTGAACAGCTATGGTTGAAACAGATGAATAAGGAAATGAGAAGCATTAAAATGTCCTGGTTAGGAATGTGAATTATGAATTCAAATCCAGGTGGGCAAGTTACTTAACCTCTCTATGCCTCATTTTTTCTTATCTGTAAAATGGGATAACCCTAGCAACCAATTCATACTGTTGCTATGAGCACTTAGAACATTGCCTGGCCCACTGTAACCACTCTATACGTACTGACTATTTTTTATTATAATTATTATCATTTGCATAAGACCAGATGAACACACACACACACATGCCCAGTGAACCATATTTGAAAGACTCAGGAATGTTTAGCCATAGAAGAGGCTACTCAAAAGGAGTGTAAGACCTACCTTCCCTTTTTATTAAAGAGTTATCAAGCCCAAAAATGTTTTTGATACATTGTGTTTGGCCCTCAGGGATAAATCAAACTCAATGGATCATAGCTTCAAGGATTCATTATGGCTCAATTTGAAGAAAAAAATGAAAATTGGCTGAGCTGCTCAGAGATGAAACCTCTGGAGACAGGTAGTATCTGGTCACAGGATACCTGGACACATCTTTGGAAGAACTGGTGCATACAAGCATCGACTATGTGATGGGAACGGCTGCCCTGCACTAATGCTCCCAAAACCAAAATTTAATGATAATATGAGACATAATGGGGCTAGGTAAGTAGATTCTCCATAAATATTACAGTTATTAGTGTTATGAAGCCTGAATAATGTCTTTGAATCCATTGGATTTGGTCCCCATTTTCTAACGAGCCAAAACTTACTGCTTTATGCTTGCCCTTCACCCCCTTTTAGTCAGACAGCTAGTATAGGAGCTTGCTTACCTCTCAGTCTGATCTATCATGAAAACAGCAAGAAAGGGTATTCATTTGAGATGAGAACTTGGCCTTAGGTGCACTGTTCCATTTTAATTCATGGTTTATTGGCAATCGCTTATCTCCTGCTGGAAATTAATTAAGGCTTGTATTCAGCAGGAGTTGGTATTTGCTTTGAATCCTATACCCCATTGTATAAACTTTGAAATGACAAAAACATGTCTCCAATTTGGGGCTTGATGAGGCACATTTGAAGAGCCCCCTGTTGCTCTCAGCTATTCTTTTCTGAACAATGTGCTATAAATGTTCTAGGTAACAATGCCCGGAGTGTATTTCAGCCACCTGGAAGTTCCTGCTGATTTTGCCAGGAAAAAAATTCTACCTAGGACTGGACATAAAAGACAAATTTGAAGGGAAAAAATCATATTTTCACTGTTTGGAGATTTAAAAATTACCCACTTCAGATGGTGCTTCTCTAGTCCTTTTATGAAAGAAGTAAAGAAATCATATATAAGGACAGTAAAAAGTTAATGATTTATTACCCAAGAATTTCCCCTGATTCTCCCTGAAACCTATTTTAAAATCTATATCCATCTTTGTGGCATTTTCCTAGGTTCCATCTGCTCAGGAGGGGAAGGATAGTTCTTCTGGCAGTGTCAAGAACTAGCAGTTCCCCTTGCCAGAAAGGCAAAACAACTGAGGAGATAATATTATGACCTTTGCTGTGAAACCCCAGATCTATATAAAAAGTAATGTAACAAAGAGGGAATAGAAAACTTTTCAGCCCGACTGCTCTTCTCATGTTTTCAGGAGCTGCTCTTGGGAGTAGACCTATCTTGGAGACACAGAAAGAACCTTAAGATGAAATAAGTCCTGGATTTATATGAAAGTCTATTCCTCACCTCTATTTGTTCCCCTAGGAGAGACCACCAACTCTCTTCAAGTATACCAAGCTTTGTAATAGATCCCCTACCTCCCAACCTAGCACTACAACTAATGTAATCTGTCTGTTTACCTTTGAAATCCTAATTATACTAAGACTGGCTCCCACCATCTTTAAGGCTCTATCCCAATGTCCAGATGCTGTATTAATGATACAATATAATACTTGATAAATGAAATTGCTCTTTGGAAAAGATAAAGGACTCTAGTTTTTACTTAAAAAAGAAGGCAAATACTTTGTCATCTGACACACTTTGTATATGAATAAAGAGCATTGTTAAAAAATAAAAGTTCAAAAGTTAGAAATTGAAAGTGGATTAGTGCCTCAAACTAGCAACTTCTTTCAGCAGCAGTGATTAGAATTCTCTTTAATTGGAGGAGAAAAGAGCTAGTTACATTCTGAACACACAATGAGAAAATGCGATGCATTGCTATTAAACTTCTAATTGAAAGCCAAAGTTTTAAATAGCTAAAGCACAACACTGACTCTTGACATTAGGTAAAGTATAATTAAAAAGCTAATTTTTACTCAATCAAGCCTATTTAATTCGCCTCATAGCCAATTTAAATTTGCCACATATCTGGGCCATATTATCAAGTTGCCAGGGTCTTGAATAACTGTCATGACATCTGCAGATGCTCTCACGAAAGAGGATAGCTCCCCAAATGAGAGAGTTGACATGCGTTCCTCTAAAAGAAATTAGTTTCGTTTAAGAACCTTCATTATTTTTCTCAACAAGTGAACAACTTGTTCATGGAACATCTATGCCAAAGCACCAAGTAAAATGTTGCACAGAATACCAAGGGTTTAAGTTTGCTATCAGTGGACACTGCATCAAGACAAATACTAAAAACATATCTGAAAACAATAAGTGCTTACATGTACCATCTTCTTATTGAGTGCTTGACCCTCTCAATGTTCGAAGTATGTCAAGTTTCCTGATGCATTTAATCTTCCCAACAATCCTAAGAATTAATTGCTAATATTAACTCCATTTGATGTATGAGACAATTGGGGCAAAAAAAGGTTAAGTGATTTGGCCAAGGTCATACAGCCAACAAATGAATTGATTCAAGCAATCTGTTGCCAAAGCCACCTTCTTGATCACCAAATCCCAGCTCCTGGAGATGACAGAAATACTGCTGATGTTCTGAAATACTGCCTTGCCGTCTCAAAATACGGCTCCAATTACACCCTTTGAATAAATCCTTCAAAACAACTGTACTGAGTCAAAGTGTATACATATTTTAATTTTTGATAATACCTAAATGTTGAGTAGATTCTGGACAGGCAGAAAAGGCGGGATTTCCAGATGGCGAAAACAGCATGAGCAGCAGGACGATAGGGATCATGATCCAGCAGCAGCAGGAGCTTCACTTGTCTAGTGTGTGGAGGATGGGACAGGATGCATCATGGCAGGTCTTGGTACAACAGTGGCTGAGGACATCCTTACCAGCATTTTTGCTGCCTTTTTTTTCCTCAAAGAATTTAGATTCCTTTTGAATCCATGCAATTGTAATTAATTGTACTAATGAAGCTTACATTCATTATTTAGTAGGGGAAAAAAGAATATATTATGAATCCTTCAGTGCTTCCTAGTTCTCAATGAAAACCTTTAAGACAGACATCAAATGACTTGATTATTAAATTGTGAGGTACCAAACAGCATTGTGAAAGGGGTCTCTTTTTTTACTGCAGAAAAGTTTTACTAGCAATAATGCTGCCCTTGGGATGGAAGATGACACTCCCTAATGTGTCTTCTTTATTTGGTATACATTGCCTGATGTTACATTCCAAGAAGGAGAGTTGGATTTCTCAGTTGGGGTAGTGTTTTTGACTGGTTCTGGTGATTCCAGGCAGGTGTTTAACAAGCAGTAATAGGCATGGAAGCCTTCTCTGAATATAATGTTGCAGTACCAATGCCTGCCCCCAACTCTGGCCCAGAGAAGAGAGTACATCACAGCCACAGTCTTAAGAATTGGAGCATCTCTCAAAAGGCTCAGGATATCAGGTGCCTTGTGGTGGATGGGCCAATTCAGTGACCAGAGGTCCTAATCTCTATCTGCAGAGGTAAACAGCATCCTGGCCTGAGACACCATGAGACCTCTACTGCTGGTTGTTTCCCGTTATACATTCCACATTAATCTAGAACTCACAATGAGCCAGGCATTGTGCTAGGTTCTGTGAATTAATAAACAAAAAAGAGCTCTTGTCTCTCCATTCTCACAGGGATAACATATTTGGGTAACAAATAGGTATTAAAAAATAACCACTTCCAAACAAATGGCTATGAAGTAGTAGAAAGAGCACCATGAGGAAATATAAGTGGGGGAGGTAAGACTGATTTGCGGGTAAAGACTCTGACCTCACGTGGTAGATTGATTGCTTTAATGGCTCCAATACCTCATCCTCCCTTTATCCATGCCCCTCACCATAGATTTTGCAGACCTCCACTTAGGATGCAAAGTATTAATACCTTGCCTCTTGATCCCAAATTGAGAAATGTGATTTGCTTCAGCCAGTAGGATATTAGGATAGGTGAAACACCGAAGCATTGTAAAAACACTTGGTGCCTCTACTTGTGTTCCTGAGTCTCTGCAACCACCATGAGAATATTCTCTGGCCAGCCTGCTGGAGACTGAGAGGTGGAACAGAACTGGGTCATCCCAGTCTTCCCAGCTGAAGCTGTCCTAGATCAGCCGACAGATTGCTGAGCACCAAACATGTAAGTGAGCTCAGCCAAGAACCCCACACCCTAAATTCCTGAACAACAAATGCCTACTGTTGTGTTGTATGCCAATGAGGTTTTATGACTGTTACAAAGCATTACTGTGGCAAGAGATAACTGAAACTTAAGGTGACATTAAAGCTGAGTCCTGAGGAAGAAGAATCCAAGGAAAGCCAGGAAAGCCCTTGAACCATAAGAAAAAGTGAAAATTAAGAGAAGTGAATGGTTTCTACATGCACATTGGATATAAAGTCAACAGGACATTGTGGTAGATTAGATGGTGAGGGATGATGGTCCAAGAGGTACCCAAGGGTGACCCCTAGGTATCCAGTTTGGTCAACTAAGAAGATTGCTATGGAATTTACTATAAAGGAAAGCTGGAGGAGGAACAGTTTGGGGAATGTATGAAACAAAGAGTTCAGTTGCAGATGAGGAATCAGGGTACATGAAACATGTAAGTCTTGATGTCAGCCAGCCAGCCTCAAAATCAAAAGGAGTTTGTGGAGTAATGATGATATAAATCTGGAAGTGGACAACAGATCAATTTCCATCTATAAAATTGAATGTCATGACCTTAAGCAAGAATATTGACTGAGAATAAAATAGGGCCTGAGCTTCAAATTGTGTGTACGTGTATGTGTTTATTCATATGTTGAGGTACATGCTAAAATGAGGTTTTATTGTGACTTCAGCAGAAACAAAAACAAACCAGAAAATATTAAGGCAAACTCATTGGGTTCCCTGGGTCCTTAGTCTTTATGTTTTGGTCAGGGTAATGGGTAGAATAGTCTAAGAAAGGAAGAACAGTTTTTAAAGAAGGAGTCAAAGTTGACATCCATCAGAACAGACATGGACACACTCTTGAGAGAGGTCTAGAAAGCAGTAGTGGTGGGTGGTGTAACATGAAGCATGGCACAAAGGCTGCTGTAATGAGTGGAAGTTTGCCTGAAGAGGATTTTGAGAAATTTTATAGTTTCTTTTTTGTTACAACTTCAGTAAAAAAAAAAAAAAAGAATAAATATTTTCTCTCTCTCTAATGAAATATGTTTATAGCTAGAGTGGCACTTTAGATATCTTTCTCTATTAGCATAACATATGCCCTGTGCATCTGTTTGGTTGTTTTGAATGCTCCACTGCATCGAAATTCCCATGTGTTGTGTAATAACAGCAGAGCTCTGAGTATAAAAAGTGATGAATAAACACTTCTAAAGTTAAAGAATAGGTAGTTTGTATGTGCAATTATTTATTTTTATGAGTAAAAAAAAAACACAAATAAAAAACAATAGCAAAACAAGATTCAAATTCTCAAGAATGAAAACCATGACTTCACACTTGCTCATTCCGTGTGAGGGGGAACAAAAGCTCGACTTCCACACTTCTGAACACAACTCTTTGTTCAGTCAGTGAATAAACCTTTTCAGAACATTTACTTTAGAGTATATCAGTTTAAAATAAATATTAGAAATAGGGCCAAGGTAACATTTCTTACAATAATGAATAGTTTGAGTAACAGAAATACAAAATGTGTGTTTTTTTTCTCTCAGGGCCTATGAGTCACAAGGGCTCTGCAGAGGAGAATGTAAACTTTATCGATGACTCTTCTGGGTTTTGAGCTTTATGATCTTGATTCAAATTCTTGCTTCATCTTATTGGAGAGAACAGGCATTTGGTAGGACAGTGATTTAAAATAGCAAATGAGAAGCATGTGAGTCTGCAAAATCATGCAGGGAAGCTTCTGGTAACAAAACTGAAGACAATGCTACTAAGCTGGTAAGACAGAAAATGAACGATGAGGTTTAGGATTGAAAGTGGCCCTTCTGGGGTGCTGCTCATATAATACCGGCAGAGTGCACTGAAATTAATAGCTCTCAACTGAAGAAGCTGCCAGGAACCTTCCTGAAAAATGTCTTGCTTTTATTTCTAACGGCTGTGTCTATACCTCACCCTTTAAAATCCTTCACAATGGTTGTGAATTAATGATACCAACATCCCCAGAATCCTAAGAAAGCTTTCTTTTGCCGATCAATAGCATCCACTCTCAGCCATCCTTCAGTGGTTATAATTATTATTAGTTGGCATTAAATTGCCCTTTCCCATTTTCTCCCATTCCCCTTTGGAATTTTCATCAATAAACAATTAAAGAGAACACATTATTTAGTGGCTTTTTCCTATACTACTTTGGTATTGACTATTTCGGACATCAATGTACTCGCTAATCTCTAGATATTAAACATTATTACCACAAGTATGTCTAATCATCTTTTCTGAGTTTAAATTCATCTTTCCTGCAGATAAGTGAATAGGCTGATGGTTTTCAATATAGATGGGAAAAAACCTCAAGTGATATATAGTTCCATACAAGGGCCATCTAATCCTTGATTATATATGTAGATAGATGATGATAGATAGATAGATAGATGATAGATAGATGATAGATAGATGATAGATAAACTATATGTACATATTGATATATATGTATGTGTATAAACTCATGTTACCCAATTCCTCTCGAAACAAAGGAAAATCTTATACACTATACACTAATATAGCACAGGTATTATATGAGCAGAAATTATTTTATGTCAAAAGATGAACTTTTCAACTTTCTCGCCTTCCATATAGATGGTTACACTCAAACACATAATTGCTTCATCACATATAAATAATGTCTGGATGAAGCTATAACACGTGTAAAGCTATAACATTATGCATTTTTATAACTTTTCCTTGTACCTACCCTACACTCTATGGAGAATCCCCAATTACTCCAGAAATCTTCCACTGAGCCATGATTGGCTGGTGGAAGAACAGAAAGAGTGAAGGCTGAATACACCTTGTCTGACTTAACAAAACACCCAGTGGAAGAAACAAAACAAGGAGACATAATTTAGAAGAAAATAACTATGCAATGTTCCCTCCCTTTCCTCCCTTGTTTTTCTCATATAATCTTTCCTCCTAACCTCAAGACAACTGTTTACAACTACAAAGTTAATGGGGAAAGGAACCTAAAAAAAGTTTTCTAGGCCAATAAACTTGTGTTATTACTTCAGCTGGACAAAATGTAGAGAACTCCCAGTTCTTGGTGAATACACATTTGTTCCTATTGCCCACTGTTACGACTCTAGGAAGGTTTAAGTGGGGCAGAACACAGATGGAAATGAAGATGATAATCCACATGATTCCCTAAACAACACTGGTGGAAATACACTCTACACACACACACACAAACACACACATACACACACACACACACACACTTTATGATACAACATTGCACTAAATAAACTTGTAAATTTCTCATGTGAAGCTATAGCAAGTTACTAAAAGAATACCACTTATTTGTTTTTAAAATGTAGTATTGTTCTGACAGCTGACCTTAACCCGAAAATAACTATAGTAACTACCTTTGCATAGGTGTCAATTCCCTATATTATTTGGTTGAGGCAAACTCACTTAATAAACTTAGTCAAAATGGCTCATTTTTCTTTATCCTGTGAAAGTTTATTCATTGTCATTAACTTAAACACCATATTAAACCATATATAAATACATTCTTCCTTGTTTTGTGTGTATGTGGGTAAAATAAAATTCTCAGAATATTTACCTAAAAGCCAATAAATGAAAAATAACTGAGGATTTTATTTATTTTTCAACTAATAGCCAAATGATAGCTAATATCTTTACGTCAAAAACATAATTGAAAAATCAGTGGAATCAGTAGATTTATTTACTTATGTTAATTATTTTTGGTCAGCAAACATATATTTGCTGCATAATACATCTCAGAAATTATTCTTTTTAAAGGCAGTATAAACATGACTAAAACCAGGTCTTTTCCCCAGGTCTCATAATTATCAGGATGCATGCAGATAAACTCATATCTGCAATACAATCTGAAAAATACAAAAATGACTGAATATTGAGGTAAAAGCTTAACAAGGAAACTTACCTTCTATTATATTTTAATGCTATTTTTATTATAAATATAATTGTACACTATACATTAAAATATACATTTGTGTATATTCTAAATCACCATGATGAAATAAACAACCATTCATGCACCTCTCCAATTTAAAACATGAAAATTTTCTAATACCATTGCATTGACCTATGTTCCAGTATAGAAATCATGTTTATTATTTATTCTCCAATTGATGGTCACGTAGATTTCTCCTTCCCATATTTCTCCACCACCACCCCCAACCCCCATATGAACATGCACTACTGTACATTTTCTTGTAGAGTTATTTTGATGTACCAGTACTAGATTTCCAGTATGGCAAGAGTCCTCAGTTTTTTGGTACCAAGGACCAGTGCTCCTATGAGAATCTAATACCTGATAATCTGAAGTAGAGCTGAGGAAGTGATGCTAGTGCTGGGAAATGGCTGCAAATACAGAATATGTTTTGCTCGCTCACCTGCTGCTCACCTCCTGAGTGGTACTGGTCTGCATCCCAGGGGTTGGAGACCCCTGTGGTAGGGTATATCCCTAAAAGTAGATTTTGTAAATTATACGGAATATAATGTTCAATTACACAAAATAGTGGGAAATTGTTTTCCAAATGGCAGTAACAATTTACTCTCCCAATCAGCAGACTACAAGCACTCTTGCTAATTCACACTATTCTCAATCCTTAGTATATGGTCTGACTTTTTAATTTTCAACAATCTATTGAGTATCAACATTTCGTTGTAATGTTTGCATTTCCCTGATTAATATGAAGGTTAGAATGTGTGTGGATATTAGTCTGACCAGAGATAAAGTGTGAAAGGAAAACCACATGTCATTGCGAGGAATCAGGAATGAGATGTTGTCTTTGGCAAACTGGGGTAACCTGTCATTGCCCTGCATTGTGATAGGTTCATAAAAAATTTTTTCCTAAACATATAATTTAGGCCATCCTCTAAAGAAGATTACAACTTCACTAAGAAAATTACTTCTGCATTAAAAAACAGTTTGGAATGAAACACATTCTGATTTTCCTCAGAATCAGTAAACAGTGGGTGCTCTATAAATCTCTCGAATAAAAAATTGCACAGGATGTCCCAAGATGAGCAACTCAAAATATCTCCCAGTCATCTCACGTCCCAGAATGAAAATAATCTTTTCAGCCTCAAACCTACTCCTCTTCTAGTAAACCTCTACTCTGCAGTGGCCTCTGTGCCCACCCACATTCTTAGAATGGAAAACCAAGTCATCCTTGACTCTGCTATAGTTCTCATGCCTTCATTCATTAACAACAGGGTCCTGCCAGTTTTACTCACTGAATGTTCCTCTAGTTCATTCATTCTCAAAGTGTGGTCCATAGATCCCTGGGTTTTTCTGAGACCCTTTAGAGTTTCCTCAAAGTCAAAGTGGTTTCATAATGATGCTAAATGTTTATTCCTTTTTTTCACTATGTTGACATTTACATTTTGTACACAAACAATGGTGGAAAGAACTACAGGTACCTTCACACAAATCAAGATAACAATACCCAAGTTCTAGTGTACCAAAAGGCACTGGATCCTTCATCCTCACACACTCACCATTAAAAAATATTCTTAAGAATGTCTTTCTTGAAGCCATGAGAAAAACAATTTTATTAAACTTTGACTCTTAAAAGCATGTTTTTTTCTTAAAAAAAATATTCTGTGTGGCAAAATGGGAAGTATGTACAGTATTATTTCTGCAGTGTACTGAAGAATTTATGGGATTATTTGAGTTTTGAACTAAAGTAGTCGTTCTTCCCATATAACATCATTTTTACTTGAAAAATGACTGGCAGGCAAACTGGTTATTCAGAGTTTTGTACATGGCAAACATTTCAAAATGAATGAAGTGTGACTGTCACTTCAAGGTAAATAATTGACAGTACTTGTTGCCAATGATAAAATTTAGGCTTCCAAGCAAAATTTAGAATTTTATAAACTTGTCCACCACCATGAGCTGGACAGCTTCTTAATATTTAGACTTTTCTGATGAAAACAGTGGTTGTATTAACAAATGTGACCACATATGAAATTGGTTCATGCTGTCTTTGATGTCTTTAGAACTAGATTATCAACCAAAAGATGACATTTTAAAGTGAAAAGTTCTTTCCTACTGTGGGTATTGATAGTCCTTTTATCATCAAATACTTATTGAGCACCTACTCTATCTATGTTAGGTTCTGGGATAGGGTAGTGATAACAGACAAAAATCCCAGACACTATCTTAAAAGTTTTGCATATATAATTCGCTTAATGCTCAAAATAATGTTATAAGAAAAGTAGCATTAATAGCCTTATTTTTCAGTTGAGGAAATTAAGCCATAGGCATGTTGAGTAACTTGATTAGGTTATAAGCTTTTAAGTAATAGAAGCGAGCCCTTATTAAGTCCATTCACCATGGCAGTATGATGTAAGACAACGTGATAACAGTTGAAACTCATCACATATGCTTTCAGTTACCCTCTGATGCTAAAACAATAAGAATATATGACATTCAGAGTATCCTTACTCAGTGCCAGGCATCCTTCAAAGAGTAATATGGGAATTAATCCTCACAAACCTCCTATACGGTTGGTACAGATTACGTACTCTCTTTACAGATGAGGAAACTGATGTTCAAATACTTTATGTGATTTGTCAGTGTCAGATACCGAAGAAGAGTCTGGGCGTCAAACTCAGGCATTCTACATCTTGAAATCCCTTTCTTAACCATGACTTCATCGCAAAGCACAACTGTGCTTGAGTTCATATTCTCAAGGTAACAAATAAACCAATGACCAGGCATTAAGATTAGAGAAGCTTGATGTGAAAACAGAAAAGGAACAACTTTGCATACAAGCAAAAACTTTATAGTGCATTCACCCAATCCCTACTCATCCCTAGGAGTTTGATGGCTATCTTAAAAGTTGCTCATTTGAAAACCCAAACCTCTGTCTAGGCTTTCTTTTTGTTCCTTTCCTCAGTCAAGCTCTATTGTTCTAGAACTTCAGAATCCTTATAATTACCATAGAAGTTTGTACACATAAAATCATGGTGAAGTACTCTGAGGTGTTTGGAAGCATTTTCAAGGGTAATTTTGATTCTGTGGTATTTTTTCCTTTATTTGCTAAGTTTATAACCTATCCATCACCATCACTGTAACAAAACCAGGGCAACATTTTTCTTTTAATAATCCAGAGAGAACACAGAAAAACCCTCTAACATGTATTGATTAAAATTCCTAAAGCCATCTGGGGTGGGGGTAGGGAGAAGAAGAAGAATTTACCTAGAAGTCAAAATTAATTAATATATACATCTCATCAATCTTAATATTTTCATGAGACTATCACCATGATAACTTTCCAGTGCTTCAATTTCTGTATCTCTAAAAGGGGAATAAAGCAATACCTACCTCACAGCAGTTATGAAAACTAAATGAGGTTAATTTGCCAAGCGCTTAGGATATTGTCTGGCATATGGTGAGCACTACGGTTTGTTAATTAAAATAAAATGAAAATGGAAATGTGTTGTTGAGTTGCATAATGAAGCACACAGACATATATGTAGATTTAAATGTCAAAGAGTCAATCAGAGGTGGGCCTTGAAACCATTCTCCTAATGTGTCTAAAATATCACATTACTTCTAAGGAAATGGTTGAGTGTGGGTTAATAACTAGTTGCTCCTGGGCGCCTAGGAGTGGCTTCACAGTTGGGAAAAGAGAAGCACAAGAGAAAACCCTTCTTAAACTTTGAGCCTGGGTCAATGGCCACACTGCTTGATGTTTTGTTTCCTTTCTTCTAACTAGGATGAAGACAACAGGTAAGCAATGAGCAGCTGGGCCTAGGAGGTGGCAAGACACCCTGGGTGGTGCCAGTAGAAGACTTACGTAATGACACCTTAGAAGGAACAGATCCTGGGAAGGAGCTAAATTTCGTCCTCATTGGGCTGGAATGCACTTCATTATTCTTCATGCCCCTCTGACAGTGCTAAACACATGTGTTGCATTTTCAAGATTAATTTTTAAACCCATTAAAAATCACTGCAACACAGAGGCTTCTATTTAATTTTCAGTTTTACGAGGCATTCTTTTTAACTCTTATTTTTCAAAATGCTATTGAGGGTTCACTCCAAGCCACATCACCATGATGGTCATTCCAAATAAAATGATGAACAAAATACCAAAGCCCTTTATGGTCCGAATACTCACAGCAATAGTTTTATTCTTCTAAATTGGACACAGTATTATATTATAATATGACAGATGGATAACTACCCCAATTAGATGTCTCCAAGTCACTGGTATAGGGAATCTAGATTATGGGTTCCAAGCAAGGTTAGGCTCAAGAGGCTGGAACTAAGAGAAAGTTGCTGGTGCATAAAAAAGATTGAAGCAACATAATTTATATATGGACATTATAACAGGTGCTGTATGTGCTCTTGTTGAATCTGCTTGGCCTTGACCATTCCCATGTATGCCAACCCTACAGCTCTAAGACAAGTACTCCCACCTCTTTGATTGAGGGTTTTCTCTGGCTGCCATGGCCAATGCCCCGAAATTTGGGGGTATAATGACCTTCCTCATACCAGTGAACGATAAGAGTGGTAAATAAATGCCTTAGTCACCTGTTCTTTGTTTGGAAATATTCTGAAGTGCAAGAGATCTTCACTGTCTCCCAGAGAACGCCAGAGAAGTGGTAACTAGTTTAATAATGCACCATTAGTGCTATTGACTCTTCTTTCCCTGTCTCACTTCCTATGCCTTACAAGGTTTCCTGGCACCACCTTCTAAGTAACTACTTTCACAGACATCCTTGTCTCAGAGTCTTCTCCTGGGAAAATTCAAACTAAGTGTAATCCAAGGTACTTTGTTGAGATTTGAAGTCAATTTTCCTTCCTATCAGGACCTCAATAGCAAAATCAATTTCTATTTACCTACCAAATAAAAGCCAAGTCTCAATTTTTCATAAACTGTGATACAGCTGCCTTCTAACAGCTGTTAGGAAGCCCACGACACCATTTGGGGGTACACAGAAAAAATTTATTAGATCCAAGTAAGCCAAGAAACCAATTACAGTGAATCAGGTTATAAATCTCTACTTACCTATGATTCTGCGTTAAAAATACCACAAAAGAAAAATCAAATGATCCTTGAAAAATTATAATTGTTGTCATTTGCTTCTATGAGGCACTCGTACTCACTCATTCATTACTTTTAAGCAGTTGGAAAACACTGTTACAACATGGAAGCCTAATGGTTGGAAGTCAGGGAGCCTGGAAGAGAAACCAATGGTAGAACAGTTTCTCTGAGAACGAGAATACACATACTCAATGACTCTCTGAGTGTCCTGGGGGAGTATCAAGGCTTTATTCATCGGAGATTAACTACAGTGATGCACTATTTTTGTTTACTAGCCTAGTCAACTCCTTTTATAAATTCACCTTTCAGCAGAGAATGTCCTGTACAGATTTAAGATGCCATATGTGGGAGACAGGCTGCCTGGGTTCAAATGCTGTTTCCAACTCTAACCAGCTGTGTAATTTTAAGTAAATTACTTAACCTCTCTTTGCTTCACTTTCCTCATCTGTAAAATGCAAATAATAATAAAATCTGCATCACAGAACTGTTTTGTGGTTAAAAGAGTTAACCAACCCCTTGCTACTTACTGTGTGGTCTAGAGACTAGTAGATCAGCATTCCTGGTGAGGGGCTACCTGGATAGAAATGCAGTTCCTGAGGTCCTAGAGTCCTGAGTACCAGACCCATTGAACCAGAGTCTGCATTTTAAACAAGATCCACAGGAGATCTGTATGTACATTAAAGTTTGAGAAGAACTGACTTAAAATGGTCAAGCACTTTAGGCAGAGCTTGACAGGCTGAAAGTATCCCATCCATTTTACCTATTATTATCTCAGCTGATGAGACACTTCCCCAGAAAAGTCCTTAGTGATCTCCAAAGATTAAGAACTTCTAAATACAATGGTTTCATGGCTCAAGCCACAGTCACATTTTGACATATAATTTTGTAGTTACTTGATTCATGTCTTTCTCAAGGACTTATATGGTGTCACAGATCTGATTTTCTAGAAGCAGATCCTTGAGGGAAAGGTACAGAGCACATGACTTATTATCACTGTGCTCAAAGGAGAAACAAAGAGTGAAAAGGGGAAAACCAAACAGGATAGGCAAGAGAAAGAGGCCAAGCAAGTTACTATCTCAGGCAGATCCCTGGTCTTGGTCTGATCCTAAGGGAACTCTGGAGCATAAATCAGACCAGTGTTTCCGGCCTTTAGGAATGAGAGCTGGACATTGATAATGATGCCTCAGTCAATCACTGGCTGAAGACAACCCCACAGGAAACTTCCAGACACTCCTGTACCTTGGCAGAGTAGCCCAAGGACCGTTTTATGAAGAAAAAAGCAGATGTTAGGATTAAAGCACGGAGACTCTAGGAATGTTGATGTACAGGACCAAGAAGCCAGGATCTGAGAGGATCCTGACAGTTTCCACTACAGGTGGGCACTACAAAGATGTCTGAAGGTTCCAAAAGTCTCTTTGCCATCCTACTTCACCCCACCCCCATTCACTCACTCATGCTTTTAACAAATTATGTGTCCTACCTACTATGTGCCAGACACTGTTTTAGAAGCTGGTGACACGGTATTAATGAGATATGGCCTTATGAAATACAAAAGAGAAGAGACATATAATAAGCAGTAAACATAAATGTACCAGATACTTCCAGCTCGTGACAAGTGCTATGACTTTATAAAACAGAGTAATAGAGAGTAATAGAGCAATAGAGAGAATGACTGCTAGGGGCAGAGAGAAGAAGGTAAGTGGAAGTCACTGGAATGTCATGCCTTCACTCCAGGGGGCAGGGAAAGCTGCTGGTAACCAATGATGTACTTATGTACCTGTAGCACTATTTATACTCCAGAGCTTCCTGTGGGACCAGGCTCAGGTGAGACCTCTACTACTCTACCTTGGCTTACCTTCTAGCCCTACTCTGTCCCAATTCCTTCCCTTTCTTTCTCCTGCGAGTATTCCCTCAAAAAGTCAAATGCACAAGAACCCCCATCTCTGGTTCTACTTCTATAGAAGCTGACATACGATAGCAACTTTTCTCTCTAGAATTTTCTTTCCCTGACAGCATCCCAAGACTGCAGTTCCAGCTCTAGAAGAGTAGCCACTTCTTTCCTTGTAGCTTCCAGGCCCCTTCATGAGAGGAACCAAAGCAAAATAGCAAAGGACCCCATTTCCATTTGTGCTGGCCTCCTGATGAGAATGCAAGAGTGAGGACAGATCAAAAACAGACTTTAAGATCTGCCAAGGATTCCCTATGTCCTGGAGCCTAGCCTGAGAGGCACAAAACTGACAGTTATATCTTGAATAAAGAAATCTTCTAGTTTATAGAACACTTAATAAGCTGCGGCCAACTACAAGTATTAAATGACCAAATCTAACAGATATCTTCATCTCTAAATGAAAACATCTAAAACTTTTCTTAATGGTGACATCATCACTAAAAGCTACCTAAACCCTTAATGCTTAAGCTTTATTGGTTATAAACAGATTTTCAACTGTCCACTGGTTTCTGAGGCAGTAATCTAACAAAGATCTTAGTCACATGTAAGTGTCATAAATTCCTTGAGCAGTTACTAGTTTATTTAGGTGATGCTGAAGTAATGAGCAAGCCAAAGGGTACACGCTGATTCACTGTACATCCATCAGGAGGATGCTATGATTCTGCTGGCTTAATTATTACAACTTGTAGAGATGAATGCAGGAAACATGCTTGTCTTGTTGGCAGCCTCCCAGGGGACCAGTACTGAGTAATTGCTTTCTATCCCTGTAGGAATCATCGACATGGAACCACAGGCACCATCTGGCTCTCTGTCCCTCCCCCACATGACCAGCAAGGCTCCTGGGGACAGAATGAAGTATTTGGGGTGGTAGCTCTCATCAATAAGCTGGTAACATCCTATCTCCTTTATTCTAATCACAAATTTTAAATTATTAAATATAGCTAACACCTGAAACACTTTTATATATGTATGTATATAGATTTATGTTCACATATTATATCAAATATTGTATCATATGCTATATTACACATCATATATAATAATACATCATATATTATATATAAATATACATAAGTATACATTTATATTAACTATATATATTTAATATTGAGGTGTAATCCCTCTATAGAGTGAAGAAAGCTACACAAGAGCAAGTAAAAACATTTTTTAAACTGTACTGTAAAAATTGACTGGTGATTTCTGAAAAAAATAAACACATTTATTTGAATCTGATCTATCACAAAAATTCAAAAAATATTCCTATCGGATTAAAAAAAGGTAAATATTAAAATAAAGGGATAAATAATGTGGCTCTGAGAATCAGTTTTATGAATGACTTGAGTATTTTTTAATACATAAAACAAATGAAATAAAAATAAAATAACACACTGATAACTTCAACAGTATAAGACTTTTCAACTTCTACAAGCCAAAACCATCATATATTAACAGTTACAAAAAAGAAAGAAAGAAAGAAAGAAAGAAAGAAAGGAAGGAAGGAAGGAAGGAAGGAAGGAAGGAAGGAAGGAAGGAAGGAAGGAAGGAAGGAAGGAAGGAAGAAAGGAAACCAGGGAGTTCATTACAAATATAATAGATAAAATGATAATGGCCTTATTATAAAGAGAGCCTCTCCTAAATATAAAGAGCTCTGGCAAATGAATCTCTGGGGTTTCATTGAAGGAAATCTTAGAAATACTCCTGAGCTCTAACCTAAAGCACTCAATAGCTATTTGTTCAATAATTGACAATTAATTAGCAATTAATTGACAAAAGGGGAAATGAGCAAAGAGCACATGCATACATTTCACATGGAAAAAAATTTACAGATTTCATACTCTAGATGCTCTGGGGCCACTGCATGACCCCTGCCCTCCAGCTCCTGAGAGCACTGGAAGCTCATAGTTACCCCTTCCAAAAACTGCCTTTATCCAAATGGGAACCACCTCACCTGAGAACTATAGGTCTATTCTGAGGCCAACCTAAGCAAATCACTGACTCTCATGGGTGAGAGTGGATCAAATTAAAGATAGGAAGTATAAAAATAAGGTACAATACTTCCAGGGACTAGAAAGAAATCTTAAAATAATTTTTGCCAGAGTACCGAATAATATGAAAACATTTCATTATCATTATATACTATGGGGATCAGAGTAGTGCGGCTAATTTAAGCTAATGCATTAATATAAACTTGGCACTTATATATAAGATAGCAGCCTAATAAGAAAGCATTTCTTACCACCTTATGCTATGCCTCTTAGATCCACTCTAAAATGATGAAGGACCTACAACATGTAAGAAATAGTACCACAGCCATAAAACAATACCAACAATATTCAACATCAAACATCCAGTACATAGTAACAAGAAGGGAACTTCTATGAAGGGAAACACCAAGGGCTTCCTTGTCCACCTCCATCTAAATGCAATCCTTGCAGGCTCCTAGGAACCCCTCCTTCACAGTTGGTAGGTACAGGTAAGGAGACCACGGAGTAGCCCATTCCACTGGAGAGGCTCCAGTCCTATGGAGCAGCTCCAGAAGCAAATTTTTAATCTTCTTCCTGACTTAGAGTGTACTTCAGTAATGTGGTTGGTAGAAGAAAATCATACATGGTCACACTGTGTACCTGATGAGGTGGCCGGGCCAAAAATAAAGTTAAATACAGAAAATGGCCATGCCCTTCAATACTTATGTCACTGAAATAGCAGTATAAATGTATTAATATAACATCCAGAGGAGACTTAAAAAAAGATTTTTTTTAAATACAGAAACATGAAACGATCCAAGAATCAAACTACCATTATTTCATAGTTATGGGCAAATGTCAAGTCTACATCATATATGACTATTTGTTCAAGGATAAATAAATATTAAAATGAATTAAAAAGTTTTAAAAGCTGGGGCCCTAAAGATACTTATAAAAATATATGGAAAACCAAAACAAGGAGGAGGGGGGGGAGGAGGAGCATATAATCGGGGAAGTGTTTACTAAGCAAACATAAATGAAGCATCTGCTTTATAGAATCTATAAAATTCCTTAGAAAAGAACTATAAAAATGAGAAAATGAGGCCAGAAGAAGAGATAAAACAGGATCTAAAACACAGGTGGAAACAAAACAAGAACAGGACAGGCTAAGAAGATAATGTCAAGAAAGAAAAATAACTCAGTAAAGTTAAAATCTTTACTAGAAATAGGGCATGTGACTGTCAGAGCAGAAAAATCAAATCACCAGTGCACAAAAAAAATCTTTTAAATACTCCCAAAATGAAGAGAAAAAAGAAATAAAAAATAAGAAAAAAAAGATAACTCATTTAAAAAATAAATCAAGTACTGCAAACTGATGCCCCAGAGAGTGAGGCCAGCCAGACCCAGGAGAAATACAAATTAAGGACACAGTGGATAAAAACATCTCCAAATCTGTTTGTCTAACATTAAGTCCCAAAATCCCAGGGAAAAATTATGAAACACTATCAACGTCCACACATATTATAACGAGCTTCATTTTTAAAAAAAATATATGTCAAAGAGAGAAAAAAAACCTTAGAACTTTCAGGAAGGTAAAACAAAAAGCAACAATCTCTTACAAAGAAACAAAACCCAGGCTACTCTCACGTTTCCCATCACAGGTCAGAAAATGAAGAAGGTCTACAGAGTTTTGAAGGAAAATGGCTGTGAGGAAGGATTCTATACAATCATTCAAGTATTTGAGTAAAGTCAATAGAAGGATATTTTAATATACATGAGCATATCAAGCATAATAATTAGTATGAAATGTTTCTCAAAATTATCACTAAAATACATATTCTAGTTGATCAAGATACAACAAAGTGAAAGCTTCTGAATGCAAGAGTCCTGATTAAATGAAGAAAAATTAGCAATGGGCATTAAGTACAGTAAAATGTAGTAATAAATATATTTGTTTATTCTTTCAAACTTTCGCCAAATGAATATTTATTGATTGCTTACTATATCTGAATAAAATAGTTATAAATATAGTCACTGAACAAATATTTAAGAATATGAATACTTATTGAAACAGAAGACTAACTCCAAACTGGGAAAATATTTGAAAATATTTAAAGACAAATTTTAATATCCTTAGCATAGAAAGAGCTTTCATAAATTAATAAGTAGGAAAAGAGATAGAGGTCATATAAAGGAAATTTAAACTAGATGCACAAATTAACCGAGAAAAATTTTAAAGCTTCAGTGTTGTTCACTATCAAGAAAACTGAAATTTAAAAAATTAGGACCAATTCTGAACTATCTAATTGGTAATCATGTTAAAATTTAGTAATGGAAAAGGATTGACGAAAGGGTACTCTTAGACATAAACTATGAGAATATAACTTTGTAACACCATTCTGAAATGATTAATAACCTTAAAAATATTCACTGTATCTCTTAATTGAAGATCTCAGAGAGCCACAAAAATATTTTAAAACACTGATGTCTTTAGAAAAACAAATCTTAATATTTAAAAGTATAAATTCAGTTAAATACATTATAATATCTATATATAGTATATAATACTGTGCAGTCAGACCCAACTTGGAGCCATATAGTGAAAAAACAAAACAAAATAAACTATAACCCTTTTAATTATTTTTCCCTAATTTTGTTTATTTTTTAAACAAGTGGATTTGAGGCAATAAAATCTATTTACATCCTACCTTCATATTTCTGCTGTAATTTTCTCTGCTGGATAAAGATTATTTCATTATTGACCAAAATTCTGAAAAAAGAGTTGACTTAAAATAGCTTCCCTCTGAAGATCTAGAGGAACAGAGAACCTGGTTATATATTCCTTCATTGCCTCTAAATGCACATTTAAGGTATCAGATGGCTTAAAAATGGATAATGAAAGAACTATTTTATTCAACATGACCAGCTAACAGTGTGGGTATATATAACCTTGTCCCCCAGTGAGGCAATAAGTCATGATTAGGATTATAAGGGAAAGCACATTCACGAACTTTAGATTGCTTTTGTTTTATCTTTGTGTTTGTCACCTTTTTATTAAAAACTAAAACCAACAGTAAGTAGAACATTAATGCTTAACATATAGCTGATCCTCACAGTAGGTGATGTACATGCTGCTGGAGAAACTTCACTACCTAGAAATAGTATATCCTAATATGACGTCACTATGACCTGTATATAGTTATTAGAAGGTATGAAATATAAAATGATTATTTGGACATTATAATGTTACTATATATATATATATATATATATATATATATATATATATATACACACACACACACACACACACACACACATATATATCATATATATTTTAAATGTTTTTAAATTAAAAAGGAAACTTAATATTCCAGGTCAGATTGTCCTATGATAGTTTACCCAAAGTCTTCCATTTAATGGAAATAATAAGTAGCTGCAAAATATACTAGGAATCTACAAAAATAAAATGAAAAATCAAACATTCCTAAACTCTGAATTACTAGGTACACAGCATTTAAACAGCCTGTTGTTGTAATAGATATGTTATAATTTCTAAGACTAGAATTTTAAAGGATAAAAGGAAGGTAGACTGCTAAACGGAAACATATTTGTTAATTTAAAAGAAAAAAAAATAAAAGGTAATAATTAAAATGTGATCATATCAAGAAAATAACACCAAAGTCACAAAGTCAGTTTGGAAATGAATTAAGAAAAAGAAAGAAGAGGTAACTGACTGAACTATTTGTGTAGGTTTTCGTTTTTTAGTATGTAAAGACTGATTTGTTAAATGAGTTTGAGAGTTTAAAGGAATCTAATAAACAAACATCTTCATTTTGTATGCACTTTTAAAAATCTGATCTTTGCTGCTGAATTATTTACTGAATAAAGTTTGTATCTATATTTCTAAAAAATAAATAAATAAATAATTTGATTAAAAGGCACAAGGGGTAGGGGGATGGGGAAGAAAAAAAGTTTTACATACATTAAAAACTCCCCAGGATTTTAAGTGAAAAATGGCTACCCAAATATAAACCGTGAGGTCCTAAAACATACCTTTTCCTAAGGCAATTACGCTTGAAAACTGTTTTATAGATTCCCAATAAGACATTGCTTTGAGAGCTAAATGCATAGCTTTGAAAGTAACTAACTGACATTGTTTACTCTAATTCTTATTCTATCTTCAATGCCATCTTACCCCAAAATAAGATTTTTACTTTTAGTAGGGGTTATTAATTTTTGTGTAGCCATGAAGAGGGACACCTGAACAAGGAACCCAGACTGTAGAAGAAGTAGCTGCCGAATGGGCCAAGAGTAAAAGGTGATAGAGTCGACATGGAAGCTTTATTTTCTTGCACACCAATGCCTCCCGATCCTCTGTGGAGAAATGGCTTTATTCTGAAACTTAATGCGTGATCCAAACAAGAAAGTGAATTTGGCTGCAAGGGCCCTCTGCAGGAGGAACTGCTACCCTGATTTAGGCCTTGGCCAAGTAGTTTTCAATCTGACAAGGAAACAAATATATCCATCTTCCTTCATATATATTTTTTTAATTTGTAGTAATTAAATGTCTAATGTTTAGTGACCTAGGTCAAAAAACAGGGTTTCAAAGTGGAACTTAATACAGAATACTGGATTTTCAAGTTAAATCAAATTTTATACTTATATTTAAGACATATTTTTTTTTATGTACACAAAACAAGTTTTCACATTTTCTGGAAAGCAATATAGGTTGAATATGTAAAATTAACACTTTCTGCAGTTATCAAACCAGGACATTTGATAACTTACTGGTATAGCATTTCAAATTTTAAGAATTAAATATAGTAACCTCAAAGCTAAGCAATGAAATACAAATAGTATAAAATTAAGAGAATCATGTCCACTAACATCCTCACCACCTAACTGCTTTTATTATTTTTAAAACATTTATTGTGAAAGATATCATGCAGAAAAGATACATTTAAAATGTACAGCTAAATAAATTATTATGAAGCAAATACCTAGATAAAGAACTAGAATGCTGCCAGAACTTCAGAAGAGCCCTCATTTGCCCTTGTGATCCTAACCTCTTCTCTCTAAAGATAACCACCAACCTGTTTTCTATGGTAATTCCTTCAGTGTTTTTTTTTTTTACTTTAATCATTCATTTTCATCCCTATATAATTTCGTTTTGCCCATTTTGTCATTTATGTAAATGAACTTACATACATTTAATTTTATGCATAATTTTGTATATAGCTTTCTTCAGTCAACATTATATTTAAGAAATTAATCTTGTTCATGTAACTGTAGTGTTTCTTTTCATCACTATATAACATTCTTTTCTATAAATATATTACAACTTATTTGTTACTATGATAAATGTATATAACATCAAATTTGCCATTTTAACCATCTTAAGTGTACAATTCAGTGGCATTAAGTACATTCATGAATTGCAACAATTATCACTATTTCCAGAATTTTTCCATCTTCCCAAACAAAAACTCCATACTCATTAAATAATAATTCCCCATTCTCCTTTCCTCCTGGGCCCTGGTAATCTCTATTCTACTTTCTGTCTCTACAAATTTGCCCATTCTAGCTAATTCATGAAAGAGGAATCATATAACATTTGTCCTTTTGTGACTGAGCAAATATTTTCAAGGTTCATTCATGTCATAGCATACAGCAGAACATTACTTTTTAAGGCTGAATAATATGCCACATGTGGTATATAATATGAATACTCCGTAACATTTTGCTTATTATTCATCTGTGGATGAGTACTTGGGTTGTTTTCACCTTTTGGCTATTGCAAATAACACTGCTGTAAACAATGGCATATAGGTATTTGTTAGAGTCTCTGCCTTGAATTATTTTGCATATACACCTAGGAGTGGAACTGGGGGGTTATAAGGTAATTCTGTTTAACTTTTGGAGGAAGCTCTGTATCATTTTCCAGAATCTGCATCATTTTACATTCCTACCAGCAAGGCATGAAGGTTCCAATTTCTTCACCCTTACCTTCACTTGTTATTTTCTGTGTTTTTGTTTTTATTTTTTTAGTAGGAGCCATGTTTATTTTACTGTTGCTGGGAATTGCATTGTTTCTAGTCTGGGACTATTGTAGATAACACTGATAAGTGCATTGTTGTGCCCCTTTTCCAAACATGAGACTATATTTCCATTAACTATATATCTCATAGTATACAGTTATACCTATGCACATGCTCATAGGACATGTGCAAGTTCAACTTCAGAAAATGTCAAATAGTTTTTCAAAGTGTTTACACCGATTTACACACACCAGCACGTATCCAAGTTCCTGATGCACTTGCTGTTATAAGGTTTTTAATTTTGGCCATCTGGTAGATGTAGAGTGAAAGCTCCCCTTGGCTTGAATTTTCATTATTATTAATGAGGTCGAACACTTTTTCATACATTTATTGGCTATTTGATATCCTCTTCTATGAACAGCCTATTCAATAATGAACAGTCTGTTCAATAATCTTGTCCATTTATTTTTCCCCCAGTGCACCATCTGTCATTTTCTTACAGAGTTCTAGAAGTTGGATATATGACCTGGCAAGCTCTTTATCAGTTACGTGTATTACAAAGACCTAATTTATTGCTTATGTGTGCCTTCAGAGTTGTTCTATTAAACACCCATACACGCTAATTCCAATATTTATTTTTGGTTTTATTTCTTTGTTGACACAGAAGATAATATGTATCACATACATTTTTCTGCACCTTGCTCTTTTTCATTACCACAATATTTTGAAGTTTTCCCCTATCAGAACAAGGAGTGCTTTCTCACACTTCGGTATAGCTGTAAAGTTTTCCACTGTGATCAAACCACTGTGTGTTACACCAGTTCCTTACTGACCAAGGGATCCTTTTATGTGACCCCAATTTACAAATAATGCTACAATGAATATTCTTGTACATATAGAATTTTGCAAGCATACCTGCAGGAAAAATTACAGGAGGTGGAATTCCTAGGATAAAGGATAGACATTTGATAGATATGCCAAAAGCACTTAGGGATTATTCCCACCCATCCTCCAACTCCCAGCAATATCAGTGCCTTTTTCTCCACAAACCACGAATATTGTCTCTTTGCATATTTCCCAATCTATTACATATATTTAGTTGTAGTTTTAAGAGGCATTTTTTAAAATTATGAGTTTGGAGCTTCTGTTTCATATGTTTAAAGGACTTTTATACCCATGTTTCTTTTGAGTGTTATGGCTTGAGTAGAAAAATAACTCCATGTATAATTTTTATGTGTTCACAGGAAATAAAACTCTTGTAGAAATGAAACATAATGAATGGTGAGCTACACAAGAATGAGGTTGAGAATGAAATCTAAGTTATAACAATCCAAATCCTCAATTCCAGTGACGTTTCTCATGAAAGGTCTATGGATGTGATTTTCCTATTACCCTAGGCCTGAGGACACAGGCTGAGAAGATTATTGCTAGGGATCATCATAAAGGGTACATTGGAAGCTTGTCCCATTGAAGTCCATCAACTTTGCTGACATTATGTTTTAACCAATAAAAGCAACATATTCTACACAAAAATTCAAATGGAAAACTAATAGTTTATACTTATCTATTATGTAAAATCTCACTTAAGGCATAAATGGTGGTGTTCAATAAGAAAATAAAGAAATTCCCACTGGATTATATAACAACAGTAGAGATTGCCATTGCAGACAATACACCAAGTGATTTCTATATATGTGTTCATCTAATCCTCACAATGCAATATGAGGTAGGTTTCTCAAACAACGTTTTACATACAAACTTCAATACAGAAGGAAAATCTAATTATACATTATTCACACATGTGAACAGAATGTATGCTCAGAAAAAATTTTTTCAATATTATTCAATTAATAGCATTTAAAACTAAAACACAGAAAGCTAGCCCTTCATCTGGAAATGTTAATCTGATTAATTCTACCTTTCAAATCAGTAAGAATTCTTGCAGAAAATCATTTTGCCTAGAAAAAAATCTTCAAATTTAAAGTATATTTTATTTTAGCTATTGTTTTTCTGTTTATAGTTTTGCTTTCCAAATATTAAAGATAATGGGATTTTAAAATAATCTTGATAGTACGTCTTATCTGAATTTTCCCCTTTAGTGTAAATCTCTTTAGAACAAGGAAAAATAAATTTTAAAAAATAAGAATTTCTCAATAACAACAAAGTCAGTGAGGTGTGAATCTTCTTCCTTACTCAGCTTTTAAATGGTTACAACAACAACAAACAAAAGAAAACTTGGGGAAATATGGGACTCTAGACACTGGCAAGAATAAAGAGAAAAAAATTAAAAGCCAGCATGGTCAGTTAAATATCCTCCTCATAAGTTCGTGATTCACACAAGAGTTTCACCTCCTCTTAAGAGCTTCCCCACAGGGATAGCAACACCATCTTCAAGGGCCAAAGATCAACTATCAAAGCTTAGGTCAAAATCCTGTACTAATTTTCAGGTGAAGATAGAGTATGAAAACTGTCCCACAGAATACCCTTAAAAACAAGCAAAAACAATTAAACACCAAATAAAGCAAAAACAAACAAATGAGGAATGAAATTTGGCCCAATGCAATAATTCTGACAGCTAAGAAAATAACAGAAATTTCTGGGGCAGTGTTGCTGGGAGTCACTGTTTGACTCCAAACACTGATACCACCCCAAATTTACTGAGCATTCTCATCCAAAACCATATAGTGAGAAACAGCTGAACAGGTGCCCTTACAGTTTCTTTTGTTTGAGAAACAGCAGAAATGCCTCTGAGTAAAGAAAATGGGAGTAATTCTTTTTGAAGGGATGAATCCATTCAGTGTTTCAGAATAAATTGAAAAAGCTAAATAAAGTCTGAGGATATCTCTCCATGGGAATGGGAGGCAAGCCCTACTCCTTACACACACACACACACACACACACACACACACACACACACACACACACACACACACACACACACAGATATAAACCCAGTAAATCTGGTACAGGACATTTAACAAAATGTCAGAAGAGAAAACAGACATTAGTATTCTAAAAAAGAGTGTACATGGCACCTTTACGCACTCCCTCCTCCCTTCTAAGGAGAAACAGAAAAAACTCAAAATGCTCAGCTCTCAAACCAGAGCCTAGGAAGGGGAAACACTTCAGTCCTAGCTAAAGGGAGAAAGTCAAGAAGTCACCAATAATTCCCTGGGAAAAACAGAAAGTTTGAAAAGGGCTATTCAAGCAAGATGAAGAAAATGGCAAAGCAACTATGCAAAATATCTCAGTCTAGAAAATAATAAAGAAAAGAATTTTTAAAGCATCCAGGCATAAAAAGGAAATAACCCATCACAGGGGGAAAATCAGGTTCTCCTGAGACTTCTATACAGCAACATGATGTGCTCAAAGACCATGGAGAAATGGCTACAAATGTGATCCAAGAATATTATATTGAGCTTAATAAGTACTATTCATTTTTAAGACAAAAGAGTGGTATTGGCAAACATGGAACACCTTATGAAATACACATACCTATGACCTCTTCCTAAGAATATTTTTTTAAATAGACTCTGATGATGCAACAGCCAATGTAGAAAGGAAGCAAGATATTTTAGGGATGCAAAGCCATGGTAAATAGATGAATAATGTTGATTTCACTGAAATATAGTGCTTAATATTAATCAAATATGGAAATTATGGTTATAGGATAATTTGAATGTTTCAAGCATGCACAATGTAAAACTAATAACACAAGTAACCAAAGTGGAGATATAGAAGCAGGTGGACAGGGAAAAACATACTAGGTGGTGAATGTTCTTAGACTTCATAGAGAGACAATGAATACAAAATGGAAAATTTAAAATAGTATCTACAGAATAATCCTACTTCTATAAAGATATTTCTTAATACTTCCATCTGTATTTATATTTGCATAAATACTTTGAAGCATATTTGCAATGACATTAACCCAATGTTAATGATAGTTATTTCTGAGTGGTAGAATTTCGGGTTATTTTTTTAAACCTTTGTTTTTGTTCAATTTTATTATCTGGCATACAAACATACACACACATATATATATATATACATATACATATATGTGTGTGTGTGTGTGTGTGTGTGTGTAGATTAACAAAAACAATGTGATGCCTTAAAAAAGGACTATTGTTATCTGAACATTATAGATCAGGAAACAGCTTTACTCAAGTACACCTTAGCCAGAAGAAGTGAGATGAGAACGCAGAGGTGTCTCATGCCAGTGCCCATAGTATTTACACCATCCCATACTAGGAACAATTTATTTTCTTACTATATTTTTAAAAGATAACCCATGTAAAAAAAGTAACACCTCTGAAGTACACTGGGAATTAAATTCTTAAAATAAACGCAAATTGTTACTACTCTAAAATCCAATATTTTGAAGAAGTTTCAAAAAATGCATATCTACAGGAGCACAACGGGAAGCAGTTCACCACAGTTCAGCCAATCAAGAGGTTGCCTGCTTATACACATTCTCAGGATGAACGCTTTGAAGCAGGAAAGTGGTAGCATTTCACTGATTTAACCTGCAAAGGTCACCACCAAATCGGTGACTTATTTTCCACCGTAAAAATTTAGAAGCAAATTACTGGTGTCAAATGACATGTGTAAAATATAGTCTCTGTCTTACAGAAATGAATTTAAAAAGCAATTCACTCTCACCAATTTCAATTTCTGAGACATTTAGAATGAAGTCCATCAGAGCCAAAAGTCAGTAGTTGTTGGATAATATTAATGAAATAAAAAGCCAAGTCATAAAATGAGAGAGAAATACTATAAAATGATTGAATTAGCCGCCAAATGTCTTTGGATTTAGTTACTTGCCATCCTCTCTTGTTAAAATTTAATTCATCCAACATTAATAGTGGTCATTTCAAAGGGTGAAATTTGAGGCAATCTTGCTCATCTGTTTGAAGATCTTTGTTTTCCATTTATTGCTACCTCTTTAACTGGGAACAGCCTATGTTTCAGGAATTGTTGTCACATGTTTATCTTCACTGCTTAACTCTTACTCGTTCTCCTTTGAGTTTCAAAATTCTATCACTGAGTGAATAATTCCATTGAAAACAGAAAAATCACACCTGCATCTTCTTCTCTTCATCAGATGTTTGGCATTCAGAGGTGACACAAATGCAAAAGGAGGAAGAGTAGCAATGTATTGATTACAATGTTGGCAGTTTCAGCAATTACACTTAATTTTTTAAGTTAGCAGGAACTTTAATATTTTTTATTTCTTTAACTAAAAGTTATCACCCCAAAATCTAAACAAGCAAAAGGCCCTAATTTTCTGGTACCTGATAGAACTGATATGAGGACATATCCCTAGCTGGTTCTTCACTGTCAACAAACTCCAACATTGGAGAAAATAGTAGAAAACAATCTTAGAAATTGGTTCAGAGTTTAATTATCCAATTTGGGTATACTGAAGGACAGTCAGAAAAATACTGTTTTTTCAGATTTAACAGCACAGAAATAGAAACAACTTATACGCATGATGGTTAGAATGATTCTGTTGCATTGACTGCCCTACCATACCATTGATTACCATAATAAGCCCCTATTATCATCTTTCTTTTTCTTTCTCTCTTTTGTACCTTTCCATTACACTGTCGAACTAACAAAAGATACTGCATTATCTATAACAGTGATAATATTACATTAACCCAATCTTCTGACTTACATATCTCAAGGCACAAAAGACATGCTCTCTATACACCTAATGACTCTACTTAACAAAACTGAAAAATTCTATCCAAATCACATGTTCTTATTGGTTCTTGACCTTTCCTTGGACTTGGCTTTTAAAGGGGAAGCACTGACTGTTTCCCAGATCAATGAGCTCTTATTTTTGCACTAAAGCCTGGCTGGCTTAATCAAGGTCTTTAAAGAATAAAATTGTAGGTCATTAGGCACCTGAGAGATATTATACATGACACTAAAAAAAGTTAGGAAGGATGATACCAATGTACATATCACACTGTTCTTTAGTAATTATTCCTTAGAAATCTTTCCCTGCCCACCTCCTTCCTCTTTCTTCAGAGCCATGTAGGTGGAATGTGCCACTTGATAAATGCAGTCTAATTATATAACTTCTTCTTTTACAAGATGTTATACCAGGGTTACCTTATTTTGTCCCTGTTATATAATTGGGTTGTAGGATGCTTAAGCCCATACACCTACATAAATATTAATTTTATTTCTGTCTCGTTTGATTCCAAGATGTTCAAGCTCTAATTTTACACTTTTTTTTTTTTACAGCAAAATGGTAAGACATTTCTATAATTTATAAAGTGATCCTAGTTTTACACTGTTAAGGACAACTTTATCCTTGAATACAAGACCCTCTGCCTTGCCTCTTTTCTCTATTAATCAAATAATTTCTGAGTCAAACTCTTTTATGCACCAGCTATTATATGTTATACTTCTTGAATGATCTTAGGCAGAAAATTCTTCTCTACATTAGAGCAAAAGAGAGGCAGGAAACAATAACAATGTAGAGAATGAAGAATAACCATAAATTTAAAGTAATATAAATTGTTTTCATAAAATGAATTTAATCTGACTTTAAGGTTTTCATTAATTTTAGAACATGAACTTTTAATTCTATTAAAGGTAAAAATAAAACAATGGGCTTCTGTGATTACACTGTGGAGGGATATAGACAAAAGCTTCATGAAAGCTCAGAGTATTCAAATTGCCAGCAGTTTCAATCATATAATCTACCACTGAATGTTTTAAATGTTAATCTTATAAAATCAACGATAACAACAAAAAAAAAAAAGGTGACTAGATTAAACCCCAGCAAGAAAAATAAGATGAGGCTAGAGTGTAATCATCCTCATCTCACATTCCTTCAAGGGAAAACCAAAAGCTTCTAAAGGAATGACGTCTACCACTTTCAGAGAAACTTATAAAATTTTTTTTAAAAATAGTAAATGAAACACAATGGTATGGCAATTAACACATGGCCTGGTTAAAGAATGTTCAGTATTCAATCTTGAGTTTAGATACAATGCATTCTGCTGTACGGCATGGGGGTTGGTATCTGCTGTGGACAATTTCTTCCATATTTGTGTAGGTTTGTTTTGCTATATAGCAGAAGGGGTACAAGATGGGATTGAGGTCATTTATATAATAGCAGCTTTATAATTTTTAAATGCTGCTGTATGACTGAGGCATTTAATAAAAAGACAGATCACCTATTCCAAACACTATTGAAAAAAATAAACAAGAATCTTCCACCAGTTTTCACTTTCAAAAAGTAGGAGAGCAAAAACTGAATTTTAATCACAAACCTCAAGATTAGTACACACCAGAGGGCAAATATCAAGGAAACAAAAATTCATGGATCTCATTTTTAAAATTCTCATCACTAGATTTTCTTTGCAAATTTTCACCCTATTTTTTCCCCCAGATTAATCAATCTTTTGCTTGATCAATCAAGCAATCTATCTAAACACATTTTTTTTCATTAAATGAACATGCAGTAACATATGTGAACCTCTGTGTCCATAGTTCTCCAAACATTGGCCAGTATCATTAAACCTTAAATTTTCATTTCCATTTATTACACACCCACCATTACATCCTAATCAGTGTCAAGTGTCACTAGAATCTAAGCATGGTCACATTTTCCTCTTCTCTTGAATTTTTCAAATTCCTGAACAGAATATTTTTAACACACACAAAAAAAATTCTTTAAGGAAGAAAATTTCAGCAAATAGAGGAATGGAAAAATAAAAAAAGTGAAGAAAGTCAATGCAATGTGATTACAAGAGTGACTGCAAGAGGCGATTGTGCACACTGGCTTTCTGAGCATAAGTGTGTGAATCTGGTTGTCAGTGCTTTGTAAAATCCCCAGTGGCATATAATTTTCATTAAGAGGAAAGGATTGTTTTGGTGGAGATTGTTTAGTAATCATTCTGGCCACAACTTTTAAGACCATTATTTTCAATTTAAACTTGGACTAGCCCCAAATACAGGTAAATTGTACCATTGCTGTGGTACCTGCCCCCCCCCATCAAAAGTGTCATTTTTGACTTGAATCTACAACTTGCCAATTATGATATCCAAGAATTGCTATGACTCAACAGCATTAAACAAAATTAGCTGAGTTTCTTTTTTAGAAAATTCTCTATATTTCACAAAGAAAGAATATTTGAATCATTATTTATTCTTCAAAACCTTCTAATTTTGGAACTTTATTTTGCCTAAAGTAGCATACAGAAAAGGAAGTAAAAATATAATGTTAAAATGAAGTGAACATTCCTTTCTTACTAAGTTAATGTGATAAAAGCCGAAAATCTGTCTTCATATCCCCTAGTGATACAAAACCTATGTTTCAATTTTGACTGAATAACAGAAATAGTAAGCAATAAAATCCACTTAAAAAATAGAAAATAGAAAATCAATTTATACCACTACTTGTTTTACTGGCATTCTACAGGTAAAAACATTTCTGTGTTCCCTGAACAAAGCCTTTGACCTACATTATTGCATTTAACTTAATTCTCAATATAATCTCTCACAATAGGAAGCATAATGTCCATTTTGCATATGAGGATATTAAGACTTAAGTTAAATGATCTTCTGAAGTTCTCAGGACCAGTGACAGAGCCAAGCCCAAGCATTCCTACTTCCTCTTGCTGCTATTTGGTTAAGAGTACGACTGGACTAGCCTGAGAAAAAACCAGAACTGGCCTGCTGGAGGGTGAGTTACTAAGCGGAGCAGAACACAGTCCTCTCAGATAAGACTCCAGGCATCTGAGAGCCCAGCCAGTTCACTGACATCACCTATCTAGCCCACAGCTGACTGCAAACACATGAATGAGCCCTGCTAGGTGACACATGTTCAGATCATCAGAACCGCTATAACCATATTGTGAGAAACACTAAGTGGTCATTGGTTTAAGCCATGAAGTTTTGAGGTGGCTAGTTACACATTATTATGGCAATAGTCAACTGATAAAATAATTCAAAGTTGCTAACACACAAAGCATCACCATTGGCACTGGCTAACTGAGAAGAATCTGGAGGCTCAAAAGCACATTAACTAAGCCTTTGATAAATAAAATAAAAGACTTAAGAATTTAGACAATTTTACTTAGACTACATAAATATCCAGGTCAATATGGTTATTTTTACAATAAAAAAGTAATTCTCCACCTTACTCCAATGATTTATTTCTACCATGACACTTGCATGATTTCCTAATGGTGATTGTGAAAAAAAAATTAAAATAATAAAACAATGGTTCAAAAATCAGTAAACACCACATTTACTGTCTTGGCATATGCTCTTAATGTTAAGTAACAGCTGCTAGTAAAAAGATTATGATTTATTTTTTAAATAATGGGATGACTTAGCAAGCATGATTGGAAATGCAGAAATGTATTTATGCTCCACAGTTCTCCATTTTAGAAATACAGAGCAGAATCAAAAGTAAAGTACCAGACAACAATAAGATATAAACTTGTGATATTCCTAGCTACCCATACTAATAGGTGCTCCAAAAACATTTTTGCAGGCTAAGTGAAGGAATGAAAATGTTTGTGAAAGTTCTGGCTTCTACATTCCATCAAAGTTCCCTTCTAGCTAAAAATGTGTAATGACTTCAACTTAGACGTAATCACTGATATCATTATTTGGATATCAAATAGCTCCCCCACCCTTTGGCACGTGTCAAATGGTACTTCATCATTCTGTGGTAAAATGAAATGATTCTGCATCAGAAAATCTCAACAGTAACTACCCTCGTTCTACCATGTACCAGATTCAGGACCGAGTGTTTCATGTGCATTTGCTCATTTAATCCTCAGAGCTGCTAGTCCCATTTTATGGATGAGAATATTGACTGTCCAAAATCACACAGCTAATGACCAGGGAAATTGATATAGCTAGAACTGAACCCAAATACTCCTGTCACCAAGGCCTACGCTCTTAAACATTTAGAATTATGTATAAAGCCAGAAAAATGACAGGTAATTCTCCACATGGCCAGGTCCTAGATTTATGAGGAATTTCCTCTCTGAGATAAGAGCTGGAGACTCTGAGTCCATCTCTCAAGACTTCCTTGTAAATCGTTCACTGCCCCTATCCCAAAATGCATCCCCAACCATACATGTTAGAGACTTGGCATAACTGCTACATTTCCCAAAAGCAGTAGGAAAAAAGCACCAAAGACTGCAACTTTACAATAAAACTTCATAGCCCCTTGCTAAGATGAAAAGACCTTTTGATGCCAACAAATATTTGACCTTCTATTTCACATTAATAAAGATTCATAATCAAACATGAGGAAAAAAACATATAGTTGCCTATTTTAGATAGATGATTGATGATTGATAGATGATAGATAGGTAGGTAGATAGATATGATAGATAGATGATAGATAGATAGATAGATAGATAGATAGATAGATAGATAGATGATAGACAGACAATTGAATTCTCAAATTCTGTGTTTCATAGCATAGACATTCAAATTTCTACTGAACTGAACTGAGTAAACTGATGTTGTCATATTTGAGGAAATAACCTCAGCACTTGAAACCAAGGATTATTTAATACCACAATTTGAAACATTAGATCAACTGAAAATTTTGTTGATGATATAATGCTCAGTTTCCTTATTAATGAAGTAATTTTGATGTCTCAATTAACTACTCCAGCTTTTGGTCTAAGCTAATGATTAACAGTTATTGAATATTTATTATGTGTCAGACACATTTTCAGGTGTGATAAACATTAACTAATTTGTCCCATTTAATGATGAGGGAATTGAAGCTTAGATAGAGTAACTTTCTCAAGGTCACCCAGAAAGTCAGTTTAAAACAATGACACTATTACTTCTATGCTGCATTAGGACCACAAACTTGGGGAAACGTTAGAAATTCAAAAAGTGAAATGGCATTTAGGTATTTGAAAAGGTCAGTCATGTTGAGAGTTTTCCAATGACCGAAGGCAATTCTAGACATGATTCTTTTCTGCTTAGTCCCATGCTCTAAACTGTATCTTCCTGTTTCTTTCTCCTCATTGGAATTTTCACAAAACAAGGACTTTGTGGATTCTACACTCTCCATTCTGCCTTTCCTCTAGGTATCTCGGTATTTCTTGTGTAAAAAGAAGGAAAGAAGAAAGATACAGCTGCTTTCAAGAAGAAAACAACGAAGAGTGTCCTGTCAGTGACTATAGTTAATAATTGAGCATTGTTTACTTGCAAGTTCTTAGAGTAGGTCGTATGCACAACACAAACACACATACACACACAAATTAACAACATGAGGTGATAGATGTGTTAATAATCTCGATTTTGCTAATCATTCCACAAAGTATATGTAAATCAAATCATCATGGTGTATACTTTAGATATATACAACTATATTTGTCATTATACCTAGTAATGTCAATACTAATTAGAATATTCATACCCTCTGCATAAGAATGGGCAAGTTTTCTGTTTTCATTTGTCAGGATCCAGCATTTTAGTATATTATTTTCCTTTCAATTATTCAAGGGTGACAAGTAACCAAATAGGCAAGACTTGTGAGATATAATCATCAAACCCTTTTCCCCACTATCTCATTAAATGGATTGGACAGGTTGGTTATTCTCAGGGTTCTAGATTAAAAACTCAAGCAGGCTCCATAAATTTTCTGGTTTTACTCTCTCAGCTCCCCCAGTCAGTAATTCATGGAAAAGTCATGTTGGTTTTATGTTAGGGCTTCTCTTCATAAGGCTCAAGGCCAATTACAATGCTGAACTCCCAGAAGGAGAAAATGGGTAAGGCTGACTTAAGTTCTCTTTTCTCAAATAGCTTAATTAGATATCTCTTTCCTATCTTGTTAACATGGTTTCTGGAACTTAGAGAAACTCAGTGAAGAGCTAAAGGGAGGCAGGAAAGATCTAACCTGATTGATGTAGTAGTAAACTGAAATTACACATCCGTAAGCTTGGCAGTTGTTTAAAATGCACTCTACGTCTCTGTCTCTGTCTCATTTTCCCTTTCTCATGTTTTTGTGGATTCTTCAGAGACCCCTGTCTTAGATCAGATGCCCCGGAAGCAAAGCCTGAGGCAGGGATTCAAATGATTTTTGAGGAAGAGCCCTATGAAGAAACTTCTTAAGGGACTGAGAGAAGCAGGATGAGACAGAAGAAGAATGGCAAAGATTTTGTTTCAGTGGAATCAGTCTCCACCTGATCCTATGGAGAATCGGGAGTGTGCGTTTCGACACTGATGGTCTTAGGCCTTGAGGTGAGAGGGCTGAATTTTTTAACCTCTGCAATTTTCAGTCACTGGCCATGGACAGCCTCCAGATTGGCAGGAGGCATAAACTACCAGGCATCCCTGGACATGGGGGCTCCTGTCAGGCAGGAGCAGTCCTCTGGATAACAGAGGCAGCTGTGAGTTGCTAGCATCCAATAACCATGGATGGCAGTTTGAGAAGTAGTGTACTTCCTCAAGTAAAGAAGAGGCAGACAGATCACTAAGAGCATCTGCTAACCCCACTCCCTGGACCAGAGCCTTTTTGTCTGCAGCTCTTGAGATGAGCACAATGCGTTCTCCTGTAACTCATTTTTTATTCCCTTTCATCGCTATGCATAGATAATCCTAGCTTTCCTCTGCTAGGCTGTGCTCACCCCTCCTGGTGGGCCCTTAGAAACAATATAGAGAGACCCTTAATGATGGGAATGAGAGAACATCATCAGCTCTCTCCAAAAGTCCACTTTCTCAGCCTCTCCAAGCCTCTCAGCTGCGTTTGGTGATCTTCATAAAGAAACGTAGTGGTCATTGCCTTCATGCCTTGGCCAAAACTGGCACAAGAAGAGTCTGACTTTAACCTCTTAATAGATTAATTTAGAATGTTTTTCTACATGACATACTGTTTTTGAGTAATGGAGCATCTTGAAGTTACATGATTATGTGATACATCCTAAAATTACTAGATTCAACTTTAGAAAAATCAATGTAATGATTTTGTGCCAAACTAGGTACCATTTCATGCTCTGTAAAATGCCAAAGTACTTAAAACAGTTTATTAGACAAAAACTTAGGATTTGGAAAAAGCAATATAAATTAACCTAATTGTGAAAAATTGACTGGAAAATCTTAGATTTAAACAAAACAGAGTAGTGCTGATTGTTGGGAGCATAGTTTGAGAACTATTGATGTGCCTGATTACACCAGTGGACAGCAGATACTTGTTCTAGTTAACACCTTTGGACTAAGACTTCCCTACCCAAACTCCCACATACACAATATACTTCTTTCACCATCTTATTTGACATTTTCCAAAAACAGTAAAAAAAAAAAAAAAATAGTGAAGTGACTATACTAGTAATAACCAAAAACTAGAAACATGTCTCTCAACTGGGGAATAAACAAACTGTTTATCCACATAATGAAATATTACTCAGTAATAAAAAGAAATGAACTACTGACAAATACAACAATACCAAGGAATCTCAAATATATTATGCTACATGAAAGAAGCCAGACTAAAAAGGCTATTATTTATATGATTCCATTTTTATGAGGTTTTGGATAAGGCAAAATTTTAGGGAAGGAAAACAAATCAGTGGTTGCCAGGGACTTGGGAGAAAGAGTTGATTACAAAGGGTACATGGGAATTTAGGGGATGAAAGAACTCTTCAGTATCTAGATTGTGGTAATTGTTACAAGACTACATACATTTGATAAAATGTACAGAACTATAGACTAACAAGGGTAAATTTTTCTCTATGCAAATTATACCTAAATTTAAAAAAAATATGCCTGGTTTAGCAATAGATCATATATAAGCCAAAAACATAATTAATATATTTATTGATAACTTTAAATTTTTCTACCCATTTTTAACTTGCAAGAATTGGAATATTCAATTCTAAGAGAAATTTCAAAATATTTTCTCCTCAAAAAATTAATTTTAATCAATGATAAATTCTTCATAATTAATCCCAATCCACGCAGATCAGATTGGTCAAGTATTTATTGAAAAAACGTTTAATGTAGCCCTCCAAAAAATTAATTTCAATTAAATACCTGTTTCCATAAGTCCCACTGACTTTTACAAGAAAGCCGCTCAGACATTGCATGTGTTGGGCCTGTTTAGTGACCCAGGGTCAGATAAAAGCCAAACTAAACTCAACTTTCTGATTTCTCTATAGACAAGCAATTATGGGAAGTTTTTGTAGACTCTTTATTTCTGGGACTAATGCAAGGCCTAGTAGCACTTGGCAGGAAAAGGTTGAAGTCAAAACTCATTTCTTCAATGATCCAATGAAATTCATATACCACACTTATACCTAACACTTCCAAAGCAAATGTAAATCCATGGCAGGAAAAGGAATGGAAACAAGTCAGTAGTAAAGATTTTGTTGTTGACACAGCCTGTTTTCCAGGCAAGCTCCAGCATCAATCAATGTTTTTCATGGGGTCCACGGATCTATGAAGAGAATTAAAACCATTTCCTTTACTTTGTGGTAGAGTTCAGTCAATATTAAGGTTAGCATACAGGGATCATTTTCAGAGGACACTTAGGAACCACCCAATATAGATTAAAATGCTTAATTACTGCAGGAGTAAAGAATGTCCCACTTTTCTAAGGTATAATATATTCTACATAAAAAGCATGCCTTATTTAATATTGGGAAGTTTCTTTATAACAGTTTAATATATTTAATAGTGTAATGTTTCATAATATAATTTGCATCAAATAGAGACTGAGTATAAACTTGAGTAAATTTAGTTAACAGGTAAAAGCATGTACCTTAGTTCAGGAAACTCTATACATGTTTTTTTTTTTTTTTAAGATGAAAGTTATGAATATTCTGAATGACCTTCAAGCCTGATATCCCCTTTACACGTGACATCACCATGTGTGTATCTGCATGTGTGGTGGGATGCAATCGTCCAATCCTACTTGGAGAATAATGCCGTTTGCTTTTCCATCTCACAGGCCCTTGGCACAGGTGCACAAGAGATGAATTCAAACCAGTCTGGAATGGACCAACCAATAAGGACCAACCACGTGCATTGATAATGAGAGTTGACATTTATTGGTGTTTACCATGCATGGTCACTGTCCTGTATATTCCACACATACTGTCTTATTAAATCCTTGCAACAACTTATAAAGTATGTACCATTATCATCCCCCTGCTTCTGTAAAAACATTGAGTAATGTGGGATGCACAGGTAACACATGATGGAGTTTAAATTCAGACCCAAATAGTCTGTCTTTGAAATCAGTCATTTTAACTACTTTGCAATATTATCTTGCTATTTATATTTGACTACAACATTCACTGTCAAGATAAGCGTACACAAATGCATGTTTTTCTCAATTTTTCCTTATGTAAATATTACCATATGAGGAGATTTAGCACTATCTTTTTAATTTTTCTTTCTAATTTTCTTTCTAATTTGGTCAAAATGAAACAAATGATTATGTAAAAATCACTCGAGTACCTAGTTATTTCTAGACTTAGTTGATGAAACTATTCTCAGCAGATTATATTCATTTTATCTGCAAGTTTTAAATGACATGTTAGTCTTTCTGGCCCAAGTTTTGGGCTAAATATAGCAATTATATTCTACAGGTGAAGGTCACTTTGGGGAATGCTTCATCTAAAAACTAGGACTTTTAGAGACGTATATGGAAAGAAAATAAATGTAATAAGATCTCTTTAAGTTTTAGGCTCAATATACAAAATCCAGTTTGAATTACATGTCTGTTTAACCACACCTTTATAGGAAGCATTTATTCAGTAAGTCATCCTTCATAGTATTCTCAGAGTAAACACAATCCTTCTGTTACCAATATTAGAGTTTTAAAAGCATAATATTTATTATAATCGAACAGAGAAAAATTGACCAGTTTAAGCAAATGTTCTACTTATTAATGCATGGATTAGGTTAATCTCCACATTAATCTTTTTACTAGTAGCTCAGACAGAAGCAAGAAATAGGGTCTTTATAGATATATATTTTTTTAAGATTCCTTTATATTGCTTCAAAGAAAAGTATAAGGAAGAAGAGAGCAACTGTCAGGTTGATTGCATTGAAGGTCCCAATTAATGGCTTCCTTGTATCTTTGTCCTTTGCCCTGTGGCTACTTGGCCATTTCTTCTATCATGAAGTAAACTCTTTTTCCCCACTCCTTAAATCTGGCTGAACCGTGACTTGCTTTAGCCAGTATAATACAGATGTGACACTGTGACAATTCCAATTTAGGCCTCAAAATTCCATTCTCTTTCTCTTTCTCTCTCCCCACCCCTTTCCCCTTCCTTTCCTCCTTTCCTCTTTCTCTGTCACTCAGGGTCCCTTTTCTTCCCTCTGTACAGGCTAGTCTGTTGAGGATGAGATGACTTGATTAGGAGAGAGCTAAAGTATCCTGACTGAAGTCAACCAATCCTTAGAACCAGAGCAGCTTAGGAGACTCATGGTTATCCATACATACAAGGAACCAATACCAGGAGAACAATCCAGGAGAGCCCACCTTAAATTACTGACCCATAAACTCGGCACTAAATAAATGGTTCCTGCTAAAGTCACCCCATTTGAGATGGTTTGTTATGCAGCAATAGCCAACTGAAACAATCTCTATTATGGGAAATACATGTAAAAATAATTCAAATAATGCCTTAAAATCTGTATCAACCTTTTAAAATTCAACTTTTTATGAAATATCTATATCCCACAGAAGATACTACATTGTCATCTAACATAAAGTGTAATTATATAATCTAAATTTATTATCCTTGATATGTTATACATTCCTAATTTTTCATAAATGTGTTGAATTGAACTGGATATCTGGCTGTCTTTTATAACTAAATCTATTATGAGAAGAATACTAATAGAAAAACCTTTAGACTCTGCCCAGACTCATGATTAATAAGTATAAGATGTATAGAGTCCTTAACATTTTTTATCACAATTTAAATTTAATATACTAATTACTAAGTGTTAGGACAACAATAATGTTCTTAAATTTTTTAAACAAGGACAGGGCAATGGCATTAATTGTTTAATTTCTCTTGTTTTATTTTTGAGTAGTGAGTCACAAATAAGAACATTTTATATTTCCATCCAGTGTGTGTGTGTGTGTGTGTGTGTGTGAGTGTGTGTGTGTGTGTGTACCTGGATATCTTCTCAAAGCAATATTTATCCTTACTATTTAGTATTTTCCAGGGTATTCTGTTCCATTCTATTCTATTGTTCATTTTTTAAATGCTAGCCTCAACTAGTAAACTGATTTCACAACCACTCACAGGTCAAGACCTCTAGTTTGAAAAAGAAAGGCTTGGAAGTTAGTTTTCATCTGCTATGAATCACAGTCATTGGAAAAATGTTTTGATGATAAAGTACTTGCCTAAGGGTTGAGCTGTTCTTTGCTCACAGTTAAGACTTTTTCTCCATTCTGAGTTGCCACAGGTAGCTTTTCCAATATAGCAATGACAACGATTAAGAACTGCCCAGTGCTTTTGAGATTACAAAGCATTTTTTATACATATTGCCTCAAACCTCCATTGGGTTAATTAGCAAAGGCAACATAATATTGTGCAATTAAGTTTAGTTCTGGGTAGATCTATAATTTTATTATTCAAGATAAAGTGAACCTTCAGCAAGTAAGATACACACACCATTTTCCCACATCCTGGGAATTTAGTTAGTTTTGAATGTGTGATATGCAGGGGTCTTGTGTAAAAGGTACACATCTTTTGAAACAAGAAATTCCTTTTAGCCACGTAAATCAACAATGTTAGACTATGATTTTCAAATTGATTTAAAATTTACTACTTGGAACCATAGTCAAAAGAAGTTACAAAACCAAAGAACTGTAGACAGAAAACAATTATATAAGCTTGTATATAAGGAGAGACTTTTTTTCTTCATAAATATCCCTCAGAAAAGACGGGCCTGAGTTATAGTCCAGGTCTAACAAAGACTGTAATGTTACCAGTGTTTTCTTGATTACTTTGTTTTGAACAACAAAACAATGTTTGGAAAGATATCTTGCCTTAAATTATCTCAATTAATTCTAGTTTGGATGCTTTTAGGGGTTTAGTGAGAAAAAATTAGAAAGTAAAAAAAAATTAACACAGATTTAGGAATTACTTCTAGATGGGCATAACCTCATAATTGTAAATATTGTATGTAATTCAGAGGTGTCTTCTCAGGACCACTTTAAAAATCAATACAATAAGTGGTTTCACAAATCACCTATAGTATATGCATGATTTTTTAAAAAAGAAATTATCCTCATTCATGAAAATGAAATTTATGACTTGGTTTAAAATTTCCAAAGGTTATATCATACAAGGTTTCTAAACTTGCAGCATCTCAAACAATATATGTAGAAATTGATAAAATTTGTTCTGGAAAATTCTATTAGATGACTCTAAAAGATGCTCCAGGAGTAATAAAGGCAATATGCCCAAAAGTCATGTGAAGGTTTTTTTGGAGAAAAAATGTTTCCATGAAATGATTTGGAGCACTATTTATTAAAAATATTGCTTAATATATGACTTAAAAAGATACATAGACACACTTCAACTCAATACTCATTCCTCCTTTGGGAATAAAATCCTAACTTCATTTAGATCAGTAACACATTCAGCATTTAATCATGCTTTTTCTAAACTGGTGATGTGCAAACTTGATGGTGAATTACAGTCACCTGGGGATAATTAGGGCCGTTTGACATAGGTATAAGGGTTGATCAGTTGATCAGAAGAAAATCCATAAACAGACCCACACATATAAAGTCACTTAAATGGGACTGTCCCAGATAAACCTGGATACGCATCCACCTTAATATAAGCAAGGCAAAACAAAATATAATGTTACTTACAATAGATTGTTTTATCCCAAACCTATCAAATCAATATTAATCTCAGCCTTGAGAGGAAGACATGGTATGAATAAAAGTTATTTCCTACATGCATTTCTCTATCAAATATTAAGTAGACTGGCCAGTGAAACTCTACACTCACTGCTCTATCCTGCAGAGGTAAGTGAAAAACAGTGGGAAGTTAAATCAAATGAGGATTCAGTTTGCCTTCATGGGCTAATGAGGTATTATTAAAGCAGTCTTAGGAACAAGGTGGTCCAGCTCTATTGCTTATGCACAAAACAGCTATTTAATAAAATCAAAATTTCTCCAAAATGAATCTCACATTGATTGTTAGATCAGAATTAGCCATTACCAATTTATAGAACCTGCTTTTCATCCTTTTTCTCTCCATCCCAATGTTCTGCAGGCTTAATAGAAAAAGGGTGCCATATAACATTTTCTTGGTGTTAGCTCCAAAACAGGAGTCACCAAAACTTAGATATAGTTTTCCCAAGTGAAGCCAGTAGTTTCACACTATCTGTGAGACCTGAATAATAGTCCATTACAAACAGGGAGAGCAGCATTCCCATTGGACACTGAGACCAGCAGCTGCCCAATGCCTAAAAATGCCTCTTGGGAATCAGCCTGGCCAAGGAGAGTATCTTCATGTTTATTTAGGCAGCTGTATCTAGAGACCTCAAGATCCCCCTCAGAGTTTCATTCTCTCCTTTCCAGCCAATAATGGATATAGCACTCTAATCTTGCTCTCTCAACACCCATATTTTCTTACTACCTACCCTTCTGGTCTTGAATACCTGGAACCCTGGTTGAGCCCTCAATTAACATCATCCATGACCTTTAGAACTTCCTGCCTTTTTAAGAAGCTTGCCAAGGGCAGTTGTCAGTGTTGACCCACCAACAAGAAAATACACATACCTAGATCTCTAAGTCTAGGGCAATAAGTATCTTTCATTCACACGATTCCAATCATCTTTACTGTAGCAAAAAAAAAAAAATTATCTCAACTTTTATAACCATAAAATCTACTATGACTCTGAAAATTCAGGGAAAAGAAGATTTGGGTTTGGGTCTCACTTATAATTATGTAGCATGTGTGGGTGGAGAATCCTCTTTCTTGCTCCCTTAACCATAGCAGATGACTCCTAGCAACTGGCAGGCAGGTAAGATATGAACTACTTTGAAGGGCATATACAGCTCTTTATGATCTGACCTCTATCCAACCATGCCTTTCAGCTGCAGCTACTCCTTGCCTTACATTTCACTGTTCAATAATGCAGAGTCACTGGTAGATTCTGGGAGCTCTTACAGGCCTTTATGCTTTTGGCTATGCTGTTTGCCCTGCTTTGAATGCCTCTCCATGCTTTTATCCACCTGCCCAACCCCTCTCAATGCTCCAAGGTTACCTTACCTACTCTCCTGGGAAGATATGTAGCCTTCCTGCCCGAGGATTTCACTTGGCCTAAGCCTTCATCAGAGTACATACCTGATGTCTACTACATTGTTCTTGTTTCTGGCTCTTCTATAAATTCTGTAAATAAAGGGAACTGTGTCTTGTGTCTTTCCAGCTCTGACTCTCCAAAAGATAGCAAAGTCCCTGGCATATTGTTAGGGCTCAAGTAAATATTTGTGGACCAATGGCCTCAAAGTAAGGTGAGTTGCATCAGTTCTCTTGTCCCCCCTGACCAGCTAGCAATGTCCCTGGAATACTACTGGGCACAATAAATATTTATTGACTGACAAAAAGAAAGGAAGATTAAAGATAGTTTGAAAAAGGTTTAAAATGAAACTTCTGTAAAAATGCATTATTGGTAGTTTGTCCTGCTTTGATTAGACTGTATATTATAGGATTTTTTTTAAAGGAGGCTAAAAAAGCCATTTATAGAAAGCAAAAGATATGATGAAGAGTATCTAATTATTAACTACCTTACAGATGCAAATGATTCAAAGTGTAAGTTCACAAAACCCAACAGATCAAACAACAAAGTAAAATAAATAAGATATTATAACAGAAGATGAGGTACTTAGAGTGGCGATCTATGCTACATGATTAGCACATGATTTTCTCTTTAATCGCCTAATGAAAGGTTGCAAAGTATTAAATGGAGAACACTAAAGGATTAAGATGGCCTTTGACACACACCTTGAAAACATTCTCTAAGCCTTCACTGCACATCTCAGCGTCAGATTTTCATAGATAAGAGGTGATGCCCATCAGATATGAATTGGTAGGCTTAAGCTTAAATTCCATTTGCAACAACTCCCTGTGTGGGATTTTCCAGCTGAGTCAGAAAAAAAAATGTATTCATTCTCAGATAATTTTACATTAAATGTATTAAGCCAAAAACTGAAGTGGCTTGGCCCTGCCTTAATACTTTGCACCTAAAACAATGACAGTAAATCTCTGGCAAAGATTTAAGCCTCAATTCCTCAGGCTTCTAATCCACTGTCCTTACAGTAATAAACTTCAAATGGGTAACACAAGAAGCATGAATAATTAGAGAGGGCATAGTTAATATTCTCAAACAGGCACATCAGAGAGATGGCACAGACTGCATTCTGTCAATAATACAAAAAAAAAATGAAGTTTAAGTTCTTCTGGTTATGGGACTCAATGGAGTTATATACACAGAAAAGCTGTTTCATCTTTGCTGCTTTAAACTGACATACACGAAGACATGATTTCAATAGAGGCTCAGATTTCAGATTATATGTGACTTAAAATGAGCTCTCCATTTATACTTTCTGTCAGTTAAAATAGGTTAGAGGATGCCACATCATTTCAGTCGCCTTCATAATTAATTTTGAAACTCTGCCGTCATTACCCATGTGTGATACTGGTTCCAGTCTTCATGCAGCTACAGGCAAAGTTTTCTTTCCAACTGCTTCCAATGATGGACAATTCCTTAACCCAGATGAGAATGTAATAAGGATGAGAAGTTGTAAATTCAAGATAAAGTGTTTTATTAGCCTAACTCCAAAATATTCAAAATTTCTTATCAGTAATTTCTAACTTCTCATGAGACCCCAAAATGAGGAACATTAGAAATAATTACATCTTCCAGTACTTTATTTTTTTCACAAATATAAGAACCTTTTTTAGAATGTCAATGACTATGAACATCTTTTTGGAAATTTGCTATTTCTAATAACTACTTCTATTTTAAATCAAACCCTCAAATTTTTCCATTATTATATTTCCTCAACTAAAAGACTATAATTGAAGATTTATACAACCAGAATATTTCATTCTGACATTGAAAAATATCCTTGAATCTCTTAGTATGGCATTTCCTAAAAAGGAATTTCAAAATTCCTTCTGGATTCTGAAAATTTAAAAAACTTTTTTGCTTTTTTCCCCTAATTTGTTTATTCCAAAAAGCTCCTGTTGAAACAAAAAGACTGTACCCTCTGAGAAGTAAATCTCTCAGTTTTACAATTCTTTTAGGAGGAATAGTCCTATACAGGCCCAAAATTAATCACCAGATGATTCCTTTTACAAGAGATTTAGTAAAGCTGATTCTTGAACACCGCCATCACTAGTGCTCTAATCAAATACCCACAGCCACATTCAAGTCATGTCCAACAGGAGATTAACTGGGGAGAATGAAGCTTGACACAGATTTCTTGGGTGTTTGATCTCTATAGACAGATTTGTTTCTGTTGGTTGATATTTCTTTAGTATCTGCTCAGAAAAACAATGTGTGACTTTCACCTAAGTGGAAGCCTTCCCATTGCCACCAGAAGGCCACAATTTAACAAGAGATCTGTTTACTTGGTCCCTAGAAACTTTGAGAGGGTGCAGCGGACATTGCTGTTGCCCACCCAAATCAGTCACCTCCTTTCTTTGGCAGGTTCTGTGTACCCACCCCCAAATGCTACATGCTTTGTTCCAAACCACTTGCACACACAGCCTTCTTTGCGGTTTTCAATGGGTCATTGGAGCTGCCCTCTCAGTATGGAGAGCTAGAGTGCTTGGGAAGTTACAACCCACAAGGACGGCCCATAGCCAGTAAAAGACTGGTGCAGGAGTGTAAAAGGAAAGCTCCCTTGCCTTAAGGTAGGATATATTCTGAAGTGCACTTATGCTCCAAAGCACCCCATGAGATGATGCTGAGGCTGGGACTTTCCCTGTAATGAAACCTTTTTTTGGCTTTTTCTCCATTCCTGACCTGCTCCCACCACACTTTGCCCTTCTGTCCTGGGATCTTTCACATCTCCAGGTCTGCTTCTTGGGCAGCCAAACTAACACAGAGAGCTGGTATAAATAAGACCTGTTCAGTCACCAAGAGGAAATGGAGTAAAAGAGGAAGAATGCCAATATTTACAGAGCATTTACTCTTTCCAGACCATGTTTTAAGCACTTTATACATTATTATCTCACTGGATCTTATCCAAAAGAAATGCATGCATCATTTGCATAATTCCAAGAAAATTCTAAAACTAAGGTGGAGAAACATATAAAAGTCAGAACAGTGAACCTCTGTCCTGTTGTCACCACTTCTGACCTAAGAAGAGTGTTCCTATTCTGCTCCGTTTTCAAAAATATTAAATATAAAGACATACGATGGCCAACAGGTACCTGAAAAGATGCTCCACATCATCAATCGTGAATGGAATGCAAATCAAAGCCATAACAAGATACCACCTCACACTTCTTAGAATGGCTATTATCAAAAAGACAAGAAATAAGTATTGGCGAGAATATAGAGAAAAGGAACCCTTGTGCTCTGTTGATGGGAATGTAAACTGTTACAACAACTATGAAAAACAGCAAGAAGGTTTCACAAAAATTTAAAAATAGAACTACTGTATGAATCAGCAATTCCACTTCTGGGTATTTACCCAAAAAAAACAAAAACACTAACTCAAAAAAAAAAAAAAAAGATATGCACCTCCTATATTCAATGCAGCATTATTAACATTAGCCAAGATATGAAAGCAATCTAGGTGTCCTTAGATGGATGAATGGATAAAGAAAATGTGGTATATATTACAGAATATTATTCAGCAATAAAAAAGAACAAAATCTTGCCATTTGCAACAACATGGGTGGACTCTGTGTGTATTATGCTGAGTAAAATAAAACAGGGAAAGAAATGCATATGATCTCACTTTTAGGTAAAATCTAAAAAAAGAAAGAAGGAAGGAAAGAAGAAAAGAAGGAAAGAAAGAAAAAAAGAAAGAAAGGCAACAAAAACTCATAGATATCAAGAATAGATTAGATTGGTGGTTGCAAGAAACAAAGGGTAGGGGATCCAAATGGGTGAAAGAGGTAAAAAGGTATAAATTTCCAGTTATATAATAAATAAGTCATATGAAACACGTAATTTGCAACATGGTGAAGAGAGTTAATAACACTGTATTGCAAAATTAAAAGTTGCTAAAAGAGTAGATCTTAAAAATTCTCATAATAGAAAAATAATTGTGACTGTATCATGATCATTTCACAATCTATACAAATTTCAAAACATTATGTTGTACATCAGAAACTAATGTGTTATATGTCAATTACACATCCAAAAAAAACAGTAATGTGCCAGCCCAGTGTGTGTGTGTGTGTGTGTGTGTGTGTGTGTGTGTGTGTGTGTGTGTAACCTCACTGCTGTGCAATAAGTCTTGGCAGCAACAAAAGGTTGAATGTGTGTGGGGGCAGTGTGTGTGTATATGTGTGAGGTAAATTGCCTAAGGTCATACATCATGTAAGTGGTGCCACTGGAATATAAATACTAGTCGGGCCAATTCCTGAATCAAAACTTCTATATACTATGCCATATAACTAAAACAAAACAAAACAAAAAGAAATATTAACTAAACAAACATTTTGACATAGTTTTTCTAAGGTTCCTTATGCAAAGACACCATCATTTCTCTGTAGGTAGGCCTGCTAGAAGAAATGTCAGGTTGAAAGGATGAGTTAACTAATCATTTTAAGCCTTAAGAAGAAAAAAGATATGACTCCTAGAAAAACCTGGAACAACCTGAAAACCAAATTAGACAATGTACATGGCCAAGGGTCAAGAAATAAGAAACCCTTGCATCTCAGCCCATGAACCCTGTTTAAAACTGATATTTTCCTGTGCCTCAGTTTATTCATCTGTTAAATGTATGTCCTTTTCTAGCAAGGTTGGGCACACTAAAGGTAAAAAGGGTACCCATCTTAGAATAAACATGACGTGCTCCTCTGGAAATTTACAACTTACACACATTACAAGCCATCTGAGTAAGAAAGTTCAGTTTTGATTCACTGATTATGTGGCCAAATAGTCCTGCTCCTTTGAAAAGCCACAATACAATGTCATCTTTGCTGGCTGCCTGAAAAATAGAGATTAAAGTCATTCAAGACCGAGGGATTTCATGAACATTACGATGGCTCTAAAGTGTAGAGAGGTTTGATTCAGCTTAGCCATTCAGAGCAACCAGGCAACTATTTCAGGAAGAAATGCACCCCTCCACACACACAAAATAAACAACTCTTGGCAAGCTAAAGAATAAAAGTATAGGAGAGATTCTCAGCAGGAAACATACACATACACACACACTGTATACAGTATTAAGTAAGAATTCAGTGCCTAGGCTCTATGGGATGAAAGTAATAACAATTTTTTTTTCTTTTTTTATCATTCATGCTGAATGAGAGCAACTATTCATCACCACACATCTTTGCATCTCTGTCTTGTGACTTGGGAGTAATTTCCATCACATGGTTGAATCTGGGTCAGCCTTGTGACTTGCTTGGACTCAGAGAATGTATTTGAAGCCATGATGTGTCAGTTCTAAGCACAGGCCTCAAGAATTCTTGCACGTTTCCATCCTTCCTCTTGAAACCATACCACTACTATTTCCATAAGCCTGACAAAGTCTGCAGGGAGATGAGAGCCCCGTGGTCCATTACTATCATAGTTTATAGTCAAGAAAACTCCAGAGCAGTGCTGCCTAGCTGACTAAGCAGTTAACCACAGATGTTTGAATGGGCCCAGATAAAACCAGAAGAAGCACCCAGCAGAGCCCAGCCCAGATTGCTGACTCATGGAATCCTGACTTAAATACATAGTTGTTGTTTTAAGCCACTATATTTGAGATGATTTCTTACACAGAAATAGATATCTGGTATACTCTTCTTTTGTTTTTAAATTTTCATAATGTTCAAAATTGACAATGTAATTACATCATTTTCTTGAGAACCATTCTTTTTATGTTACGTATGAATACTCATGTATAAAATGTCCAGTGAACATCATATTTGAGAAACAATACTGCATAGTATATAAAATCACAGGCTCTCAAGTGGAGCAGGCAGAATTTGAATCTGTCATCTCCCACTGACCTTGTGTAAGCTACCCCAACTTTTCTCATTTGTAAACCAGGAAAATAACACACAGTCCCTCATTTGGTTATTGTGAAAATTAAATAAATACACTGAAAGCTCTTAGAACAGTGCTTCACATGCAGCAAGCATGAAACACAAGTAAGCAGGGATGGTAAACAATAGCAAAGCTCTTCCCATCATACCAAACATGTATACTTCTAGATACCATCCTTTTGGTTCTTTTAGTTCTTACAGCATCCCTAAAATGTGGGTGGGTGGTTATAAATGTATATTCCTTTGACTTGGGCTCAGACCATTTAAATGACATAACCCTTGTTGCTGTTTATGAGTCCAAAACTCTCTCACTGATGTATAGTAAAGACATTGCCCAGCCAAAACCACAGACAGGATCGAATGAGTAAATTATGGCATATCGACCCCATGGACTATTAGGCCACCATAACATTCCACTAAACTTGAAGGGGTTTTCATGCAGTTTTACTGGAAGAATTAAACCAACATGCAAGAAAGTGTGTGTGATATACCATTTTTTGTAGAAGAGATAATGAAACCTATACTTATCTCTAAATGTACGTATGGGGGTGTATACACGTATTTATCTACCCACACACATATCTATTTGTCTGTCTGTCTGTCTGTCTGTCTGTCTATCTATCTACCTACCTACCTACCTACCTACCTATCTAACTGGATATATATATTTGTGCCTTATCGTGTGAATTTAAAGAAAATTACATAAGACATACAGTAGTTTGTGACAATAAGAGGATAAGTGAAACAGGGAGAAGAAAAAGGGAAAGTATCCCCTACAAAGATAAAAGCATACTAAAAACTCTACAAGTACGCATATATATCATCATAGTTTCAGGACTGATTGCATGGATATGTAGATATAAAAATTTTTTAAGTAGAAAATGCTTAAAATTGAAAAATTTTCTTTTTCAACACATCTGATATGATGTGATATAAAATATAAAAACACTATTACTTGTTCTACAGGCCAAAAAAGATAGTATCTCTCCTAAGCCACACTATTTTATTATTTTCACAGTAGAACTAATTTATTTATTTGCAATAAATACAGGGAAGTTAAAGCACCTTTGTATTTGTGTCAATATTTAAATTGCATCCATCTCCTCCCCAGTTTGGCCCAGGAACAACTTTTTGCACTGAAATTAGCCTTTTCTTTTCTCTGTGGAACTAGAAATAAGAACATAATTCACTGTGAATCATTTTGAGGCATACAACATTATTTCATATATTTGTTGAGCTATATAATATGCACGTGGTTAAGTAATCTACGTGCACAGTTGTATGAGTGTTTGTATGTATTCAGCCATGGAACCATCATCCAAATTGAAATCTAGAACATTTCCATATCACTCCAAAGTCCTCAGGTGCCACTTTCTAACACCACCTTCCCTAGGAGGAACGTGGATTACTATTCTGATCTCTGTCACCACAGATTAGTCTTACCTTTTCTTGGTATAAAAGAAATCACATTTACCTTTTGAACTTGGCTTCCTTTATTCAATATGACATTCACGAAATTTCATCCCTATTGTGGCATGTATTAATAGTTCATTCTAACAATGGGTTTATCCATCCTCTTACTGATAAACAGTTGAGTTGTTTGCAGTTTGAGGCTATTACAAATAAAAATATTAGTAACACTCTTATAACTGTTTACTGAAAAAACAAATATGTGCATTTCTCTTAGGCTTATACAATAGACACATGCATTGCTTTCATAAATACTAATAAACAGTTCTCCAAAGTGGTTCTAACATATTTACACTCCCACCAGAAATGTTTGAGAATTCCAGTTATCTACATCTATGCAAAATTTGGTATTGTTGGTCTTTTCAATTTTTGTCATTCTGGTGGGCATGCAACTTATCTTTACTCTAATTTAAAGTATATTTCATTATAAATTTGCTGTATTAATTTTTGCCATAAAAATTCTCTAATATAAAAAATATAAATCTGATCTTAATTAGTAAAAAACAGTTCTTTTAATTCTTCAAATATTAGAGAACTAATGCATGCGCCACATTAATTTTGAGACAATGCATAAAATGGTGAGAAAATTAAAATTATACTATACAAATACATTTAATAGTACACTACTTTTTGAGTACTAACTCACGTTTATTTTCAATTCTAAGAGAACAGCTAAAAACAATTATTATTAGCCTTTAGTATTTGATCTTATTACAAGTTTTGGGGAGGAAATTATTCTTGGTTTCTGATTGCACAGCCAAGTTACAAAGTATTCCTGTGTGCAATGCCCAGTCTTCATGAATAAAATGGAGTGGTTTTTAGAAATTAAAGTGATTGTAAATCAGATCTGGAGTTAAATAAAGTAACCAATACAAAGCATATGGCTTGTCTCCTTAAAGGTTCTATTTATATACACTGGATGACAACCATTAGGCAGTACATAGTTCCTTTAGCTGGAGTTATAGAGGACTAAAAATATATTTCCTGGCTTCCACCAGGAACTGGCGGAGTCTTAAAAAGGAGTCGTGGTTTGGCTAAAACACAGCCATTCTTTCAGACCAATATTTCCTGCCTCAGAGAATGGCTAGGTCCCATTAGTACAAGAGAAAGAACATTTATTCTTGTGTTTGAATATGTAATCTTTTTCCATTTTTATCTGTTGTCTAAGGCACACTTTGGGAATCATGGCCATCAGCCTAGGGCAGGCTTTAAAGCAGGTTCCATCATCAGTTTTATTCACAGTAAACACTGAACTTGTCTCTAAGGGGAAGGGCATTATTATCACTGTGTTTCAGCACAATATTAGGTCATGATATTTTTCAGGTATTTCAGTCTTAAATAACCATCTCATGACCTGACCTGACCCTAGGAAGTTCAGTGAAATACTGTTACAAGTAAGAGACAGCGTTCCCACAATGATGCAAAGTTGGATAAAAGGTTGTTGGCCATTGATTTTCCACATTTCCCAAAGCCCATCTCCCATCTCATCTCATTAAACTTCAAATTAACACGGATTCACATCTTACCCAATTCACTTTGCACACCCCAGTTTAACTGCCAGTATTTATATATCACAGTTAAATCTGAGACATTCCCCAAAACAGATGCATTATTTCTCCTCCAAATATTAGGTTCCTTCTTGCCTCCTCCTCCTCCTCCTCCTCCTTCTCCTCCTCCTTCTCCTCCTTCTCCTTTCTCTCCTCCTCCTCCTCTTAGTCGTCGCCTTCTTCTTCTTCTTCTTCTTCTTCTTCTTCTTCTTCTTCTTCTTCTTCTTCTTCTTCTTCTTCTTCTTCCTCCTCCTCCTCCTCCTCCTCCTCCCCCCCTCCTCCCCCCTCCTCTTCCCCTCCTCCTCCTTCTCCTCTTCCTTCTCCTCCTCCTCCTCCTTCTCCTTTTTTTAATCTCCCAAAGGCACACAACCTTTTCCTAATTTTTAGAGCTGGAAGGTACTTTTTCTTCATAACCAGTCAAGAAATCTTGCTTGTCCATTTTTCAAAGTATCTCTTGTCCCTTCCCCAATCATTATTCCTTTCTCATATCACTGTCTAGCTATTATGCCCTCATCTCTTAGGTCCCCTCTGAGCCTCAGTCTATCCACCATTTCAAATTTCTCTGCACCAAATCTTTTCATCTTTCAAACCTTTCTCTCTCAAGTAGAGAATGAAATGCATGTGTTTCCACTGGCCTTCAAGACAGTCCATAGTACGTCTAACAATACTGACCTCCACTTCTCTTGCTCCTGTGGTTCAAATACCAATCATCTTATTCTTAGAGAAGTTGTCTGTGCCACACTTTCAAAAGCTCTGCTTCCAGGCGAAGGTGAGCATCAAAGCCATTCTCATCATCACATCTAATAAGACTAGAGATGGATATCTGTCTGGCCTGTGGAATCTAGCATTGAGGTTCAGGGATGCTAGTGCATCAATTCTGTAGCAAGTGGCTACACACTAAGCATATCAAACAAGCCATTATGCAGAGATAAAAATATATGGAACAGGAATATCAAGAGATGTGGGGAACAGACATTAAGTTCTCTAGAGAGACAGAGGGAGTCATCTTAGCTCCGAGCTCCTAATTTCTGGCTGCTGTTCTTCATGAGGGCCCAGGGACTTTCTTGCCAAAGCCCTTTTTTGCAAAATTATACTGCCCAAAGCCAACTGGACAGGGCTCCGATCCTTGCATATAAATCTGAGTAAAGTGCATTTGAGCACCATGGCTGTCGTCATCTATATGTCTTTTTTCAGATTTCTCCCCCATCTTAAACACTACCTCCTCTCCCTCTTCATCTAACCCTTGGCCACGTTTTTGGATTTAGCTCAAACTTCACTTCTTCCAAGACATTCGCTCTGCTCTGACTTTTGCTGATTTCTGCCAAAGTGGGAGCCAAGATAGCAAAAAGAAGGAGGGAAGGCTTGGGATCCTCTGTACTTACTGGTCATATAATCCTCCCCTTTCTCAGCCTCCATTTCCTCATGCAGAAATGGAGTAAAATAAAACTTATCACATGAATTTCTTGGGAGCCTACATTAGATCATATATATATAAATGTCTAGCCCAGTTCCTTGACTCTACTCAGTTGAATATTTTATTGCATTTCTTGTATTTTTTGATTCATACAGAACTTTGCTTCAAAGACATATCAGTTATCCAGAAGTACATATGATGTCAGCCCAACTATCTCAGGATATAGGAGAGCTCGAGTGATGTGTTTTTCTAGGTCAAAAAGTGAAGAGAACCCAAATGAGGTTAACTGAATCCCTAGCCTGGACAACAGACATTTATGACCAATTTGAAATAAGGATATGGAAGGACTCGTGGAGAGTAAGCCCAAGCTCCATTAAAATATTTTTTTCTAGAAAGTAAAGTCTCAATTTTTCAAGTATATTACTTGTACTTCTGTTTCATCAACTTGCTCTGCATATTTCCAGAAATACATCAAGTGAAGAAATAAAGATGATTCTGTTGATAAGTTCATGAAAAATGAAGTTTCTAAACCAGGAGGATTTCAATTATATTAGAAAATACCCCAACCATAAAAATTTTAACAGATGGAAGATTACAGCATCACAAACCCAGGAAAATAAACCATACAAGTTAAGAATCTTGTGTTTATAATAATTTCTCATAACCCCTAAATTGATAACTATACTTCTGTTATTCATCAACTCATTGATTTAAATGACCAATTGGAACTGATTTTTGCAAAGTTGGTAAAGAATAGTAAAAATATAAACCAAATTTTTAAGGAGACTGGTTTAACATATATTATTTTCTTCTTTTATAAATTTGAAGGAAGTTTGGTATAAGCATTAGAAATCTATCAGGGAGACAGGACATCTGATTTCTATTCCTTAGATTTTATGCTATTTAGTAAACTATGTAATCTCTGCACCTCAAGTTCCTCATTCCTAAAATAAAAAGATTGCTGGTGGGAGTGAAAATTAGCATGATCCTTTTGGAGAGTAATTTGGCAATGCCTATTGAAGTGTAAAATGCATAGCCCCTCTGGTCCAGCATTTCCCTTCTCCATGTATCCCAGAGAAAGCCAGCACAAGGAAGTGTGTACGTTCCAATGTTACTAGTAATTGGGAAAATTTGAAAACTAGCCAAACGTCCATCCAAATGGAATGACATATGGGGTATTCATATGATGAAAGATTACATCAGATAAAAAATGTAAAGTAGCTCTACGCAAAGATATCTAAGACACATCATTAAATATAAAAAGCAAATTGCATAAAACATGGTGTGATTTATAAAACATACACTGAACAATACTGCACATTTTCTGCAGATATGTATATTTCCATGTCATTGTTCATGAAAAGTTTGGAAGGTTGCACAGAAAATTGACAACATAGTTAACTTGCATGATTATTTGGGAGACTGAAAAGTGTTGAAGGGAGCATGGACCTCATTTGTATTGTTTTTGGTTTTTACACAAAGATGTTGATGTGTTACAATTATAATTACAATTATTTTTTTTTAATTTGAGACATAGCCTAATCATTAAGTCTTTTCCCAGTTCTATGTTATTGAGAAAGTATGAATGATTTATTATTAGTAAATCTTAACTTATGTCTACTATCTTAACATATCTAAATTTAACTAATATCCCTTAGTCTACTATTTTGTAAAACCAGATATGATTTACAAGCAAATATTGAGAATTACTTATCATCTCAAAAGAAAGTAATAAATGTGAAATAGCTTTATAGATTTGTATAAATCCAAATCCTTAAAGCTGTGAGCAAGATAATTACCAGTCTCCAAGTCAGCATCAACGAAGAACCCATTTTATAGTACATTAGTGGCTCCAACACTGTGGCTCTTTGGAACTGAAAGAGCTAAAAGTATACTTGTTGTTGTTGCCAATTCTAATGTAAAATTCTAAAGCACAGAATAAAATGCTATTCTTTGTGTTTAATTAAAAAGATCTGCTATACGGCATATCTTTCTAAAGTGGTAACAAATAAACTCAGTATTCCATTCAATGTTCTTTTCTCAAGAGTTATCACAGAATATCCCTAGTTCAACTTTATCTTTTTTTTTTTCTTTCGAGTATTAGAAAGAGAAACAGAATCACAGAAAACACTACTGAAGCACTATTTGGTAAAATTAATATAATTTACCAGAGACACGACTGTATACTATATTTGCAATTTATCTCCAATTTATCCATGCCCATCACTGACCTATTTGCAAAAATCTCTAAGTTGGCTCCCTATTCCTTATATCTGATGATGACTTTATTATGAAAGTGTATAACTAGTACTGCCTTGCATAAGATGATTTAAAATTATTTCTATATCCACAATACGAAAGTTAATGAGAAAAATCTCATGGAAAGGCTCTGTAAAATCTCATGCAAGCGTTTATTGATGACTTTGAGCCTCTCCTGTTATTTTACATTCCAACCTGATTTTAAAGTGGATTCAATGACTTAACCACATTTCTCTTCTGGAAGGAGTGATTTCCTTGTTTACTTTCGTCTCTCAAACTAACTCTAAGAAATGGGCTATCTCTCTGTCTTCTAGAGCCAATCCTAGCCTTGTATATCCAATCCCTTTCTGCTTTCCTTAGTACTCTCTCTATTTAATTAATCATCCCTTCTTTCTCTTGTACCTCCAATTTCCCCCCTCTTCCCTGATTCTTTTTCCTCTACATAGAAACATGCTCAGGTTTCTTAAAATAGAAACAGAAGTCTTTTGATGATACCACACTTCGAACCCAGTCTTCCATTCTTCCTCAGGTGCTGGCTTCCATTTCCAGGCATCTGGATGTCTTCTCCTTCCCGTCTATGCAGTGGACTTCACCGTATTTACCCTTTTCTAAAAATACTTTTAGGCCCAATGGCCTTTCTCAGTTCCCGATGCCTTAGATCTCTCTATAACATTTGACCCAACATTCCCTGAAATTTTGTTCCATATCATTCTTCCTCTTTTGACCAGTTCACTGACTCCTGCTTCCACCTTTCCCCATTTACATGTCAATGTGAGTTCTTGTATATCTTCTGTCTTGTTTGTCACATTGAGCATATAAATGCATCCTTGCACCTCCTCTGTCTTGCTGTGCTGAAGAGTTCATCTACTCTGGGCAACCCATGGAGAAGAGGTAGAAGGGGCATTGTTCTTAATGTAGTTTACATGAGTGAGTTGCCCTGCGGCATAACTACAAGAATAGAAAGGGAAGTGCTTTCCCTGGAGTTGGAGTTGTCACCAGGAAACTCAACTTGCCTAGAATTCATGCCTTCACAGTGCTTCAGCTGACATTTTTGGCAACAGACTCCCACATCAGAATTATTGCTACTGACACATCTGATTCAAGGGACAATTTCATATTCCCAAATACCGGCTGGATATTTCCACTTGGGTAATTTGCCACCTCCTCAAATCATCTTACCTAAAATCAGTCTTACCTTGCCCATTCCCACCAACACTCTACAAGCCACCTTCTCTTCTAATATCCTCCTTGAGAGTACACATAATGACTTATTCATCCCTCTAATTCTTACAGGGGCCACCCTGAGTGTATAACTCATATGAAAGACATTTGGCTGAGTCTTTAGAACATTTTATTTTTTGAGAACAATTTTAAATCCTTAGAGAAGAGATAAATAATTGAATTCAAATCTGCCCATCTTTCAAAGGTCATTTTTAACTTGTATATTCTAAATCTTTCCTCAGTACATTACACAAGTTTTTTACAAATTAACAGGATTCATTTTAAAAGTTGTGCTTCATTGGTTTTGCAAAGAAAAGAACACTATTTGCATAGGAATAACTGTTGAAACTGGAATCCAATTTATGTAAATAGTTACCTAATTAATCCCATGGTTGGTGCCTAGTTTATGCTGTGGGTTCTATTTATGTCTACATCAGAGTTAATGAAAAACCTAGATTATCCAATTAAGTAGTAATGGAGAAACCAGTGAATAGAAATTTCTCTTAACTCGGAATTAATAAATGATTCTAATCACTCAATTTCTGATTTCTGTTTTTAAAAAACAAAATACGTCTCATAAAATGAAATATAATATGATTTTATTGTGATAAATTATGAAAGTTTGTATAGCTACTGTAGAAAAAGCTGCAGAACTTGAGGCAAGTACGAATAAGTAAATTAAAATCATTCATAATTCCACCACCCAGAGACAAATCATTGTTATTTTGGTGCTTATCTATATAGCTTCTAGGCATTTTCTCTTTAAAAAAAAAAAAGCATTTTTGTTCATTTTCCCTTGTAGTCTTCATATTTTTCTTGACAGTAGATCATAAACATTTTTATGCTTTAATCTGGCAATTAAAATTTTATCATTTTAGTGCCTTCACAGGTCATATATATCATAATTATTTAACTGTTTTCTTATTGTTTTAATATCGATAGTTTATTTTTCAATTTGTTATGCTATTATCAGTACCATAATAAACACCTTTGTAATTTCTGTCCATAATTTCTTTAGAAAATTCATTAAAAGTAAAACTGTTAGATCAAAGGACTTGAAGACTTTCACACGTTTTATAAATATGCCAAAAGCTACCCAGAAAACCTAACCAATTTAAATTCTCTCCAAAATAGCCCAGAGTGGTATTTACCTTCACTACTGACAAACACTCTATCTCTTAATTTTAGAAAAAGGGCAACTTTATGGATGAAATTAATTGTTTTTTAATTTGTTTTCTTTGGTTACTAGTAAGTTAATAATTTTCTTATATTTGCATGTCTTTTTTTTCTTTTTCATTGTGGTTAATTGAACATTCACAGTCCATTTTTCTGTTTTTCTCCCATACGAGGTACAGAACAAGGATTTAAATCTTCTAGATGTCATCTAGTTTGCTTTATTTTGTTTTGCCTTTTTATTTTGTCTTGTAATTTGTGGATTGTCTTATGTGAAAGTACTTTTTAATAATGCTGTCAAGTTTACTTTTAACTTTCCTCTCATAGATTTTGCCTCCTATCTAATAATCTACTTTTGTCCAATGAATTTAGTACCTTTATTATGTGTTTTTTTTTCTTTTTATAATAGTTATATGTGTTTATGAACTTTATATTCTGTTTTACTGATATGTTTCTTTCCATGTCAGTAAACTGCTATATTGGTTGTCTTATACTGTGTTTGAAATTTTGATAGGCAAAATTCCCTCTTAGTGTTTCTCAAGTACTTTAGTGTTTATTTCATTTTACTGAATAATGTTTACTAATACAAATGACAGTGAAACCCTTGGCTCCTTCTCAATTAAGGAAAATGCCTCAGAATATTACTATCCTGTATGATGTTGGCTGTCAGTTTGAGACAATATCTTACCATTCTTAATTTGTAAAATCTTTAAAAATTTTTTTAGAAATAGATGTTGAATTTTATTACATGTCTTTTCGTCACTTTACCAAATGAGGTCTTCCTCTGTGTAGGTAGTGATTATACTGAATAAATTTTCTAATATTAAACTATTCTTACATTTCAGGATCAACTGCTACTTTATTATGTTGCATTTATATTATATTGCTTGATTTTCTCTATAGGTACCTTCAATTGTATTCACTCAATAGAATAATTTTGCAGCATGGTTTAAAAATGAAATACATTATATGACCTAATAGAATATACTGCATACATTTTCATTTTCTCAAAACTCCCCATATATTTCTTCATAGTTAGAACAAAGGCTATACAATATTATCTTAGATAATGTTTTCTAAGAAAATTATATAGACAGCATATATACAGAAATGTCTGAAAACAACCCTTTAACCTAAAAAGAAGTTATACAAATTGGGCTGGGTAAAATGGCACTCCTTTGCTACCTTTTAGAGAAAATTACTTTTTAAAATTACCTCAGAAATCACTATGTCCAACACATAGTAAATGTCTGTCATTCTGAGCTCTCCAAATACAAATTCTAACAAAGGTGAAAATAAATTCTAACCACGTCATAAAGAAAAGGGGGTTAATCCAGTCAGCATTATGTTCTGGAAGATATTTGACATTGTGGTAAATAGAAACAGACACTCACTCATATTGTCTCTTGAGACACTGTAATCAGCCAAGAGGTCTATTTTTAGTAAAATGCTGTTTTTAATCTAGTAATCCACTATGCCAAACAATTTATCAATTGTTGCCAGATCCACAAAGTCAAAGCAAAGAAAATTGAGGCCCCAAAAATCCGGATTTTCAAACAAAAAATTTCATGTTCACTAGATCCTCCCACGACAATGAATGCAGTATGTCATTGAACAGGAGTAGCATTTGGAAGTATTATATCCGGCTCTAAGGACAGTATTTAATAGGATGTGGAAATTTTACAGTTGACCTTTAACGCAGTTGAGAAGGAAGAAGTTCAAAATGGGTAAAGTGTTACATTCCATTAGTGGCTGGAAATTGCAGGCAAGAATAAGCAAGGTGAACCCATGGCAAGATTTCAAATTCATGAATATGGCTAAACCAGTAACAACAATTTCTACAACTGTACACTGCCCATTTCTGGAACACTCCTACTTGTATATATTTTTTTAATCCTCTGGCTGCTCTCTCCTGCTCCTCGAAATGTAGCACTGGGTAAAATCACTTTGAAAAACTGTTTTGTGGTAACTATTAAAACTGGACATGTACATAGCCTATAACCAGTGGCGAGCTCCTAGAAGCTCATGAGTTGATTCTCCACTCATCTTTCAAGTATATGACTGCTTATAATAGCAATTTTACTCTGAGGTACATGCCCAAAAGACACGCTTTCATATGAGCAACACAGACATGCACTTTCTGGAAAATCCACAGCAACCCACTAATAATAGAATAAAACTGGAAACTATTCTAATGCCCATAAGGGTACCATGAATAAATGAATGTTGGAATATTCACATGATGGAATATGATAAATCCCTGAGAACTATAATTCTATGTGACAATATGAACGAATCTTAAAAACACCTTACTGCAAGAAGGAACATAGATAAAAAAAAAAAAAAGAGCACGTGTTGTATGTTTCCATTGATATAAAGTACAAAATGGGCACAGCTAATCTATGCTGTTAAAGTCAGATTTCCTTTGCAGGGAGGAACAGTAGCATCTGGAGGGGAACAGGACTAGGAAAGGAGCATAAAGTTGGGTGGGGTGTGAGAACTTCTAGGATGCTAGAACTATCCTATTTCTTGAACTGAATCTCAGAGTTACATGGGTATATCCAGGTTGTGAAAATTCACTGAGCTGCATACTCAGAAACTATATATTTTTCTAACTATATTTTATATTACAATTTAAAAAATTTTAAAAAATGAAACAACAAAGCTCAGCCAGGCATCAACATGTAAAACAGGTTTCCCCTACCTCAGATATCTGTCTACCTAACCAAACAGGGTGAGATTTTAAATAGACATGTAAACTATACAATGACTGGGATGGTTCCTGGTGTAAAGTACACCCTTACAACAAAAGTATTTATCCTCATCATCATTCTCTGACTCGCCTATTATCTGTTACCATATCACTTTGTATATTCATTCCTTACTGTACTATAATCATGTTTTTGCTTCATTGTATCCACAGGCACTAGAACAGAGTTGGTAATTGATAAATATTTGATGGGATTGAATAAAAATTTGTAACAAAGCTCTGTGACTAGCAGGGTCCCAGGTGACTTAGTGGTAGTCCTCTCAGTCCACCTAAATTACCATGAGATTGAGTTACAAAGGAAGCTAAAAGCATCTGCACGAGGCCAAGAGTGTGCTTGGGCAGAGGCAGGCATCCCTGGAGTGGGAGAGGGAACTTGCCTTTTGTAGTGATGAAATGTATAAACATTTCCTCAAGAAAGTGATTTTATTTCCTTTGGATCTTGAAGCAATACCTGCTCTCTCATGTTCACTGCAACATTCTCCACAATAACCAAAATATGGAAACAACCTAAATGTCCATTAGACGATGAATAAAGAAAATGTGTTTTACACATGCGCACGTGTGCACACACAGACACACACACACTTTATTTAGTTTAAAAAAAAAAGAAAATCCTGCCATTTGCAACAATGTTAATTAAACTGAAGGAGATTATGCTAAGTGAAATAAACCAGACACAGAAAGACAAATATCGCATGACCTCACTTATATGTGGAATCTAAGAAAAAAAAATCAACCAAACAAAAACAACCAAACTCAAAATAACAGGAGAGTAGAATAGTGGTTGCTAGAGGTTGCTAGAGGCTGAAAAGTAAGAGAAAAGTAAAGATTGAAAAAAGGAAGTAGAATTGTGGTTTCCAGGGGCTGGGGAGTTATTATTTAATGGGTACAGAGTTTCAGTTCTGCAAGATGAAAAGAGTTCTGGAAATGGATGATGATGTTGGTTGCACAACAATGTGAATGCACCTAATACCACTGAACTTAAGGTAAAGATAGTAAATTTTATGTTATGTGTATTTTACCAAACATACATTAATGTATACACATTTCCATTTGGAGCCTAGATCATGGCATTGTGGCAGTGTCACGATGCTATGGGAGGGTATCAGACCACACCTGCTGGGATCAAATGTGAGTTAAGCTCTAGGAAGACAGTGGCAAAGTGCTGAATTGACAGAGGGGAAAGGACTTAACCATTTTATTGTCATTCTGAAACAAGATAATTGCAATGCCTAAACAAGACAATTGCAATGCCTTGACAATAAGAGCTTTGCACAGACACATGAAAAACCTCTGGATAACATAAAGGACAAACATTATGATGTCCCGATTTTCAGAATGTGAAGACTGGGGATCAGTCCTCTGAGAGGATTTTAGCAAAAAAGGGCAAAGCAGAAAAGCAGCCCTTAAACCTGCTGCAGACCTGGATATAACTTCTGAGTCCTTTATACTTCGCTGGAGGAGTACTGTAGTGCTGAACTGGGTCACCATCCCATAACATTGCTCTAGTGCCAGGGAACTTCCTGGTGGGCAGCAGAGCAGTAGACTACAAAGCGTATGGCTTTCGGACCACGAGTTTCATAATCCTATGATTCCCCGTATTTCATTGGCTGTATATGACAGAGCCCCAAACTGTATGTTCTTTCATGACGCAAATAATATAAGGACCTAACAAAAGTGTCCACATGTTTATAAAATGAGGAGGCTGGGTGCATAATTTTTTAGGCTTCCTACAAATTCTAAAATCTTGTGCTGATCGTTGAAAAGCTGATAGATTTGGCAACTCTGGCTCATAGTCAAAATAAGAAAACTGAGCATTACAGGGAGGCTGTCACCTCTGATTCACTCACAACCTGTTTTCAGTTTCAGAGACTGATGATTTTGTAGATCATCCAACTAAACCAACTGACCATAGGAGACATATCTGACCAGTGATTTTCCTTTCTGTGGGATGTTTTCTCCTGCTCAGTGGGTTCACTCAGCAAATCAAATTAGACATCAGAACAAACTGATTACTGTGCAAAAAAGTAGAATGAAAGAAAGGAAGGGGAAAAGGAAGGAAGCAAGTAAAAAGACATCTCATCACAGATTTTTCAGACTTTTATGCAACATTTGTGCCCACACAGCACCAATTATTTGCAGAAACTGAAGTACTGTGGAATCAAAGTGTCTCATAGACCTTGAAGAGACTTGACTTATGAAATATACAGGTCTGAGGTAGTGGTTCTCAACCACTGGTGATATTGTCCCCCAGGCAACATTTGACAATATCTGGGGACATTTTTGGTGGTCACAACTAGGAGTTCATTGGCATTCAGTGGGCATAAGTCAGAAATGCTGCTAAACATCCTGTAATGTGTGTATAGGACAGCTACCTAGTTTCCCAACAAAGAATTTCCTGGCCCAAAATGTCAAGAGTGCTGAGGTTGAAAAATGCTGATCAAAAGGGAGAAAATAAATCAATAATAACAAAGAGCATAATGTGTGTGTGTGTGTGTGTGTGTGTGTGTACACATGTGCATGTGGGGGTGGGGTAGGGATGGTTTCTAGGAAAGCTTTTTGGAGCAGCTGATATATGAGACAAATTTTGACAGAGTTTAGCTGAAGAATACCAGGAGATAAGTAGGGAAGAGAGAAGGGAATAAATTGTGTTCAAGGCAAAGGAACAGCAGGTGTGAAGGCACACAGGAACTAAATTACATGATCTTCCCTATTACAGAGAAGGGTCAACCTGAAGCCGCATGGGATTTGAAGTTTGAGAAGGAGGCAGGGACTATATGACGCTGAACTCTAGATGCTAAACTAGAGCCTAGATCAGCACTGTCCAAAGTTTTTCAATGAGGAAAATATTCTATATCTGCACTGCCCAATATAGTAGCCACTAGCCACAAGTGACTATTAAGAACTTAATATGTGACTAGTGGGACTGAGGAAACAATTTTCTATTTTATTTATATGAAATTAATTTAAATTTAAATAGCCACAAGGAGCTAGTGCTGACCATTTTGGACAGAGTTGGTCTAGAAAGTTATAGAAAGAGTTGAGAGATGACTCATCAGATTTTGATTTTATATGACCCTGGAAACACTCTGTAGTAAGGCTTCTAAATTTAAAGTACATATGGACCATCTGGGAAACTTACTAAAATGTAGGTTCTGTTTCAATAGGTTTGAGCCCAAGATTGTATGTTTCTAACAATTTCCCATGTAAAACTAGTGCTCCTGGTCCAGGAACCATACTTTGAGTAGTAAGAATATACCACAGAACTTTCTACAATGCTAGAAATGTTCTATATCTGCAATGAAAGTGCAGTGACCACTAGCCATAAGCGGCTATTGAGCACATAAAATGTGGCTAATGCAACTGACAAAGTAAATTTTTAACGAATTTGATTAATTTCAGTTAATTTAAATTTAAATTTAAGAAGCCACATGGGCTAGTGGCTATAGCATCGGACTATGTATATTTAGAGTAGTGCCACACACAGTATAAGTTGTTTTACCAGCCCACAAGAAAGTAAGTGCAGAAAGTACGAAAAAAATATTTAGAAACTTTCATAACGAGTTGAGAGAGCAATTTCAGCTGTTTTTACATGTCTGTTTTTTCTTCATTTTTCTAATAATTCATTTGTATTTTGTTTTATAAATATATTGGTCTATGATGGATTGAGAAGAAAAATGGTTTTCTGCACTGAGCATTTGTGATGCACTGCCTAGAGGATGCAAATAGAAGGCATGAAATACTAGAAGGCCATTCCAGCAAACCCAGGTGGACAGTGGGGACAGAGAAGTATTAAAGGAACATAATGCACAAGATCTTGCAACTGAGTTAATGTTGTGTGGGTAGGAAGAGTGGTTACTTGTATCGGTAATCAATGCTGATCATTAAACTCAACATCTTCTTGCTGAGGCAGAAATATGGGCCAACTGTGATCCACCTGTTCTTCTATTTTTCATATTTTTTTAAGTCTCCCAACAGTTTGTCATTAGAGTAACACTTCACTCATAAGGGATGTAGCAAACTTAGATTTGTTCAAAATATTAGAAAACATTTAAGTAGAATTATCACTTTCACATATCTTTGTCATACACCATTAGACATACTTTGAGATAAGATCTGGAGTCATTCCAGCCTTATCCTTCTATTGATGTCATCCTTTGGAGTGGGCCCTTCCAGGAATTTTGTTAATCCCAAATATGTTATTTTAGTTTTTTGTGAGTGTTAAAGTCAAAGTGACTATGTTTGACTCTCATTCCTAAATCTTTAGAGCATGCTTCATTTGAGTGTTATGGTTACTACTTTTATTGCACATCTTCCAGCTTTCTTTGACTTGACTCCTAAACCCTAGATAATAAAATAATGTTCTTAAACTGTGGCAATATCGACCATAAACTAAAAAGCAATTTGAAATTGTGTGTGTAAGAGAGGAGAGAAGGCAGAATTAAGGATTTGCTGTTAGATAACTAAAATGTATTCACTAAGAATGATCTGGAGGCTTTCTCACATTATATTGTCTAGACCTGCACTTCCCAGTATGGTAACCAGTAGTTTTGAGATGTGGCTGGTTCAAATTGAGATATGTTATAAGCATAAATATATATACCAGAAATCAAAAAATCTACACTGACAAAAAAAAAAGAATGCAAACTACCTCAATAATTTTATATTGATTACATGTTGAAATGATAATATTTTAATATATTGGGTTAAATTAAAAATATTTTTAATAAGTTGTGCTTATTTCTTATTATTTTTTCACACTGTGGCAACTAGAATATCTAGCATTATCTATATAAATTGAAGGAAGGAACTGAATCAATCCTGGAACTGAAAAGCATAGAGTTTTGCAATAAGCCATAGACAAAGAAGTAGGAGGTTGTGATGTAAAGGAGACAGGGAGGAAAGAGCTAAAAGAGTCCTGGTAACTCTCCCAGGGAAAAGCCAGAAAATATGGGAAAAGTGCTCAACTATGATTCAAGGATTCTAAAACTGTTGTTACTGGTCCTCTACTTCTCTGCATGTGTGTAGTCTAAGCTCAGCTGTCACCATGACAGTGTGCTCAGTACGACCCAGGCACAATATAATGGCAAAGGGGAAAGGGGTGACTAGGCCTAAGGATGGCCTCACAGAGTGCAGCACGGTATGGAGAATGAAAAGAAAGCAGCAAGGAGTACACAAGTTCCAAGGAAAGCTACAGGATAATTGGACAGAAAAGGTCTGAAGTTGGGGCAAGGAGTCCATAGGAGGAGGTGAGCTTGTGACAAAAGACAGTGGTGAAGTGGTGAAGGTCATCAACAGGAGATATCAGGATGACCTCCAAAAGACAGAATTCGTGACCTCAGAAGATGTGGCTTGACATCAAAAAATATCAGCGCCCACAGTCAACCAGTGACCATCTTGTCATGGAAGGAACAAAAGTAAAACTCTTACACAGGTGACAGGTAAGAAAGCAGAAACTTAAGAATATCAAGTTACCTGAAGCTTTAAAATGGAAAAGACTAAGAGATATTTCATTAAAAATATCAAACGTGTGGGATTTTGTTTTTTATTTGTTTGTTTGTTTGTTTTGTGGTCAGGAATATTAGAAGCTTGAAAGTAAGATAGAATAGAAAAATCATTTGAATAAACACCTGATTGTGTCAGCATTACTGTTATATTCTTAAAGTCACTCTCTCCAGCCTCACTGGCAAAAGTGAGAATTTGAGGGCAAGAACACTGGCTTTCTTTATATATATCCTTTCGAGGAACATTCTGATGAATTTCTTCAGGCAAGTTGAGCTAAAACAGCCCATCGTGCTTGTTACTTTGTAGGCTAATCAAAGGAGTAAAACAGCAAAAAGATCAGGCTACAAGTTCACCTCCAAAGAGCTGGGATTTGAAGTATATCAAGACACAAGATGTCAGGAAATTAAAAGATTATGTCAATTATTATGATTCTAAGATATTTTAAACCCCAACAACAGATCTAATTTGAAAACATGCAGAATTTTTCTCTTTGTGTATGTCATAAAGAACTACACTCCCACTCACTCAAATATTCAGCAGGTAAAAATAGAACACAGTCCCTAATCTTACAAGTGGGCATTTAAAATGAGGTTTGTGCAAACTTTATTCAGATCCTCTTATGAACAAGCCAACTGGGAAAAAAATCACTTCTGAGACAATGGGGAAATGTTGATTCCTGACAGGATTCTTATACTATGCTTTTACTGTTAATTTTTTAGTTATGACAAAAAGAATTATTTTCTTGTCAAGATACATAATGAAATACTTATGGGTAAAATGATAGGATGTTTGGGGAAAATCATCCAATGCTTTGGGGGCCACAGGGAATTAGGTGGGTATTTTCATGAAAGAAAGTACTTACGAATCAACATGGTTTTAATGGGTGGAAAATACATTAGGGTTCATTATACTTCCTCTTCATTTGTGTATGTTTGAAATTTTCCATCATAAATGTTTTTTCAAATGAATATCACAAACAAGATACAGAGCTGAAGAAGCCAGACATAAGAAAGTGCACACTATATGATTTCATGTATAAAGTTAAAGAAAACAGGCAAAACCAATCAAATATGTGAGAAGTCAGGAGAGTGGTTACCCTTGGTGAAGACAGAAAATGAAGGAGGGAGCATATGGGTATTCTGGGCAGTACTGGGAATGTCTTATTTCTTGATGTGAACAATGGTTGCAAGGGTTTGTTCATTTTGCAAAAATTACTTTGAATTGTACACTTATTATGTGTTATGACTCCATAAAAAGTTTTTTTGATATATTGAGTGATGGTTACTATTAAATTCATTAATTTATACATTTATGGCTTATGTATTATATGTGTGGTGCCTACTGAATAAAAAAAGATTTTAAAACATAGTGTCAAATGTCTGATTCCAGCAACACCATTATGAAAACAACATAGCCTAGAAATTATTAGTCATAAACAAAATGCTTTCATTTTCTGGTCCTGTCTATTCCTAGTAACTGCATTTACGAAGACACACTGGGTGCTGGTTGACTCTCTAACTCCCTAATCCACCTTAAAAGATATATACAATCATTTCTAATTTATAAAAAAGAAATTTGTGGCTCAATGAATTAAGTGACTTGCTCAAAGCCACAGAGTTAATCAACCAAGATTCAAACCCACATCTACCTGGCTCAGAAGTCCATGTGACTATTTTCATTTCACCGTGATGATTTCCAAAACAAGGATCCAACAAATGTGCAAATTATGTTGCATGTTTATTCTACATTAAGCAGGCCATTTGTTTAAATTTTGGTTTCTGCTTTTAACCAAAATAACTCAAAATGAAAACAATTTGAGATTGTAAGCAATGGTTCACTTTTAAAAATTCAATTAACCTCACCCATGCCAAATCTCACTATAATTTACCTACTGATTCTATTCCTCTCATGCTTTCTAGAGCTTAATTGCCTTACTTTAGGAGTGATGTTATTTCCCCCGCCTGAATTTAAGGTATATTTTATTCTGAAGAATGAGAGTTCTTTAAATCAGGCTAGGAAAAGTCATTTTCAAACTATTAACACAATCTCCTTCCTTGAAGGAGAGGTTTAATCTACATGCATGTGTTTGAACTGAGTCACTGTTAAAAATGTATGATCTCTCTGAATTCTACAAGTATTTGGCTGGATGTTTATATACCCAGAATATATTCCTTTCCCATGGAATTTAACCAAGACTTTATGCCCTGGGAAATGAGGAGACCTGGACTTAATTCAACAAAAGCAAATGTGCACAGTAAAACAAGTTTAATGCTCAGCTGCTAAATTTTGAAAGTTGATTACAATCAATAGTAAGCAATCTTTCTTCTATTTTATTAAGAAAAAGAAAAAAGAAAGAAAGATTAAAGGGTCAGTGTTGGGTCTCTACCAAGCCTTTAGGCTTGACTGTTCAATTTGAGTTCCTCCAAATGGCTCACTTCTAGAATATTTGCCAATATGATTGTAAGAATGAGTCTTTAAGTCTTGCTCAGGACCAAGAGGTCTTACAGTCTGTTCTAAATAGAGCTGCGAGACAATGTAAATGTTCAAAGAAGACTTGGGTTTGGGCAATTTATTTGAAAAACAAATTCCCTATAAGGACAATAATTCTTAGAACTGCACTATGGTTTCTATAGTAGAAGTGTAACCAAGTCCTTATGTGGGACCTAAATAAGAAAGCTTAATGATGCTGGAGCAGAAGAGAATTTTATTTAAAAGAGGCACTACTCAGGGCTACAGTAAGGTCAGAATATTAACCTATCATTGGAAGCTTGATTATTGGAATTGGACAAAGCTGTTTGATTTGGAATAGTCAACAAATATATATATATATAATCACTCATGAGTAAAATGGTGCTTTAGCTAATCAAACACAATAGCCATGGTGGATTTACATATAGGCCTAATCACACATACTTGTTGGATACTTGAACAGTATTTTCTTAAACAAATAATTCGTATGAAATGAAAATAGTGAAAGGATTGGGTTTCTTTCACAGAGAATGCTAATGTAACCAAGACTGAAAGCCAATTATTTGTAACTGCTTATAATATTGAAGATGCATGTTAAATAAAGTGATTAAAAATAATGTAAAGTGGGACAAATAAAAAAAAAAATGTCTAGCATACAAGTACCTGGAGTCCCAGAAAGAGAGAAGAGTGGAAAAGGAGATATTTAAATAATAATGGACAAATTTTTACAAAATTGGTGAAAGATATAAATTTACGGATTGAAGAAGCTCAGCAAAATCTAAATAGAATATAAAGAAAAACATACCTAGACTCACCTTGTACGAGTGCTAAAAACCAAAATACAAATGAAAAACAAAATACAAAAAATCTTGAGAACCAGTAGAGTAAAACAAGATATTACCAATAGGCAAATGATGATTTAAATAAAGGCTATGGGAATAGGAAGTGGACAAACATCTTTCAAGTACTGAAAAAAAACAAATATGTCACTGTAGAATTCTATATCCAGAAAAAATAGTCAAGAATAAAGGTAAGGAGCTTCCAGTCAAGATGAGGGAGTAGGTAAACGCTATGCTTGCCTCCTTTCACATGTACATCAAAATTATAACTAAATTGCAAAACAACCATCATTGGGAGTCACCTGAAGTCTAGCTGAACAAAAATCCTACAACTCGGTACACACAGAAGAGGCCGTCTTAAGACTGGTAGGCTCCCACAGAGAAGTGCTGGCAGAGGGCACTGTTCCTTTGTTGAGCCTTCCTCCACCAGGCTTGCAGACCCAGATGGGTACCATGTCTGAGTCTGCCAACATAGCTAACACCGGTAGCCCCACCCCAGTGATTCCCTGAGGCTCTGCCCCGCTCCCCCAACCTGCAAGCCACCTAAGCTGGGTCCAGTGGATTTTCCATACAAACGACCTGTCTTGGCTCACGTCGCAGACTTTCCTAAAATCTCTTAAAGGTTCACAACATCTAAATAAGCAGCATCTGGTCTCAGTGTGCCCCACGCTGCTTGCTGAGCAGCCCCAAGCCTAGCAGTAGCAGCAGCTGGCCTCAGTTTGAGGCTTGGCCTCTCAAGGCACTTCCAAGCCCAGCTTGGGTGGCAGCCATCTGTGAATTGCCTCGTGGCTCATGCCAGGTAGCCCCAGGCAAGGCACAGACTGCAGCTGAACATGGCCTGTGGTAGGGCCCCTACCAGGAGGCTCTGGCCTACATGCCCGGTGGCCAGCTTCGGTCCAAAGAGTAGCACAGCCTTGCTAAAGCGAATCCTGCTTTATAGGGTCAGCCCCTGCACAACAGGTCCTCCACTGGTCATGGCCAGTTATCACAACCAATCAGCCCAAGGTCAGTCCCCCCCTCCCTCCCACTGACAAGCAAACAGCAACCAAAGCTTAACTACAAAAGAGAAGCACACACAACCTGAAGAAGGACCCAGTATCCCACTTCTGGGTATTTGAGTGAAGAAAACGAGAACACTACTTTGAAGGGACATATGAATCCACGTGTTCATTGCAGCGTTATTCACAGTTGCCAAGATATTGAGGCATCCTGAATTTCCATCAATGGATAAATGGATAAAGTGAGGTAGGGTGTGTGTGTGTGTGTGTGTAACAGAATATTACTCAGCCATAAAAAAGAATGAAATCTTGCCATCTGCAACAATATGGATGGACTTAGAGGGTGATGAATGGAGTACATCAGACAGAGAAAGACAAATGTCACATATGAAACCTAGAGAACAGGACAAACAAACAGAAACAAGCTCATAGATACAGAGAACATTTTGATGGTTGTCAGATTGCGGGGTGGGGTAAAGGTTAAGGGGGGAGGGGATTAAGAGATACAAATTGGCAGTTACAAAATAGTCATGGAGATACTGAGTATAGCATGGGGAATATAGTCAGTAGTATTGTGATAACTATGAATGGTGCCAAATGGGTACTGGATTTATCAGGGTGATCACTTCCTAAGTTATATAAATGTCTAATCACTTTTCTACACCAGAAACTAATATAGTATTCAATGTCAACTATAATTGAAAACAAAATATTTTTTTAAAAAAAGAATGGAGGTAAAATAGACATTTCAAAGCTTAAAAATAAGATAACTTTTCTCCAGCAGAACTTTACCACAGGAAATTCTTTAGGCTGAAGGGAAATGATACACTATAGAATCTTGAATCTTCAGGAATAAATAAAAAGCACTATAAGTGGTCAATATATGGGTAAAAAAATTTTTAATATGGTTTTCCTCTTAATTTCCGTAAAATACATAATAACTGTTAAGGCAAAATTATAACACTGTCTTGTAGGGTTCCACATGCCAACTATGGAATCAAGAATAAGGTAAATGGGCCTATGTGGATGATTCTGTATGACATGGTACGGTAGTAATTTTGTTTTGATAATAAACTTTTCATAATAAACTGGAAAATAATGGTAAGCTTAGCCTAAATTTCAAGATATTTGATCTTTTTGCTTCAATTTATTTTAACAAACTATGAAAGCAGGTGTTTGGGGAGTATAGTTAAATATATAGGCCTATGCAATATAAAATTTTCAGGTCTTTTTTAATATTGAAACTGTGAATTTTAACTTTGACCTTGAATTTCTCTGACAGTTTCTCCTAATACTTATTTTGTTAATGCGTTTGGGTTGCTATTTAAGATTTTAAATCAGATGAAGAACCATTCATTAATCAGGGACAGGAGAACCCAACCTGAGCTTACAGAGGGCGATGATAGTATGTGAGCATGGTCTGACCCACTCTTTCAATCAAACTCACTGACAACAAACCAACCTGGAACCTTCCCATGATAACTGACATTTAAAACTATGCTTTTATTTTGAAACATAAACCAAGTCTACAAAAAAACTGCAAGGCTCAAGGACTTTTTCAAACTTCTTGAAACTTTTCATTTCTGGCTTCTCATTAAAAGTGGCAAAAGTTTGCAGTTGTTTTTAAAAAAAAAACACATACACACACACACACACACATATGAAAAGATTCATACAACTGGAAGTCACCCGAGTGAAGTTAATTGACCAGTTCTAGTTATCCTCATCATGACAAAGGAGAATTCAGATGCTTTTGGGAGGAAGTGATCAAGAATCCTAAATCAAAATGGAAAATGTCATTTGTCTTAATGTTCTTCACTTAAAAGCTGGTGAAGTAGAACTATCTGGAATTGAATTATTGTTTCTCCAATTATCTAGTCTTTATAGTCTATAGTAATAGCCAGTAACTTTTAGAAGTATCATTCTAAGTTACGTGTGTGTGTGTATACATACATACATATATGTGTGTGTGTGTGTGTGTGTGTATGTATGTATGTATGTATGTATGTATGTATGTATTCCAAGCTACATAAATTACCCCATTTACTTCTCAGATCAATGAATAGGATACAAGACATTACTACAGGGAATTTCTGTGAGGTGGAGTGTGACCGAGCTCCCAGGGAAAATGAAACCCAGATCCCACCTATGTCTGTCTCAAAAGCCCATGTTTTCACATCTTATGCTACCTGCTTCTCTTTCCATAAAGAAGGTCTGACCACTGGTCATGATGCCAGGACACCAGGCAAGTGTTTAGAAGTACCATTTCACCTCTGACCTTGTCTCTTTCTTCACAAGAGGAAAAAACAATCACCCTTTGTGTTAGTTTCCTAGGGCTGTTGTAACAAAGTACTACACCCCGGATGACCTTAAACAACACAAGTTAATTCTCTTACAGTTCCAGAAGCTAGTGGTCCATACTCAAAGTGTCAGCAGGGTCATACTGCTTTGAAGGCCCTAGGGAAGAATCCTTCTTTGGCCCTTCTTAGCTTCTGGTGGTCTTTAGAAATCCTTGACATTCTTGGCTTGTAGCTGTATCATGCCAATCTTTGCCTCCATCTTCACATGGCCTTCGTCTCTGTGTTTCTCTGCATGTCTTCTCTTCTTATAAGGACACCAGTCATTGGATTTAGGACCCATCCTAATCCAGTATGAGCTGATCTTAACTGATTACATCTGCTAAAACCATATTTCTAAATAAGGCTACATTCTGAGGTTCCAGGTAGACATGAATTTTGAATGGGACATGATTCATGCCAGGACACTCTTGTGGATATACCATTCCTCTCTGAATAAACCCAAATCCAATTCTATACTTTTTGTGGGAACCTTTAAGGCTTGCATTTGGTCTGAGCTTTGTGGATTTCAAATGCTTTTATTTTAACTTCTTTCTTTTGATCTGGTCAAGAATTATTAATCTCAGTTTTTCAATGATGAAACCTAGATTTTAAGTCACTTATGCAAGTTCAAAACTCAGTTTTGTCACAAAGCTCGAAGTGGAACCTAGAATGCATGACTTTAACTTAGTTTATTTTCCCCCAAACCCAACAGCCCCCACACAAGTGTTTATTCATTCATCAAAGATATACTGCGTTCTTATTCTATGCCTGGCATTCTTACAGTTACCAGATGCACAAAGGTGTTCTAAATTAACACCCTGTCTGCAAATAGTTTGCAACCCAGAAGAAAAAAATCTCTTGCAAAACGCTCACATTGTTTAAGTTATCCATATATACTTATTAGAAATAAGTATGTACCAAACTTGTGCAAGAGTGAATTTTTAACTTATAACAATTCAAATTCTTATTTATCCCTCTAATAATGTCACTCTAATGTACAGAGGGAAAGGGTCAAGGAATAAACACGCTTGTGTTAGCGACTGAGCTTAACTCCAGAAGCATGTGAGTATGTGAATGAGTTTGGACATAAACTTGATGTTGGTTTAGGTATGGTGACTGCTCTCCATCAGAAAGACATTAACTTCTACCTTGTTTATAAAGGTTTAAAGAGAATCATCAATGTCTTACATAAATCAACAGAGTTTGGCAAGCTAATAATAATGTGACAATTTGTGCCCATTTAACAAATACCTTCCTCATGGACAGCTGCCACTGTCCAACCTCCAAGTGCCCAGGCCTCTATACTTCCGACTAAAACTTATTCCAGGACATGTGCTTGTTCTAATGGTTACTACCCATATCTGTCCCAACTCTGCCACTAACAAATATTTGTATTAAAATAAAATTCATTAATTACATAACCTATCCATCCACTGATATGTCTTAAAACCAACATAATGTACTAATTGTTATATAAGGAAATAAAAGTAATTTACTCTAAAAGCAGATTCATTTCTATATATCAGACCTTGGCCAAAACTTCACTAAAAGACGTGGGAAGTCCTTGGACTTTTGTACAAACAAGGAGAACCACAGTGAGTGTAACATGCTAACAGAGGTACATGACATGGGGACTCATATGCTGCAATTGGTGTTGCATTAGTGACATTCTGAAATGGTGACTACTTCTTGGTAATGCTCTGAACAAAACAAAATACAATCATTGTTTAATTTACAAAGCAACTGCAGCCTGATAAATTCAGTGATTAATAAAAATCTGAAACACTTAACTCTTGCAATTACACATAAGATGGAGTTATAGGGAGCTTCAGATTTTTAACCTGTTTTTCAACTAAGAAATTTGAAACTTATGCAGGATGTGCTACCCTCTCCTACCACATTCTCCAATCAAGGGAACAACCAAAGCCCCACAAAATTCTAAAACATTCAGTAGTCCTCCCTTATCCACAGAGGATATGGTCCAAGACCCCCCAGTAGATGCCTGAAACCACAGATAGTACCTAACCTTACATATACTATGTTTCTTGCTATACATACATACCTATGATAAAGTTTAATTTACAAATTAGGTAAAGTAAGAGATTAACAATTATGACTAATAAAATAGAATAACAACATAATAACTATAATAAAATTTACGTGAATATAGTCTCTCTCTCAAAATATCTTATTGCACTGCACTCACCATTTCACTTAAAAGAGGCAGTTCACTTTACAGCTTCTCTTTGGCATATCTGAATTGCCAACATTACTACTCCTGCACTTTGAGGCCATTAGTAAGTAAAATAAAAGTTACTTGAACACAAGCACTATGATACCACGAAACTCGATTTGATAACCAAGTGGGCTACTAAGTGACTAATGGTCAGGTTATGTACAGCATAGATATGCTAAACAAAGGGATGATTCACATTCTAGGCAGGACAGAGCGGGACTCATGAGACTTAATCATACCTCTCAGAATGACATACAATTTAACATAGATGAATTATTTATTTCTGGAATTTTCCATTTAATATTTTCAGACCACAGCTGACCACAGGTAACTGAAAATGCAGAAAGGAAAACCTTAAATAAGGAGGAGATTATTGTATTCTATGGAGTAACACTATCCCCTTTGAGACTCACTAGATCATGTTCTCTGTTCTCTATTATATTCTGTATTTTGTCTAACTATTTTTATTTATTAATACTTATTTAGTGCTTGCTACATACCAAGATATCTTGTAATATTAACTCATTAAACTGTCAAAACAATTCCATGAAGTAGGCGTTATTATTATTATTATTCCTAGTTTACGTAAGAGGAAACAGACTAAAATCTTGCCCAAGACCATAAAGATAAAAGCTGGGACTTGAACCCAGGCAGTAGGGCTGTAGAATCAACACTCTACCCTGGACAATGCTTTTTACTTTTAATGCACATAGAGATGCCCATCCTTAATGTTCTCCCAGAGGATGCAGATGATCCTCATCTATGCATTAGACTTAAAATAGCAAGGTACCACACTACATTCTCCACTGATGGAAACATGGACCACACCTACCACACAAAGCCTTGGGTACACAATGAAAAGCAATCTAAATATTGTTGAATAGAGGGATGAATACATGTGAATTAAAAATTCAGTTCAGCAGTCAGCCCAACCCTTTCAAACTCTCCTCAGGAACTTTAGTTCTATGCATCATACTCCTGGCAGACTATTCCATAGCTCCACCCATCTCTCCATCTGAAAATTTCTCTGTACTGTTATCTTTCTCTCTGCCCTCTCTCCATCCTCAGGGGGAGATTGCATGCTCCAACTTTTATCATTTTTCTTTCTTCTTCACTCGATCCCTTTGTCTCCTCTGAACATTCTTCATGGTCAATAAATCAATCAGCTTAGCTTTTTCTTCAACTCTATCATCTCCTAACACTCCTATCCTCTCTCTTCACCCCCACCTGCTATGGAGAACCTATCCTGACACTAACTCCAGACTCCTCATATGTTTGGGTGTCTTTATTAGGAATTAAATAACGCACTTTGGCTTCTGTGTCAAGGTTCCAGGTACTTTTTAAAAATATGTATGGATAAGGGATGTGTTCTAGGAATGACTGGTAACATTGTCATCTTCAGTAAAGTGTATTTAAAGCAGGAGTTGGCAGAGGTACACCAAGGCTTCACTTTAGCCACTCACCCTCACCTAGACTGAAATCACATACAGAAAAAGAGTTAATTTAAGTACCTCGGTGAGAGTCATGTGGAGGACACATTTAAGGGACTGTCTCCAGAGAGGCAGGAAGACAGGAGGCTCTATTACTTACTGTGTCATGTCAGAGAAACAGGTTGACATTACCATTTTTTTTATTTCTGTTGTTGTTTTTCAGACTTTTGAATGTTCCAAAACGTTCTCTAAGTACTTAGGTTTCTATATAGCCATCATAAGTGGTAAACACTTTTTGTGTCACGTATAGTGAAGGAAATAGTTTGAAATTGTCACTCTTATACGTTCTCATTTTTTGGTGGTTCTGTAATTTATGTTGAAATGTGAGCATTTGTGAGGCACTTTCTTTGACTCCTTTCAGGGCAAGGATCTTCTACTTCCCAGAAAACTACCTTGATCTGGGTAGACACCATAAATCTTAATCAGATTTCTACTTCTCCTTAAATAAACCCACTTTCCATCTTTACTCAGGATTGCATTTTCAACCTCAAATTTATCTCTAAATTCTTTCACTGTTTTAGAAGTTTTACTCAAACTGTGGTGACCGAAACAGAACACTACAAACTTCGCTTTGGCTTTTTGGAAGGGAACTTAGTGATTCTAGCTGTAGACCAAGATTCCTGTTTGTTTCAAGTTTCAGGAGTAAATCTTGCAGCCTAGAACTCAATCTGAGATCCACAATGCCTTTAGATCCGTATTTGTTCTCTGTATTCTTTCTCTAACTTCAAATTCCACATTGCTCAATAGCTTTGCTACATTCATTCTGTGACTAGAAGTCCATATACAAAGTATGGTGGGAGCTTTTTTAATTCCATTATAAAGGCTCCCTAAGTAAAAAAACTTGCAGTTTACATAAAACTTTGCCAAGAACCCCAAATATGGCAGCTCTTCAACTGTGAGAGCCTTCCAGTTTTTCTGAACTTATGTCCCCATGTCCCATAATCATGTAAAATGTCAAAAGGATCTTAAAATATCAGCTAATTTTAACAAACTCCTCAAAATCACATAAATAGATTTTTTTAAGTAAAAAGTATTTTAAAAAGTAAAGAAAGCCCAATACTAGATTCTTGAGTTGTTAGGGGATTATCAAATTAACTCTGCATAAAATAGGTATCTCCCTTATTCATGGTGTGTGTACTGCTCCCTTCTGTGAATTAAATGTATATATACACATGTGTAAGTGTATACATACATATATCATTTTAAATATAGTAGATTATCTATTTTTTTTTGCCTCATTTTACTTTTTAAAGATCTTTGGGCTGTCTTCCAGTGTTGATCATTTTGTTCCAGTTTTGGATCTGAGCCCAGAGTACTTGCTCTATATAACCAAAACAATGCCATGGTCACAGAGTGTCCAATGAATTCAAGTTTGTCAAAGAGACCGAAAGTTCTTAATGTTCACAACCCAGCCTTAGCCTCAAACTGGACTTTTGATGAAGAATTCCAAACAGATAGCATAATCTAGGGTTATAGTGCTGGACAGGGCAGGGAGTGAACTGTAAGCTATATGAAGGGGAAAAACTGGCTTTCACTACTTTATGAAAACAGGCTATGGCTCCTGATTGGCTGTAATTCAAAGCTATTCTGTGTCCTGCTGTGCGATATGACTTTGTCTTATCCCTAATCCCTCAACAAATAACAAAATTGCTCCCCAAACAAAGTAGCTTCAAAGTCATCCAGAAATTGGTTTTTCCCCCTCTGTTAGCTATTTAAGTTTTCGGGATTTTATGGCCTTTGAGATTAACAAATTGATTCAGAAATGTAAGAAGAGGATATATCCAAGTGGATGCATCCTGTGGCTTGTCTTTTATTTATTATTAGGTGGGAGGAAAAAGGGTTGATGGGAGCTTTCAGGAGGCCAAGAGATCAGAAAAATAAAATAATCTTCTAAGTGGCCTCAGACTCACATGGTAAACACACAGCTTCTGCATTAGGCCCAGCTACATAAATCTATCTCAGTCCTGAAGAAACTGGTGTAGGGTTGGGAAGGAACAGACTTTTCAACCCATAGCACACAAAGGGATTATATGATGGGAGACATATTTTAGCAATAACAGAACCATTTTCAAATTAGGTTATTTTTTGCCATAGACTTAGCAGCTCCACAGATACAATCTTCAAGCAAGAGAATGTAAAATCTCCCAAATAATTCAGAAATAGGGTCTGGGCCCTTTATGTATCTGAAAGGAAAAAGAGAAAGTTAAATAAGACATTATCCACAATCCCAATCCCTGTGTAATTGCTTAATGGGGAACTCAAAGGCCACATCAGAGAATATTATCATATGAAAAAGAAATGAGGCCATATTAGTCCTCGAAAGGAAAGACATTAGTCCTAAGTGGAGAGAATGCATGGCTGTAAAAATGTAGCAGTAGGCATATTTCAGTAGCTTTTTAATGAATGAAGATACAGCTACTTTCATCTACACATATTGGACCCATTTCCACTGAGTCATTATATTTGTGCATCATCCCCAAAGCTGAAACATTACACTAAAACTGCTCTTTAATACAGTTCCTTCTGTATTCACAGGTCTCTTTCCTCAGTTGGGAAATGCACATGCACTCCTGCCATTGTCTCCATAACATCTTTGTAATCACCTTTGTTTAACTTTTGCTTTTTAGTAGCCTTAATCAGGAGGATTTTAAAAACACATTTACTATTGTCCTTGCTTTGGTCCAGTAGTTAATTATATTACATGAACAGTGTTCACTGTGGATACGAAACTGGATGAGGACTCTCTGCCCTGCAGGAAAGTTACTTTATTAGCATTTCCTTGCTGAACTCTGGAAGATAACTGCATTGTTGAACAGAACTACCTCAGAAAGAATTAGGAACTATCTGCTTAGGTGGGAAGATATGTAAGAGACTAACTTTTTAAAGTCTAAGCATTCTTTTCATATTTTATTACAATTTACATTAATGCAAATTTAATCATGTTACGTGCCTGAAGGTACACACACTCCAACCACCTATACTTCCCCCTTTGCTTAAATTCTCCTACTGCATTAAGATGGATTCAAATCTGGCCAACAGGGCAGGCTTTATCCAAGCTCCTTTTCTAGCTTTACCTTTCACCAAACTTCTTGTATTCTGGGCTCAGCCGATGGCCTCCTTTAAGCTCCTCAAACTTGCTTTGCTACCTCCTGCCACAGAGCCTTTGCATGTTCAGTCTCCTCTGATTAAAAAGTTCTTTTCCCCAGGCCACTTACTGCCCCCACTGGTTGGGCAACTAGTTCTTCCTCACCTTCAGAGCTAAAATCATCATTACCCAGTGAGCTCTTCCTTGCCAGCCACCACCATCAGACCAAGCCAGATCCTTCTGAATTCACAGGTCTCTCTTCTCAGTTGGGAAATGCATGTGCATTCCTGCCATTTTCTATGGAACATCTTTGTCCCTGACGAGCTGGATTCTAAGCTCCATGAAAGCAAATGTGGAAGATATTGCTTTTGTTCACTACTATAACCTCAGCCTCTGTACAATCCTGGCCCAATAAATTCTTGGATAAATACTTTTTATCACCATCCAGCTTTGAGACAATACAGTCATCTGGTACCAGTGGGAAAACATGGTGTACAACCCAAAGGAAACCTGGAGAGGCTTTAATGGGGGGAGGAAGGAACCCAAGAAGAGAGAGAGAGAGAGAGACCTTATTTTCCAATTTCCAAATTTGCAAAGAAATAATTTTTAAAAATCCATAATGTCCATTTTTGGTATAGCTTTTATGGTACAAAGGTAAAATTTAAATTTTCACATACACTGATGAAGCATTTTCATGTAAAAAACCCAAAAATATGTACAAGAATATTCTTTGGAAGTCTCTGTATATGGGGTGTATGTGAAACTTGAAAGTACTCCAAATATCCTTTAACAGGTAAATAAATAATAGCATACCCATCCAAGGACACATTACCCAGCCATCAGCAAACAGTGAACAGTGCCTTTAGCCAAGGTTGGAACGTGCAGCCTTTTGTGTAATGTGTACTATACAGTTTGTGTTTTCTATTTTATTAATGGTCCTACAACACAATACCAATTACAATTATTACCCCATGAGGTCCTAAAATACAGAGCTTGGAATAAAAATAATCACGATTCATCCATTTCATTTTACAAATTAGAACGAAAAGACACAGAGATTGGTTTATTTGGCAGAGGTCACAGAGCAGAAAGGAAAATTCCGCCACCAGACTCACTTCAATTCTCTTTCTGCCAGCCATATTTCCTTGAGTGTATTTTATTTCAAATAAAATGTACATAAATGTTTAGATATTCTTTTTTGAAACAAAAATTCAGATTCTGTCCTAAACTTTATAAATTGACTTCTCATTTATTTATGATCAATAAAATTTTATGCTCTTGAAAACAAAGCAAAATAAAATTCAGGCTATTCCAGATTCACTATTAACTGAGTGTCTCTATGACCATTCTTGAATATGCTGATATACAAATTTTAGAAAAGACGCACACCTATCAGCAGAAGTAAAATAAAAACACAAATATGGTTCAGTAAATGCAGATCTTGTACCTCTGTATACTAGAAAAAAGGTTTCTGACATAAGAGCAAAACTGCTGAAGAGAATTCAAATATCAATAAATACTCAAAGTAATGACATTCATGTTTCAGCTGTAATGCAGTTGCTAATAAAAGAAATTAAGAAATCTTATAATATGAAAAGGATATTAATAGCTTAATGAAGATTGACCTAGAAAGCAGATTTTAATTTTAACTCAGAATAGAATTATAGATAATGAACTTTTAATAGTTTATTTTAGGAAAATTGATACACAAAGAGATATTTCAATCTTTTTCAATCATAAATCATAGAAGAATTGCAATAGATTTCAACAGATATTGGAATAAACACTGCAAAATACAAAATTTAAAAAAGCAAAGAATTGCAGCAAACAAAACCAACATGGGTAATGTTTTCCCATTGTACTTCATCATTAAGACCCATAATTTTGCATCTTTTTCTTTATTAAAACTCTATAGATCAATCCAGAGGACACCAAGAGCTTGTAGCGGCTCTATGGGTTTCTCCTGTGTCCATCATACATATGTTCTGGGTTCAGATATATTGTAGAGTAAGGAGGCGGGAGGCCCAACAGTTTTCCTTTAACATGCTTCTTCCATCTCCTACTATTGAGAATGAATGCATTCATCCTGAGAGGGAGTCCCATGAAAACAAATGGAAATGGAGTTGGACAACATCTTAACAGCAGCAGAGTGTTGTGAAGACAAAGGCAAAAACCCATGACAAAGCTTTGTGCCTCTTCTATCTCACCTTCAGAATTCAGAAAGAAAGGAAGATCATGGCATTGCTTATTGAAAGTATTTGATGATTTTCAAATTCTAAAGTCATAATTCCTGTTGGAAAAGAACCCAAACATCTGTATTCAAAGTATGTGAAATAAAAGGTATTGTTCTTGCTTCATTTCCGGACCTTCCCAGGCCAGAAGCCATCACTGAGATCAGTTTGATGTGCTGCTATACAGAATATTTTCCTCTAAGTAAAAATAGCATTTTATTCTATTCTATACCATATGTATATTTATTCTATATAATATGTATTAACATGTTTATTTGAATTAAAAAAATGGAATCAACCTTTTTTCTGACAATGAGGTTTGGGTTTCTCAGTTTGTTTATATAGATGATGAACATTTAAAATAAATTGAATGAGTTAAAACTATAACTCCAAGGTTGAAATAAACATAAAATTATGATAAAAAGTTTTCTCAAAAGAAAATATTACACAGTCAAAGTATACTGAAATTACAAATATTCAGATATTCTGAAATCTTTCTAAGTTATACATGCTGAAAGACTAACTAGTATAGAGAATGGTCTCTTGATGCCTTTCCCAGAAGTTGAGAAAGTAGATTTTCAATACTGATAAACAAATCACTTTACAAGTCAGGTTATTCCCAATTCTTCAGATTTAAGAAAATTGAAGAAAAGTCTAATTAAGTTGTCAGCTAATAGATTAATAAAATGATTTTTGTTGATATGTTGATGATGATATTTTTTGGTATATTACTTAGGAGTGCAAAGACTTGAGGTGCACTGCTACCAAAAAATACTTCCATGATCATCCATTTATTTATCTGAGCATATTCCTCAGCATGTACATTCATAAAGGAACAATACTGATAATGAAGCTTATTTCACTTTAGTAATTATAATTTTCACCCCAGACACATAAATTTTTAAAAGATAGCCTGTTTGCCTCATTGAGAGATGTATTTCTGAGATTTACTTTTTATATTAAAAATTATCAGAATATATAAAATATATTTATCAAGAAACAGCTGTTTAGTCCACTGCATCTACTAATAATTGAAATATGCATCCAGAAAAATGTTTTTAATATTTAGAGACTTATGGTCACAGAATTTAAATTCATATATAAAAACATACACACATACATGTATACTTTTGTTGCAGAAAAATAGGATAAAATAATTAGTACAAAAATTTCAATCACAAATATATCATGTTAGATTAAAATTCTATGGAAGAGATGGTATAGAATTTCAAGTTAAAGCGAAACAACCATAAATCTCTTGTTAAAAGAGAACTTATTTATGTTTTCTAATTGGATAATGTTGGCATGAAATAGCTGTGGTGGTTGAATTCCATCAAATACATTAGGATGACTGAATAGTTTTTCTTAATGTTCATATTTATAGTATAGCCAAAATTTACATTTTTTGTGGCTATCTAAACTTCACATGAAAAAATAATGTAGACGTTAAGATAAACATTTGTGAAGAAATACAAAGATTTTCAAAATTATTTCCAAGGGTAAAATAGCTGAAACATTTGATCACCTTGGATCTAAAAGATCAGACTAGCAGGGAAATTAAGTCTCTACTACCCATGATGTGTGACCCTCAGAGAAATAGGTCAAAGTTAAGAAACCATGAAACACAATTAGCCATGAAATTGCTTTCCTATGGAATTGCCTGAGTCAGTTTGACTGTGTATTTCTGGCCTAAACAAATGAATCAGAAGTTCCCAGAGGGAAACGATCAATTTTTGTTATTTAATGGAATTCCCAAATGTATGATATAGAATACAATTGCTTATTGAACAAATGATTACATTATGGAGGGACACCTGTTTTATTATAAACTGCTCTTTTAGTGGGAGTATAAACCAGTGGAGTATTTAGCAGTACCTTTTACGATTCCAGATCTACACAGTTTCTGACCCAAGTCTACTTTTAAGAACCTATGCTTGCAGCAATACCTTCACAGGAGCACAAAGATGTACAGAGAAGAATGCCCATCACTGTTTTTATAGGACTAAAAGAGAAACACTCTCAATGCCTTCAATAAAAATATCTTTAAAACAGATTATGGTATATTTAAACTATGGAATTATTAAAAGACATAAAACTTAGTAACAATAAGATAGAGCTATATATACAGACACAGGAAAAAAGGGCTTGATTTATGCTTAAAAACGGAAAATGTGCAAGATGCACAGAGTAATCCTATCTTCTATAAATAAACAAAAATTATACATCTGGACAAACACAGATACTCAATCTATTTATTTAGGGTTATGTGTGGTAATTAAGCATTTGCCTTAGAATTACAAACTCGGGATCAAATTCCGAACTCAGCCTTTGACCTACTGTACAAGCTTACACAAATCACTTTTGATTTCTCTTTGTCTCATTTTCTCCTCTATAAAATAGAGGTTAATAACAGCACTTAGGTTATAAAGGGTTGTAAAATTAAATGGCAAATGAGTATAAAAGCACTGAAATAGAGACAGGGCTAGGATAAACACTCATGAATATTTCACACACACACACACATATGCATACATGTAAAAACATATTTATTGTACTTAAAATAAAATGCTATTTTCACTTAGAAGAAAATACTCTGTATAGCAGCACATCAAACTGATCCCAATGATGGCTTCTGGCCTGGGAAGGTCAGGAAACGAAGCAAGAACAATACCTTTTATTTCACATATTTTGAATACAGATGTTTGGGTTCTCTTCCAACAGGAATTATGACTTTAGAATTTGAAAATCATCAAATACTTTCAATACGCAAGTACTACTTTTGTAATTTTAAAAAATGACAATAACATGTTTTTAAGCTCAGAGAAATAAAACAATATAACGTACCACAGTAAAATTACCCTAAGATTACACATTTCTTTCCCTAAACAACACTTTACATATACCCATTGTTTTAAGACAATAACTAACTCCTCTGAGAACAAATGCTACATTTGCCAAGAAAATATATTTCCGACTTTTACTTACAATGGAAAAGTCATTTGGTTGCTGAACTGAAAAACTGCATACTGGTTTGTTCCTGTAAACCTTTCATTTTACTCTTCAACTGCTGACAAACTTCAAGGTTAAACACGTTGTTATAACCTCAGTACATATTTCAAAAACAAAATAAAAGTCCCTTTCTTTCTGCCCTGAAGTTTAATTAAAATAGCAATCAGCGTTCCTGTGGTCAGGGCGGCTGCCCCTTGACGACCATCTGTACAGTCCATACAACCAGCTTTTCTTTAATGTTATCTCTACTGCTATAAATCATCTTCTCCAAAGATAACTGCCAGCAAAGCATTTTTAGAAACAAACACATTAATTCAATCTTGACTACCTGATCATAATCTTCACTGAAAAGCCAGAGCAAAAACTAAGGAAGATTTTAATATCACTCAGGTCCAAAATTTCCTCCATTCTCTATTTTACTTAACTAATTGATCTGTGCCTTTGGTTAAACAAATTCGATTCATCAACAAAATGCTTATTTTGCACACTAGTTTATCTGAAAAAGTATTCTCATTTTTTATAAAGTTATTTTCAATAATCTCATGAAATAAATGAAAAACAGTACTTTAGGCCTTGTTTCTGATTTGATTTGACAATTTCCTCATATTTGATATCTATACATATGCATCAAAAATTTCGCATAATTTCCTTGAGAGAGGACCATTTCCATATTCCTCAAGCACTCCACATGACATCTATAAAACAAATGTAATATGATACTAAGCATAGGTCTACATTTTATTAAGACTTCTGTATGTTTAGTGAGATAATGCCTGTTAAGCCATTTAATTAACTTAAAAAGTGCACAAAATAGACAAAATACAGGGTAATATTTGTTTCACAGCAGCAATGTTCTAATAGTGGAATAAATCAAGCATGCCTACAGTTTACTAATATATGGAAAAATGATCACCTCTTCCCTTCCCTTTTCATTGCTAGCTTTTATCAAAGTCTGTGTCTATATCTCCTTTTAAAAAGCAGCCAGCTTTTCAGAGGTTTTATTTTAACTTAATTGGAGAGTGAAAAGGAATTTCCAAAGTAACACTTCATCCAATTACATGATTTTGCCTTCTGATCCTACTTTCCAAAAAACTTTTTAAGTGTTTGGAAAAAATCACTGGAACCTTAGCAGAAGACCTATAATTTCTCAGATGGGGGGGGGGAGGGGAGAAGAGGGGAAGAGAGGAAGATGAAGGATAGGGGTGGAGGAGGGGTGGGGAGGGGGAAGAAGGGAAGAGAGAGAGAGACAGAGAGACAGAGGCAGAGTCAGAGGCAGAGACAGAGAAATGCCAGAGAGAAAGCAGTCACCTACCATTTGGTTCAAATACCTGTCTACTCCTTGGGATCCTGACAATGGGAAACAAACATCCAGATGTTCTGAAAATGCCTCCCAGTGCAATCAACCCTAACAAAAACCAGCTCCTTCCCCACCCTCCTCCCTCCACCAGCATGCAAATAGCCCTCAAGAATGTAAGAAGAGTAGGACTCAGTGTTTGCACTTGGAAGTATTTACCTACAATTGCGAAGTTGTCTTATTGGTAAAGAAAGAAGGTAGTTATTGAAGAAAGGAACTCGGTATTAAAGAGAAAAAAACATGACACTGTCAAAGAAAGTACTGCTCCTAGGAAGCAATAAACATGAAATGAAAGTAGTGAAGAGCATCCCTTCGGGCATTCCCTTAATGATTTTTAAGTGCCCATCCAGGGCCAGACAATGTAGTGGGCACTGGGTCATCAATAAGGGTAAGATAGCTCAAATTCATCTGTCTTATCAGTGATGCAATGACTCATTAATAGTGTAGGATTTATGGTGCCATTTTCTTTTTCTTTTTAAGGAGGATAGAGCCATGAGATGCCATGCATCACCCTCATAATACAAACTTTAAAATATATGGGAGTTCACTGCAATTTATTCATTGTGTATTTCTTAGGGTTAACTTAAAATTAATCTTCCTTTTTATTCTGTCCGGGACTGTGTATTCAACATAATTAGAGCTCTGCATGGTGGATTTAATTTTTTGTTTTCTATACTTTTAACATTCTATAAATATCATTATAACAACAGAAGGGAATTTCAAAGAAAAGAATAAATTACCCTTAACCATTATAACACAACGGCTGGCTTCTTTTTTGAATATCCTTTTCCAGTCTTTTGCTATAAACTAAATGTATATATAAACTACATATACATTATCAAAGTAAAATCATGACTTTTTTTCCTGCGTGTATTTTTCCCTATTTTAAATCTAAATATTTCCTTATTTCTTCATTTTAAATATTTATTTCTCATGGTAGTTCAATAATTCACTTTGCTGAAATACCATGGTTTACTTTTATTTTTTGCAACTTTTTATCACTAGATTCTAATATTTTTAGTCTTGGAAATACTATAGCGATATATTTTTTGTGTGTACTTTTTTTAGAAATAGCTTCTTGGGATACACTTATATGATTCAGCATAACAAATCTGATAATTCTTAATATCATTCTTAGGAATAAAATAATTAAAAACACAGTGTATTAGCCAAAACACAATACAAGTATTATTCATTTGTATTTCACATTATTTTAAGCAGAAGTAAAATGTAGATAAAGCTCCAAAATTAAACTTTAATTAACTTTACCAGATTACTATATCATATGAGTCTGTCATTATTTCCAAGTCAGACTAAGTACATTTCCTTTAAAAAAATAACAATGATGATAACACCTTCATACACCATTATTAAATTATCTATCATTCCTGCCTCAATTTATTGAATACTACAGTTCTGAAACTAAGCAAATTTAATGGACAGTGTGTAAATCAGATATCTTATTCAAATATTGGTGATATATACATTAATGATTAAAATAGAAAGATAACAAGATAATGGCAGAAGAGTCAAAAATGTTGGAAGAATCATCAACTAAAAAAAAAGTCCACTGTGCTAACATCTATACAAGTCATGGGTTAGGGAAAGAACATGCACAAATGTGTTCTTTTCATATTCTCTTATGTGAGCAAAGATCAAAGGTGGATTTGCAAAGATACTTATTGTAGGGTGACATTAATTGATTCATGAAGTTGCTCATCCTTATATCTAACAAACAGATGAATTTAAAAAAACATGGTATTGTATAATAAAAAAGCTTTAGTAGAAACACAAACGATATTTTGTGCATACATTGAATGTGACCTATGCATATATTATTATTTAATTTTCATGTTTTAATCATAGATAATTTTCAATATACACAAAAGTAAACAGAATAGTATCATGAACACCCAGAGACATAAACTACTCTCAAAAACCATCCACCCACAGTTCATCTGCCCCATCCACAGCTTATCCCCTTCCCCGACTCCTCTATTCTAATTAAATCTCAAATATCTCATAATTGTATCTATAAATAACTCAAAAGTCATCTTTAAAGGTGTGGATTCTTTCTCTTAACATAACAAAAACACATTAAAAATTAGCATTACAGTAATTCTTAAATATCATCAAACACTCAAGGTTCAAATTGTCTAATAAATATCATAATCTCAATTTAAATAAGGTCTATAATTCACAATTTAAATAAGGTCTATAGATTGTAATTGATTAAAATAACCGGTAAGTATTGAAACTATAGTTTACCCTTGTGTCTTATATTTTTCTTGCAGTTTATTTGTTCACTACAACAGGTTGATTGTCCTGAAGACTTTACTGTTTCCTATAGTACATGTTGCTCCCATTGTATCCACCATGAACTAGTCACATGTTTCTTTTCTCAGTGTTTCCAAAAATCAGTAGTTGGACCTTGAGGCTTCATAAATGTTAGGTTTGATTTGTTCTTTTTGTTGTCATGTTTTTAAAAGACTACTTCACAAGTGGTATACCAATAAGACTTTTAATTATATAATGTAATATGTGCACGTTCAGAAAGTTAGAAGCCAGAAAAGAATTAGATAAGGAAGTCAGACAAGAAAAACTCACTTTGCTCTATTTCTGCAAGTTTAAGACATTGATTATCTTCTACAGTCTTATTATATTTCATAGCAATATTATTAAATTGACTATTTTAAATCATTTGATTTTTTTACTTTGTCTTTCCTGATTATTTTGATCTATGGATTTTACAAAGAATTTAAGGCAACTTCAAGATGGACACTCAATTTAAATTCAAGAATATATTTCTAGGATAACAATTTATTAGATAGCAAAATCAAAAGAAGTTTAACTGAGTCCAATGTTATATATACATTATCATATATACATTATTATATATTATATGTACATTTTCAGAGTGAAAGCCTGATTTTTGATGGCAAAAGCAGAGGAAGGTTAACTGAGTTCAAAGTCAGAAAAGTAGAAGCAGCCAGTGTTGTCAAATAAGTGACAAAAAAAATGGAAGGGAACCCTATCTTTTAAGACAGAAAACCACAAGTGTAACATATTGTATGTGCTTTATAAATATTTGTTGAGTGAAAAATGACAACAGACAGGATGAATGCTCAATAAACAACTCTGTCTCCTTCTGTGAGGAATGATATGATGAATGATCAAGATTGATCACACCTCAAAAATTAGTAATTCCAAACTCATTTGTGGTTCATGGAATGAAGAGCCCCTGATCCTCTTCCAGGTTTTCTATCACTTACTCATTTGTGTCTCACCCCATCACATCCAAGTTCTCTCTTTCCACAGTTTATCTGCCTCCTAACCCATTTCAGGCTTTCCTTTTTAGGAAGAAAAAAGCAAACTTCCATTTTGTTTGTCTTATGTGTGTTTCACTTCAGAAACAGACCCTGATCCAAAGATTTGATTTCAGGTAGGTTATCCCGAGGTGACCTCAGGAAGCCTTCGGAGGGGAGTTGAGAAGTGACACAGGGATGAGAGGAGAGGCAAAGAAGAGCGTTCTGATGAACAAGTTATTACTGTGGGAAACTAGGGCTGAATCCTGCACAGGAATTCTCGAAGACTATGTGAAACTTGCTTCAGGGTTGTACCAACAGAAGAGCAAAGAAGTTAGGGAATCTTAAATATTCTCCTTATTGTTCTTCAATTTTCAAAAATTTTCAAAATATTCTCCAACTTTTCTCCCACATCTCACTGACTTTTCTTCAGCCAGAGCTAGCTCCTTCTCATCATAATGCTTAAAAGTTTCCATTGATCAGAAACCTGGCTTTTCTGCATCTCTCTCTCTCTGGACAAGCTCATCCTCTCCTTTGTCTACAACCACGACCCCATGACCCAGTAATACATACTTTTCACTCTTTTCCAAGCTCCAAACTCATTTTCCCTGCTGTATACTGACATCTCCAGCTGAATTGTTAGGCAGTCTCCTGAATTCAGTAGGTCCTAAACCAAATGCACTGACTTTTTCTCTTTATCATCATACTAATAAAAAAAAAATCAAAAAGAAAACAATTTCTTCTTAATCCTCTATTCCATTTATGACATCACCTATCTGGTTACTCAAACTAGACCCCTCTATATCATTTTTGCTTCTTTCTCTTCCTTATTCTCCATGTTAAATTTGTCATCAATTCTATCTCTCTCTTTCATCTCTCATCACTCCTATTACTGCCAGTATTCAGCCTCTGAACTGTATTCACAACTCTGTAGTGATCCTTACATTCTCCAGGTTGCAAATGATCCTCCAACTGCCAGTTTAATCTATAAAAAAAAATGGATAAACCTATCCAATCCAACTTTTCCTGCTCTATAATCACCATTCACTGCTCACATTTACACCCTATATTACTTGTCATTCCCCAAAGAAGCAAAGTACAGCTTCAGTGACTTACTCTGCCCTTATACCTGAAATACACCACCCTTCAAGGCGTAGACAAAATTATACTTCCTTTCTGTGTCCTTCTTCATCCCTGCTTCCAAACTCACCCCTAATCTTCTGACAAATAGATCCCTACCCTGTACTTCTTAACACATTATTCATGATACTGATACATCAATCATCTTATTATCTGATGTGATTATTGTAGACTATCTCCCACTCTCTATTACGAGTTTTCTTTTCTGCATATGAAACCCCAGAACACAATGCATTGCCTGGCACACAATGTACTCTCAATGTATGTCACTGAATTAAACAGACAAGCAACCTCGCATGTGCGATATCAGAATGATCTAGTCCAAGAAATACTTGAATGTCTTCTGCATTTCAATGTCTGCATATTTAATGTCATTAAGTATCCAAAGACAGACAGACGACACTGTAGAAGCAGACTATGTAGTATGAGCATACACGTGAGCCAATACATACAACAGCTGAAGTTCCAAATAGTATAATATTGACATTAACAAGAGTAAAAATTCAAGTAAGCAAATGCCAAAAAGAAAAGAACAACATCCCAAAATATACCTTCCTAAATATACTGGGTGGGGAATAAAATTAATATTAAGATTAAGTACAGGCAAGAATTAAGAAGGACTTAAAAAACCCACAAAGGCAAATGCTCTACATGTCTTCACTTCTGCCCAAAGAGAGCTGTATTCTTCATCTTTGTTCTTGTTTAAAAAAAAAAAGTAATCATTTTCCTTTAAGTTTATTCAACATTAATCTAAACTTGTGTTTTGCAAATCTGAAAAAAATTTTGCTGCAGAAATATAAGATATCACTTTTTTTTTTTTTCAAGCTATTCACCTTGCTTCTGTACGCTTGGAAATTCCAATTGCTTTCTAAAATAAATCCTTTGCTAAGGCCTAGTAATAGTCTATATGATTTGGGGAGATTCCCAAAGTAAATTTTCTTCTCCAGTTATATATCAAGAGAAAGGCTTACTTCTGTATTAAGTATGGAATCACATTGTTGAATTAGGTAAAGATTTGGATTTATTTTAAGCTTAAAACCTATAGCAATTCTCCTGGGTAACCCAGCTGGTACCATGAAGAATATATTTTGAGGTTCTGCTAAAAACAGCTTTGGGTTTTTTCTCTGATTTTAAAATAAAAATTGCATAACCTCATCTTGGTCATACATATGGAGGAGCAAACCCTAAGTTATATATTTAAGATTTAAAAGCTAACAGAATAAAAGACACTACCTAAAATTCAAGGAAAAGGGAGGTGACTATTTTTATAATGTTGACAGGGGAGCCTCTTCTTTTCTTAATAAGCATAACATGCAAGACTGGGAAGACTAGAAGAATAATTGAGATGATTTGGGAACATTAAAAAATATTAAATAGCTAATAAACAAACAAGAAAATTTCTCCAAATTATTTTATGAAGCTATATTACCTTAATATTTAAAAAGAAAATTAGAAAAATACTAAGTTTCTCTCATTTGTGAATATAGAAGCAAATAAAATATTAACAAGCAGATTTGAGCAATAAGCAAATAGAGGTCACCCTAACATGTGAAAAAATCTCATTTCAATATATGCAGAGAAGTCATTTGACCAAACTTAACAACTAGATTCTTCTAAAACACTTAGTGAACCCGGTATGGAAGGGAATCTCCTTAAATTGTTAATGAATTTTTGTTTTTAAATCTAAAGCAGACATGCTTAATAATAAAACATGAGAAGCTTTCTCTCTAACATCAGGGAAAGTACACAGATCCAGACAGCTCTACCTTTACTCAGTCCTGTTCCAGAGGCCCTAGATGATTCAAGATGACAAGAAAAAACTTAAGTGGTAAAAAGGTTTGAAAAGAAAAATGTAATTATGTGTAGATTATATGCTTAATACTTTTCTACATAGAAAATCCAAGAGAATCTTTGAAAAAAATGATTAGGATGAAAAACATAGATGGTCAAGATTAATGATTACTACATCAATATTCTAAGGTCCAAGAGCATCCCTTTTACACTAGATTAACAAATTTGAAAAGACAGCAAATGCAATGATTTCATTCTCTATAACAGTTAAATTATAGAAGAACTTAGAAATAAATACAATATGAGGTCCAGGACCTTTATAAAGAAAATTGTGTTAATAAATTTTGCTGAGATTATGTTTTTTATAATAATATAGATCTCATTAAGTTCCTACCTTATACCAAACCAAAAAAAAAAAAAAAAAAAAAAAAAGCAATTCCATGTGTATGAAAACCCTAAGTCCCTAAGTGTGAAAAATAAAAAATCAGTAGTTTTGGAAGAAAGTATTTGAGACTACCTTTATGGTATGAGTTGGAATGGATTTTTTAAGTGTGTTACAAAAAATCGTAACCCTGGAAGAAAAAGACTGATAAAACTGACCTCATTATTATGGTCATATAATCATACTTCTACATGTCAAAAGATAGCATAAACAAAATTAAAAGAAAGACTTCCAAGTTAAAAAAGATATTTGTGAGGGAAATGATTTGACAAAGAATTAGTATCCAGAGTAAAGATCATTGCAATCAATAATAAAATGGAGTAATAAGAGCATGAACTCTAAAGCTCATTGTCTGTGTTTGAATTCTAGTTTCTGTATTCAGTAGCTATGTGAGTTTAGTCAATTCATTCAGCCTCTCTGTGCCTGAGTATGCTCATTTTCAGAATGGAGATAATAACAGGACCTACCTTAAATAATTTTTATGAGGATCAAATAACCTAATATGTGTAAAGTCTTAGAGCAGTACCTATCACAGTAACCACAAGCACTCATTTCATTATTATGTATTAAATATGAATCACAGGTACAAATATTTCCAGCATGTTATTTGTTTTTAATTATTTCACAAGTAATTTTTAAATAATTATAAAAGTAAAAAGTTACAAACCAGAGAATTATTTGCAATATAACTGATAAATCATTAGTATGCTTAATCTATAAAAACAATAAGAATAAGACACACAATCTAACTGAAAAATGAGTTACCAAAAAATGATGAACTAAAAGAAGGAATTACATATGTGAGGTGCTTCCAACTTCAAAATAACCAAATAAATAAAACTGAAACAACAGTGAGATATTTTCATATTGTTGAAATTTTCTTGTTTTGGCAAACATTCAAGGAAATGGACACTATTATACGTTATTAGTGGGAGTTAAAATTGAAACAGTCTTATTATGGAACTCAGTTTAACTTTATGTAACCAAAGACTCAAACATTTATAAACTTGATTTAATAATTCCAATTGTAGATTTTTATCCAATGTAAAACATCTGGGCAGAATGCAGAACCAATATTCAGGGATGTCCATTGTAACACTGTTGACAATGACATTCCCATCCATATGAGACCAATTAAAGCCAATATGGATCAGCTACAGAAATGGATGTTTTCCTGGAAAACTAATAATATGGCTCTGTATTCATAGTCAAGGAAAATTTTATATTATTAAAAGCAAGTATATCCCTGGGATGAGGAAGAGACTTCCCAGAAAATGAGCAAAGTTTCTGACCTATAGTAAGGTTGCAAGGGACTTCTGGGGGGCTCTTTGAAGGAGGTAGGCTTGATGGTCACCCCCTCCCCAACCCCACTTCAGTGTAATTGCCTTTACCTGTACCTTCTTAATCCATCTTATAAAAACACTTGCAATATTCAGATGTAGAATTTTAGTTTCTCATTTCTACATATGTAGGGAATAAAAATCAGATTAAACGGTAAAAGTAATTTTATCTTTCCTTCCTTACCCTATGCACTTGTGAATCAAATGAAGAAGAGGCAGCTATAATACAAGCCATCAGATGCTTGCTCAATAATGATGCAGAACTCAAATTAAAGGCAAAATGACCAGAGCCAATTTCCAAATGATACTTCAAAATATCATTTTTTCCCTGAGAAGGACATAGGATCACTTCTGTGATGTTCTTGTCAAAAATGCATAACCTCAATCTAATCATGAGAAAACACCCCAAATCTCCAAACCCAAATGGAGATACATTCTACAAAGTAACTGACCGATACTTTTCAAAAGTGCCAAGGATATAAAAGACTGAGGAACTGTCACAGATTTCAAGAGACAATGGAAACATGACGATTACATGCAACATAGAATACTGGATTGGATTCTGGAACAAAAAGATATCAGCTGAAAAACAAGTAATGTTCAAATTAAATATGTAGTTAATAGTATTACTGCACCAATGTTAATTTCTGGGCTTTTAAAATTGTACTATAGTCAGGTAAAATGTTACCTTAGAGGAAATTGTATTATTTTTACACATTTTACAAAATCTAAAATTATTTCAAAATAGGAGATTGAGAGATATATATGACTGCAGGATAAAGAAGGAAATCCTTAAGGCCTTAGGTGGTATTGTCCCATCTACACTCTCTCCCTTTATTTCACCTGTTTCTTCCTCTTGCTCTCTAAGCTCTACTTACATTGGCCTTATACTGTAAATCTCTACAAGCGGCAGAAGTAAAGCTCTTCCACACTGTGAAGTTCTATAGAATGCATCCACCTGTATCATGCAGGGCACCCCACTTGCATCCACACTTTACCTAGACCTCAGCTCCCACTTGATCAGGGCTGTCTGAGCCAACAGCCTGAGTCGGGTTCCTTTGTCATACTTTCTTGCAGAATGACCTACTCTTCCTCTCCTTTCTCAGTTGGTAGTCACCAGCATTTACTGAGGACTTTATTCCCTGTAAGACTTCTTTACAATGATCTAAAACAACAAGGAATGACTATTAATCTCCAGCTCTAAAATTTTGGCACAAAATAGATGATCAATAAATATCTTCAGAATGATGAATACAGAAATGAATGAAAAAAGAAAATATTTCACATAAAGATCATATCACTGCAGTCTGTATAAATTATTGTGCTACGATGAACAGAAGGAATCTACCTTGAATAATATAAACACACATTATTGGTATATCTTCTTTCAAGCATTATTTACTTTTTGCGTAGTTCCTTCTTTACTTTCCCCCCAAATTTTTCTACTTAATAGCATATGCCAAAGTCCATCTCCATAATGTAGAATAATTATGCAAAAGTGTTTTAGACTATTTTTTATTAAAGCTGAGACATGGCTACTAAATCAATTATGCAAATTAGAATCAGTATAAGGGGGCCCCACAGAAGTAATCCCAGGTCTAAAAGAAATTAGACATTGAAAAGACCAGTTGAATTTGTTTGCTTATTCAGTCTACTAAGAATGTTCTTTGCTGGGGTTATTCTATAACTTTTCACTAGCAAAAGTTGTTTTATATAGATGATACTGAGTGACCACTGAAAAAATTCCTTTCCCTTTCTAAAATGAAAAAATGTGAGTCTTCTAGCAATGAGATATACCTTTTGCTATCAAATCTGTTTGAAAAGAAGGTTAATGTTCATTTATTATATATAGTTTAGTAAAGTCACATAAATATCTGTCTTAACTGAAAATGCACCAGCCTTTCCCACTATCACTTCAGAAAATATTCTATGAATCTAAAAAATAAATTTCATCTATGTCTCCACGTCCTTTTCTTTATTACCCATCATAATTTTTTGCCTGATTTATAGATCTGTCAATAACACAGACATGCACCTTTTCTAAAATACGATATATTTCTACATCCTTAAGTCCATGTTTGAGAATCTGAACATTTATTTTGACATGTCAAGTGTGGTGATTTTAACTGGATGAAATACTAAAAATTCAGCTGTGAGTCTACATTAAAAAGAAAATTTACATTATGTACTTATGGGAATGTTTTCAATATCAGCACTTTAGACTGCAAAACACAGAGACAGTTAATAGCCATATTTCATGATTCTCTGCAAAAATTTATCACAAGCCATATTATATCAACCCAAAGAGCGACAAGACCTGAAATAAGGGCAGAAGTTTCAAATGCCCTAGCAAAATTCACAAAAGAAAATATCTTTTTAAAAACATAGTTCTACATTGGGGTAGATATTGGATTAGATTCAAAGTGTAATTGACAACATAAAAATCAAAATAAGAGTGGTGGACACAAGAGAGGGTCTGTTTTCATTTGTTTTTGCATAAGAGAAATAAGGAAGCAGCCTGTATGTCGGTTCCATAGTGTCATCAGGGACTTATGTTTCTGTCTCTCTGCTCTGCTGCCTTAGAGCATAGTTTCTAGTATCAAAGCCATTTCATTATCCAAGGTATCTGCTGGGCTCTAAGATATCAAATCAGCATTCAGGAAGAAGGCAAGATCCTCATAGATAAATAGATCCATGTAAAAAGTATGAAGATGTCTAGTGCACTTCTCATTATATCTCACTGGCCTCAGAGCCACACCTAGCTGCAAGGGAATCTGGGGAAATATTATCTTAAGCCTAGAGGACAATGTTCTGGTTTAAAATCAAAACAATTAGGAGAATAGATGATAGGGTAAAAAATTAACAGTTTCTGCCCTTCCTATAAGAATGCAACAGTTCTCTTTTTAAATTTTTTTTCATTAACTAGTACATGAACACAGCTGAAAAATTTTTAAGTAAAAAAAGATTTACACAGTAAAGACTTTCACATCCACCCCTGAATCCATCTGCCAGTTTCCACCCACCACACAACAATTTTATTCACTTTTTATATCTTCAAGTTTCTTTACACAGATACATGCAAATGAGAGTATTCTTGTCTTCCTTCTTGGAGCTATTTCCAAATCAACAACATAGAACATGTCTTTGTTCTTCTTTTTTATTTTTCTTTTAGAACTGCATAGTATTCTAGGGCTGGATCTACCAGGGTTTATTTGATCCCCATTTTCAAACATTTGGTTTGGGTTTCAATATTTTTCTGTAACAAATAATGTACATAAGTTCTTCTGTACTGTGCATAAGTGAATCTGTAAAATTATATATATCTATATAATTATATATATATATATAATTATATACATATGTGTGTGTGTGTGTGTATATATACACACACACACACACATACACACACGTACACACTGGACTGCTAGGGCAAAAGGCATTATTTGCAATTTTGATAGTGTTAGGTTTTTCTCCAGTGGGTGTTATGATGATTTACACTCTCACTAGCAACATGTGAATGTGCCTGTTTTCCCAAAGCCTCTCTTACAAAATGTGTCAAAGCTAATAGTCCTCTGTATTTTGGATGTTCTGTCAGCCTCTTATTGTATCCTATTACATAAGTGTCATAAATTCTACATGCAAAGGCAAATATATCTAGGATGGACTTCTCTGAGGTAAAATGTGAATGAGCAAATGTTTTAGAAGAGTTATGGATGTAAATGATATGAGTGCAGTCCTGCCTCCATACTTGGCTCAGGGCTGATGCAGATCCTACCTCCATAACTAACTTGACAGTTCAGTTGGTGTAGCACTCATTTTTTTAAACTCCCAATACCATCCTGGGGGCTCTCCTCCTGCACATCTAACCTATTCACACAGGAAGGCAATCCTACTGGCTCCACCTGCCCTTCATGTGGTTCTTTAGTATTCATCTTAACCCCACCACTTAGCAGTATACAGTTCAGCCATACATTTTGTTAACTGTCTTCTAAGGCAAAAGAACTCCACCAGGTTTAATGCCATTTCTTGAAATATAGACTGTAAAAGTGAACATGAAATAGCCAGAGGGAACAGATGATCCTGAAGGGCAGGCATCTCCCTAAGGCCTTCAGGAAATAGGATTTAACGTTCTTAATTGTTGCTACAATACTGATACATTAGAAAGACTCAATAAATTGATGACATTTTTTAAAAGTCCAACATCCAAATAGTGTGCCTTGTTTGTATACTTAGAGTATTACACTGACTCTCCTATAAGGTGTGTGTTAAATTAACAGTTCTCTTTATTTCAGATAAATTTTTATCAGCCTTTTATTGTATCTTAATTATATTTGTACTAAATTCTATACTTAATATTAAAATCCCATACAGTGGTGATAAAGTTCAAAGATGCCAGCAGTGAAGTTCATCTAAATATTCAGCTCTCAAGAGGTGCAGTTATGGGTGAATATTAAGGCCAAAGTCAATCTTCCTTGCATCATTAATTCAAAAACATTTAAAAATGCAATGTGAAAACTGGACGAGTAAGTGCCAATAGTCATCTCATTGGTAAGACAATGGGGTAAAAAGAAACCTTCAGAGCGACTAAAATCTACAAAGGAGTTATCGAATAAGTGACCCTCATGTAATCGCTTTTTGGTTCACCTAGCAACTTTTTAACTGAAATTTAGCCTAATATGCGACCATTAAAAATTAAGTCAGCTTTATTTTACAGTAAAATAGCATAACAATCTGCTCCAGTGTAATCAATGTCATGGTATTTTGGACTTAAGAGTCATTCACTTTTGTTTTCTTGTTTCTCTCTGTATAACAAAATTTATCAAAAAAATAAAATCCACAATTAGTAATAGCATATATCATCATTAAATTTCTCAATTTGGATAATAACACACTGAATTATTTAGAGGTAAAGGGGTATCATGTCTGCAACTTATCCTGAAATGGTTCAGGAAAATAAAAATTTATGTGGATTGATAGCTTGGTAGATAGAATGATGAAATAGTGAGAAAAATCATAATCAATGAATATGTGAGAATATACAGTTGTTCCTTGTTTTAGCCTTGCAAATTTTCTGTAAGTTTGAAATATATCAAAATAAGAAGTTACCCAAAAATTAGCCACAAAGTGTTCAGCTCAAAATCTTTATGCATATATATACTTTTATCTAATGAGGTTGTTTTTATCATAACTCAGATTGATTTTGCCTCTCTGAATTCCTATTACATCTGTTGATCAGCTTTTCCTTGCCAGAACATAATAATTATGAACTTGATTAGTTTACTATGTACTGGCTGGCTACAAATAACAAATCAGCCAGCTTGTCTACCAGACCTGGTTCACTCATTTAGAAAAGGACATTAAATATTTGAAACTGTGGACTGACCTTCAATGAACTGCACCAGTAACAAAACCAGGGCATTTAGAGGAATACATGAACATCTCCAGACCTCTAGTTATTTATTAAATGGTTCCCTGGTGACCCATGAGAGTTAATGCTTGCTCTTAAACACCCAGCTTACACCAGTGAGTGACTTTGGAACTGAGAATAGAAGGCAATTGGAGCATTAAGTACTTAACAGTTTGACGGCCTATAAACATAGCCAGCCAACCCAGAGGCCTGACTATCAAGCTAATTGTCTGAAATATTCGCTTTGCTGTGCCATCATAAACACAGAGCTGTATGCAGGTATCGACCACACTAACTACAAAATATAACTAACTTGTCCATGACAGGGAAGGTTAAGGCATTTCAAACCACAATATTGGGACTTAGGAACAAATAGTTTAAAAAGGAAGTTGTAAAAATGAACAATTTCACATCATCGAGCAAAAATAATGCTGTATTTTTAAACAGTAAATACAAAAAGAAATATGAAGGAAGTATTACTTGAGACTTTCAGGTGGTACATACACTCCGACCTGTCTAATAACTAACCAGGTTTAACAAAAAGGGGATTAGGAATATATGCTGTGAACAAAATAGGGAATGCACACCATACTTCAATAATACACTGATATTGGTGTCACCTGCCATTTATAATTTCAGTTTTCAAAAAAAAACTTATATAAGAACTTTGACTTTAGTGTTTGGTATGGAATCTATGTTTCCCACATATCAGTATTCAAGAAAAAGAAAATCAGTGAAGGACACACGTTCATTATAAATCCAGGACATATCAGAAACATGAGATCTAGTTTTCACATCACGACCTTTTCTTGAATATTCTGTAAAATTATATTTTCTTTTCTTCCACACTTGTGCAATTTTTTTCTTAGCAAAACATTCCCTTCAAGCATTGAAAATGGTTAGGTATTGAGGTTTCTAAGGCAATCTGAGGATGACAAATATCAAAGAGGTGGGAAGTTGTCAGTTCTTGAATCTTTCCAAATTGAAACACATAAATTTATTGAATGAATTTCACCATGAATATTATAACTATAGAAAATTTGAGAGACTGAAAATTGAAGGCATCATATCCATGCTTCTTAAGAAGCTATAGATGATAATGTTCGTTGTGTTTCCTATGACTAGATGAAAGTATACATGCTAACTTTTCTGATGAAGTAAAAGACCTATTTTCCTTTGTAATATCTTTGCTTCTTAGAAATTTCAAATGGAACTATCTTGTGTCTACATATACAATAAAAGTCTTCTTAACACTAATAAAAGAAAACTTATATCATGTTCATTCAGGCAACATTACATTTAAATATTATAACTATTCACCTCTTGGGACACCTTATATTAATTTTTAAATCGTTTATTTTACAGAATACTCCTCCTCTAAAACACTTAAAGTATTTTAATTACCAATTGAATCAGAATAGCACCAATTACAAACTAATTGTAGCAGTCAACTACACAATACTTTAAGAGTTATAAATTCACCTTCTGGGAATCTATTTCCTGATGCAGTCAATGATTATGTGTCAATGTCTAACAATTCAGCTCATTACATATGACCCTAACATAATTAAGCCTAGTTTTGAGAAGCCAAAAAAAAATCACATTATGCTTAGCTCTTTGGGTCAGGTATTACAAATGTGAAAAAAAATGGACAATTCCCAAGAAGCTTCCCAAAGAACTGGGAATGTTCTTCATAAGTTTGTGGCTACTCTTGTCAGATGATTATCATGTAATAATGCTATAAATCTTTTGTGTAGAAATCCAGTGTCCTTTTAGATTTCAAATTTAATTTTAACAAGAAAATATATCTCCCCAAGTACAGCATGTAAAGCACACACACACAACAGAGCCCAGGTTCTTTTTTTTATATTTGTTTTCTTTTTATAGAAAGCAATTGTGGTAATTATGTTAGATTGCATTATTGTTCCCAGGACTTCACCCCTCCCTGTTCCTACTTCCTTTTGTAGTTCCATTAGATCCTTTGATGTTGGGCTTAGCCATGTAATTTGCTTTGGTCAAAGGAATGGAAGTGGACATAGGCAGACTTCAAATGTACTTGTGTGGTTAGTCATACTTTCTAGCACTTTCTGTCATTGCTATTAAAAGAGCCTCTATAGAATGGCTATAGGTTCTTAAGCTTAGGCCCCACAATAAACAAACACATGTAAGAAACACCAGAGCCTAATCCACAGCCAGAGCCTGGAGCAGACCAAGTTTAGCACATAGCTGGAAGTCAAGCTTAGCTGAGCCAAGCCGGATCAGCCAACCCACACACAAGAGACCTAAAAATGATTAATCATTGCTGTGTGCCACAGAAATTCTATAACTGTTTGGTCTACAAATAACTGATTGATACAGTAATTAATTATATAAGGCCTGATCATATCTAGTGTATATGTACATAACTGTATATATGCATATATGTGTATGTTAAGACACATACACACATACATTAGATGTGCTAAAATAGAGGTAGAAAAATTGCCAGTACTAAGTCAACATCCGTCACCGCAGATTTTGACCATTTCTACAATTACAAGTGCTGAAGAACTGCAGGAAAGGAGATCAGCAATGAGAATTCTAGGAAGAGATGAGATGCTTGCCTATTACCACCATTAAGAAATGGATGATGAATTTAAAGTGACAGGCCCCATACTTCCACTCTATTCATTCACGCAGCAATTTGGGAAATGGAAAACTCATGAATATTCCTTTTAAATTAGCTAGGTGACTACCATATCTAGTATATGTGTATATAACTGTATATATCACAGTCTTAGTTCACCACATCACCTTACTTCCCCTTTTCAAGTTAAAAACCTTGGAGTCATCTGTACCTCTTCTTCCCCCATCACTTCAAATATCTAACAAGACACCATACCCTTTGCTTGTTTCTAAAATTCTAGATTCTGGTCCCTCCTCTCATTTTTATTGTAGCATCTCTAATTTACTCCACAGATTCCTCTTCACAATTAAATTATGAAGATTTAATTTAATTAACTTAATGTGATTCACTTTTTGCCACTTATCACATTCAGAAGTCTCCCCTAGCCTCTCTCAGCTCCTTCACTTACCCAGGTTTTTCCCTACTAAAATCCCATCTTGGCATCTGCTTCTTAGAGAATCTGGCCTACCACGGGTACATAGAGGTAACTGGGTGACTTTCCTCCCTTTACTGCTTCGATTAGATTGTTTTAGATTCATGAGTGGAAACAGAGAAGTTTGTAAGACATGATGTACCTTCTGCACAAAGCAGAAGTTTATCTACACTGCTCATATCACAGTCACTATAGAATAAAGCTATCAAGTAGCCTGCCTACCTATTAAGAGCACTCTCACAATTCAAAATCTAAACTATGTTGTAGAGTTAAAAGAAATTGACATGTGTTTTATACCAAATTCAAACAAATACAAAACTTCAGATTATTCTTATATTTCCTTCACACATCCATGGAGAATATATAAATAATTTCAAAATTTTTTTTGAACTAAATCTCTCAAAAGCTAAAATTTCTCCCTGAATGTATTCCATAACAGAAAGTTAAAGGCAAAGCTAATAGCCACAAATAATACAATGTTAAAAGATAAACTAAAAATAAATCCAAATTTCTGAGTAAATTAAAGAGTATGAGCCACTTTTAGTGAACTGTTCCTCCTTAAAAAGAAATCACCAGAAAAACCTGCAGGATAAAAAAAAAATTTTTTTTGGAGAATATGACACAATCCCACTCCAAAAGAAAGTGGAATGATGCCTACAGAGTTCTGAGGTAGAAATAAACGTGACCAAATGATTTTAAAGGTTTTTGAGGAGAGATTCACCAAAAAAAATGTGGTAGACAGATATTCTCATTCATGCAGCAATTTAGGGCATAAAACACTCATGAATCTCTCTTTTAAATTAGCTGGATGACAAAATCCAGCTAAACAAAAGTGAACCAAATTAAAGAACTCATGAATGGAGAGCCTGAGACAAAGAACTACTGTTGAAAATTAAATCCATTTAATTAATGTTTTAATTATCTTCTATGATAAATAATGGTCATTGATTAATAAATCAAAACATTTTAAAAAGCGAGAATGACCAGCTTACAAGTGCCTCCTCCTGTCCCATTCCTCCCACACCAGGTAAACACTTTCATTATATATATATGAGATATATATATATATATATATATATATATATATATATATATATATTGTTTATATGCAAATACAAATAAGTTTATTCTTACTGATTCCCTTTATTATATACTTTCTAGAAATAAATATTTTATCATAAGTATATCTTAGAGTTGTTTCTACATCAATCTAATCTAAAGAGCTCTTCTTTCTCCCTTCCCCTTTTTTCTTCTTGTTCCTCATTAGCTGCCAAATATTTCATTATATTAATGTTCTATAATTTATTCAACCACTATTGATGGACAGTTAGCTTGTTTCTAAGATAGGCTTTTAAAAGTAACTCAGATTCATAAAACTGTACATTTGTACATGTGCAGATATACATGGAAAGATAAACAGCTAGAAGAGAAGTCAATGAGTCAAAAGATAAATGCATTTATAGTTCTGGTAGATATTACTAAATTACCCTCCATAAGAGTGGCACTCAATTGTACTTTTACCAGCAATGAATGATAAGGTCTATTTCCCCATAGCCTTAACATTAGGAAATGTCATCAGACTTTTAGATTGTTGAGAATCTGATAGGTAAGAAATGAAAATTAAGCGTAGTTAAAATTTGCATTTCTACTATTATGAATGAGTTTGTTGCCTTTTTCATTTCTAAGCACTTTTTGCATTTTTCATTTTAACTGGATTGCTGAATTTCTGACAGAATTCATTTTAAACAAATTCAAGAATTATTACCACAGGGTATCATGGCATGACAAAAGCCTTAAAATTATAGAAACAATATCACAACTAATACATTCACGGGCTGAGAGAGTAAAGTGAAAAAGAAGCACACATAATGTAATTTCTTCATCTTTTATAGTAAAAATTACATGTGATTAAATGGCAAATTTTAGTTACATAAGTAATGACTCGAACTTCAAATTCCTTATAATCACTTATTTTCCTTAACTTTAGAGGGATCCTTTAGAAACAACTTATCTCGTAGTGAAACTGTTATCTGGAATGCAGCCCATTAGATTATATTCAGCCTCTTTTTATGCTTATTTTCAAGTAAAATTCAATATAAAATGTAAATGTAAATTAAATTAGTATGCATCAGTGTTCAGTTGTTCTAAAAGCATTCCTATTTATGCATTATTTTTCTATATGTATAGGTGCATAAGCCAACATCTGAAATTACGTTCTCTGAAAGTTAACAGTGTGTGTTTCTGGGTAAAGGTATCTGGAGAAATTTTTATTTTATTTTATTCATTTATAATTTTTTATTGCTTCAAATTTTATAATGATTATCATTATTACAAAAAAAGGCTACAAAACTAGAGTCAGAATTGTCAAGATGATATATGCAAAGAACACAATTTACAGTCAAATCAAGAAAACCATTTTCTTTTCTTGGAAAGATAAGGATAAAAAGTAACATTTTGGGGTATTCTAATAATAAACTAGTTAAAGATATCAAGTCAACTTCTATCTCTACAGCAGCAAATAAAACATCTCTGAGTGTTGATGAGATTTAATTTGAAAAATTCTGTCCTATATTTCAAAATCATACGTGAATCTGTGGGCTGTAAAACAAAAAGGTGTAAATATATTTAAATAGAACCAATTAATAATTAATTATCTCTTTGCATGTGCCATTACCTGATGAGAGCACACAATTTTTACTTCAAGGGTGAGTGGGGTTCACACCCTAATGTGCCTGGAGACTGACAGTCATATTTTATATTCTAAAGCAAAAAGCTGCCTTGAATAAGTCAAGCTTGTTTTGCATTTATTTCAAGATCTCTTCTATAAGCCATACTTATAAAAACTAAGATGTTTTCTTCTCTACCTAATTTCAGATTTTATATTATGATATCAAAACGTGCTTGAATTAATTTAACATCGATAGGGCATCCAAATACTATTTATATAATTGTATACTGGATATTTTGTCTAAAATGTTAGAAGATTCTAAATCTTATTTAAATCTTTTATTTTATTAGGCAGTCACACTATTTAGTTTATCATGTGGGTCTTGATATACTTTTGTGAGCTGTGGTTCCACTGACAGTTAATATTCAGAGCCCTTGCTGTGTTATTTTGGTCTGTTTGGCTCCCACAGGTCCTGAGGAGGCAGAAAGGGTCCTTTTTAGTTAAGGTCCCTAGTTTCTCTGGGCCAGGGGAGTCTCAGGCCTGTGGAGACAAATTGATTTCCCAGGCCAACTGTTTGCTGTAATGGAATCCCTCTTACTAGTGACATACAGCTGTCCCACTGTCTCAGGCCTAGAGGGACAAGAGGTTTTTCCAGGCTCCTTGTTGTGGTGAGGTCCCTTTCACTGGTGCCACCAAGCTATCCCCATTTTGGGTCTCTTGGTGGAGAGAGAAGTTTCAGGCCTGGTAGGAGGAAAAGCACTTTTTCTGGCAATTTGTTATCAGCTGAGGTCCCAAGCGATCCTCTTGCCAGTTGTACTGGGCATTCCTGGTGACAATGGAAGGACTCCTGTTAGATCTATGTAAGCAAGGAGCACCCTGGGCCACCTTCTGTCTCTAGTTCAGGGGTCATGAAGTGCTGTCCTGGGTCACCTTATTTGGTTAACTGTAGGGAACATAACATGCCTGGCCACAGTGCTGTTCTTCTAGTCCTGATGTTACAAACCAGTTTGCCTTTCTCTTAGCACCTTTCAGAGTTCTCCATTGGTTGCCTTTTCCATTATTTCTAAGATTTATGGCAGTTCTTAGCAGAGAAAAGTGGAGAGAAATAAATCTACACCATCTTGTCAGGAATGTAAGTCTGGCTGATCCTTTTTTGACATATCACTCATATCATACTTATTTTCAAAATCTTACAACAGCTTCAGATTTCATTCAGGGAAAAGGCAACGTCTTTAAAACAGTCTAAAAACCCAATATAATCTGCCCTGGCCTTACAGTGACATCTCTGATCTGTCTCCTATCACTGCCCCTGTCTCCATTTACTCTGCTCCAGCCACATGGCCCCTTTTCTGTTTGTTTATCAAACTATCCCAGAAGTCATGCACCTTCACACTAATTCTTTTGCCTAGAATATTCTTTCTCCAAGTAACCACATGGCTTATCCCCAGCTCCTTTAAATCTCTGCTGAAAAATCAGGTTTTAAGAGTTGTCTTCCTTGAGTACCCACATAGTCACTACCACCCCTTCTCTCAGTTCTTCCCATCATTCCTATCACTCTTCATAGCATGTCATCTGACTTACTATGTATGCACTGAGGCTGTTGTGTATTATTTGTAAGGTATATCTAAAAAATTACTGACACTTAGTAGGTGTTCATTAAACTTGCTGAAGAAAAAAAATAAATAATAGCATGCACATTCATATATGTAGACTCAAACATCAATTACTATGGTTTAGAATGGTTACAACAAACTGCTTTGTGGGAAAGAACACACCTGAAAAGAAACTGCAGGAGAACATACAAGAGGCAGCAGCAGGTGGAATAGTTCCCAGATAAGTGAACATTCAGAGGCAATTTACTCCTACCAACCAATCCGCCATAAATCTAAACTGATTAAAGCCCCACCCTGTAGGTTCACCAGGCTTGGGTAGACTTTATATTGACAAAGTGGCTCTTGTCATAGATGAAATTCTGGTGCTACAAGAGAATTAGTGCAGCTTCTCATTTATTTATTTATTTATTTATTTATTTATTTATTTAGTGATTTAGTGATTTAGTGATTTAGTGATTTAGTGATTTAGTGATTTATTTATTATTATTACTTATGGCTACAGCACCTCATCCTCCTAGGTGGTCTCTCATCAAAGTACTAACCAGGCCCAAACCTACTTAGCCTCTGAGATCAGACATTGGGCTTGTTCAGGGTGGTATGGCCGTAGACCATGGACCTTGGCTCCAATGGGGCACAAACTCAGGGCCTTCTGCGTATAAAGCAAATGTCCTAACTGCTACACTATGGAACCATGTCCCAGCTTCTCATTTTGAAAGACAAGTAGTCATCCTCCAGACAACCCATATATACAAGTTTCAAAAAAAAGGCTACAATAAAAAATAATAGTAAATACTTATGTGGTGACTACAATATGATAAGCACTGCTTTAAACACATTCTATTAATTCATGTAATCTTCACAACAACCTTTTGGGGAAGTACTACTATTATCTTCTTTTTATATATGTGAAAACTGAGGTACAGAGAGGTGAAGCCACTTGCCCAAGGTCACACAGGTAATAGAACCAAGGTTCAAACACAGGCAGATGGGTTTCTGAGTCTATACTTTTAACTACCACCTTTTACTGCAAAAGAAGTGACTTAAATGAGTTCCTCTCTCACTCAGCCAAAAAAGAACACAACTCATGAGCTGACCTCTTAAGCAAAAGTTATGTACTCAATTAAATGCATATAATTAAATATGAGAAGCCTGTATAGATTTTTAAAAGTACCATATTCTCATCAGTTACTTATGAAATGTTATATCATACACTAATGTATTAGAATAAAATCATATCCATTAGCAAAAGAGAAAGTTTTCTCATGTTTGCTAATGTTGGGTTCTATACTGTCATCATTAAAAGACCAATTCAGCAAAAGTAACATTTGCTATATCTGAATGACTATATTGCTGAACTATGCAAAAGTGCCCATGTTCGACCGATTTGACCTACAATTACGGAAATTTCAAATGGCTCAATCTAATAGATTCAATGCTCATTTTTTATTATTCTTCTTAGAATCAGTCGTTTCTATTCATGAATTTTTATGCTTCTATAAAGTCAGAGATTAAAGGTCACTTTGATTCTATGTACAAAGCATACCCTTTTAATATAATATGCTTCTTCCCGGTCAGAAAGCAGAAACCAGGATAATGCCCATTGCACAGCCTATTTCCTACTGATGCATTGATCTATTTTCCTAAGAACTTCTAAGCAATTACACTTTTTTTTAATCCACACCTTGCAAGACTAAAAATTTAAACATAATTTAAAATATATCTGCAAATGGCATTATTTCCTCTTTCAATTTTCCCACTTAACATTTGAATAAAACTGTGATTTACTCCAAAGCTATACTTTCAAATGCTTCCTCCTTCTTCCCTCTATTTTTAAATAGAATTTATTACACGTGTTCTGTAAATATCCAAGTGTAGCTACTTTAGGCTTTGAGATCCTCTGTGAAGAAAAGAATTATATGCCATTTTCCCCAGAGTTAGTAAGATGGTCTATTTGTTTTTAAGGCAGTTAGAAAAATTTATTAATTGGAGCAGGCCTCCCTAGCTAGAGTCCTCAGATCAACAAGGAAGAGCATATCATGGCACTCAAAAAGGATGAATGGGTTCATAAGGATTCCAGGGAACCCAGAAGGAACATTAATTGACAGTGACCAGTCAAGAGACTAAATCGGTGTCCCTCTAACTGATTGTCTCTGGTCATCTTGATTGAGACCTTAATGCCATTCTTTTAATATAAAAAGTCTCACTAAAAATGCCAGAGACATAAAGAGAAATCATATACAGCTCCTGTTTTCAAAAGAGTAGAAAACTTAATTTCATTGTGCAGGGCCCATCTGGCAAGCAGGCCAATCGGGCTTGTCTAGAAACGCCATTTAGATAACAACCTGTCTTCTCCCCATCAGCCTTCTATTCCTAAGTTCTACTGACACAGGTCACATGCCATAAGTTCCCTTTAAGTTCAGACATTTGGATCTGCATCCCAGAGCTCTGGGAGTCTAGTGGATATGCTAGTTCTTTGATAGTACCCTATACTCACTTGGGAGTACATCTGCAACCTGAGACAATGGCACTCCTTGGGGACCCCAACTTTTCATCAGATTGGGTACAAAAAAAATTAAAATGTGAACCAGAAGTATCTGAACACCTGTCATAGTTCAAATTCAGACACACACACTATATATACATATATTCAATCTACTAAAATTTCTAGTAAAAATAGCTAGCAGGTGTGGAGCATACACTCTGTGTGCTGCGCTACATGCTTTAGATACGTTATTTCATTTGATCCTTATGAGGTTCCTATGAAGTAGATGTGTTATTCCCATTTTGCAGAAGAGTAAACTAAAGCTCAGCATGGTGAAATGCTTTCCTCAGAGACACATACAGTGCTTGAGGCATATTTTGAACCCAAGGAGTTGGTATTTAGAGTTCAGGATCTTACACAGGGTATCTTACAAAAGAACAGTTATGGAGGTTTTTAACTAATTCTATAAAGCACAAATAGACGGCAATATTTTAACCTCAGTGGCTCCCCACCCAATATACATTCACCAGATAATGGCCTTCCTTCCCTTTCACTGCATGTTCTGTTGTCTCGGTCAGATATAAATATGCTGAGGCCTGCATCTTCCCAGAGCACGCTTGGCTTGAAAAAAGATGAGCTCAGAGTAAGGACTGATTCTTTCTCACACTTTACTGACAAAATCTACCAAACTCTTTCACTCTCAAACTCATGTGTTTCTCATCCCAGGAAAAAAAAATTATATATATATATATATATATATATATATATATATATATATATAATGGCCCAGGCTAAGCAAAAAGATATGGCGTGATTTCCACTTCTCTACCATGGAAAAATTCCCCATGATCATTTTCCAACAGTGAAGAATTCTGAGGTTGATAGTGTTCTTACAGAATTTGAATTAGTTCCATGTTCTCAACATAGGATTACTTTCAAAAAAGGGGAAAAGGCTATATCTAGCACAGAAAAATCACTTAAAAGACACTTAGGAAGAAAAAAAGAAAAAAAAATAGCACAAAAAAAGTGAGAGATTGATAACAGCAAACTCAGAGCCTTGAAGATTATTTAAGAGTTCCTTCCCTTGTTGCATTTGCCCCTATTCAGCCACACTCTTGAAAATACTTTCTGGTTTTAAGAGCTGTTGCTGGGAGGGTGATGCCTGGGTGCATCCTGGGTTGGATTGTGGCTCTACTTCGCCATCCTATCCCCTTTGAACATCAATCAAGGACTCCAAAGTCTAGAGTATTGAGAGGGACCCCTGCCTCACAGCAGCATAGGGCTCTGATGCTGGGTATATGCAATTAGCACAATTGCCTGGCCTGGCTATTCAGCACTGCCTTGATAATTCAGGAAAGTGAGGAAGCCATTGTCAGTTCGGCCCCGCTGATATACTTTACTATTACAGAGAGGATCTTCTACGATTTGAGGAAACAGTTCTTTTTCTGTATTTGAGTGCAAAAACAGTCACAAATCATTCTCTATGGGTATCAAGCCTCTTTGTAATGTGACTTTGCAGACTTTGTTATCAAGAGTTAGGATCTATTTCTCTACCCTATGAGTGATTTAATTTGGCATATAAAATGTAGCAAAAGTACCAGCATGGCATTTTGATTCTAGGGACTTGCGACTTGCATTCTCTCCCAGAACCCCGCCAATCCACCACAAGAACAAACTGGACTTTGTCTGCTGAATGATGAGGGACCCCACGGACCAGATCCAAGTCAGCTCAGCCATGCCAGCTGCAACCTCAGACATGGGAGGCCAGCCATGATCAGCAGAGCCACACATCCATTCCACAGCTGACTGCAGATGCCAGAGGAACCCAGCTGAACCAAAAGAATGATCCATCTGAGCCCACACCAAACTTTCAACCCACACGGGAGTGAACAAAATAAATAGCTGTTGTTTTAAGGCACTAAGTTTTGGGCTGATATGCTACACAGCAAAAGCTGCTGACTAATATATTTATTCTATAAATAACTACAACTGATAATTAAGGGGAAATTATAAAGGAAATATCCCACTCAACAGACAACATAAAATTTAATAAAGGATTATCAAACATTAGTTTTTCTCTTGCAAAGTAGATTTTTTTACAATATGGTCAACTACGCCATCATATAATAATACAATCTGAAATAAATCACTAGTATTAAACATTTTCCTTTTTTTTTTTTTCAAAAATAGCATTGTGGTACAGTGGAAGGAATGTTGATTGGTAACTAAGAAATAATTTTGTTATCTTAGGCTCTTTTATCAGTTAGCTATGCAATTGTGGCAGATCCCTGGACCCTCAATTCTAAGAGAGAAAAATGAAAGAACTAGATGTGATAACTTTTAAGATCTGATCCAAATCTAAAATAAAGGATCTTTATGTCTTTTTTGTCTGAAACAGCATTTATATCACTATATTTCTATGATGCAATCAAAAACACTCAGATTAATAATCATCTCTGATGTCCCAAGCCCTGCCCCAAGTTGTAAAGATATACTGCCCCAAGTCGTAAAGATATGGCAGTGAAGAGGACATGTTCAAACTTTGAAATCAGACCTAGTAGGAGTATTTATAGCATGGTAATTGGCAAACCCTATAAACCGTTTGTCTTTCCAGGAGTGCTGGTTGTTAAACATTCACCAGGACAGCACTGGACTCTTCCCTCACTGGGTCAATACTCTAACAGGGGCGTGCCACATTATGGCCATGCACAAAATAGCTGATTCCACCTCTGAGAAGTCTAGCAAAGTAGAGAAGGAGGTAACATACGGGAAAGAACGCACATTCCAAGCAGAGGGAAAGTACTGTGAAGATTTCAAGCAAAAAGGAATAATGCCACATCTGAGGAAATAAAAGAAGGCTGGTGTGGCTAGTGTGTCTGGAGCTCAATAGCTTGAAGGGAAGACGGAGAAGGTGTGAGGGATGACTTCTGGACAGTGCAACTCTGAAGAATGGTGCCATAAACAAGGCAGTGGGACCAGGTCAGAGGTGAAGGGAGGAAGAGAATGATGCCAATCTTAGCAATACTTGGTTTCAGGTATCTCAGTGATATGGAATGGTGATGTAAAACTGGGAGTCACTGTGGCCAGATGTGAGGCGTCTGGAGATTTAAATAAGGAGGTGTTAATGAATAATAATAAGAAAATTCAGTAGATTAGGATCCTGAAAGACCTCGCTTTCCACCACTTCATAGCCTGTAACCTTAAACAAGTGACAGTTTTGCTAAGTCTTGGTTCATTTGACCAGCATTGATTGAGCAACTATTCTACACTAGTAGTGTACCAGAAATGCCAAGCATCAGATAAAGTTCTTGAATTCAAAGACTTCATCATCCATTGAGCAGTAAAACGAGTCAGACAAAATCAACACAGGATTAGAAGTGCTAAGGTGAAGGATGGCATAAGGTATTCCAGGGGCACAGAAGAAGGGGTTCCATCCTAGACTGGCAAGATTACAGACAGCCTTCCAGAAAAATAAACTTAGCTATAGCTATCGATTAATTAATTGATAAAGTAATTTATGTAAGAAACCTCTGCATGATGTGTACAACACAATATTTTATCAATCTGTTCAACTTTCCTTCCCTAGAAATCCTCCTGGTATTAGGCTAATAGCCAAAGTTGCCACAAACTTCCATTTTATGCACAAATTTTCACTTTTCCCCATGTTTTTCAAGACATATTCTTTCCTAACAATGGCTATAAGCCCTTAAAACTATCGTTGATAGCTAAAGTTCAACTTAGAAACATACATAAAGCATCTAACAATAATGTCTTGCATAGGGAACTGTAGCCACTGCATATATAAAGACTGCGCAAATTCTACTCCTTCTTTTGTTTCTCTTTCATGTTTATGAGCCAGATGCAGATCCTAAATATCTGAGTCCATGCCTACCTATAAAAATAAATGTCCAATGTATCAGTTAACAATCTTGATTGCAAAGGGACAACACCCATCTTCAACCAGCTCAAATAATAAAGGGGATTCATTACCTGATGGAACTGAAGTGGCTTGATCTGGCATCTTAAAATCCTGTCACCAAGAATTTTGTTAGCATTGGTTTGTTTTCTGCAGGGTTAGCTTACCCTTTAGGCTTCCAAATTGGTATTTGAACTATCCCAACATCTTACTTCATGGGGAAAAAAATAACAAACCCAAGTCCATATAGCATCCTTGCAGCTCATGATTCAATCGAAGAGAGAAAGGTTCTTTGCCCACAAGTTCAAGTAAACTTTCCCTCACTTTGCATTGCTTCTGATTAGACCATTCCTGATTTCATCCCATGCAGTGACATCCAACAAAACTTCTTGCAGAGATGGAAATGTCCTTTAACTATATTTGTCCACAGGTGGCTATTGAGCACCTGAAATGTAGTTAGTGTGGCTGAGGACATGAAATTTTTATTTTTTTTTAATTTTATTTTCATTAATTAAAATTTAAATGTAAAAAGCGACAAGTGTCTAGGGGCTACAGTATTGAACAGTGTGGCTCTATAGAGAGAGAAGTGTCGGTCGCCCTGGTTGGCTGAACTAGTCAGTGCCCACTGCCATGAGCTGGGGATGAAATTAATCCCATTCATGTCATAAAGAAAAGTCATTCTGCCTGGTATCCTAGGAGCCCATCATTTTTATTTCCCATAGATTAACAGCCCAATTCAACTTGACCCCCTTTGCCAAGGAGTCATATTGATAAATCTTACCTAGCACAGTGCCACATGAAAGTCACTATGGAATAATAGCCTTTTAAAGCTGAGGTCAACTTCAGAGCTTACACACTTCAAATGCATATTTCGCAGAGAAAAAATGGGCTTGGAGCAGCAATTGCTTTGCTTACGGCTTTTATGACCAAGGCCTGGACATGCTGACCTTCAGCCATTTTTCCACTGTAAAATTCAGTCTTTATGCCACCGCGTCCCAGTAGGCCCACTGTCACAGAATTAACTTCATTTCACGTGAAGCTTCATAATCATTAGCTTATTGAAGCTTCCAGAAATGGATGTTACCATAGAGACCCAAAATTTTACACTCAAAAGTCTAAATGAGCCAAAGAGTTAATGTAAATGGGGTAGGCTGGCCTGGTGGGGATTGTGACTGATATCTCACGGCCAAATGTGACCATAAAGGTATGTCACAATTCATGACTCCTATAAAAGACAGAATTGAAAACCAAAAATTCTTGAGAGAGAAACATGAATTTTACCATTCTCAAATGTATTATGGAGGGGGGATTAAATCACAAGCTTCCTTTCACATCATATATGATCTGGCTCTCTCTGGTTTCCCAGGTGGGTTTATGTGTCAATAAAGGAAGGGTTACCACACATTAATAAGAAATGATTTGATGTTATAATTTAACAAGATGATATCTGCTCTTGTATCCATAACACAAATTTAAGATATAAAATTAAATAATTATATTAAATAATTTTTAAAACTATATTTGCTTATTCAAGAGTGCAGCACATTTAATTAAATATGGAATTCAAACAGCACCTTGGTCTAATAGAGGATCTAGAAAAACATAAACATAAAGGTTAATAAATAAGGCTTGCATGCTGAGGACATGTTCACTAAGGATAAAACAAATAGCTAATACCTGGAATATTCAGGCAATAGAAAATTAAATAAATTTTCATTACTAAATATAACAAAAATATCTATTTTGATTCGATCTTAGGTATTGAGAATCTTTCTAAAATTGCTAGCAATTTCCTGTCTTCCTAAGTACAGTATAGGGAATACTAATCAATCATTGCCAAATAATTCAGAATCTTATAGGGCCTCTGGGTGCTCAAGCTGAGTATCACTTCTAATAGAAATTAGGCCACAAACAGGAAAGGCAGAGTGAGCACATTCTCATAGGAAATTTACTGAATTAATTTATGATGTCAGTTTGCTTTCTATCAGTGTTCACCTTGGCTGCATATTAGAATCAAATGAAGAGCTTTCAAAAAAAAAAAAAAAGGTCCAATGTCCTGACTATACCACACAGCAATTAAATCAGATTCTCTGGGGGTAGAGCCCAGGCAGCAGCATTTTTTGAAGCTCCTCAGATGAGTTTAATGTGCAGCCCAAGTTGAAAATCACTTCATACTGGTTGCCTCTTCCTTACAAATGTAATATGCCTATTGAGGTTTCTTTTTGAACAAACATAAGGGGGGGAAATCTCACAAGGAAACTTAACTTTACATATTAAACAGGTATTTTAAAAAGCAAAAAGTTAAGAGCTGGGACACACAGCCAAACTGTCTGGGTTCCACTCCTGCCTCTGCTATTAATCACCTGGATGACCAGAGGTCACTGCTTAACATCTGTGTGCATGCTCTGTCCTCTTCGGCTTGTGGAAATGACCGAGTGTGTATATGTGTATGTGTATGTACGTATGTATTAGAACAGTGCCTGACGTGCAGAAAACACCGTATGCTAATACTGGTGATAACAATAATGATAATAACAATAATCGGAAGGTATGTGCAAATTGAATTAGAGTATATTAAAAAGAACTTATTTATGTTATGTGAACAGCAACTTCCTAATAAATTACTTGTTCAAAGTTTGTGTTTTTGACTTTTTAAATTATTTAAACAAAATAACAATGATAAACTATAAAAATTGGAAAATGATAATTATATTTTTATTTTATTTATATTTTATTTTATTTATATTTTATTTTATTTATATTTTTATTCTTATTGTGATAAATGCTTAAGTGATTCACTATCCATCTTTTTTTTGTTTATGAAAGCTTTATTCTTTGTGCTTGTTTTTAATTTTTAAAAATTTCAATTACGGTTGGCTCGATTAGTTTCAGGTATACAAAATACTGATCAGATTTTTATATAACTTACCAAGTGACTCTTCAACAAGTCTAGTACCAATCTGACATCATACATAGCTATTACAATAATATTGACTGTTTTCCCTATGCTGTACTTTATTTACATCCTTGTGACTGTTTTTCTAGGTGGCAATTTTATAGCTGGAGAAAAGAGGCTTGTCTTGCTGATTAAATATAAAAAGACCTTGACAACGACTCCATCAGCAGGGTCAAACAATCTTGGATTGGCAAAAAAGTGAACTAGAGAACAACCAAAAATCCTCACTCTATCTACAACATCTGTAATTCAAACAAAGGAGCATGATGCTGTGTCCCTACCCAGTATCTGAGAATCTGTTCACAACAAAGCAAATGGATTTTCCATATAATAGGAAATAAAATTATGAATAATATACAAAATGTATTTCCTGCGCAGATTTCTCCAATATAGTCTCTCAACCTAATTTTAGTATCAAAAGGTACACATATCCCACTATAATAGCTTCATAACACATAAAGCATTCAATGTAATTTCTCCCACAAGACAATTAAATACAAGCAACTCAAAAACTGAGGCATAACTTTGTAATTAAATTACACTGGAGTAATAAATTTTGAATTAAAGCCAGAGTATTATACATTTCTAAACTCTGCTTACAATGTGTTCAAATTAGTATTGCTGTTGTTCTTCACACGATCAGGTAGGTGCTCTGATGTTGACATGAAAATCATGCTAATGCCCTAACACCTTAAAAATGATTTCAAAGAAACTGCAGCAATACCATTTCATTATACCTAATTTCAAAATACATTTCAAGGAGTTTTACTTCAATTAGGAAGTCTACTAAAAAACCATGGACCCCAACCTCCAAGAACTTGTAAAAGAATCCATTCTAATAATATTTCTTTTTATGTTGCATCTACATAGCCAGTACAATCAGAATATTTGGTTATCCTGCACGAGTTAGAGTACATTGAGGCAAAAACTTTGGGGTTTATGCCGGTGAAAAAAAGGTGGTGTTGAGAATAAAAGAAGCTTAATCTGGAAGTGGATTTGATGAGAGATTTGTTCCTCAGCAGTTCAACAAGCTACTGACTCTCTAAATTATGCTTACACACACACACACACACACACACACACACACACACACACACACACCAAAAGTTTAATCTCTAAGGATCTGGTACACATGAAAGAGAAGCAGCTTGCTTGATTCCAATATAGCTGTGATAATCCTAAAGTGATTATCGTAGTTTTCAAAAAAGATACAGACAACCATGGTGGAGTCCAATTCTTTTTGTGAATAATATTATTTTCTCCTACCTAAGACTGTTAAACCACCTTAAAACTTATTTCATATGATGCTTCAAATTCCCGAGGGTCCAAAAGATTTTCACCTATGATAAAGTATTTAACAGCAAATTATCCAATAGGAAAAGTCTTCTAAACAATAAATCCCTTCTTTTGCCTTACATGGCTCTGTTCCCAAAACATTATGAAATACATAAACATCTTGTTTGCCCAAACAGACCTAAGCTTGAATGCTTTAGATCAAAGACCACAGTCTAAACAGAAAACAAGTCACTATTATTTTGAAAAAGAAATAAAATAGATTTTAAAATACATGTAAACAGATGTTCAGTTAGCTTTCAGCACAGCACATTTGTGGTCCCTAACAATTAGTTAGGGACTAATTGTTTAGTCAGAGACTAATTGTTTATTATATACCAATAATAAAAGCCACCACAATGAAACTTGAGGGCCTTATGCCAGACAGAGAAAGACAAATGCTACATGGTATCATGGAATCTTATTTTTAAAATAAATAAATAAACTACTTATAGAAACAGAAAGTAGAAAAATAGAAAAGTGGTTGCCAGAAACTTGAGGTGGGGTTTGGGGGTCGGATAGAAAAAGTTTTGGTAAAAGGGCATAAACTTTCAATTGTAAGATGAATAAGGCCTGAGAATCTAGTCTATAACATGGTGACTATAGTTTGTAACACTGTATTGTATAATTGAAATTCGCTAAGAAAGTGGAATTTAAATGTTCTCACCGAAAAAAAAAAAAGATAAATATGCGAGGTGATGAATGTTTTAATTACCGAGATGGCGAATCCTTTCACAGTGTATACATATAGAAAATCATCATGTCGTACACTTTAAAAATCTTACAGTTTTGTCAATTCGACCTCAATAAAAATGGAATTTAAAAAAATAATAAAATAAAATTTAAAATTTTTAAAAGCTATCACAAAGGACTGAAAGTTTACAAATTGACAGGCATGGTGCTAGACATTTCATGTATCACATTTAGAGACAGCTCTAAAAAGTAATACTTCATCTTACAGTTGATGAAAAAGAAGCTTAGATTGTTGATGAGATCCTCCAGAAGTAATTCATTTGATATGATGTAGAGCCAGAACTCAAACCCACATCTGACTTCAAACCTGGTTTTCTTAACCACCATCCTGCCTCCCAAATTAGGGCTGCCGTGGGCGAAAACAAAATGTTCACCTAGTAGGTTCCAGCGCCTCTTACTAAGGAAACCTTTTAATACCTTCAATTGGCGGGGGGGTAATGTTTAAGTTCTTAAACATTAAGTGCCCATATTAAGCAGTTTCTAGACACAAATTCTAGTAAAATTTGTATATTTTAAAGGTGATTTCAGGACATATCAGAAGTAGAAAATCAAGACAGGAAGGGAAGGAAACCCATAAGGGATGTGTTTTCAAGCCAGTTTCTACTGTAGGTAAATGGGCTTAATTCCACTGGAGAGAGCTGAGGAAAGACATACAGCATATACCTTTGAGTTATCCCACCCAAGAGGCGAGGGAGCGATGGTATTTCCCCATCAAACTCCTTGGGTTGGGTTGGGTTGGGATGGGTGCTAATTCTTAGGAACTACTGGGCATGAGCATGGGTGGCAAAGTGAGCTCTGGGGACCAGAAAAAAGCAAAGAAATGAGTGCAAGTGCCAGCCACCAGGTTCCAAATTGTGGCCTCTCGAGTAGAAAGGACTTTAGTATGAATTTCATGTTTTATCTGTTCTAGCTATTAATTTCTTCAATAATAGTGAAGAAAATTAAGGGAGGGGGAAAGACTTAGTCCATAGGTGCTGCTGTTTCGTTGGCAATGATTGGTATTCTGTTCCAGGCCAAGCAATGATCACAGTCCTCTAAAAGCCAACCTTGCATGCATTTTGCTTTTTTCATTTATTGTTTAAGGCTTTGGGAAAAGATACCAAATAAAAATAGAGTCCGTATTTATAATTCATAACCCCGTCATTGCACTCAATTGGCTGTTGAGCGCTACTCCATTTACCATACACGAGGAAGATCAATATTGATGTTTCTGGGATATGCCGGAGAAGCATGTCCAAAAGAAGACACTCCATTGCTAAACAATGATTAATAAAATGGGTGGTACCCAGTGGTTCTTTATGGAAGCCAGATTACTTTTAAATGAAATATTCCTAGATTGTCTTTGTATGGTGCATTTTTCAAAACATCTTTGAACTCTGGACTCATATGCTGAAAAATGTCATTGGGGCTTATGTAAATATTTCATTTTTAAACTATGCCTTTGAACTCTGTAAAAAAAATAAAAAATGAGGGTTACCTAAGAAAAGACTGTCTATGGTTGCTATTAATAGAAACTTAATCATCACTTTGTACAAGGATCCTAAATGGTGTCTCATGTAAAATCACAGGCCAGAACAAGATGGCAGATGGAACAGATGGTAGAGACCATCCCTCCTGTCCTGAGTTCATACAAATGACTTAAAAAAAAGAGCGTTGCACTTGTTGAATTAGAAAGTATGAAAGGCAGAAAATAAATGCGATAAAAATGAAGTAGGAAATGATGTGAAAGCCCACAAGCATTAAAACACAGGAACGGATCTTTGAGCCATCAAACCAGGTGGTGGAGGTGTCAGGATTAGGAGCAAAACGGGAGCATTAACTGAGATCAACCTGCCATCTCAGCTCCAATTCCTGTGCCCTCCACACCGCAGGCTAGAAGAAAGCCATATGAGGGGGTGCTATCATAGCTGACTCCAACCAGAAAGAACAGGGAGCCACCAACACACATGACTACCCATTTAGAGAAATCAAAATTAGAACCCCACTTCACAGGAGTCCTCAAAAAACATTATGTGATTGCAATGGTCTGAATGTCTGCCTTTGAGCCCGGCCTTGCCCCACCCCACCACCAGGCCAAATTCATATTTTAAAAACCTAATGCCAGAGAACAGTATTAGGAGGTGGGGCCTCTGGTAGGCAATTAGGTCCTAGGGCTAATCCTCATGAATGGAATTGGTGTGTCTATAAAAGAGTTTCTAGAGAGATTCCCAGCCCCTTCAACCATGTGAGGATGCAAGGAGGGGTCTGTAACCTGGAAGATGGCCCCCACTTGACCCTGCTGGCACCTGATCTTGGAAGTCCAATTTCCAGAACTGTTAGACATAAATATATCTGTTGTTGTTTATAAGCTGCTCAATCTGTGATATTTTATTATAGCAACCCAAGTGGATCAAGTAATATTAATAATAACAAATTAATAAAGGGATGGCCAAAAGAATGATGAATAAGAAAGGTTTTAAATAAAGCAAAAAAAAAGTTGAAATGTGGATACATCGAAGTTGAAAACGGCAAGTCATCTTTTGTCATGCATAAGTTAAAAGTTAAGAAATTCAAAGACAAGCCACAGACAGGAAGAAAGTATTTGCAACATCTATTACAGCTAAGGAGTAACATCTAGAATACACAGAACACAAAGCAAGGGCTATAAATAGGTAATATGTAAGAGAAAACAGAAATAGTCCATAAATGCATGAAAATATACAGAGTGTACTAGCAAATCAGACAATAGTAAATTAAAACAAAGAAATAACATGCCTGCATCAGACTGGCAAAAATTAAAATGTTTCTTAATAGCGTCAGTGAGACTTGAAACAGTTCCTCTCACACAAGATTGGCAGGATTATAAAAGGACACAACTATTAAATAAAATTTAGGATATATATAGCCTTCAATCAGCACCTGTACTTCAGAGACTTTACCTCAGGGAAACCCTGACCCATATACCCAGACAGAGATACACAAGGCTGTATATTACTCTATGTTATAGAATTGTTAACTAGTGCCCCAAATTAGAAAAAGACAAATACCAACAGGCCATCGGTGAGAAATGTCTGCTGTTAAATAAAACTTAGTAATCCATTTCATGGGATATGAGAGAGCAATTTTTAAAAATGAGGTAGATACACATGTACTTATATCAACAGTTCTCTAAGATGTCTATACAGTGAAAAGCAAGTTTGTGGAACAGTAAAAATAATGTGATGTTATTTAGGATACTAAAGTACATAAACAAAACAAAATGAACTATTTCCATAGTGAATACATAGACAACTTCATTAAAAAGAGACCTTAAAAGATACCATGGAGTTGTGACCAGAGGCTGACTCTGGAGAGAGGACTAAGACTGGGGTCAACAGTGAGAAGGGGTTAAGGGCATGTATACTGCTTTACTTTCTTACTCAAAGAAAAATTTTAACTGCATAATTGAAAGTAAATAAAATGTGTAACAAAAGAGAAAAGAGCTGGAGTCTTTCAATTAAAATGTGTATTTTTCTTCCTATTCCTTTCTAATTTAATTACTGCTCCTCTCCCTTTCTCCAAGCTCCTATTTCAGGGATCCAAGGAAAAGTTTACTGAACTATGTTGAACTTCCTGGATCTGAACTAGTAGTGACTAGTTTTATTTTTGCACCAACCTTGGCGCAGAAACAGCACTGAGTTGCAAGGCAAAGGTCTACTTCGTTTCAGATTCTAGCAGAATAGCTTTCTATTAGCTCTTTAACATTGACCCCTTTTTTCTTCTTTAGCTGTCCTTCCAAAATTGTGATGCAGATTTTTCTTGCAGCTCACATGCTTTTCATAGCTAACACTTCCTGTGTTGGTTTCTGGTCCCCATATGGCATAGCTCCAAAGAAAAGTCATAGCCTCATGCAGGCAGCCTCTTAAATACTCAGGCTGCACAGTAGCCCCTTCTCACCCATGATTACAAATAAACTGATCCTCTTCACATAATACACACTGACATAAGAAAAAACACCATATTTAAAAGTCATGTTCAGAAACTCGTTTTTGCTAATTACAGTCAATAAGATTTACAGAGCCAACAGTAAAGAGGCAAGAATGATGAAAATAAGGACGGAGCTGATACAAAGTACAAATATTTATCCCATAAAATGATATGCATATTAACATGCTTCCACCAATCCCAAACATTTTTTCACTGTTTCACCAAAGTACATTTTGCTACCTAAAAATTACTTGCTAGCTCTGGTTTTTAATTCCTAAATCTATCATCTGAGCTGTCTATCTTCTTTGCCATCTATCATTTCTATGGTGACAAATCAAAGGAAAGGTTAGGGAAGGAAGTATGCTACTGTCTATAAAGGGTGAAATCAGGGACTTGAAATGGGTGGCTCTGGTTCGTGGTATATAGACGTGGAAGAAGAAAGGACATGGGTAAGATAATGTGTAAAACGTTAGGATTTTCCTTCAGTGCTATGAAAAGAAAGATATAACAATATTCTTTGCCAAGACCTTCTTAAAGTTACTCAGCTTGCCTCTGAGCAGATGAAGCATTTGGTGTTTACTAATCAAAACATTTGGGCACAGACTTCATGGGCAAAGGAGAAATATGTTGAGAAGAAGTCAGTAGGGAGAAGAGAGGCATATTACAATAAGCACCAATGCAAGCTTCCATACAATGGAGAGCACAGTGTGTAAAATCAAGGGATGACCTTAAAAGGATCATATTTTTTCCTCTGAGATATCGCCTTTATAATACAGGTGATAGATTCACATCAGTAAGAGCAATTGTCAGCAAAAAAATTTTTTTTTAAAAAGTGGGCCTCTAAGTAGTAACATCATGATCACACTGGAACCTTCAAATAATCTTATACAAAAACATGAACTAAAAGCTTGGCATGCTACCCTCATTTGTGAGTACCATCTATTTCTGCTAGCATCCATTTACTCTAATATATCACTTACAGGAGTCCATCTCCTAAAAGTGGATGCATCACTCCTCCTGGTCCCAGGACTGGGCTTAAAGCCAGAAGAAAATGACAACCTTGGAAGCATGGAAAGTTTATTTTTTTCTTAAATCCTCTCATCTTTTGGATACTGATGTATGATCATTGACTAAAAAATAAACCTCCAAGCTCTGATATATGGCTAATAAATGACTTAGGTCTTTAAAAAGTGAAAAATAAAATTTAGTATCTCTTGGCTAGAACTTTAAGATTAAAGTCCATGAAAAGAAAAGTAATAAAGAGATAAAAGAAATTGCTACCACATTATTTGTATCAATTGGTCTTAAACAGCATTATAATCAAGAGAAAACGGTTAATATAAAAAAAAATGAAAGAAATTTTCTTACATTTAAAATAAGCAGGAGTCAAAATACTGGGTTCGCAGAATAGAGAGGCATCAAAGAGACTTCAGTTCTAACCCTTTCTCTTTCTTAAACAGAAAAATATTTATGATTGGTCTTAGAAGGGAGCTTAACTGAGCTGCCATGAATTATTTAAAGACCCCAAAATACCTTCTGTTGCTTTTATAGAAGCTTGATTTACCAGTTGAAAAATCAAATTGACAGTTTAGTCTCTCATACAAATATTCAAACTTTTAAAACACTCCAGGCATTACAAATACATCTTTCACGAATATAGCTTCAACAGCTCTAAAAATAGCCTTTAGGAGGGAAAAAAAAAAAACTCTTTCAAGCCATTGTTTTACACATAACAGCAGGAAACCAAACAGAATGTCAAAGCCAAAGTGATTAACACACCCAGTAATAAGCACGAACATTAAGTACGATATCCTGCTTGAATACATATTTTGACATTAGATTGGGGTCTATGGTTTTGCCCCACATCTGTGGCCAGAGGTCATTCCAGGGCAGCTATATTCAAGGAGTAACTCCTAGGCCAGGAGACTAACATTTACCTTTTGCATGAGGTATAAACAGGCCCCCTTGGGACTGACCCTGGGGCCTAGATATTAATTTCCAGCACCCTGAAAGCCTCTTCCAGTCTCCACTCCTTTCCTCGACATATTGGACTAGTTCTATATCTCTGTTCACGGGTGAAATCCAGGTTGCCCAGAAAGCAAAAGGTGAGACTGACAAACTCCGGGAACTTTGGATACAGGGACCTAATGTGGGGATGTGCCTTACAATTTGGCTAACAGTGCCTTACAATTTGGTGCCAGGTATTTTATTGGTTTTGATATGTAGTTAGCACTCCCAATAAAGCCAATCTCATCTCTCAAATATCAAAAGTTAGAGGGACAAAATATCCTGTATTCTGCATTCTCATAGGTTCAAGTACAGAACTGTGGCATTGTCTCTTGAAATAATAACCACTTTCTGTGAATATTCTGGTCTGATTGCCCGTTAAACCCAAATAAATCTTACAATCTTCAGATATTCTACTTTTTAATAATTCAATATGTAATCATCTCAATTGGTATCATAATAGATGAGATCTTAGATTCATAATATGGTAGGTAGAAAGCTAATGTGGGAAGAAATTCCTGAAAAACTGAAGGTATGGGCTAAAAGAATGTTATTCTTGATTTTCTAATGTGAACAAATGATCAAATCCAAATTCCTGCTGAGGCTGGGAGAATTTTTAATAATAAATCCTTAGAATACTTAATAAGGAAGAGAAAGAGAAAGCAAAAGCTACAGTTATCAGAGTCAAAGTGTTTTCTCATCATTTTCTTCATTCTTTACAGGTAGAGTTGAGGGGAGTACTTAAATCAGTAATACTACAACAAATACAATTCACATTCCCATGTTCTTCTGAAAAAATATCAATTGTTCTAGGACTTAACACATCTAATATTTCAGACTAGCGTCTTTGGAAAAGCCTGACATTTGACCTTAGATACACTTTTCAAGTAGAATCTTTAAATAAGTTACAAATAAGTTACTTATGTAAATAAGATAAATACCTTGCAAATAAGCAACCAACTGGAAAATGTAAAAAAGACAAATATTGCTTCTTACCTTGTTTTGATCTGTCCAGTAAAAGAAAAATCCCTGAGGGTCAGACCTCAAAATAATTGGAGTAACAATAGCAGAGTCCTAGAAATGTAAGAAAAAATATGTATATCAATATATATATACCACCGCAGAAAGTCCTACCCAGGAGTTACTTAACAAGTAATAATTAAGAGTTTCTCCAAGGTCATCACTTATTAATAAAAATATTTTTTAATTAGATACTGTGAACATATTTATTAAGACATGTTTTTTGTTTGTGTTTTGTTTTTTACTTTTTTAACATTTATTTGCTTATTTTTTATGGTGACATTGGTTAATGAAATTCAATAAATTTCTTCTGTACATTTTAATAGTAAGGCATTTATATATTTACATTGTGTGTTCACCTCACACAGATTTCTTTCTGTCACCACATATTTGACCCCCTTTACCTCGTCTACTTCCTCCCTGTCCCCTCCTCTGGCAACCTTTAGTCTATTGTCCATGTCTGTGAGTCTCTGTTTGTTTGTCCTGTTCATTTATTGTTTTTTAGGTTTAAATCCCACATAAAAGTGATATCATGTGATTTTCAACTTTTTCTGTCTGGGTTATTTCACCTAGCATGATTATCTCAAGGTCTATCCATGTTGTTGCAAATGCCAGTATTTCATCTCTTCTTATAGAACAAGTTTTTAAAATCATTGGCATGATTTCTATTGCAAAGCTATATCTAGTTCTCCAAATAATTTTATAACTAAATATCATTACATATTTTATATGATTAAAATTCATTAAAATCCATGCTTGAGATAATTTTTTAAATTATAGTTGTTCTATAAAATTATTTTTAATTGTGCCAAAGAGAGTAAACATAAATTTGGATATTGCTGTTTCCAAGGTAACAATAAGTAAGGTTATCTACATATTTGGAAGGATATACACAAAATTGTTACAAATTTAAATTTCACATGATAAAATAAAAGATCATAGACAAATAGTCTTCTGAGTTTAAAGCATGCATATTACAAAGGAAAACTGTATGCACTGTAATTATAATATTAAACATTTCTAAAATCTGTGTTCTTTCCTTTTGGCAATTTTTAGAAAGGCATACCATCTGCACAAGAAAACATCAGATGTGGATTTTTATACTGAAATACTTAGGCCTTTACAGAAATTCCATTTTAAAAAAAAATACATAAATTACGAGTTTGTTTCAACTTTTGCAAACATGTAACTATGGTATCTATCCAATCAAAAGAACTTACAATGAAAATAAGAACATGAAGAGATAATCTGAGAATCTGGGATTCTTTTCCTGGTGAGTAGAGCAGATTGATGGTTTTGATCTATACTCTAAATTTTATTGCAAGAGCCTGGTTATGGTGGCTGTCCCCTGGGGTTCAAATTCTAACCTGTCCCTTCCCAGTGCCTCATTTTACACAACCACAAATGAAAAAAAAAAATGAGATAATACCTACCTCAGAGGGTTTTTATGATAACTAAATAGGATAATTGGGAAAAGCACATGGACCACATCTTGACACATAAAAATATCCATTATTATTACAGTGGATTATAATTAAAAATTAGTTTATTAAAATATTAAAGGAAAGTTTATCTTGGCATTCCTTTTTTATTATAGTACGTGTGTGACATAAACTTTACCATTTTTAAGTATAAAGTTCAGTGGCATAAACTACATTCATTTTTTTGTGCAACCATTACTACCATCCATCTCCAGAATTTTTTTCATCTTCTCAGACTGAAACTCCACACTCATTAAACACTAATTCTCCATTCCCTCCTCCCACAAGTGTCTGGCAATCGACATTCTACTTTATGTCTCTATAAATCTGACTATACTTGATACTTCATATAAGTAGAATCATTCAATGTTTGTCCTTTTGTGTCTGGCTTATTTCACTTGGCAAAATGTGCTCAAGATTCATCCATGTTGCAGCATGTGTCAGACTTTACTTCCTTTTAAGAGTCGAATAATATTCTACTGGAGGTATATATCATATTTTATTTATCCATTGATACTCAATAGATATGTGGGTTATTTCCACCTTTTGGCTATTGTGAATAATGCTATGAACATAGGTCTATGAATATAAGTTCGAGTCCCTGCTTTTAATTCTTTTCAGTATATACCCAGAAGTGGAATAGTTGGACCAAATGATAGTTCTATATTTAATTTTTTGAGGAACCACCATTCTGTTTTATCCTGATGTTCTTAAGATTCATTCTTCACATGCAGTTTAAAAAATGTCTTTCACAGGGATTGTGCTGTTACAAAGAACTTCATCTGAAATTTTTAAATTTCAAAATTACTTTTAAATTTTAAAGAAGACATTTGGAAACAAATTTGATATTATAATAAAAGAAAAACTTTAAAATATTCTAAGCTTCTCCTATTAGATTACATGAAAGGAAGTTCAGAGCAATATTTCCAATAAATCATTGCAATATTTTCACTTCTGTTTCATCACCTACTCTTCTAGATTTGGCAAAATACCAGTTTCCAACAGGCTACACACAGTAAACACCCTCACTTCCAGGTGAATTTGAATTAACCTGTAGATGTAACTTATTCTTAGGTCACTTTTCTTATCAGAGTGTCTGACAAGAGCATCTGACAAGATTCTTCTCAAAATCTTGGTGACTATTCAATACAAGGATTCCAGACAATCAGACATTTAAAGTTAGCAAAATAAAACTGCTCAAATTTATATTTTGGAACATTGCGCTGCCTCATTGTTTCAGCTATTGCTATTTCTAGGTTATTACCTCTCCTCCTTCTAAATTAAATCTTCTTTGTTCAATATTTTCTTGACCCCACTCTTCCGGCCACAGTTCCTCTGTTAAATGATCATTTATCTCAGCTCCAGGCCTGCTTCCTTCATAATCACCTCTAACATTCCAAGATCAGCTGGAACTTGGCATGCTTGCCATGCAAGGCAGGATTTGACCCAGAAATACACGAATATCCATTTTCAATTCCACCTGCTTTTTTCCCACCTCCCACATAGCTGCAAGTTTCTATATTCTCCCCATACAAAAGTAGCCACTCAACCCAGATCTCAAGTATTTTTAATTGTCAGAACATATGCTCTAATTTGAAGTTTGAAATACACGGTCATCCTTCATTTCCAAGGCAACTACAGATGGACTGAGACTCTTGCAGCATTTTACTGCGAAATAATGAAGATAACTTTTAGATGCTCATTTTTTATTCTTTATCTCTCCATCAATGCTTATGTGTATTCCATAAAATGGTGGTTTTAAAACTTTTGGGCCCATCAGATTTTACCAGGAGGATTTCTTAAAACACAGATTGTTAGGCCCCTTCCCGAGTTTCTCATTTAACAGGTCTGGGACGGAGCTTGAGAATCTGCATTTTGAATAAGCACTCAGTCCTGCTGCTACTGCTGCTGCCATCACTGATCCAAGAGACCACACTTTGAGATCCACTGGCATAGGCTTACAATGGGTGAGGCTTGGATCAGCAATACAATGATGTACAGGCCTGAGGAGCACCAGTAAGCTTAAAGTGTAGGCAAGCCTGTGTTTTGTAAGTACATTACCTCTAAGAATTTGACTTTAATTGCTTATTGAAAGTTATAAGGTATCTTTTCCTATAAACATCCACCTTGAAAACTAATAAACATACCTGTCTTAAGTTAGTAATAGTGGATGATATATGATAAATTTCTATTTACTCCTCTTTATTTGACAGAAACCACTTTACTCTCATCCTTTTCACATAAATAGTGAACACTAATGATATCAAAGTTTTTGTAGTTTGATGTTTTGTAATTTATATGAATCCCTCAAAATATCTTTAGGCCAAATAAAGGACAGACAGGAACAAAGTAAAGGACCACCATGAAATCTCAACATCCAAAAGAATGCAAAACTCTTCAGCAAGAAAAAGAGTCACTGGAATCATCATGAACATTCCAAAATCCTATAACTCTTTACTATGATGGTTTTCTCATTGATATGCCAACATAAATCAATCAGATGTCCTAATATTATGTTACATGACAATTACATCTTAATAAAATAGATGAACTATGAAAATAAATAAAATCACTTAAAAAAATAAAAAATTACATATCCTCAAGAAACTAGGAGAAAATGACAAAAGCACTAGCAGTCTAAACTCCTTTCCAATACCAGAATATTCTTTACAAAAATCCTTGAGAGCATAATTATGGGTACACCTCAAACATTTGTTCTGAGCCAGTCATTGCAATGTGAACTTTAAATGGAGTTCTGCATTTAATACTTATAATAATTTAAGAGGTAGACGCTATTATCATCCCCATTTTACAGATAAATAGACTAAGGCTTAGGCTAAATAACTTGCCCAAGGAAACACAGCTAAGCTGCTAAGAGAAGCATTGGAAATTAAACTTTCAAGTACGTGCTCTTTGCCAGTACTGCTCAACATTTTTTCATTATTGTCCTGCTAAAGAGCTTTTTTAAAGATTTATTTTCCTAATCATCCTCCATGAAATTTAAATATCACAGATATTCTGAATATCTATTTATATATTTACATATATCTATGCTTTATAGAAAATCCAAGTAAAGAGTAAGAAAACTTTTTGTTCCCCAAAAACCACTCCCATTTCTTTGGAGGTCATCCGAGAACACAAGCTCCATACCTGCACTGTCCAAAAGAGCTCACTAGCCACATGAAACTATGTGAGCACTTCAAACACAGCTAGTTTGACAGATGTGCTATAAAATTTCAAGGAGAGAATACAAACAAAAATGTAAAGAAGCTCATTAATAATTTTTCTATTGATTATGTTTTGAAATCAAAGTATTAGATTAAACAAACTACATTGTTGTAATTAATTCCACCTGTTTCTTTTTACTTGTTTTTAATGTGGCTACTAGAAAACTACATTTCTTTTGTGACTCACATTATATTTCTACTAAACCTTTATATGGAGAAATAAGGTTTCTTGTTAACGGGGACATCTTTTTCACAAAGCAAACTTAGATAATTCCAGTTAGCATATTTTCAGATTTCCATATATGCAGCTACCATCTAGTTTCAACCTCTAAGTAGTGCAAAATAAACCTAATTGATTCTCTAAGTGTCAATTCTTCAACTATCTGAATAGAGTCATCATATTGCCACCCTCTAAGCTACACTTTACCAGGCTGAGGTGAGTTATGGGCTGAATTATGTCCACTCAACAACAACAAAAAAATTGATATTTTGAAGTCTAACCCCAGTACCTCAAATGTAAGCTTATTTGGAGACAGTTATTTACAGAAGTGATTAACTGAAAAGGAGTTCATAAGGGTGGACCCTAATCCAATATGATTGGTATCTTATGAAAAGTAGAAATTTGGACACAGATGCATACAGAGAGAAGATGATGTGACTGCACAAGTCGGCCACCTACAAGCCTAGGTAGGGCAGCAACCTAGAACACTTTCTTCCTTCGCGGCCCTCAGAAAGAACTAACTCTGTCAACACCTTGATCTTAGACTTCTAGCCTCCAAAATGGTGAAAAAATAAATTTCTGGTGTTTGAGATACTCAGGCTGTGGACTTTATTATGGCAACCCTAGTAAAGCTAAAACCCGAAACTAAAAGACTAATGTCAAGTAAGAGTCCACAAACTGCACATTCCTTAGTACCACTGTCGGAAAGTCTACCAGCCAAAGTTAACTGCAATCCTGATTCCACAGTGATTTATGTTCCTATGCTTTTACAGGAGAGCACACAAGACATATACTTTTAAACAATATTACAGAGTAAACAAGAAAAAATAACAAGCAATGTTCCCTGGGATTACCCAATACCTGCATCAGGAAGCAGTAAAGCCAAATATGGCAAAGATATAAATTGGGGGAAAACAGCTATGTAAGGGAAAAAGAGTCTATGGGTCACAGAAAATCTGATGTGATGCCCAGCAAACATCAGCAATGCAGCCCTGACTATGAAAAACAAATAAAAGTAATCTTGGATACTAGCATGTTAGATTAGGATCAGTAAAGCAAAACTTCTATGTGCATCATCAGCAATATGAGAATTTTCTTCCAGGGGTGTGTCTAAGTCAGGAACCTCCACCAAAAACAAAAAAAAAGAAAGAAAGAAAGCAGAGGAGCTGCTTGCTTTTTCTATTTAGGATGCCAAATAGTAAAGAGAATCCTCCTTTAAGATATTTGCCTTTTACGGACAAGTATAAAAATCCCTTTAAGCACGATGTAAGGAAAAGTTGTAAGCTTGTTTCTTCAAATACCATGCAGGTTACTTCAGACACTGTAAAGAGATACATGTACCTCTATTCAGCACTAGGCTTTCAAACAAAAATGCAGATTTCCAACTATCCAAGGTGCTCACTGCTCATTGGAGACATCAGATGAGTAAACCAATCATTTCAGAAAGATATAGCTCTTGTGGGTGTAAAGTGACATCTCCTGTGGTTTTAATTTGCATTTCCCTGGTGACTAATGACTAATGATGCTGAACATCATCTTTTCACATAAGTACTGGCCTTGGGTGGGGGTGTAGTGGGGTGGGGGAAGGTGTACATGCACACATGCAGTAACCCAATACCAGTGGTTTAAATTTTAATCAGTAGTTCTGAACCTGGGGCAATTTTTTACCCCCAGGGAAATTTTAGTAATGTCCAGAGACAATTTTGTTTTTCACACTGGGGGTGTTGCTACTGGCATCTAGTGGATAGAGACCAGGGATGCTGTTAAATTAGACATCCTACAATGTGCAAGCCGGACCCCCACAAAGAATTATCTGGTTCCAAATGTCGATAGTGCCAAGACTGAGAAACAGAGCTTTACTGTCCTCCCATTGACTTTATGATAAGATTTTGCAGTGGCCTAAGCAGTATATGTGTAGGCCCTTGCCATCCTGCCAGCATTGTCTGACCCACCAAGCTTTCCACTTGCTTATTCTGCTCTGTCCTTCAAAATCCCAAATGCTCTTTCCCTCCCAGGATGCTGAACAGCTTTTCACATACTTCCTGGCCATGTGGGGTATGTATGTGTGTGTCCAAGTACATTAAACTAGGAGTGGGGGAGAGAGGAAGTCAATAATTGTCCCAGTGACTCCCATTTCCTCTGTACAGAGAGAATAAAGTAAGTGGAAGTTTTCTTACAAATAATACTTTTATACTATATGTCTCCTATTTGGTATTTTCCTCATTTTATCAATAAAGCTAAAACATTAGTATTTCTCTTTGTGAATCATTACCATGATAAAGAGAATGTTTTCACAACGATTAGTTGTTTGTTCTGTCACTCCCAATATCTCTGAATTTCTTCAAAGGTAAGTTTCATTGCAATATTTGGGTACATGTGTGAGCATCTTTTTCAGAAAACAGAAGCCACTGGTAACATTCAGATTATGAGATGCAAACACTTTGTGTCATAATTTTCAACCAATATCGAATAACAACCGAGTACACACTCTATCTCAAGCCATATTTTGATCTTATAGGAAATCAGGGCTGTGACAGCAGTCAACTTTGCATTGACAATAAATATTTCGCTTCTTGGACTCACAGGAAAAAACCCTAGCCAAGAAGACCACAGAGCCCCTTGGACTGAGGGAGATTTCAAATGAATGAAAGGGTGTAGAGCAGGGTTTTCCAACCAAGTCCACATGCAATGTGTTGTGAAGGGCTCTCGAAAGCATGAGTGCTCTCCAGGTCTGCCTTAAGTCTGCATTCTCCTGTATGTGAACCTGCTGAGAGCCAGGCACACCCCAGATGTTTCTTTCATCCCACAACTATTCTCTGAGCCCCTACTGAGTGTCCAGCCTATGTTCCGCCTTAGGAAAAGAAGATAAATAATATTAAAGCTATAGTCCTCCAGGAGCCCTGGTCCAGTTATAACACAGACAAGGCATTCACCTTCCTGCACTAGATCGAGACCTGGATTCTCAATGAACACTATGTTGAATTTCAAGACATTCAGGGTCTAGCTTGGGGACAGATGACATCTTCTACACTTCCTTCATGCTTACCATATCCTTAATCTTCCAAGATCAAAGATTTCTACAAGAAGCCAGTCTTAATGGGAATCCAATGAAAGACAACATTTGCAAGTATGCAGGGAAGAGAAAGAGATGGAGAAACACATGTAATAAGTCTCTAGATGCAAGAGTTACTTATTGGGCAATGAAAAAAAATGACCTTTGTTTTAACACCATTCCCTAATACCTTTCTATGCATATGTTTGACACTAATTGATGTGAAATGTTTGTGGATTGCAGTGTACACTGGCCTCTGTGCCTCAATGTGTCATGAAGTTGCCTATGTTCTCACGTGCTGCACAGTGTAGACAAAAATGGACTTCATAAAAATAGCTGTTTTTGAAGACACTAGGCAAAAGAGATAAATTTGTAGGGATAAAAGCTTCATTTATATGAATCCTAAAATTAGGAATATGCTTTGGAAGTGTCAATGAACTTTTTATAATTTGTAATCATTTAGATTCTATTAAAAGTCTTTTGTTATCAAAAGGATTCTGTTCGGGGATGCCACGGTAGACTAGAAAGGGCTCTAAATTTAACCAGAAGACCTAGTTTTAGGTTGACTCAGGCTCTAGCCCGTTGTGTATCCTTGGGCAAGTCCTGACTCACTAGCCTCTGTTTGTTCCTACGTAAAATGGGAATAACAACACTTGCTCTTTTCCTACCACTCGGGTGGTCTTGATGACCATACAGGGATAAATGTAAATAAATAATAGTGCTTTACAAGTATAAGTGTCCATTATACTTAAAAATATCACTCTCATTTTTGAACTCCGGAGATAGAGTTATAGAAAAACTCTCTTTTACTCAAAAGTAATATTGAAGGAGAAAACTACATAGGATGTCCAGATGAATATTGCACATTACGGCTTAAAGTCATAAAATCCTAGAACCATAAAAGGCCATATCAAGTAGGGGTTACTGAAGGAAACAAAAACCTCCCTGGAAAATGTGAACATAAATAAATTTAATTACAGGTGATTAAGCACTTGATTTCTTTCGTCAATATTTAGTATATCTGTAGAAACAACCCAGAGAATGCAGAAAAGTGACCTCTTTTACATTCTGCCCTCCAAATGTCATATGAGTGCATCTTATACTGTTAAAACTTAATTTGCAGCCAATATTAAATGTCTAAAGGGAGTCTCATAAATGTAGCTTTAGATTTCCAGACTCTGTATCATAAAAAGCCCTACTAAGAGGATGCGGAAATGGACACTAAGTGAGACTCAACCATATCTAAGGCAGCATACCTGAGAAAGCATCATAGCTAGTCCTTCAGTTTTTTTAAACCTACTCGACCACTTGTTGACTTGTTCTGTGGTCTTCCATCTCCTTTTTGAACTCATGTGATCTCTTCTATAAAATGAATCAAATTAACATTCTCCTACCTAATTCATAAACAAGTTCCTAATAAAATTTTATTTTTAACAGAAAAATAATCTCTCAATTTCCTAGGTATCAATGTTCTATGTTGACATCCACCATGGCTAGTTCAAGTAAAGAGTGTTTCTTTGCTAATTCGTTTCCACTGAACATCCTCATAAAACTTCAATGCAATAAAAGAAACTAAACATGAAGCAAATATTATTAACTAAAAGAGCCCTTGAAATGAAAAACAGATGTAGGATGCTTTTAATTCTGTTTTAATACTAAATATTTTTTCTCATTTTGTTTCCCCATTTACAATAGTTTAGTTTCTTGATAAATACATAGATTTAGTTGATATCAATTAATACATATACTTAAGCCTATTTCCAGAATACTAATTTTTTAATTCAAAATATTTAAATCAACATGAAGAAAATAATAAAATCAAATATCAGACCTTAAAGAGATTAGAGAGGAGTCAAAGAGACCATTAAATACTTTTACAGAAATTGATGGCATCCTTAGGATCTCAAGTGTAACTAATCTCACAAATATGTACCTCTCCTCTGCGTTCGCTTCCTTACTGATCTATAGGGACACATGGCTCTGATTGGGGGTCAGACATGGCATAGATGGGGAAAGGGAGCATTATGAAATCTGTCTGAGCAGATGGAATTTATGACATGATTTGAAAAGGCTGCATGAACTTAGTATCAGCTCAGGCAACAGGAAAACTAATGTCTTCCGTTACCCAGGATTTGTTATTTAGGAGAGACCCATAGCTTTAGTTCACAAGCCACAATCAAGGAGTCTGCTGGACTCCTTGTTCATGATAACATGAAACAATCCTGATAAACAAACATTTAACTACAGGTTACCAAGTTCAACAAAAAAAGCAAAATGTTCCTGTCCCATTTAAATGTCATTGCAGGTAAACATAATTTATAGATCTTTATTGATAGACTAAACTTTCAAGGGAAGTATTAGAGATATGCTAATAGCCAGATCAAATTATTCTAATGTACCATAGGTGGGAACATCAGTAAATCAAGCTAAGAGAGAAAAATCTGCGAGAGAAAAATATATTCCAGAAACAGCACTCTACTAGCTTGCTTTGCTATACCAATAACAGCCTATAGCCATTACATTTTTTTGTTAAATTACTAGAGTCTTGTTTTAACTCTTTCTTCCTCTGGGGCATTCATTATACTGGCTTCACTTGCCAGACCTCACCTTAAGAGAGATAAGGACCAAATCAAGTATCATCTAAATAGAAGATAAGTGACTTTTGTTGTTATTGTTCAAGAAGGTAAGTTCAGCAAATAAAATTGCTTTAGGCAAAGGAGGGTTTGTTTTGTTTACTTTCATTGACAATTTTTTAAAATAGCTTTACTAGATCAAAAACAGGAAACTAACCTACGGGGAGTTATAAATTAGGATAATCTTCACCCTTGGAGGGTGAGTGTAGGGACTGGAAGGGAGCAGTCAGGGACTTGAGAGGCTGGCAATGCTGTTTCGTGATCTGGTGCTGCTTCCCTGGGAGGGTTCATTTTGTGAAAACTGACTCAGCTGGACACAAGATTTGTGTGTTTAACTGTCTGCATGTTATACTCTGATAAAAAAAAAAAAAAAGCTTAAAAGGCTTTTATTGACTCACTTTGGAAAAGTAATATTCTCACATTTAGGTTACAGTAATTACTGTCAACAAGAAATTCACAAAAGTGCTTTAGAAATGAAAAATGGACATATTTGGGTGGAATTTTAGAGGGCACCTGCCAGTCTTCCAGTCTGAAATCCACCTCTCACTCTGTAGAGGCCCCATCTGAAACCACCACCTACCAACCAGAGCTGTTTCTTCCCTCATTCCCAGTAACCTTTCCAAAACGAATGCTGCTGAATGCCCACCTCATAAACCCTTCCCCTTTTCTCCCTCAATAATTTTGTCATCATTCTCTTGTCATCATTTTGAAAAATATAACTACAGCTTCTATACAATGCAAAATTTCTAACTAATCTTTAATGTAGGGTGTCAAAATTCCCAATATACTAGCATGTTTTTGTTATTATCACCTATTTTAGCTGTGGGGCTTTTTGGGGGTGGGTGGGGGTAGTAGTGGAGAGAGGGAGGAGGGAGTTACTTGTTTTAAATCCACAGAGCATTAATGCAAATCTAAACCTCTGAGCTTCCATAGCCTTCTCAAACAACCAAGCCAGCCTAGTAATTATGAATTTTGAATGTTAGATTATATTTGCAAGACAGGATGTATAAGATTTTTTATAAATATATACACATATGTTCTTTCTAAATTATAAGAGTTTTGTTTAACTGTTTCCTCCTTCCATGAGTCATACCTGTGATCCTACTGCAGATTATATATACGTATACACACACACACACACACACACACACACACATATTTATATGTAAATATATATTTTTAAGGAATTTAAATAGAAGCAAAATTTTTGGATGTTTTACAAACTGACTTGCTTTTATGTTAGATTCATTTTCTCTGCATTACCTAAACTTTTAAAAAGAGAATAAAAAATGAAATTTTTGTTTTCCAATTACAATATATGAAAATCAAAGCACTTAAAGGGAGTGGAAGGAAGGTATGGATCTTCCCACTCATAGAATAAAAGAGTCATCTAACACATACTGAACACTTTGAGTAAATTCATGGTCCTTTAACTATTGGGGAGACAATAACTTTTAAAAGCATGGTTTATTGAGGGTTTCCTGTGTGTCAGGCATTACACTAAGCAATGCCTATGCCTTCACTCACTTAACATTAATAGCTGTTCCACGCAGCAGGAAATATTACAATCCTCACATTACAGATGAGGAAACTGAGGTTCAAATGCATTAAGTAACTTACTCACAGTTGAGATGTGAATTTGGAAAGTAAGAGAAAAAGAAGGAGCAAACAGATAAGAAGACTTCCATACCCCAGAGGTTGTGAAACAAAGATACAAGGTCCCCAGATGTTAAACAGAGCAAATTGGGTTGGGAGGCCTCCTACATGGTTTTTGTCCTTCTTCTTTCCTTCCATGTCCTGTCCAATACAAAGCAAGGCCAAACACCAAAAACAAGAGGGCCCAGACTCACAATCTCCCTAGCTCCCTAACTGAGATAAAGTAACCCCTTCTACTGTCCATCTTACCAGAAATCTCCAATAATGGCCACAGTCCTTTACAACCCCCTCCCACCAGCACAGCCTGATCATAAACAAATGCAAAATAAAAGCCAGGATAAAATGGCATCCTTTGATATCACTGGTGAAACAGGTAGCCACAGTAGGTATGTCCAGTTGGCCAAGTTCTGGAGGACAAAGTTTGGCCTTGGTGTTCAGGCTGTATACACCATTACTAATTGTTCAAACATTTACAGGCTTCCATATGTCTCCACAGATCCTGGGGACCCCCAGACCTCTCCAGGATCAAGCAAAAGAAAAGTTGATGCCTGGCCCTGGTGCAACAGGGTATCTCTAGGACCCCACTCCTGCTCCGTGATCCACCAGCTATCTGTTGTGATGGGTAGTATCTATGTCAAAGATTTTGACTACCACCCTTAGCGCATCCATCCACAGCATCACCATGACATTGCTACGATAAGTAGCCAACAGATTATGCGGGGCACGGCAACCCCTAGGTGACATCTTCAATTCCACATGGTGTTCAGGACAATTACTACCTTAACCACTCAAAGAATAAAAGAGTCTTTTCACAATTCTAAACAGTCCCAAACTCATTCTCAAATGTACCCTTATGCTTTTTAATGGGCTAATGAGAATATTTTATGAGTTTTCCAAGCATTCCTTTTACAGACCAGAGAGCAGGATTCCTTAATTTTTAAGTGAGAGGGGTTTTTAAAGAAAATTTTAAGTTATTTCCAGCATTTACTTTTCCTCTAGACAAGCAGATGCCAATTCACCCCTGGGGCAGATGGCAGCAGGTATTTTCCAAAGTCAGGGTCAAAAGGCCTCCCCTACTCAAAAGCAGGAAGTCAGACTAGACAGCCTCTTAAGAGTCTTCTCTCTCTTTCCTCTCCCTTTCTTACAATCACCCTAGAAGCAGGTGAAAATGCTGAAAATTGTTCATTGCATATAAAAAATTCAAAAGATATAAATAAATGTGAGTTAAGCCACAGGATTAAGAGACAGGATTGTCCGGGATTATGTCATTGAAGTCTTTCTATCTCTTAAGTAACAACTGAATGAATTTCTCAAAATGCAAACAGAGATAAAATTAAATTCCAAACCAGTGAAAATTTATACAAGCCAACCAGATTATGCTATCTATCAATCACACTTTACAAGTTCTTTCACAAAGCTTATCTCAGTGGTTTCAAACTATAGTTCCCTAAACCAGCAGCATCAGACTCACTCAGACCTTGTGAAAAAATCAGATTTTCAGGGCTCACCTATGACCTTCTAAATCAGGAAATAAGGGTGAGCCCCAATGATCTCCTAACAAGCCTTCCAGTTCTTCTGATGCTTACTCAGGTGTCAGAAGTGCTGCTTTACCCTGTTGGCTACTCCGGACTACTAGATGAAATAGGTAGGAAATGCAGCTTTCTCAGCCTTGCATTATAGGCAGCAAAGATTCAGAAAGTTTAACTGATTAACCTAAAGTCACACAGCTGACCAGCAAAAGAACCAGCAGGTTAAACCCAGGCCTTTGGACTCAAGATCTAGTTCTCTTTTGTCTTCCAGACACTGTCTCACTAAGATGCAATATAATTAGCCATACCACCTAAACTGGCTTGATTCTGTAAGGAAGAGTAGAGGGGTGACACGTAAGGAGTGTACAGGCAGCCTAAGAAAGTTTGGGTCCCTCTTAGTCCACAGATGACCTTGGAAAGCCAAGAGAGTCAAGAAACTTGTAGGATGGTTCATTTTATTCCAGATAATGTGACTCCTGGGTGAAGTCTGGGATCTCCTTTATAAAAGATCAGAGATTCTACTGCTCAGAGGAAGTACTTCAGGTAGTGTTTCACTAGTGGCCTCTCTATTACTCTCATTGCACCACTTATCATCTCTGTAATCAGTGGTGTTCTTTATAATCCTCTGTCTCCTCCACCCAACATGTAAATTCTGAACCAGCAGGGATTCTGTCTATTTTCCTCACCACCTCAGGATTTAGTCAGGGCCTGGCACTGGCAGGTATGGAAGAAATACACGTGACAAATGCAAATAATAAAAATCATCTACTTGGATGTGTTAAAATGTGTTCCCACAGAAGACCTTCATTTTCAAAGTGACACTGGATATTTTCTTCCAAACAAGACATTCTGGAGAATTATTTAAAATACAGGTAAAAAGTGTCACCGTGAATAAATTCCAAGTTATGCTGGAATATCCATTTTCATTCTTCAAAGTCTCTTTCTCTCTTCCTTATGCCCTTATATTCTCTTTCTCAGTAAAACCATCATCACATTAGCTCTCTATTCGAGGATCTCAGGATGCGCTAGACTGCTTTACTTGTTGAATTAAATTGCATTTTATTTTTTTGTTTTCTCTCGACACAAAACATTTAATCAGTCTCTGAACTTACTGTTTAGATTCTATTCCATTTAGAAACACATCCAGTCATTAGACTGAAACAGAAGGAGAAAACGGTGAAGCCCACAGTAAAAGGATGCATGTTTACATACTAGCACACAGCATTTAATAATTGGCATGAGCTTTCAAGGAAGCTATGGCTCCTATTCCAAGTTTCATTTGCACTTCCAAGTGCACAAAATATACACACAGACCCACTCAGCTAAGTAATTGGATTCACTACCTGGAATATTTAAATTGTTTTCAGACACTGGAAAAATGGCTTAAGAAGATTAAAGAAAAATACCCTGGAGGATAATGGGCTATAATTTACTAGGTGGAAAATCTTTTCAGCAAGAAGTATGCCTCATTCTCCAATAATTCCCCCTGTTCAAGATGTCTTAGTCATTTGGACCTAAATTTCCTTAGATTCTGGCAGCTCAGGTTTATTCCAGTGGGTTGTTCCTGTCAAACTTTTTGAATGATTCTCAGAATCACTGATACAGTAGCATCCTACATCTGAAGATTCCCGTTTTCAGCAAGATTAATTTAAATGTTTGAAGGCATTGTGGAGTGGGGGTTAGACGGCATCATCTGAAGTCCTAGGGTCCAGGGCTCATGTACAACACTGGAAATGGGGGGCTGGGCTAAGCTCTGCCCCACCAGTCAAGAAAAGATGTGGCACATTGTTGGAGAACGTCTTAACAGATGTATTTCCAGCTGAAGACTCTAGACAGTTCACTTCTCAAAAACTAGCTCTCCCCTCCTGCCTGCAGGTCCACGGAGTCCTCCTCGATCCCCCTCAGCCCCTCCTTCTGCTCTCTAGCCCTCCTCAGGTGTGCCCTCCGCAGCCCTTCTCAGGGGCCCCCACTGCAGAGCCAGGCGCTGAAGTTTAGCATCGACGACCACCTGTCGGCTGGACAGCGGTGTCCCCTGCCGCGCTGGCTCGCACGGAAGCGCGAAGAGGGACAGCAGTCACCACAGTTTGGGACCTCGCAGCTATTCCTTATGGAAAGAGGACAAGGAGGTAGTAACACGGGTGGCTCCGCTGGCGGAGAGGGGCGCGCTTGTCCACGCCCCGGCGCTGCCCAGCTGCTTCCAACTTCCCGCACCCCACTTTCCAAACTCTCCGGACCCGCCGTAAGGAAAAGCCTGTCCCCCTGCTCTGCTGGCTCAGAAGATGCAAGACCCTCAGGGGCCGCTGGCCCGAGCCAGCCAGGGTGCCAAGTCCTGCGCCCCGAGAACTCAGGCGCGCTAAGCGCCCCCGGTCCTTGCCGCCAGCCCGGGCACCCGCCTGGGCAGCCGCCCACCTGCGCCCCCGAGGCCGCCCCGCCGAGTGGCCGCGCGCCCATTGCATAACGCGCCCCTCGCCCCACCCCCACGCCCCCGCCCAACGGGCGCGGTGGGCGCCCCCGCCGGCGCCCCTGGCCCGGCCCCCCAACACTTACATCATCCCACTTGACGAATTTGGTGCCCTTCTTCAGGCTGTCGGACACACACACGGGCTTGAGTTGCAAAGCGTGCACCCCGGGCTGAGCCCCGGCCATCTGGGCTCATCGGGGCTCGGGGCGACCCGGGCGAGCGCGGCAGGGACGGGGCGCGGGGCGCGGGGCGCGGGGCACGCTCCTTCCTCTGCTCCCGAGACGCTGGACGCCGCTCCTCCTCCGCCGCCGCCGCCGCCGGCCTCCCCACCGCGGGCTCCCGGCCTCCACACCTCCTCTGGCGCGGCTCAGCAGGCGGGGCGCGCGGGGGCCCGGCGCCCGGCCATGCCCGGGGCGGGACGCGCGCGGGGTCGGGTGCCCGCGGGGGCCGCGGGGCCTCGGAGGGCGCGGGGGAGCCGAGGGCGGGCGAGCCTGGCCGCCGCCGCCGCGCGCACCATTCAGCACATCCTCCCCGCACACACGGAGGGCGAGAGCCGGGGACACGCGCTCGCGGCCCCCCTCCCCGCCCCGCTGCTGCCCCTCCTCCCTGCTCCCTCCTCCCTCCTCCTCCGCCCCCCCCCCCTCCTCGCCACCCGCTCGCGCTCGCTCCCTCCTTCCCCCCGCGGCTTCCAGCCCAACTTTGCGCGCCGGGTCGGGCGCGGGGAAGCGGGCCGCAGCGGCACCTCCCGGCTGCGGGCCCCACTGCAGCCGCTGCCCGCGCCTCCCTCGCGCCCTCTGAGCATGCCCCGTGCCCGGGTTGCGGGGGAGCAGGGGGCGTCCGGGAGCTCGACCTTCCCGGAGGCTTTCTGGGGAACTTGAGCGGAGCCAGGGAGGGTCTTTGGACCCAAATCGGGTCGGGAAGGAAGCCTTCCGGGGGGGGGGGGGATCAGAGAGGCAACCCATAGCTTTCTCCTCCAGCTGGAGCTCTCCAGCGCAGGCCACAAACCAGCTCTTTGAAAAGACAATTATGATTTATTAGCAGAGAAGAGAGCAACCGAGAGGCTTGGGGTGAGAGCTCCTGGAGAGCCCTCGCCGCGCCGGAGAGTTGGCAAGTGCGCTTGGTCCTGGAGCCCAGGCGTGCGGTTAGGTTGTGCTTCTGAGATAGAAAGCCTGTCCTCGGAGAAGCAACGGTTTTCTTTCCCAGGGAAACAGAAGGCCCCATCTGGGTGAGTGGGTGGGTGGGTGGGTGTGTGTGTGTGTGTGTGTGTGTGAGAGAGAGAGAGAGAGAGAGAGAGAGAGAGAGAGAGAGAGAGAGAGAGAGAGAGAGGTGTCTTACAGATAGAAACTTGCTCATTTAGAAGCATAGGTCTGAGAGTGTTCCTTTGAACTCATTCAACACACTTCTCATTTCCTCTTAAAAAAGAAACGGGCACCACAATAGATAAAATTTAAGACTGATAATACCGCTGTTTGAGAGGATTTGGAGTAACTGGAACACTCATCTGTTGCTAAAGAGAGTATAAAATGGGATAGTCACTTTGGAGAACAGTTTCTCATAAAATGAATCATTTACTTATGATAAAACCCAGAACTTCCACTCCTAGGTATTTGCCCAAGAGAAATGAAAACACGTCTACACAGACTTGTGTAGCAGTGTTCATAGCTTTCTTCATCATAGCTAAAACTGGAAAACACAAATATCAGTCAACAGGTGAATGAATTAATTGTGGTATGCCCAAACAAGGGAATAATATTCAGCAATAAAAAAGAATGACAGTGATGAACCATACAGGCTTGCAGCCTAGAGAAAGAAACTGGACACAAAAGACTACATACTGCATGATTCCATTAGAAGAATTCTAGAATAGACAAATTAGTCTGTGTTGACAGAAAGCAGGTCAGTGGTTGTGACCAGGAGTGAGCAGGAACTGACAGGGAAGGGGCACCAGGGAATTATTTGGGGTGATGGAGATATTCTATATTATGTGTGTATACATCTGTCAAAACTCATAGAACTGTACACCTATATGAGGTCATTTTATTGGAAGTAAATTATATCTCAATATAGTCAATATTAAAAAGAAGAAACATAATATGAGCAATGAAAGAATAAGAAAAACATTCTTTTCTTTAAGTATTTGTTCCCCCTGTCTTCCAAAGCCTAATATTTATAAACTCGGTCAAAATATTAGCAAAAATCCAATGGGGAAATTGGTTACTAAATATTTTGACACATGTAGAAATATGTACTGATCACCAGCTATATGCTAGGCACTGTGATGATCACCATAGATAACCCAGTGAACATAATCCCTGAGTTCAGCTCTCTTTTTGGGGCCTTGCCTTGTTCTGGAAGCCACTTGCTACAAAAACTTTCTTAAAGGACTGATTTGTTTCATTCTGATCACGTGTCCCTAAATTAAAACCTGAGTATACTGTCCATAGACCTAACTAGCAGCTTTGGCTTGCTAGTTACCTCGCAGAAGGCACTAGCACGTTCTCACATCGCTTTTCTTTAGAGCACTGCAACAAAACTCTGCTTCCAAGATTCCCGGTTTTCTCAATCATCATTACAACTGATCCTACCAGAGGTGTCCTTTTCTCTTTCCGTTTCTGTCTTTTCTTTCCCTCGCAATCTCTCAGTAATCTACTGAAAGATTGTTGGTCAAATAGGTTTTACTCACCAGAGTGGCTTAGGAAGGCAAAAGAGAAAAGGGATGTGCTGTCTAGAAGAGGAATTTGAATGATTAGAAATAGGCTCTAGCTAAGTGAGGAAGAAGATTGAGCCTCTTTTGGGGGGCTTTTTGCTTCATTGTTCTCTGTTCCTTGCCCTCTTCTGTCTCCACACATTTTTACACGTGGCCTTGTAGTTTTCAACTAGACACTCCAAGTATTTATCCACCTTACTGATGTTGACCAATGTGACTTACTCTGCCCAATGGCATGTGACAATATGTGACATGAGCAAGGGCTTGAAATATGTTTGTAGGGTTAGGCTTGTCTTCTTGGGTGTCTCATCATTACCATGAGATAAATGTATCTCAGGGAGCTATACGGGGCAGATCTAGACCCAGCTTGCAGATAAGTCCAACAGAACCCATCCTAGATCTACCAGAAACTGTCCTAGATCTGCCAGAACCCAGCCATCTCACAGAGTTATGAGCATGAAAATAAATGCTCATTGTTGAATGACACGAGCTGGCGGGCGGTGAGGGGGTGGGCATTTCTTACGGACCATTATTGTGGCAATAGCTGGTTGAGTCATACATTTAGTATTCTTGATCCTTCCCAGCTGTTCCTGTGAATGTAAGAAGGAGACTAAACCTGTAGGATTCTTCACTTTGTTTGTTTCTAACACAAACATGAACTACAGGAGCTTTTTTTTTTTTTTTTTTTTTTTTTGCCAGCGAAGGGATGCAGTTTGATCCAGGAGGGCTGTGAGACAAACCCCTTTGATATGAAAGATGAGGCTTGCGGCAGCTTGGTTCAATTCCGTTGTTTTACTTCACTTGTGGATAAGGATACACAATAAACAGTTTTAAAGTGTGAGAATTTTTACCATGCAAAGGGACCTGTAAGAACATCCAAAATTGTGTGAGCCAGGCCTGTGATCCATCAAGTTCAGGGCTCTGTTCTGTTTTTAAAACAATAGAAAGATCTGTTTTTTGTGTGTGCATGAGAGCACAGAATTGCCCTCCTGAATGTCAGCCTCAGGGAATTGGCAAAGCTAACCTTTAATGAGTACTCACTAAGCCGGAGCACTAAGCTAAGCACTTCCCAGACATTCAGTAGCATAACCTTTACTATTCAACATCACCCTCCCATCCTCTTTTTCTTCTGAGTAAACCCCGATTTGGTTCAGATGGCAATATGCACAGTTCAGGGAATGAACTATGATTGGTCTATTGGTCTAAACCAGTTATAGAATCTCATTTTCTTTTGCCTATGATTGTTTTAGGAGGTGGTTAAGGGACCCGCATCTGGCAAATAAATTGAGGGAAATAGGTCTTCAAGGAAGCATTTCTCCCTCTCTTCTCTCTCTCTCTCTCTCCTCTCTCTCCTTTCTCCTCTTTCTTCTCTTCTCTCTTTCACTCTGTTTATATTGCTGTGTAAAAAGGATAGTCAAGTAGAAACATGCAAAGGGCCTTGGTCCTTCATGAGATGGTTATCCTCTGAACTATCTCTAGACTTCCTGATAAATGAAATAATAAATAACTTTATTGCTTAAACCTTATATTACTCTCCACTGACTAGTGAACAATATTATTATCCCCCATTTTACTAAATATAAAACTGACATGGAAAGATGAATTAACCTGCTCAAGGTCACACAACTTGAAACTGGTATTGAGACCTAGGAACTCTGACTTTAAAATTTGTCTCCTATCCACAATGCTAGGCACTTACACAACTCGCCACTCAGATCTGAATAGTTTCTCCAAACTTTTAACCACAATATAATATAAATATTTTCAATTCCCCTAAAATATTGAATTTGGTATGGGGCCTAGTCTCTTATCAGTTCATAACTCACTTTACCACAGTGGGAAAGACAGGTGTTTTGATTTGAACAGACATACTTTCTAACAGCCAGTTCTACCAATTACTGGCTATGTGACATTGGGAAAGTCTCTTACCCATTGTGAAATACAATAGCCTATGTGTTAATACATAAATAATAATGATGATGAAAGCTTATTATATGACAGGCACTATTCTAAGGGTTTAATGCTTTTAATGCATTAATCTTAACATTAACCTCATGAACTGGGTTACTATAATTATCTCCATTTTACTGTGGAGGAAATTGAGTCAGGGAAGTGGTAAATGCTTGTCCAAGATTTTCCAGCTGGTAAGTAGAAGCCCCAGAATTTAAACCCAGGCAGTTTCACTACGACACTAGACTATTTTGAAAAATTTATTGTAAAAATCAAAGGAAACCATGTATGTAAGTCTCTGTCATATAGTGCTAATCGGTAGTAGTTAATGCATATAATTATTCTAAAATTGTACTACAGTGCCTTTATGTGCCCCTAGGGTAACTTTTTAAAATATTTTTCAATTACAGTTGGCATGCAATATTATGTTCTTTTCAGGTGTGCAACATAGTGATTAGACATTTATATAATTTATGAAGTGATCATCCTAATAAATCTAGAACCTACCTGACATCATACATAGTTATTACAATATTATTGACTATATTTCCTATGCTATACTTTACATCCTTGTGACTATTTTGTAACTACCAATTTGTACTTCTCAATCCCTTCCCAGCCCCCTCCCATGTGGCTACCATCAAATTGTTCTCTTTATCTATGAATCTGGTGGTTTTGTTTGTTCATTTATTTTGTTCTTTACAGTCCACATGTAAGTGAAATCATATGGCATTTGTTTTTCTCTGTCTCATTTACTCTACTCAACTTAGTATCCTCTAAGTCCATCCATGTTGTTGCAGATGGCAAGATTTCATTCTTTTTTATGGCTGAGTAATATTCCATTGAATTTAATACAACCTCTACTTTATCCATTTGTTAATTAATGAACATCCAGGTTGTCCTCCATAACTGGGAGAAAGCTTTCCTTCCAGCTCATGCTCTGAAGCTAGACTATTTGATTCTTCCCATATGTCCTGGTGCCTTTCGAGCTGCTTCCTCAGCACCGGAGCTCAGAGTAAAGGAGTCCACAAGTAAGTCTGTGTGCAAGGCCTTTAAAAGAAATGTTGTGGACTCCTACAGCCCTTTGTCTCTCTCAGCCACAATCTCCACTGGTTTTCACAGCCAGAAGTTGTGGGGACATCTTCTGGCACTGAAACCCTGGGCTGTGGAACCTGGTGTGGGGCTGGGACTCCTCTATTTTCCAAGAGATCTTCCACAATCAAGATAGCCCTCCTAATTTTTAACTGCCACACATGGTGTGGGACCAGCTCAATTCATGTCTCTGTTCCTCCTACCAGCCTTGGTTTGGGTTCTTCTGTATGGCCTTAACTGAAGGACTTATTCCAGTTAGACTTCAGGTAATTCTCAATGATGGTTGTTCAGTAATTTAGTTGTAGTTTTGATATGATGATGAGAAGCAAGCACAGTGTTTGCCTATTCTGCCATCCTGACTGGAAATCTAGAATAACTTTTTATGTGCAGTACTTAAAGATAGCATCTTAATTCTATAGTCTCTGATTTAGTCAACTTCTTTGTCTGCATTAATTCTATAAACTTTAGTCATATGCATTTTCATATCTAACCTTCTAGAATTCAAAAGCTCTTTTTCATTATGAATAAATGAGTTCGAATTGCATCTAAGCATCAGGCTTCCTCTAACTCTATCTTTCTTGGAATAACAGAAAGATATGGAGAAAAACTGCCCAGAACCAGCTTTATAAAAACTACATCTTGGTTACATCAAATAGTCTTTGGCACATCAAACTTTCCACGTGTGATGCTCCATACTCATTCCCTGCCTAGCTGTCTGGAAGAAAGATGATCCCAGTCGTGACCTTGGGAGCCATTTACTGAAGAAGGCAGAGCCTCTGTTAGCCCGAGTTTCTGAATGACTACAGGGTGAAGGTTATCCTGATCACCTGTTCACCTCCTTAGTACAGTTATGTGACAAGAAATATACTTTTAGCATATTTAAGCTAAGAACTAAATGTCATTAGCATCATTATTACCATCATTACATTTCATATCAATATAAGAAATAAGGTTGCTACATCTCAGAAGGTAAACAAGAACATGAGTCATGATGAAATTGACACATTCTGACTCAGTGAGATATGTTATCGGGTAAAACACTGAGGGAGGCAGAGATTCAAAAGAAGACAACTTAATCACCAGCACATGGAAAAGAGCTGTACCCTTTCCCCTGGAGGAGCTTATTTGAACTCTTTCTAAATAGCACAATGTATTTCCTCTAAATTCTAACACACAAAAGAAAAAAGCTTCAGATTGCTTTAGTTACATTATAAAAATGATGGGGTTTTTTTCTTCTTGAAAAACAAGAAAAATGACTTGAATTCATTTAAGCTCTATTTTATCCTTCATTTGAAGCAAACGCTTTCATGGAAATCTGACTGATCACCTAAAACACTATTTTGAAAAAAATAATGTGAAAGCTCAAATCCAAAATGTTTAAAGACAGACACCCTCAGCAGAACCCAAATTTCATAGCAAAGACAGATATTGGAAAGTGAAGATCGTGGAAACAGCACCTCAGGACCAATCAGAAGCATGAAGAATTAGCTCTTCACCACATCTTATTTCCCTCTCCCATATCTGGACCTTCCAACATAGACACTGAGAGGTATAAGTGTCAATATATAATCTTTCTGAATTAATTTATCTTTTAGACATATACTTTCTATATTCTATAAAAATAAATGTCACACCCATAATCTTCTCTCACTTAAATAAAACCACCAAGCTTTGTGTCTCCAGTGATATTTCAACAGAATTTAAAGAAAATTTCTTTTTATTTTAGAGCTTTTGAACACTATGAATAGATTCATTTTTTTAAATCTTCTATTAACTGATTTCAAGTAATAATCCTCTTCAATTTCCAGAGCTCATACATGACTTTGACTTTGTAAAAGAACAAAGAACACGACTTTGTTTTAGATCAGGACTTCTTTTTTTCTGGCTTTTTCTCATTTCATTTTAGTTGTCCCATGTTAGGGATCTAAGAGCAAACTCTTTGGTTGTAACAATTCATATTATTATTTAAAATATACAAAGGAAATGGGGAAAAGCTATTTTTCAAGGAAGCTCTATTAGAGAGTCTCTAGTTGTCTACCCAGTATCCATTAGCAGTAGGACTCTGTTGGTTGAAAACCTCAGGAGTTCCCTGGGGGAAAATTTGGAACTGGCCCTTTTACACAAAGTGCAAGAAAAGAACAAAGAAAGAGCAGACCACTCCAGATTGTTATTTGGCAGTTTTAATAAGCAGGGGACCTTATGTATGAGGCTTATCTTGGTAGCCGCAAGACAAGTAGATCTCCACATCTGCCCACCATAAACTTAAAAGTTTATATATTAATGGAGTTCAGTCATATATCCAATCCAGATGGTCTCAAACACTCATTCCTCTCTCAAGTCTGCATCCTTGAAAATGGCTTCCATTGTGGAAGTAGTAGATGGAATATATATATATATATATATATATATATATATATCCCAGAAACATGTCCAACTTATGAGGCAAACCATTGCTAAGATCCTCTCAATAACTTCCTTCAACAGACTCCTATTTAATTTGGAACAGCGATATGCTTTGTTCACCTTACTTCCTTCCACCTTCTTGCTCCATCAAATGCTCACTTAATGGCTGAAGTTCCTGCCATGAGGTGACCTTGAGAATAGAAGCCAGAAGCTAGGCTGGTAGAGCAGAAAGATGGAAATCATTGGGTTTCCCAACAATCACATTACCCTGGATCATTTGCATTTTAAATGAGAAAAAAAACTGTTTTTATCTTACTTAAACCCCTATAATTTGGGAGGTTTCAACCTATGCAGCCACAACCACCCTTAACTGATATAGAAGCAAACATGAAATACTCAGGTGGTTTCTAGAGCTTTTAGTTTGTTCCATATATGTGTCCTAAAGGCTTTCAATGCTCTGTGCCAGCAGGTTAGAAAAAATGTTTTTTGTTTTTTCTGTGTATTCTCCCGGAAGAAATTGCTGATTCTCAGTTGTCCCACCAATTCAAAATCAGTATAAAAACATTAAGAAAGAATTATACTCAAATTATTTGTGAGAGTAAGTAATGAAGGAGCTAGCACCGTGATGCATTTTAATAAAAATATGTCCCAATGCTACTGTAGCAGCTTAGAAATAGATGTCATTTGTATCAGTCTATGATGATTTACAGAGACTGTGAAGTTTTGCTTTTTCTCACTTGAATACCATCTTTAACATTAATGCTGACATTACAATATGCTAGAGAATTAATAGAACAAGAGTTTGAACAATACCATTCTTCATCTAACTAAATATATTTCGGTGTCTTTCAGATTTTAATGACCAAAATAAATAAACAATCTCATATCATTGTTGCCCCAGCTTTGTAATGACAAACTGAGTCATACATATAAATAATGCTAAGTTGTGATTTTTGCATTCACAAAAAGAGTACACATACCAGTTTAGCACTTTAAGGCAGGTCAACACTTGAATCAGTATACATAATTTGTATATATCTATTTTCCATATACATATATGGTAAATACAGATATTTTATAAATATATATGCATTTCCCTACTGTATATTACCTCCATTGGTATACATATTGAATGTCAGATTCCCATAAACAGACATGTACAAAGAGAATAACAGCTAAACCAAGCAAAAGATGGTAGTGATTATGTTACAAATTAAAAAAAAATAATAACTTGGAAAATGGTTTACTTAAAATTGTAGAAAAAAATTTCAAATTTTCAATATGAATATTCACGTCCTCTTTGCCTGACTACAGTGAAAAAAATTAAAATGCCTTAAAAACTAGTAGTCACTTTTGTTTTAGAGGGTGATTTAAAAAAAAATTAAGTTACAAATAAAGACAATTGAGAGATTCTTCACCCACCCAGGCCACCACTCCAACAAATTATATTCTGTTATTTGAACTGTTTTCACTGCATCTTCCAAAGTGTGAAGCAATGTAAGATTTACAATGTTCCTACATTCTAATTCTAATCTTACCACATGAAGGTTAGGGTGCTATCTCTTGTTACCTATTCACATTAATTTATTAGAGAGAATATAATCTTTAGTTATGTGGCAGAGATGGACAGACATTTTAAGTAAAGGTAAAAGAATAGTTTAAGCTTTGCAGGCCATATGGTCTCTATTACGATTACTCAACTCCACCATTGTAGACTGAAAACATCCATAGACAGTATGTAAATGAAATTCTGTGTCTGTGTTTCAATAAAACTTTATCTACAAAAACAGGTGGCAGGCCAGATTTGGCCTACAGGTTGCAGTTTGCAAACCCAAGTTTTCTATAAGAAGAAATAAGTTCAATATTTGTTAACCCTTTCCTTAAAGTAATTAAGCATTTATTCCCTCATAAGTATATCATCTCTTTATTTCTCTGTGGCATGGAAAGCATAGCTTCATTCATTTTACTTGTTACTGTAAACAAGTAAGCCCACATAATACAGCAGATCTAAAGCAGTGTAATATGTTTTATATATGAAGATGGACAACTGTCTGAATTAGTTTAATATGAGCGAATATAAAATTATGGCCTGAAATAACCTCGTAGCAACAAAAATAGCCTGGCAAGAGCAAAAGCCACAATAAAGAAAAGTCTAAGGAAATCACCTTGTAAAATACATGTTCCCCGTGAAGTACTATTTGATGTATCTGATTTATAACTATTCAAATTAATCTTTCCTGCAAGTAATTGAGAAATGCATTCATTAAAATAACATTTTCATTAGTATTATCTGTATAATGAAATATAAAACTGTACCAAGCATATATACATAATAGCCTAGCTCTCTTTAAATATGGCTATGATATGGTCTCTGGGGTTTCTCTTCAATTCCATACTTGTTCAAAAATAGCATAGTCACTCAATAGATGTTAATTGAGTTTCTACTGTGTGGTAGGCAGTCTGTGGGATTCTATAATAAGTTGTTTTTCTTCTATGCCAACATATGAAACCTAATAATCTAGTAAATAAGCAGCTAATGTCTGATATCATTTAGCACCTTACGACTCAATGAGTGATCCACAAACCAGCAGCATCAGCTTGTTAAAGATACAGATTCTTGGGTCCCACCTCAGACCTACTGTATCAGAATTGAGCATTTAAATTAGGCAAAAAAAAAAAAAATCCTGTTAATTCCATACTCCATGGGTAACACACCAATCAGCTAGTTAGTTACTCATGTTAGGTTTTGATTTTATATTCTGTGGTGGGAAAGTAAGTTTGAAGCACATAAGAAAGCTAACATACTGCTTAAATTTCTATACTCAGAGAATTCATCTCTCTGAATGCCTTCCCTCTTTTTCATCCCTGAATGTTGAGAGAATTGATTTTTGTGTTCATAGTACAATGGTCAAAGCTACTTGGGAAAAGAGCACTACATGATTCTAAGTTGCTAATATTTGATATTTGAATTTTTAAATATCAATGTTATCTATTTACATAATTGTCTCCTTTATATGTATTCAATTTTTAACTCCTCATTTAGTCAAAGACTTTTATTAATTTTGCTGAGACCAGTTATTATCTTGTTCCATTTTGGAAGCACATATCTTTTAATAATAAAATATATCCTATATTTATATATTTTTATACTGTATAGCTGATTGCTTCTAGACTACAAACCTTTACAGCATGATACTATACAAAGCACCACAAGATTAAATCGGCACAAGAGAAATGATTTAATCAAGAGATGTGATAAACATGAGATATATGAGTCTGCTTCTGGCATAACAAAATACTGTTTAACAGCTAACTTTTTTTATAGGTAGAAAGAATATACTCCAAAATAATGACTAAAATTATGGTAAATACATAAAGCAGTACTATAGTTAATTATTATCATTATTAAATATTTTGTACTGTGCATAACTGGATGTGCTATACTTTTATATGGATGGCAGGCAGTACAGTAGGTTTAGTTACACCACTACAGACATCTGAGTAATGCATTGCACTATGACATTATAATAGCTACTATGTCATTAAGAGATGGGAAGTTTTCATCTTCGTTATAATTTTTGGGACCATACATGTGGTCTCATTGACCAAAAGCTTTGTTATGTGACACATCGCTGTACTTGCTTTTTTATTCCAGAGAGAAAAGTTTGGTCACTGCGTTCTTGTTGACTAGCCTGAGCTGTAAAGTTGCTTAAGAGATTTGGATTCTCAAGCATGTGAGACTAAACCGACAGATAAAAGTTAGACAAAGAACTAAGACCTCACAAGGAGAAAGACTGTTTTACATCTAGAAAACTGTTGTTCAATAATAGTGATGCTGTCAGGGTGTGTGTGTGTGTGTGTGTGTGTGTTCATGTTTAAAAAGCTCTCACAAACCCGTGTATTTTGAAAAACATTTATCCTCATTTTTCAAAACATAAAAACCAAGAAGAGAAATATCATAGATACTTTTTTTAATATTTAGATTTTATTTTCACCAGATTATATAGTTTTTAAGTGCCAAATAAACCTATAAAGCTTCTTGTAAGTAGAATCAGCCTCCTGTTCCATCCTTACCAATTTTCCCTATCTTTAAGTATAAGTATTTTCAATCATTTTACCTGATTTTTCTGACATTTAGCTCCATATTATTAAATAATCTGTTTTTATTACTACTTAATGATTCACTCTGTTCACTATCTGTTGACTTCTCAATGTGGAAGATGAGTAACTGGTTTTTTTTGCACATTATTCCTTCATCTTTCCCTTGCCCTCATTATCCCAAAATGTATGTAGATTTACCTTAATTTTAGTTAATCTATATTTCATGTTTATATTTTTATTACTATATAAACCTGTATGTATATTAATTACAATGTACATATACATTATATCTCTGTGTATACGTATATATATGCTATTTATAGCTGAGTCATGCAACTGTCATAATTACTTTTCATTTCCTGCACAATATTTTGTTTCACATGCCTTGCTTTATTATTTTATGATCTGTTTTGAATTTATATTAATTCAAGACAAATATAGCCTCAAGTATTGAAATCTCCTTATGATATGTACAAACTCATTGAATTCTCTCACTCCCTTTCCCTAAAGAAGTCTTCCCTGGGACTTCTAATCCTCTCCAATCTGAATTCTCTGTCCTCCAGATCTCTGTCCCATTGTCTTTTGGAGCTTTCCCTTCAGCATCAAGTTGGGAATACCCTCTGCCTCACTGGTGTGATTAGAACTTCCTATTCTTCTTCATATTTGATTAACCCTTTTGTTTTCAAAGATTTTGTCTTTATGCGGCTTTTTGAGTAAATATACATGGGAGATAAATTATTTGAGAGCTGACATGTATGAAAATGCTTTTATTCTTCCCCCTCACACTTAATTGATGTTTTGGCTGAATAGAAAATCTCTAGTTTAGAAGTCATTTTCTCTCAGAATTTGGAAAGTTTTCTTTTATTGCTTTTTAGCTTCCAGTGTTGCTTTTGAAAAATCTGATTCTCTTTCTTGATCTTCCATTTGAAAAAAAAAATTTCTGTCTGGAAATTTGTTGGACCTTTTTTTTTGTCTGCAGTGTTCTGATTTTACATAAATTTTGAGATTTGGGATGGGTTGTTTTCATTCACTGTGCTGGGCATTCATTGGGCTAATTTAGAAAACCATGTCTTATAATTCTGGGAAATGTTCTAGAATTATTTCATTGATTACTTCCTCTCCTTAATTTTCTCTTTTTGCCAGAACATATGCTGTTTTGGATATTGGACTTTGTAGATTGTTTCTCTGATGTCCTTACCTTTTCTTTCCTGTCTTCTCGTCTTCATCCTTTTGTTCTACTTTCTGTGGCATTTTCTAACTTTACTTTATAACTCTTCTGTTTCAGTTTTCCTCTCTGTTATTATGTTTTTAATTTTTAAGAGCTATTTTTCATTCTTTGAAGGATAATTTTTATAACATCCTGGTCTCATTTTTAATTATCTCCATTATGTTAATTTACTTAGTTTATTTTTAAAATCTTCTTCTAGTGACCAGTCTTTGCTCCAACCTGGTTGCTTTCACCAGCTTTCTTGGTCTCCAATTTTCATATTAGACACTGGCGATCTCTGGTGGCTGGGGAAAAAATTTTTTTAAAAAGTTGATTGAAAGCTCTAACTGCATGAACAGAGTGTGGCTCATACTGTAGGGTAATCAGACTAGGTAACTTCAATATCAATACTTTTAGTCTTTCCTCTTATGTTGGCCAGATTTCCCTGCAAAGATTCTTCCTCGGGTTAAGATATGGCATATTTTAAAGTAGCTGGACTTCTATCATTATTCATGGAATGCTTACTAAATGCTTACCTTAAGTACAATACCTTCTGTACCATTATAATAATCACATGAGATAAGGAACATTATTAACCATAATTTAAAGATGATGAAATGAGACTTAGAGAGGTGAACTCCTCCCTTATCAATGTCATCGTTAGTAATGTAGAAACCAGGATTTGAATCCAAAACTCAGCTTCATCCAACATAGGCTTTAAAATTATTATTTAAAAATATTATAAATATCCCTCTTAAATATATACACAAATTCAGTCAACAAGAGGTTACAATAGATATAATCAGCTAATATTGGGCAAATAAAAGCAAAAACAGAACTTTGAAACCAAAGACTAACACAAGATTTTAATTTCCACATATCATATGTAGTTTGAAATAAGCCTTTAGGTTCAAAAGTAATCAACAAGCTAAAGAGAATGAAAACTTGAGAGAAACAAGATTCTAATTAGAACTTTGGACAATGAACTATTTCACTAACTAGTTAACTAGTTTTCCCAGAAAACTGCCACTACATATGTACAATATATATTAACTGGCATTTTTAAAGCCCAACTAGAACTAGTAAGACATTGCAAATCACAGAATAATGTAAAAGATTATTTTCCGCTTCATGACTACTTTGAAAGCTGTGAATTCCTTTAAACGCCTTACTGCTATGTTTCATAACTTCTAACTTTCTCTTAGGTGTGAGCATGGACAGGCAGTTGCCTCTGCTGTATTCTGAAATATTGAAAATCACCAATGGGACTATAGTCAGTGTTTTCTTAATTATCTAATTTTACATGCTGTGTAGTGATTTCACTGTAATTAGCTGGTTTTACTGTCCTAGTAGAATCTTTTAATTCTATTTTCTCCGTATTCAATATTTATACAAGCAAAAAATTGTTATTAACAAAGGCCAAGGAAAAAACGTTATGATCATTCACCTAAATTCCCCTTTGAAGCTCCATATTTAAATGAAGAAATAGTCTACAGCTGCAGAAGCAAAAAGTTATAAATACCTCTTCATGCCTCACACATATTTTTTAGTAATTGGAGATACAAGTAAATATGCTATGTAACCGCCCTTTGTATTAAGGCCCATGTTTCCAAATACGATTAAGTAAAAATACATCCCCCCTCTAAAAATGCAAGCAAGTGTGGTGAATGTTTTCAGACAATGACATATATCTATTCTGTAAATTAAAGCCAATATGTAAGATAAATAACAGCTTAAGAATTAGTGTGTTAATAAGAGTGGCTGAGAAGGATGTCATACCACTAGTTACTGCACCTGATTTGATTGCTCAAGTAGCACAAATGGGATATTTGAGGTTTTAGAAAATGCACGCCAGCCAAACTTGTACATTCATAAAAATAGTTGGCATGTCTTACAGATACCTCTAAGTACAAATTTGGCTTTCTCTATGCAGGCTGCTTGTTGTAGTGGCATGCTGGTGTAGCAATGTCCAACTTTTTAAAGCTTTCAGATGTTTATAAGCTCTGTCTCATAAGAAAATTCAAATAGAGTAGCGTGGTAGACTGAATGCAAAAATGACCCCAATTCTCTACCTCTTACCTGTATCCATACTCTTTGCAATGTCATTTTGCATCTTCTCCCATCCAACAATGGAAACTTTTCCTACTCTTCAAACCTGGGCTGGTGTTGTGACTTGATTTGCCCAGGACAATTATGCAGAAGTGGCAGTATGCCAACTCTGAGCCTAAGTATCAACCATGCCTAGCTATCATGAGAATAAATCTTGGCTTTCCTGCTAACGAGATGTGAGACACCGAGGAGAAAAAGTTTAGTCATTCCAGCTAAACCCATCCTAGATCAGCTTAAAGCCAGCCCACTCCCAAACATGTTATGAAACCCAGCAAATGTCAACAGAGTTGCCTCCCCAACTACAGCTGAGTGCAGACGTGAGTGTGTCCAACCATTATCGGAAGAGCTTTCCAGATGGCTCACAACCTCATAAACAATCATAGATGTCTGCTGTTTTAAACCAATGGGTTTTGAGGTAATTTATAACATAGCATTGTATCAGCAATAGATAAGTGATACGAGCATGGATATCCCTAGTTACTAAACCAAAATCTTACTAAACTTACAGAAAACTTATCTTTTAAATCAGTTTTTGATGTTCTTTCTCTGAAAATCCAGGGTTTCCTCCACTTGACCAGTCATTCAGGTCATGACTTTCATATTTTCTTTACAGAAATCCTAAAAAATTCCATTTTCACAATTTCTGACTCTAATATTGGTCAAGAGTAACAAAACACTATTTGTATAACTTAAAAATAAACTGAAGTATCAAATGCTATGACTCATTATCTACACTACCCTAAGGAGTAGCTTGATTTTTTAAAGTTCTTATTCTTTCAGTTCCAGAGAAAATTCAGGAAGTAAATATTCTTATTCTTTTTATTTCTCCCACAGGAAATCTGAATCTTAAAACCAATAACTGACTTTTCCATTTTTATACAACTTCTCATGAAAGACTGAAATTAAAGCACCTTTCCTCTAGTTTAATTAAGACATGATATTTCTTGAGTCTCATGAATTATTCTAGAGAAAACAAAAGACAATGTAAACTCTTTCAAATATTTAATATTAATGTCTGATGACGATATGTTATGTGTTTATAATATCTTATAATTAGGTAGCACTTCAAAGGTTTTACAACCCTGAGGGTGTAGGAAGAGAAGTTAAATGTCTTTTTCCATAGATGAAAATATCAAAGTTTAGAGAGGTTAATGAGTTCACCAGGATCATACAGTGATGGAACTGGATGTGGTTCATCCTGGATATAAGACATCAAGACTGGAAGCCTGAGGTTGAAAGATTTATTCAGGTCACTTTCTTAATAGTATGTGTGTGCAAGTTGCACACCAATACAGCTGAGATCATCATGGCCCAAGAAGAAAAGCCATGCCAAGTAAGTTAAAGGGGAAACTTCTGCTGTTTTAGCTAAAGTGAGCAGTGTTGAGCCTCTAAGTCAGGACTGCCTCCGACACAGTACACAGAAGACTCTATTCATGAAGAATAGACCAAATTGATTCATTGGCATCTGTTGTATGTGTTGCATAGAGTTCATAGTCAGAACAATCTGAATCCGTATTTTGTTCTCTAAAAAAGGAGGGGTAATGCACTGTCACATTCAATTAATGAAGATTATCTTTTGATATTAACAATGTGGATAGACCGAGCATGTACTTACTGTGCAAATAGGGTGCCAGTTGTCCCCAGAAGACATTAGAAAGAAATTACAGCCTGCAACCCTCTGAAATCCAGAACTGTAGCCACAACTGACAGCTGCGCACGGTGTGAGTGGTGTGTTATATCATGGACCCCGTCTGTGTATGCTCCTTGACAAGAACAAGTTACACTTCCAAAAGTTGGCAGCAGCCCCGTCAGCACCCCAGCTCCTTCCAAGTACGTTACCTCAGTCTCCAGTCAAGCATATGCTAAGTTCACAAGTGACTTTTCACTTCTATCGCTTAAAGCTTGGAGTGGTAAACCCTCCATGTTAAATGTCTTCTGTTGACTCCCCAGATCCACCCTCTGTTCTTCTCCAACTTGTTCTCTCTCTGACCCCTAAAATAATAATCTGGATGGATTTGTCAACAGGAGTATTATGCTCTCTATCTTCTGTCCGGCTTCAGCTGTGGGGTACACCAAGATGACATGGGAGGAAAGACAGACGGTAAAGTCAGGGTATTAATTCTGCTGGCTTTCTGCCTTCTGGATCTGTGTAAGTTAGCTGGTTCCATCTACTGAGAACGCCAGTTCCAATCAAGTTGCCCTTATAGCTCTCTCCATGGGGTCTAGAAATGGTAACAACCCTCTACTATTATTACAAGTCCGATGGTCCTGCACTATCCCTAGTTTTCTTCCTTCACTTTTATAATAGTCCCTTTAAAAACCTTCAACAATTACTCAGTGTGAGTGTGTCATCCACTTCTTGTTGAACCCCAACTCACACTTTGTTGGGCGGCATCTCATTTAAAAAAACATGTGATGTGTTGATTGTATTTTAATGAACAGTCTGCATGCTGCACTGAAAAGCAAAAAGAACTTAGTTTACATTCCAGCCATATGCGACTTAGCTTTGTAACCACAAGCAGTTAAAATCTATTTCGATTTTTTTTTTTTTTTGATCATCTGATGTATGCCAGGCATTGGCTAGAACCTGGGAATAAAAAATAAAGAATACAAGATACTACCCTCACGTAGCTCATAATTCTAACAGGTGAGATAGATATATAAACAAAGATCTCTAATAAAATGTGTTAAAAGCTATGTAGTGGTTTATATAGATGTTGTATACACCTGCAGTTACCTTCAATTTTCTTATTTGGTAAATGAGCACAATATCTGTCCTGCTGATTTATAAGATGAGAAAATAAGCCATTAGATGATATATGTAAAATATTTTGAAATAAGAATATTCAGGAGTAAAGTTATCATGAATGGGAGTATTACTATCATGTAATTGTTATGTTCTTATGTTACTTGCTTAATTTCTTACCCTTTAAAATAGAGAAATTATAGTGTTTTTTCCTCTATGGCATTATTAGCAACTTAGGTATTACTTCTCTCCCAGAAACTTTTTGCCTAGCAGGAGTTTAAAGAAATAAGAATAAATATCTTGAACATCTAATTTTATTAATTTAATCTCATATTCAGGAGGATTATTTATGAGAGACTATAAAAATTAACTCACATCAGTGGAATTCTGTTGATTCCACTGAGCCATGAATAACTCTGCCCAGTTAGGAATCTGAAGATACTGCTTCAACTAGTTTAAAAACAATCAATAAAACAATTTACTGGTTGTACTCAGATAGCAGTGCCCAAATATAAATAATCTTTTATATCTTTATCTAACCTTCTAACTGAAAGTATCTGGTTATAAAAATAAGAATCAATGTCTTTCTTAAAATGAGCGGAGATTATGTCTGGTATACAACTTTGGTCTCTCCCTTCTTACAACAATAAAAGTCTCTTTTTTGTTTAGGAAACTTTATCTATGTAGTTTTGGTGAGGCTGCTCATTTTTATATCTTTTCATCTTCAGAACATAAGCCACAGATCTGAAAAATCAGAGATTCATAAACACCTGGCCACAAGGTTTGGTTTAAGATTAATCATGTGACCCAAGGCAGACCAATCAGAATTATCACTAAAACTATTCTTCTGCAACTGCTTGGAAAGACTCCCATGTATCACCGGGATTGGTAATCTGAAAGAATGGACATCTTGCCCACCATGAGGTGAGAACCCATCCAAAAGATGGCAAATGAGACAGATGATTCAGCCATGAATTAAGACAGATATACTCATAAGCTTTTCAATAATATCAGTAGGAAAAGAAATAAATCCTTTCTTTGCTTAAGCTAATTTAAATTCCTTTTCTTTTTCAATTATAGTTGCCATTCAATATTATATTAGTTCCAGGTGTACAGCATAGCGGTTAGACATTTATATGAGTCTAGTACCAACCCGACACCATACATAGTTATTACAATGTTATTGACTATATGTCCTATGCTATAATTTACGTCCCTGTGACTATTTCATAACTGACAATTTGTACTTTTTAATCTCTCACCTTTTCACCCAGCCCACAACACCCCTCCCACCTGGCAACCATCAGTTTTTTTCTCTACATCTATGACTTTGCTTGTTCATTTATTTTGTTCTTTAGATTCCATATGTAAGTGAAGTCACATGGTATTTGCCTTTCTCTGTCTTATTTCATTCAGCATAATACCCTCTAGGTTCATCTACGTTGTCATAAATGATAAAATTTCATTCTTTTTTTATGGTTAGGTAATATTTCATTGTATATATGTACCAGCTCTTTATCTAGTCACCCACCAATGGATACCTAGTTGCTTCTGTATCTTCCTTATTGTAAACAATGATGCAACAAATGTAGAGATGCATATATCTTTTTGAATTAGTGTTTTAGATATTTTCAGAAAAAAAAAAAGTGGGATTGCTGGGTCATCTGGTAGTTCTATTTTTAAATTTGAAAAACTTCCAGACTGTTTTCCGTAGTATCTGTTCCAATTTTCAATCCCACCATCCATGCATGAGGGTTCCCTTTTCTCCACATCGTCAGCAACATTTGTTGTTTGTTCATTTATTGATAATAGCCATTCTAACAGGTGTGAGGTAGCATCTCATTGTGGTTTTAATTTGCATTTCTCTTATGATTAGTGACCTTGAGCATCTTTTCATATGTCTATTGGCCTTCTGTATGTCCTCTTTGGAGAAATGTCTATTTAGGTCCTCTGCTTATATTTTTAACTGAATTGTTTGTCTTTTTGGTGTTAAGTTTTATGTGTTCCATATGTATCTTGGATATTTATTCCCTATTGAATATATCATTGGTAAATATCTTCTCCCATTCAGTAGGTGAAATTTTCATTTTGTTGATTTTTCCTTCATTGTGCAAAAATCTTTAGTTTCATGTAGTTCCATTTGTTTATTTTTGCTTTTGAAGCCCTTGCCCAAGGAGATATAGCCAAAAGAAAATTTATTAAAAATGATGTCAAAGAGTTTACTGTATATATTTTCTAGGAGTTTTACAGTTTCAGGTCCTTCCTATATTTACTAATTCTTTAATCCATTTTGAGTTTATTTTTGTATATGGAGTAAGAAAGTCTAGTTTCATTTTTTGCATGTATCTAGAGTCCAGTTTTCTCAACACTCTCTACTGAAGAAACTGTCTTCTCCATTGTACATTCTTGCCTCATTTGGCATAGACAAATTGATCACAAATTGAGTTTATTTCTGGACCCTCTATTCCGTTGCACTGATCTATGTGTCTATATTTATGACTGTACCATGCCATTTTGATTACAATACCTTGTAGTATAGTTTGATATTACTTAGCATGATGCTTCCAACTTAATTCTTCTTTTGTAAGATTACTGTGTCTATTTGGAGTCTTTTGTGGTTCTATATGAATTTTAGGATAATTTGTTCTAGTTCTAAACAAGGTTCTACCAATACCATTGGTATTTTGTTAAGAATTGCATTGAATCTATAGATTGCTTTGGTAGTTTGGACATTTTAACTATGTTAATTCTTTCTATCCATAAGTATGGTATATGCTTGCATTTATTTGTATTTTTTCAATTTTTTCTTTAACCGCTTATAATTTTCTGAATATAGAACTTTAACCTCCTTGATTAAATTTATTTTTAGGTATGCAATTTTTTTGTAAATGAAGTTTTTTTTTAATTTCTCTTTTTGATACTTTATTGTAAGTGTATAAAAATGCAACCAATTTTTAAATATTAATTTTGTATCCTGCTGCTTTACTAAATTTATTTATCAGTTTGAATAGTTTATTTGGTGGAATCTTTAGGGTTCTGTATATATAACATCAGGTGATCTGCAAATAATGATTGTTTTACATCTTTTCTAATTTGGATGCATTTTATTTTTCTTTCTTGTCTGATTATTGTGTCTAGGACTTCCAATATTATATTGAATGAAAGTGGTGAAAGTGTACATTCTTGTCTTATTCTTGATCTCCCAGGAAACAATTTTAGCTTTTCACTTTTGAGTGTGATGTTAGCTGTGGGTTTATCATATATGGCCTTTAATACATTGAGGTATGTTCCCTATATTCCCACTTCGCTGAGAGTTTTAGTATAAATATATGCTGGGTTTGGTCAAACACTTTTTCTGCATTTCTGATGTGATCATATAATTTTTATCTTTCAATATGTTAATGTGATTTATCATATTAATTAATTTGCAGATATCGAATTAACTTGCATGCTAGGAATAAATCCAACTCAATCACAGTATGCAATATTTTTAATGTTTTGCTGAATTCGGTTTGCTAATATTTTGTTAAGGATTTTTGCATCTATATTCATCAGAAATATTGCTTATAATTTTTTTTGTGTGTACTGTCTTTATCTGGTTTGCCAATTAAAGTAATGGTGGCCTCGGAAAATAAGCTTGGGATCTTTCCTTCTTCTTGAATTTTTGGAATAGTTTGATAAGAATAGGTGTTAATTCATCATTGAATGTTCAATAAAATCCATCTGTGAAGCCATCCAGTCCAGAACTTTCATTTGGTGGAAGTTTTTGATATTAATTCAATGTCTTTAGTAAAAATTGGTCAGTTCAGATTTTCTGTTTTTTCATTACTCAGTTTTGGGAGATTGTACATTTCTAGAAATTTATCTATTTCTTCCAGGTTGTCCAATTTTTTGGCATATGATTTATTGTATTTTCATATAATTCTTTATATTTCTGTGGAATCAGTAGTCACTTCTCTTTCATTTCTGATTTTGTTTATTCAACTCCTCTCTCTTTTTCCTTGATGAGTCTGATTAAAGCTTATCAATTTTATTTGTATTTTCAAAGAACTAGCTGTTGGTTTCGCTGATCTTTTGTACTGTTTTTTAGACTCCATTTTATTTACTTCTGCTGTGATTTTTGTTATTCTCTCATTTTACTCACTTTAAGCTTTGTTTATTGTCCTAGTTCTTTTAAGTGTAAGGTTAAACTGTTTATTTGAGATTTTTCTTGTTTCTTAGGTAGGCTTAGATTGCTAAGAATTTCCCTTTTAGAACTACTTTGTCTACATCTCATAGATTTTTGGTCATTGTGTTTTGATTTTCATTTGTCTCAACATATCTTTTGATTTCTTCTTTGATCTAATTGTTAACCCATTCATTATTTAGTAGCATGTTATATAGTCTTCATGTGTTTGGGTGTTTTTCAGTTTTTTTCTTGTAATTGCTATCTAATTTTATACCATTGTGATTGAAGTTGATGCTTGGTATAATATCAATCTTCATAAGTTTTTGAGATTTGTATTATAGCCTAAGATGTGGTCTGTCCTGGAAAATATTCCATGTGTGGTTGAAAAAAAAATGTATATTTTGATGTTTTGGATGAATTGTTCTAAAAGTATCAATTAAATTCATCTGGTCTAATGTGTCATTTAAGATCACTGTTTTTTTATTTTTTTCTCCAGATGATCTATCCATTGATGTCAATGGGCTACTAAAGTCTCCTACTATGATTGTACTATGGTCAATCTCTCCCTTTATGTTCATCAATATTTGCTTTATATATTTAGGTGTTCTTATGTTGGGTGCATAAATGTTTACAAAGGTTATATTCTGTTGTTGGATTGATCCCTTTATAATTATGTAATGTTCTTCATTGTCTCTTGTTATAGCCTTTGTTTTAGTCTATTTTGCCTAATTGAAGTATTGGTCCCCCAGCTAGCTCTTTATTCATTTCCATATCCATGAAATATATTTTTTCATCTCTTTATTTCCAGTCTTTGAGTGTCTTTCAATTTGAAGTGAATTTCCTGTAGGCAGCACATGTATGGGTCTTGGTTTCTTATCCATTCCTTTCTTATCAAATCTTTTCACTTAAGCTTATTTGATTTAATTATCTGGAACTGACAATCAAGTCTTGGTTAATGTGTATTGCCACATTTAAAAAAATGTAAATGACTAAATGAATTGAAAATTAGGATTCTTCTTTCCTCATAAGAAAATTTGAGGAAAAAATAACTTATGTGCTAATTACTATTTTCAAAGCAATATGAGATGATTTTGCAACTGCAAAATAAAAATAGGAACCTATGGTCAAAAAAATTTGAGAAAAAAAAGGATTCTTATAAACTCAAAGTATAATTACTGAATAAAATGTCTAATTGAGGAGCTGGAAAAAAAATATTTAATTTTTCAGAATGTAAAGTTATGTATTCAGTCAATAGTTAAATACCTATTTTGTGCTTGGTTCTGATATTATGTACTAGGTTCTAGGTTATACTAGTGGAAACAGACACAGACTCCTATCTTTCAAAGCTGACTGGGGAATCAGAAGTAAGGAAACAGTCATTTTTCATTTGTACTGTTTCATTTTATTTGAATTTTTTGTTACAATATATATGTATTACTTTTATAAGAAATTTACAAAAAAAATTAAATTTTCTTTGTTTCTCATTTTCTTTTAAACTTAAAAAGGTAGCATACCTTACAAAGAAATCCCCAACCCCCCCCAAAAAAAAATTTATGAATGATGTATCATATCTAATGCATGACAGTAGCCGCTGGTGAACACCAGAAACGTCATGTGTAATAATGAAATGAAAACATTTGAGTTACTGGAAAGGCTATCTACTAAAAAGGCATGTTTTTTCCCCAAAGTTAAGTTGCTGCCTGGAATATAACAGGCAAATAGGGCAGTCGCAACTAGTCATTTGATCAAATAACAAATTTTAAATTCTGTAATTAGATTGCAGCTAAAACAACACAGGTAACACCCCATCACATATTATATTTGTCCCAGCTAATTGTAGAAAATAATTTCACAGAGAATAACTCAGAATATTCCTGGATATGTATAAGATGAGGAATGATGATCTCTTGAAAGTTCTCACTTGCCATGCATCAGTAACTGTGATAGTACATACCTTCCACTTTTTCAAAAGCTTTCTGTGGTAGGTATTTTACAGGTAAGGAAAACTATGCTGAGAAATAAAACCACTAAAATAGTAAAAACAAGATATGGACACCGCATGAGTATTTGCAGCATGAATACCATAAAAACGCTTCCTAATTTTCCTCACCAAATTTCAACCTAATATCAAAAATTCATTAAAGGTAAACAAATTTCCAGTAGCTTGTGGACTAGTTTAGTTGCCCTTGTCAATTGTCTTCTACTGACAGTATCCTGAAAAATCTTCCTGAAATTCCATGTTTCCTTTGCAGCACTCTTCTGACTAGCCATTCTCTTTGACTGAAAATGACCTCTCTTTTTCTTCTGCTTACAATTCCTGTAGCTCACGATCAGAAGTTCTTTTGTTTTCTTCATGTGTTTAGTGACTGGGCGCTAGAATCTACTCCATTCTCCCCTTGCCAAGCTGTGTGGCCCAGTGGGCTATGCCTCCAAAGGAAAAGTCCATTTTGTTCACAGAAAAATCTTGCACCTGTGAGGCTACTGTTTACCAATTACATGCCTACCTATTGAAGGTTTAGTTCTTTTATTTCTTTTGCTTAATGGATTTTTCTGTTGTAACATATCAACACCATCAGGTCATCCTGATGCCAACTTGTTTTAATCCAGGCTAAGTGCCCTGCAATGCTTCAGCTGCAGATGTCAGTTCTATTACTACCTATATTTTTAAAAATTAACTTTTTACTTTGAGATAATTATAAAGTCACAATCAATTTTAAGAAATAATATAAAAAGATCTTGTGTACGCTTTATTCAATTTCCCCTAAAGGTAACTTCTTGAAAAACAATAATGTAATATCACAACCAAGATATTAACATCGATATAATGAAGATACAAAACAGTTATGTTACCACAAGAATCTCTCAGGTTGTCCTTTTGCAGCCATGTCCACTTAAGCACTGATTCTACCTTATCCTTAAACCTGGCAACCACTAATCTGTTCTCCTGTGGCAAATATTTTCTCCCCTTCCATTGTGGGCTAGTTGTCATCCTCTTAACAAGGTTTTTTATAAAACAAAAATAACTTAAAATGATGAAGTTAAGTTTATGATAGACTGTATTTTTATTTTATTTTTTCACCTACGGATGTTTTGCTTACTGCTTCAGACCCTCTGTTGAAAAGGCTATTTTTCTTCCATTAAATTGTTTTTGCAGATTTGTCAAAATTCAGTTGGGCATACTTGTGTGGACCTATATCTTGGTTTTCTATTCTATTCAATTATCTATTTGTCTATTCTTCTATCAATACCACTAGTGTATCTTTATAAAAATTCTTGGAATCAAACAGAGCAACAGACCAATTCTTCTCACTTTATTCTTTTTCATAGGTTTTTTTTTTTTTCGGTATGATAAAAACTTTCCGAAATTATATAGTGGTGATAGTTGTACAACTTTAGCAATATACTGAAAACCACTAAATTGTACACTTCTGATGGGTATAAAATTACCTATTACTATTAAAATTAGTATGTAAACTATATCTCAAAACTTTGAGGGAAATGTGGAGTCCTTCAAGAAAGTTATAGGTCTTTACTGGTCAAGAAAATCCTAGCTTGCCAACATCCTCCTCAGTGCTGTTCCCTTTGTTCCCCTTTCTGGTTTGGTGAATTTGCTTTCCAATTTTCACTGCCTAACTGGCATGAAGTTTATTTCTACACTAATATAGGGGTATTCAACCCCTGGACCACAGATGAGTACTGGTTCATGACTTGTTAGGAACCAGTCCGCACAGCAAGAGGTGAGCAGTGGGCAAGCAAGCAAAGCTTCATCTTTGTTTGCAGCCACTCCCCAGTGCTAGCATCACTGCCCTCAGCTCCACCTCAAATCACCAGGCATTATATTCTCATAGGAGCACCAATCTCTGCTGTCAAAAAAGTTGGGGACCACTGCCTTAATAGAAAGTGCACAAAAGTTCTTGATAGGCCTGAAATTTTGCTCTAGTTTTCTAGGTTACCATAAAATGTCTGAGGTCTTTTGCCTACTTCACCTATGCAATTGAATTTGTTTTACTAAATTTCTACAAAGTCTTTGATTCTTGCATTTGTCCAGTTTGATTTCTGACCACCTGCTTGGCCAATACATTGTGTTTTCTTTCTGCTATTCAGCTCTAGTCTTGAATGATACTAGCCTATCTGGTTATGCAAGCTTCTTATCTGTACCTTTAGTTTCTATATGCCCTGTGATCACTATCTAACATGTAGCTCTGTAGTCTCCAAATTTCTTGATCTTGCACTTTACCAGTTCATATTTTTTTCATATATCATCACAATGTAGATCTGTTTATAAATTACTGATATGTACTAATATGTCATGTTGTCAGATTATGTATTGTTGCATTGAAAACCACCACAAAAACTAGTAATATAAAACAACAGACATTTTCTTATGCTTGTGTACTCTGTGGGTCAGGAATTTGAACAGGGGATGGTTTGTCTTTGTTCTGTAATTCCTAGAGCTTACTTGAGAAGTCTCAAATAGCTGTGCCTCAAAAATGCTCAAGTCTTGAGTCACCTGAAAGTTTCTTTACTCACTTGTCTAGTGCCTAGGCTGGGCTCAGTCAGCACTTTTGAAGGATCAGGATTTTTTTTATAGTTTGGGCTTCCTCACAATATGGTGATCTTAGGGTATTTGGACTTCTTCTTGGCTCAAGGCTGCAAGGGCAGGTGCTTCAGCAAACAAAATCAATGCTGTATGGCTTTTTATGATTTAGCCTGGGAAGTCACATAGTCTTTCTTCTGCCATACTCTATTGATGCAAGCAACTTCAAATTCAAGAATATTGGCCAAGGGCCTACTTTTCATGAAATAAGTGTCAATAAACTTATGGCTATGTTTTAAACCTTCTACAAAAGATAAATTTAAAAGCATAAGATAAAAATAATCATCGCTGTTAAGTTGCAATATTTTCTTTTTGCCCCACTGAATCATCTTGCTCATTCCTTTGGGTATGGACCCCACATTGGAGATCCATTGTTCTAAATAAATGAGATGCAACATTTGCTTGCTAAAGCCTTAATTATGGTAGATGTTCACATATAAGACACACTCTCATTGATGTATACATTTTATGTACATTTCCCAGCACACTTGTTGCAACTCTACCCCTTTTTCTCCTACTCTAGAATTTATATTACAACTCAAGGAATAAGAATGACATTATTATGGGAATAACTTTGAATCTACTCTCATTTACTAATAAAGATTATTCACAGTATGATAGTAATAAATTACTTGCATCACACTTCACAACTGATTGTGTCACATCAATGTACAAGGCTCCACAATTGTTATAGAAAACACTATCACATAAGTCTGGCGTTACTCCCCAAGCCCCTGTCCTGGAACTCATCCCTGAAAGAATTTGCCTGAGATAGTGAATAATGAATGAAGAATCTTGAGAGAGATTACCATATCACCATAGTGGAAGATCAGAGACATTTAAGAGCAAAGTTAGCACAAAGGCAGATAAAGACTGGGAGAATCTAAGAATGAAGATTATAAGACAGTGATATTTAATTGTAAATATCTGTTCTTTGCTGTGATATAACACTTTCCTCTCAACTGTTACAATTATCTCCCATACTAGTGCCCTATATTCTTCCTCTGTGCAGCACAAGGCAGGAGGAGAGAGCCCCTGCAGGGTGCCAAGAGACAACAAGACAGAGAATTTTACAAGAATGAGAAAGTGGAGGGAGAAGTAACCATTGGGACACAAATCTACCTGGTACTTGTAGAAATCTTAGAGAAGGCAAGAAAATCTGCATAGGACAGAGGGCAGGGATATAAGCCAATTTTGTAAATCTCAAAGGACACAATGTGAAGTTTGCTTATAGAAGCATAAAACTAACAAAGGGTTGTCTGGCATTGAGCCAGAAGTTCAGTTTCCTCTAGTCCTTGTTAGCAAAGTAAAGGGACCTGACTCAGCTGCCTGTAAAATGAGATCGGGAGAATCTGCAAATATGGCCAACATAAAGCAATGCTAATCTCTAGCATCAACTGCTCTGCTGTATTCATTTCTCACCATCACACAAGTTTCAACAAGAAAAACATTCGGTCTCAAAGGGAAAGTACACCAAAGAATGTGCAAGATGACCTTTTAGAACATGATGAGAAAATATTTGAACTTCAAGTTCTATTTGTTTTTATCTATGTCTTAAAATATATGAAACAGCATTAGTATAGAAGTACATACATATCATTTATAAGTAAAGTGCATTAAAGATAGTATGCACCAATTAATTTTGCTGATGAGCACTTGGGGATCAAAATTTTGAATATGACAGAGGTAGACAATAACGTATAGCATACAAATACTAAAAGCAGAGTTGAATTAGAGCATGTCTTTAGGATAGCCAAGCAGAGTCAAAGAATCAGCTAGGCACATCAGGTTTTCCTTCAATTTTTCTATATGTCCCACTGCAGTTAGTTGCCCTGGCAACTGTGATGGATTGAAAAATGCTAAGATGAATTATGCACATTCCTTGAGAAAAAATATGCTGAGAGAGGATAAGATTTCTTATAATAAATTGTCCCACGTATCAGTGCACACCATGAATCTTGGCAGGTACATGGTGATAATTCCCCAATTCTTCTACCTTTGGCCGTTAACAAGCTTTGAACTTACAGTATCGTGTTTTACCAAAATAACAGAAGAAATTGGTATTTATTATCAAGCACTTTATATATGCTAATTCGTTTGACCCTTGGTACAGCTGTGTAAAAATAATTAACATTACCTTCATTTTCCAGAAAAGGAACCATAGACTATACGGTTTACTTAATATCCCACAACTAGGAAGGGAAGAGCTGAGATTCAAATTCAGTTTCTCTTGATCCCAAATGCCATGTTCTTAACTGTGGTTCCCTCCTACATAAAGAAGTTTTTTGAAGCGCTTAGATTTCAAAAGATATCTTTCCTCTGTGTTTTGGAGCAAAGGAGAGGCACTGCCCATAGGCCTAACATTTTGAATTGGAAGAAGGCACATTAAAGGACTATTTTAAAATTTATTTTAAAAAGAGAAAGTGAAATCATTAAAACTCTGATCACAGCATTAAACTGTTTACCCCTGAATGATTTGTGGAGCTTTCTTTGACACTCAGTAACTGAATGTTGAATTAGAAAAATGATCATTGGAAAAAGTTCATTGTCTCCATCTCATTAAACCAATCTTGTAACATAATTCAAGAGAAAAGATGGCTGTACAATTTTCATGCATCGTTTGTTTGCTAAGTCACTCAACCCTAGATATCATTATTTTTCAATTCAGATCTAAATACATACATGACAAAAAGAGTTGGCCTAGAAAAAGTGTTAATGTGGGTTTGATGAAGAGGGTCAGTGGGGGCCTTCTCTTAGCCATAACCCCATTGGACAGAGAGCACATCTCCCCTGAAAGTGTATTGACTTCAAAGCACATTATAAAATGATAAGAAGAAAGATTAAAAATGTAACTTCTCCAGAATAATTTCTGCAACCACAGGAGTATCTTCAGCAAGTGGATACTCAAGTTTTTCCAGTTCATTTCTAAATCCACATTGCTATAGCCTATAATGAAATATTTAGAATCTCTAAGGGACTGTGTCCTCTGGGAGTTTCAGATAACAACTCATTGCTTATAATATTCATATTCCTATTGTCTGAAAAAGTGAAGAAAAAACATGAGAGGACTACAGATGTGAGTGAAAATCGACTCAGTATAGGGGGCTTGTAAATAAAACTACTGATAAATTGCAAAAGAAAAGAGAAAATCCCAGCTGAAAAATTCCATAAGAGGTGGTGATGTGAAATATTTGAAGGTAGTTTTTCTGTTAAGAAAAAAGTAATAGGATGTTTATATTCACTGCATAAAACATAAAATAAGTGAATATTGCATTAAATATTTGCAGTATTTTATATACTCGACTTTTATTTTAATGATGTTAAGCAGGCAAAATAATTTTTTAAATGTGAAGAATTAATAAGTAAATTAGAATAAAGCCACTAGAGTAAGTGTAGAATTACCAGATATGGGGAAGAATTCTGATGGGGGAAGAGATTTGCATCAAATCTTGATTTATCATTTTCTCTAAAATATCTGCCTTTAAAATATAATCTTCCTCTCCTTCATCCCTCTCTGCACAATGCTACTGAAAACTGAAGGGTTTTGCATTTTTTCTTTGATTTAGTCACCTCAAAATCCCCTTGAAAATAAAGGTTCCAAGAAGAGTCAATTGAGATGATGGTTAACCATGCTTACTAAGCCCTTCACTTCTTTTGAAGTCTTAAGTTGTTAACTTCACCTTGATCTGAAAGAAAAATTGATTACTTATATTCTTCCTTGTTTTATCTACATCTTATACATATTTTCCTATTTCTGGGTGGATGTAAAATTATTCTTAGGGCTGTGCCACGCTGTCCTCCCTCCTTCTATCTTCTCCTTTCTCTCAGATTCCACATTATTCTCTCTCCCAATAATTTTTTTTTTATCCCCAAAGACTTTTTATTCATAGAAATATAGGGTGCCAGTTATTAGGTACCTACTTTGTACTAGGCATTATGCCAACTTCTCTAGCTGTATGGAGGCCGATAGGGAAGAAGAAAGGAAACTATTTCAGTATTTGTTTCTCACTTCAAGGTTTGCAATAAACATTACTTTCTCGGCTGCCACATGTAGAGTAGTACCTGCCAGCTACTGCAATCTATGAGAAATAGTTAGAATTAATTAGATATAATTCTAGGGCTGGAAGAGATTGTAACATGTCACTTCTAGGTTTATCAGCCTTTCGTGAATTGGGAAATACATATATTTTACATACATACATACATACATACATATATACATACATACACACACTAATTAGGTATATGCTTTTACATATGCATCAGAAACCGAGTGATAAAGATGCCCCCTATTTAAACATAAAGAAAAATGTGACAATAGATTATAGTAGTCTCCTTAACTGTAGTGTTGGTTTCTGAGGCTTTAGTTACCCATGGGCAGCCACAGTCCAAAAATATTAATTGGCGAATTCCAGGAATAAACAATTCATAAGTTTTAAATTTGCCCATTCTGAGTAGTGTGATGAAATCTAGTACTGTCCCTCTCTGACTTGCTCTGTTCCACCATAAATCATCATTTTTTCCACCATATTTATGCTACCCATTAGTCACTTATTACTCATCTGGGTTATCAGATCGATTAAGAGAGAGACAGAGACAGAGACAGAGATGGAGAGAGACAGAGGGAGAGAAAGAAATACCACATTCACATAACTTTTCTTACAGTATATTATTACAATTGTTGTTTTATTATTACTTATTATTGTCAATCTCTTACTGTGCCTAATTTATAAATTAAATTTTATCATAGGTATGTGTATATATATATATGAAAAAACATGGTATATATAGGGTTTGGTATGTTCCATAGTTTCAGGCATTCACTGAGGGTCTTTAATGTATCTCTCATGGATAATGGGGGACTACTCTTTTGGTAAGGTCAACCTTTTTACCCCTTAACTCTGATACATGATCATTGAGGCCTCTCATCCATGTACCTCTAATGAATCAGTCCTGATAAGGTTTAAGTCAGTGTCTTTTGGGGGAATGCTCATTGGAGAAAACCCTTACTGAAGCATGCATGCATATTTGATTTACAACTTTAGATAACTTAGGTAAAGAGTTTTAAATGTTTAGAAATAAGAACTTTTTTAAGTTTAATTTGAATCCACTGTGTTAAGGCTTAGATTCATTTCTTAGTGGTATCTGAAAACAAATCTTTAATGTCTATAATGTCTATAATGTCTTGACTTATTTTTGTCATGACTTTCATGTAATTCATCTATAAAAAACAGAGTCCCTTGTCTATGTGTATGTAATGTGATCCTTAAAAAATGGTTCTGGTTCCATTTCAATTTTTAATAACTTTCTTGTTATTATATTAAAACAAGTAATATTTGTTGAGTGCTAACTATATAGCAAGGAATGAAATATTATTTACATAAATTAGAGAGTAACAGTCAAAAATTAATGCTCTGGAATCTGAAAACACATTTCTGAATTCTGACTTCACTACTTGAGCAGTTATTTCTTCTTCTGCTTTCAGCAAAGATGGGATAATATCCACAATGAAATACCAAGAGAAAAAAAGCTTAAAATAGCATCAATGAGCTATGAAATATCAAGTGTTCTACTTAACATGTAAATAGAGAATCCAAAGGGGAGGGTTTACTTAAGAAACAAAAGTTGACATTTTTTTTATTTGATAAATACTGAAAAGGAAAAGCCCCAAGAACCTCAGTGAACACCAAGTCTAAGAAACATGGAAAAAAAGTATAGCTTGTACAGCATGACCAAACTCTTCAGTCAGTAATTAAGAGAAAAATTTACAAGCTGAGAGAAGATTTAAAAAATAGACTTTTGTTGGAGAAACAAAAAATAACATGACAGCAGATTTCTTGTCAGAAAAAGTGCAAAAGGAAAGAAAATGAAACATCTCAAAAATACTAAAACCTTTCCCCTCTCTCAATAAAGACCCTATTGATATGGAGTTCTATAAACAGGTAAAATATCTAAAATGAAGGTAAAACAGTTATATTTTTCCAGATATACAAACACTAAAAGAATTCATCTCCAACAGGTCCACACCATAAGGAAATCTCAATGGAATTCTTTTGGACAAATGAAAAATGACAAAGACATTTTTAATCTACAAAAGGAGCACTGGAAGTGGAAACTACATGTGGAAATATATGGGGATCATTTTTGTTATTTGAATTTCTTGAAAGATAGTTTACTGCTTAAACAAAAGCAATTGCAATGTAATGTAGGTTTTCTAACATGTTTTTAAACAAACATGTATGGCAGCAATCACAAAATCTGGAAGAGAAATGGAAGCATATTATTGTAAGATTCTTAAACTCTATGCTAATAACTGACAGTTGAATGTGATAAATTAAAGATTCATGCTATAAATCCAAAAGGGACTACTAAGTAAATAAAACAAAAAGTTATAATAAGGCAACAGAGAAGATTAAATAAGATTTTTAAAATACTCAATTGATACAAGCAAAGAAAAAAGCAAACAAAGAAGAGACAAATAGCAAACAGATCATAGTAATTATATTAAATGCAAATGATTCAAACACTAAAGAAAAGACAAATATCACTAGGCTATCATCTAAAATACCTTAACATTTCTCAAAAAGTAAACTATGTCTGGAGCTTTACTTGCTTACAGAAATTGAAAAGAATTACTTAGAGCAAAGACTAAGGTGTTGAGTGCAAAAGCCAAGACTGCAATGGGGTATTTTGTGCACAAACAACCATGTGCAAAAGGGCTGAGTGCAACAGAAGAACAACAACTGACCACTCCACACCACAGCCTATAAATACAGAAGGCTCTTCCCAGTGAGGGAGGAGGTGACCTTAGAACATGAGTTCACCTTTCCCCATTCTTGAATCAAAGAATGGTTTCTGCCCTGCTTTACTGAACTCAATTTTGTTCTATTGGTGTAAAAGCTATTGGGTGGGGGAACCTTGGTTTGAGTCCCTGACTCAGAAACACAAAAAGCATTAAATTGGAAAAAAAAAAGTCACAGCTATATATCATATACAAAAACAAAATATAATTTAATATGAGATAACAAATAAGTTTGAAGTAAAAAGATGAAAAAAATGTGCCATGGTAGTCCTAAGCAAAAGAAAACTGGAGAGGCTATATTAATGTCAGACAAATGAGATTTTAGAATAAATAATATTACAGGTAAAAAGATTATTGTTTCATAGCAATAAGGGGCCAATTTATTAGGAAAACATAATAAATTAATTGTGTATGTAACTGATAGTAGAGTTCGAAATTTATGAGTGGAAACTAATTGAACTACAGAAAAAAATGACAAATCTACAATTATAGTCAAAGGTTTCAATGTATCTCTCTCAGAAAAATGATTGAACGAGTAGACAAAAAGATAAGAATATACAGTAGGAGATTTGAACAACACAATCACCCAATTTGATTGACCTAATTGATATTTATAAACACCCCACCCAACAAAAGGAGAAGGCACATTCTTGTCAAGTGTGCATAGAACACTTACTAAGACACTATTTTGGGTCATAAAATAAGTCTCAAAAATTAAAATGAATTCATATCACACAAAGTATGTTATCTGTTAAAATTGAATAAAAATAGAAATTAATATAAAATACCTCTGAAAATCTATAAATATTTTATGATAATTGATAATTAATGATCCATAGGTTAAATACAAAATCAAAATAGAAATTAAAAAGTATTTTAGAGTGAATGAAAATTAAAAAAACATTTCAATATTTGTGAGATGCCTCTAAAGCATTGCTTAGTGGTAATTTGATAGCACTCAAAGAGTATTTACAAAAGAAGAGAAGTCCCAAATTATGATCTTAACTTTCACCTTACAAAACTAGAAAACATAGAACAGATTAAACCCAAAGTACACAGAAAAAAGGAAATAATATAAATAGTGGTGGAAATCAGTAGAATAGACTATTGGTTTTTTAAAATTATTAAAACTGATAAATCTCTTTGTAGATGGACCAAAGACAGAGAGAGAGGAAAGGGAAGGACACAAATTATGAGTATCAGGAATGAGAGAGGTGACATCATTATGGATTCCACAGATACTAAAAGGGGAATACGGAAATATAAACAAATCTATGTCAATAAGTTCAAAAGGTAGATCAAATGCAAAACAATAATATGAAAGAAACAAAGCTCCTGCAAGAATAGATAAGCTGAGTAGCCCTGTATCAATTAGAAATTGAATTTGTAGTTAAAATTTTCTCACAAAATAAACTCCAGACCTAAATGGCTTCACTGGGAAAGTCTACCAAATGTTTAAAGAAGAAATAATAACAACTTTACACAAACACAGCCAAACAATTGAAGATCAGAAAATACTTTCCAATTCATTCTGTGAAGTGGCCTTAACCTGATACAAAATTCAAAGACATTATAAAAAAACTAGAAACCTATATGCCTCAGAAACGTATGTGCAAACATTTTATTAAAAAATTTTAGTAGATCAAATAATTTGATAAATAAAAAGTAACACATCACGATCAATTAGAGCTTCTTCTATGAATGCAGTAGTTAATATTCAAGAAGTTATCAATATAACTTATCACATTAATAGACTGAAAAAGAACCCTATAGTCTTCTCTACAGAAGCAGAAAAAGCATCAATAAAATCTAACATTCGCTCTGCAAACTAGGAATAACAGAGAAATTCCTTAACCTGGTAAAGGACATTTTTAGTAAATCTATAGCTAACACTTAGTTAATAGTGAAAGACTAAATGCTTTCTCCCTTAGATCAGGAGTGAGGCAAGGTTGTACATTCTCACCACTTCCATTCATCAATTTACTGGAGATTCAATCCACTGTATAAAGCAGTATATGTATATATTCATCCAAATGGACAGGAAGTAGTAAAATTGTCTTTATTCAAAGAGCACCAGATAATCTACATTGAAAATCTAAAGAGATCCACAAAAAAGCTTTAGAACTGAGTTTAACAAGGTTTCAGGATATAGGATCAATATACAAAAATTACTTATATTTCTACATGCTAGTGATTATTCATTCCTGTATCAGAAGACTCAATTTGATGAATAGATTTGATGCAGTCCCAATCAAAATCTCAGCCAGCTTTTTGGTAAAAATTGACATAGTGATTTTCAAATTCATATGGAAATGCAAAGGGCCTAAAATAGCCAAAATAACTTAGAAAAAAAAAGAGTGAACTTGAAGGACTAACACTACTGTATTTTAGTAAGCTATAGTAATCGAGACAGTGTCTTATGTTTGTGTTAAGACAGAGGAATAGATCAATGGATCAGAATAGACCCACAGATATATTGACAACCAATTTTAGAAACAAGTGCAAAAATAAATCAGTGAAGAAAGGATAGTCTCTTTAACCAATGGTGCTTGTTTAATTGGATATTCAATTGGATGTTCAAAAAATAGACTTTGATCTATATCTCTTACTGTGTATAAAAATAAACATAAAAAATGACACATAGACCTCAAATGGTAAACTTAAAACTTTAAAACTTCTAAGAAAAAAAACACAAAAAAATCTTTTTGGTTTTAAGTTTAGTTAATGAGTTCTTAAATAAGATGCCTATATCATAATCCATAAAAGAAAATATCGATAAGTTGAATTTCATCAAAATTAAATGTTTTTTCTTCAAAAGACAATGTTGAGATGGGGTAAGGAGCGAAAACAAAAAAACACAACGTTAAGAGAATGAAAAAAAAAATAACATACTCTGAGAAAATATTTGCCAATCACATATTTGATAAAGGATTTGTAGCTAGAATAAGTAAATAACTCTCAAACCCAAATAATAATAAGGAAACACTCAGCCAAACAAAAATGGACAGATTATTTGAATCAATATTTCACTAAGGAAAATATGTGGAAGGCAAACAAGCACCATTAATCATTACAGAAATGTAAATTAGAATGAGATGGCACCACATAACTATAAGAATTGCTAAAAATAAAAAGTCTAACTACATCAAGTGCTGATGAGGATGCGAAAAAAACTGAAATTCTCATACATCCTGGTGAAATACAAAATGATACAATGGCCATTTCTTAAAATGTGATACAAATACTTACTGTATAATCCAGTTCTGCTCCCAAGTAGTTACCCAAGAGAAATGAAAGCATATGTTAATATAAGATATCATACATAAATGTCCATATTTGGAATAGTCAAATTCTGAAAACAACACAAGTGGATTATGAAGTACACATTGGTAGTTACAAAACAGTTACGAGGATAGGGAATATAGTCAATAACTATGTTTAGTTCCAGGTGGGTACCAGACTAATCAGGGAGATCACTTCATAAATTATATAAATGTTTAACCACTATGTTCTACACCCAAAACTCATATAAAATAATGATGAACGTCAACTCAAATGAAAAATTTAAAAATGTGGAAAAAGGTGAAGGGGAATAAGAGGTTCAGCTATCCAGGGAGCATGTAATGTACAGCGTAGGGAACATAGTCAATTATATTGTGATACCATCATACAATGTCAGATTGCTGGACTTATCACGGTGATCACTTCTTTAAGTACATAAAAATGTTAAAACAAGTATAATATTGTATGTTAGCCACATTTTAATTTAAAAAAATTTAAAGACCATAAAAAAGGAACACAATATCTTTCAATAGGTGAAGAGATAAATTTTAGGATGCCCATATAATGTATAAACTCAGTCATAAAAAAGAATGAATTATAGATATAGACAACAATAAGGATGCATCTCAAAATAATTATGAGTGAAAGAAGCTAGAAAATAAAAAATATATTTTGTATTATTTTCTTTATGTATGATACTAGGAAATGCAAACAAATCTATATTGACAATTGCCTGAGGAAGAGGGGAGAAGAGGTAAAGAAAGAAGAAGAATTATAAAACATCACGAAGAAACTTTATGGGGGATTATGGATATGTTCATAACTGTCACGATTGTGATAATGGTTTCACAGGTGTATACATATGTTTAGACATAAAATTGTACATTGTGTATATGTGCAGTTTTTATGTCAATAAATTTGCCACAAAAAGACAAAAAAAGTACAATAAGTATGATATCTAAAGTTTAAACAAAAATGAGAAATATGTATAAAGCATTTAGTACATTTCCTGACCCATAGTAAGTATTCAGTAAGTTACAGTTGTTATGTTGTGAACTTTTCTATAGGAATCCAGTCTTCTTGGGTTGAGGAATACTTTATTTTACACTCTATTTCATAAAAGCTTGGAGACGATATTATAAATTATTGTTATAATAAAAGCAGATGGACTCTGACATCACCTTGAAATTAAAGATAGAACATAGAAAATGTAACAATAATTCATAAGATATATTAAAATGAGGTCCCAAGTCTGGTTTGGATCCTAATTCAAAAAAACTTACTGCATTTTGTGTTCTCTACTGTTAAGCATTTCAGTGGATATAAAACTCTCCCAAATTCTTTCAGAGTGGTACACCAGATTTAAATGTGCAACTGTCAAGTAAATTGTCTGAGGCTGGATTCCTGAGACATGATTCGAATCCAACTAGTAAGTGAAATTGAGACATAGATTTGAGTCTAAATACTTTATTTGGGCAACTCCAGGCACTGATAGTTATTAGAAGTGATTTCAGGAAACACTGATAGTGGAGTAGGGAACTAATATAGGGAATTAAAATCAGGCAGCTAAGGTTACATTATCAAGCAAGTTACTGCTGTAGGCAACTAAGCTTAAAAGAGGCTGGGGAACTCTGGGAAACAATGTAAAAAGATGCATTAGAGTTATGGCAACAAAGCAGCAAGGGAGATTGTGTATCTGTCTTCTAACCTCCACCCCAATACCGGTTGGAATTTACATCCGGAACATTGTCCTTCCTTTGGCATTTCCGTTTTTGCCGTGAGCACAGGCCAGAATAAAAGCTCACGGGCAGAGAGCAGCAGGTGTTTGCAATAAGCAGCCTTCATAGCTTAGGGGTGAGTCCCAAGGGAGGAGAGCAGGCTCTCAATAGCCTTTGCTACATAAATCATGCAGGAATGCATCCTTTTTTCAATTGTCCTTGCCAGTTAAATTATCTTCAGAGTCTGTTTAAACTGACCAATCATTCACAGCTGCTATTGAATGAATTGCTTCACCACATTTGTGTGTCTGACTTCAATTTGTTAGCAATGTAGTTGGGAAATGCTGTGGGATTCCAAGATGCTCTGCAGCTGTCCCATGCTAGTTATTAACGAAGGGAAGTTCACAGGGTAATTTTATTAGCTGGATTATCTTTGTATAGGCTTTCTTCCTACAGAAGGCAAATCATTGATGTGTCTAGGAAAATTTGTCACATTTGTTTGATCATTAAAATAGTTGTGGGTTTTATTACAAGTCTGGTGATAATTCATTTTTATCTCTCTATTATGATTTCAGAGCACTATTAAATTGCCATTTTCCATTTCAATTTTCTGAGATGACGTGTTTTACATAGGAAACTTGACTACAGAAAGACTCATTAGACCAAACATGCGTGACCTTCTTCTAACTAGCATGCTTTTTCTTTTCCATTAGTCTTAACCAATAATATAATTTCCCTTATCCCAAATGAGAAACCAGCATTAATAAAAATTGATCACAGCGACATGAAGGTTTAATATTACCTAGTGACTATTACAAAGAAAATTTCTAAACCCAATTGAAAATTATATTAAAATGTTCAGAACATGGGAGGTGTTCGAGTGTGAGTTGACCAACATTCCTAAATTCTTTGATTCTTTACAATACTCACAGAATGTTCTGTTTTGAGGTGGCCTATTTTAGTTATCTATGCTGCATAATAAATTACACAAAATATAGTGGCTTAAGACAACAAACATTTATTATCTCACATACTCGGTGTGTCAGGAATCTGGATGTGGCTGAATTGAGTCTTCTGTCTCAAGGTTTCTCACAGGCTGCAATGACCATATTATTCAGGGCTGCACTCAGGGAGAATTTGCTCATGTCGCAGTTGACAGGATTCAGTTTCTTACCAGCTGTTGGACTGAGTCCTCCTTGAGTTCTGTGTCACATGGGCCCCTCTCTTGGGAAGTTTACAACATGCTATTGGCTTGCATTAAAGTGCAAAAAGAAAGAGAGCACACATTACAGAGAACAAGCAAGATAAAAGCCAATCTTTTGTAACTTAATCTCAGAAATGATATCCCATCACTTTTGTCATATCTGGTTGCTGGAAGCAAGTCATTAAGTCCCATACACACTCAAAAAAAAAATAAATAAATAAGAGAAGGATTTTATAAGGGTATGAAAACCGAGAGTGGGAGATCACTGGGAGCCATTTTCAAGGTACTACAAAATTTGAAACTTCCCTGAAACAAAATCATCTTTCTTTCCAGCCTACCCCAAAACCTGAAAATTTTATTCTTCCTAGTAAAAGGTTTTCCACCTCCTGATCCCCTTCAGCAAATTACGTTAAATGCAAGTGTACTTAAACAGCCACAGTAATCTAGTAGTATAAATCATCTTTACTTTGGGGGCTGAAAATTAGATAACACTTAGTATTTCTGGAAGGTCCAAAATATGCAAGGGCACTATCACAGGAGAAAATGTCAGCCCAATGACACTGAGCTCGTGGGGTAAAACGGCGGACTCTAAAAGATAACTTGAAGTGAAAAAAAACAAAAACAAAAACAGATTTTGTCTAGGGCAGCCCTGCTTTCAAAGTTTCCAGGAGTGTCAGCTCTTTGAAACCATATGTTAACCATGTCCTCTTCTGTTTAAAAGTTTTCTTCTGATTTCCCCTGATGGACATAACATATAATCAAAACTTCATATTTATTTAAAGCTTTCTCAAAAGCTCTCTCCATATGGCTTTTTAGACTATTTTCTGATTGACACATGCTCCTCTTTTCCGTTTCAGTAAAACTGACATAAGAAATTGAGGAATTTCCCTGATCAAGAATGCCATACATTTTGTGTCCTTTTTTTTTTTTTTTTTTTTTTTTTTTGCATTTTCACATCTACATTCAGAGTCTAGCTCAGTCTTTCCATATCACGATAATTTGGTCCCTCAAACTGTCATGGTTGTCATGGTTTATACTATTAACCTGAAAATCAGTGCCATGCTATCTTGAATTCTCTCATTTATTATTGCATTTGTCTATTTTATCATATCTTTGGTTATTTATGTCTCATTTCTCCAGAGACATTTTAAATTTTTTGAGGGAAAAGAATTTGCCATATGCTTTTTCTGTACTTTCAGAGTTTTGCATATTGATTGTCTATGGTGCGAAGTTTAGAAACAGGTCAATTAAAACAAACCTGCATTACATAGACTGTGGTGTAGCTAATATGGGTCTATATTCTTTGACAGTACATAAGATCAAAACTTTTCAAGCTTGGCATCTTGCAGATCAGCTGTGTTGTATCCTTTGGGTGTGTGATATTCTCCAGCTCTCTCCACCCCTTTGATATATGGAAAGAATCCACTGTCACCATTTTAAAGGCTGGAAGCACAGCTATATATTTAAAAGTGTATACCTGACACTGTTTGAAAGCACAAGGCATTGTATAAGAATATAACAGTCATGAGTGCAGGGACTTGGCCTGTTCAGTTTCTGTGAAAGCCCAGGGCTTAGAATAGTGTGACTGGCACATAATAAGCACTCAATAAACATTGTTAAAAGCCTGAAGATCATAATTAATTGTTGCCAGCAATAGTTAACTTCCTGATATTTGTAAGTTCTATAATTTTAAAAATTTAGAGAATCAAAAACACATGCACATTTATAAGAATTTCATAAGCAAATTAGGTGGCATCTCCTATCAGTAAGAAAATAAAATATTCACTAAACGATATTGGGATAACAGATCTTCCATCTGGAACAAATAAAATGCAAACCCTCTCACCAGCTACTTGCAAAAATTAATTCCAGATGGATTAAAATCTAAATATACAAACAAAACATTAACAAAAATGAGAAAATACATTTATGATTTGGGGGAAGTTCATAAATACATTTATGAAATGGTGTAACGAAAGTTTGATAAATTTTAATCATGTAATTTCAAAGTTAATTATTAAAATAATTATAAAATACATTATCATTAAAGCTAAAAAACAAGTAAGTCATAAAACAGAAGAAGCATTTATAACACAAATTAAATAGATATCCAGGATGTATAAAAAATTTTTTAATTCAACAGGAAAATACTTTCACAAAATACAGCTAAAAATAAACTTATAATAAACTTCAACAAATTGACGCATGTCTTCCTTTGATTCATAAATAGAAAATTCGGAGGGAGGAAATACAACTAATAACTATATAGAAAATATGTTCAATTGCACTTGCTACTCAGGGAACTGAAAATGCAATAATTTTTATTAACTTGGCAAAACATTAACCTTGTGTGGGCAAAGGTGGGAGATACATTAACTTTTACACATGACTGGTGAGAATAATTTGGTACAGCCATTTTGGAGATGATTTGGCAGAATTTCTTAAAAATTTAAATATGTATCCCCTTTGATTGAATCATTCTGCTTTTGGTTATGCTGGAAAAACCTGACATGTATGCAGAGAGGCACATAAAAGTGAGTGGTTAAGTAAAACCATCGAAATCTCATCTATTGAAAAACTAGCAGTTAAAAAGAAATGAGTAGTTTTCTCTGTTCTGTCAAGGAAAGATCTGAAACATTTCTAAGTGACCTGTAAATTGAAATAAGCATATAAAATCATTCATATATACCTATATATTTATATTTCTATAATTAATTTATATGAATTTTCTAGTTAAAAAATTCCTAGAGAAGAAAATGTAAATGACCAATAAATTAATATATGGAAAATATATTAAATTGCACTTATTAACTATATTTTTATAAGTGTTTTAATGTATACATACACATCCACACACCCATATATATATTTAGGACAAGGGGTAAAAAGGTACATTGTGGAGTGGCTGAAATTTGTGACTCTTTGAAGAACTTTCTTTTTATTTTATATTTTAAACGAAAAATTTGGCAATAGAATCCATGTATTAATCCATATAATAAAAATAAATAAAATAATTTAAAAGCCGTTCAAGGGAATATAAATGAATAATTAATTGAAAGCATTACTTCTACTAAACAAATTTTTAAATCTTTAGTTGCTCATTTTCCTCCTATACATGCCCATGGGAGATCAATCAGGCATTTCCAAAAAGCAAGAAAGGTGTGGGTGTTCATAACATCAGATTTTTTCTTCCCCAGTGTTTAAGGTTTGTGACAACTGTCTGTCCATGATTCTGTCTTCAGTCAGTAATTTCCTGGAGTTAGACAGATACAGGAATGCAGCTGCATGGTTTCTCTGAGAGCCAACGGGAGTTCATGATTAGTGTCCTCCAGCAGAACACATCTTTCCCAGTAACTAACTAAAAAAATTGACCATTTTCAGAAATGAGCTTAGAATGCTATCCTTTCAATTAAACATCTATTTTTAAAATCTGTCTATAATCAAAAAACGTCTTTTCAAGAACGGAAATTCATTAACAACAAAAAAAATGAGTAAGCTTAATTCCCAATTTTCCTGTTGCTTGCTAGAATAAACATATAAAAAGTGATGATTTTTATTTTTCATCTTGAAAAATTACTATATTTATTTTTAAAGACTTTTACATAAAATGTAAAACTGTATTCAAAGCTCCTCTAAAACTGCAGGTCAGATCTACTATTATGTGTTCTGCTGGTTACTGCTCTTCCTGACCATATAAAGTTGTTGGGGATTGGCTGACCTTGGCCTTTTGTTTTTTGATTTTGTTTTCTTAAAATCATTTTTGACAAATGCATTATCAGTTATTGAGGACTGATTTATACTAGTTCCCAGTTCCTTAAAGGTTTGAAATCAGTTCTTAAATATTGAATAATGATTCTACTTTACTATTTGCATTCTTTTATAATGTCTTGTGCTTTAAAACAGTGTTAAGTATATGCTTTTAAATATATTGATGTGCTTCCAGTCTTTGAAATATTAACAGTGAATTCTTTTCATATAACAAGGGTCACTCTAGTGAATGGGGAAAAAAATTATTTCTTTCTAATATCATAAAAGAATTAAACCCCTTTCCACCTTTGATATCTAGATAAAGAATTTATTTCACCCTCATTCTCTGTCTCTCTCTGCCTCTGTCTCTTTTACTTTAGGACTGAGTATGAGTCACAGAAATTGGTATCACCCTATGTTTCAAATTATTGAAAGTGAAATGATGTGCTAATGCCTAATTTTCTCTACAGTTGTCAAGCCTGACTCAAAGTAAAATAATTAATGGGTAAAAAAGGGGGAGAGATTTAATAATAAACATTTTAGTTCTGAATGTAGACATCAGCTGAAAGGACACTCTATCATTAATAATTATGTTTATGGATAATTTCCAGATGTAACTTAAGAAAGGCATATTCAATGAGAACCCAAAGAGAAATCTCCACTAAACTTAGGTCCATGACTTTTTTCCAAAATGGCTGTTTCTAGTTGACATTTATAAAATTTACTGAAGTAGAAGATATAAAACTTAAACTTTCTGATAAAGAGAATGTGTTTCAAAGGCTATTTATAACTTTGGCAAAATCACAGTCATCTGAGTTATATCAAAAGAAAAAGCCAGGGAGTTGACTAACCTTGGTAATCTCTTCCAAGTATGCAATAGGCCTACTTCTGATAAATTCTAAAGCTTTTATTTTAAAAAACCCTGCAGGCCTACAAAGTGTGCTAGCATTGTGAATGGCACACAAATTATCTCCTTACTCTGAGCTCTGACAAAAAAAACAATGCGTATTTATATTTGTACAAAATTAGAAACAATATACTCATAGCAAAATTCTCATTTCTTTCTACAGCTTGTCCTGCCAAAAAATTGTACAGGAGCTCAAGAATAACACTATGTCATGTTTGTCTTTCTGTCCCAGTACTTGGCACTGTGCCTTGCACAAAGTAGGTACTGAGCAAAGGGCTGTTCGTAAATGCTGGATGGCTATTATTCACATGTATTCATGTATATGTATTATTATGTCTCATGTGTATTTTTAGTGAATGTAGTATGAACTGAGATTTATATGCAGAACCTCAGGACCACACCTACAATGGGGATACCTTTGGATTAGGTCTCTGATATTATTGTACATGGTATCTTTTTCTTTAATTATGTTTTCTAGATGTTTCTCTGTTGTATAAATACAGAAATGACTTTTGATTATTTAATCATATAACTAACCACCTTAAAAATTCTATTACATGTATTATGTTTGAATTCTTTTGTTTTCTCTGTCAACAAACATCCCATGCAAATCATGGGAAATGCAATTCTTACTTTTAAATCGTTGTGTCTCATTTCTTTTTACTTTCTCTTACTATACTATCCAAGACCTCTAATGCAATAAGTAAAAATAATGGTAGTAGAGACCTTTACTATTAATTTTCAAGAGGATATTTTAAATGTTTCTGAATTTATAATGATGTTTGATCTAGTTTTGTCTTTAAAAAAATAATTTAGTAGAACTTAACATTTACTCCTACTTCTTTAAGGAGTTGTTTTTTAAAAAATTATGAATGGGTATATATTTTACAAGTGCTTACGCTACAACAATTAAAATAATTACATATTTTTTCTCTTAATGTGATGAAATATATCTACATATTATTATAGCTTAAATTCATCTTGATTATGGCACCTTATCATTTTTTATACACTGATTTAATTTGCATACATTTTATTTAGGATATTTGCATGTATAATCATAATGAATCTGCATATTTTCCACACTAATCATTCATAACAGAATTCACCAAAGTATGTCCATGGACATTAGTTTTAAAAGATGTCCCACACAATAAGGATTATACAGTAAATTTAGTATGACAATGTTATATTTAATATCACCCTTCTTAGGGATTTATAATATACATTAGTAGTGCTAAAAGTTCTACAACAGAAACACGTGCATTTAATTGCTTCCCTATCCAGTTTGACACCAAAACTGTTTTTTTTCCCTGTAAAGTGTCCTGTTGAAAGTGCAAGTAAATACAGAGTTGACAGGAACAGAAAATGTTTTAAATAGATATAAAGATTTGTTTGAACTTTATAGACTCAATATCTGTTTTTGGTGCAATAGGCAACACACAAGCATGGGGGGATAAAATAGGAGATTTGCCTTTTTTCATCTTAGTCAGAAAACCTTGAGGTTCAGTATTAACAACAGTGCAGTTGGGCAGAAAATTTATTTTACACCATTAACTTTAATCAAGGATCAGCCAACTATGGCCTTGAGCATGGGCAAAACCCACCCCTTCCTGTAAGAAGATAACCAAACTGGGTTTCTTATTTAACCAAGACAGTTGGCTAATGTAAGCACAATATAACCCCAAATATGCAGTGGCAAGTACTATCATGTCCAACGTGCTAGAACTACTAACTAGTACATGTAGTAGAAGATGTTATTGTCCCCACCTCCAACCCCTCCTATCCCCTGCACTAATTCTGTGTGCCAGGCCTTTCATTTTATGTGTTTTGTTCCCAATAACTCATACCTGTAATAGTTCTCAAAGGATCACCATTAGGCTATTTCATTCTTGAAGAGTCAGAAGTAATTAGGTTTTCACGTTTCCCTAGAGACAATCTGGAGCCAATGATTGAATGGCACAGGAGTATAAAAGTCATACCCTTTGTCTTGAGCTGGGATCAACTCTACTGTGTGGCTTATGCTCCAGAGCTTCCATGGGATCAGGCCAGTATGAAACTTGAAATTATATTTTTGCTTAGTTTTCTCTCCCTGTTCTGTTTCTTTCTTACTGATTTTCCTGGGAACACTCACTTAATAAATCATTTGCATAAGTACCCTGTTCTTAGGGTTAGCTCTAGAGAAGACAATCCGGACATCATATAATATGTCAAGTGTCATTAACTAATAAGAATCAGTACCAGTGACCAGTATTTTTGATCTGTCATTTGTTGATACCATGGTTTAATCTGAGATGTACTCATGATCAGGGCAGAGATACAAGGACTTTGTGACTGGACTTCCTGTCAACTGGGTGGGGAAAAGTAGCAGGAGAGAAAGCTTATGAAATTATGACTTTATATTTATGACTTTATGACTTTAATGACTTTAATATTTTTCATTTTTGATGAGTATATAGCTACTGCTAGACACAGTTACCTGAATTTATTAAAATTTTGATACAGCTTAATTAGTAGATTTGGCACAACTTGACTATAGTCTGTTGTTCTTTATAGGAACTAAGTATTATCACTAAACAATTTACAATGAATTCATGGCTTATATTTCTCTCAGTTATTTATCTTTCAAAGATTTAACCAAGTAAACAATGGAAGCAAAAAATAATGGAACTAAATAAAAGTGTGAGCTACCGTTCCTTTTAATGACTACTTAAATATTATCACAGTCAATTTATTAAAGTGGAAACTCTCATATGATCAGATGATATTTTGCTTTCAAGATTGACCTTTAAAAAATGAAAGCTTGAGAAATAACTGAGCAGAGAGTTAGAATAAGATTTATCTCACTTGTTTGTTGTGTTTCCTACTAAATACATATACTTGGCCACAGAACAGAGACACAACAAATGATGTAAAAATATTTTCTATAATTTCAAAGGCTAATAACAATGTTTCTTTTGAATTTTATCCTTTTTCATAAAATTGAGTATAGTAATGTATTATGAGTAATCTAATAAAATTAAGACTGGTTTCTTTGTTCAAAAGAGTTGCAACAGCCAATGAGTCAAGTTCTTCATGTTCCCAATCTCCACTTTTTAAATTAACATATCTATGTCACATTTGTTCTAGGTCCTGTTTTTCTTTAGCTATGCCTAATAGTAAACTATTAGTAGACTTACCAGCTTTGAGACTTTGAGGGAATTTCTTAAATTCTTGATTTCATTTTCCATAAAATGACACCAATTATAGCAACTTTAAAAATTGGACCTCTGACAGATACTGTTCTCTTCTAAAGGTAATTTGTTTAATAAGGTTATGCTATATAAGAATTACTAATACTTACAAATAGTTTCTTCACAATTTGATTTGATATAAACATTACATTTTACAGCTAAAGAGGACACCAATCCAACTTTTGACTGAGTACTCTTGATGTTCTGGGCATAAGAAGGAGGTCATAGCACTTTTTATGGATCATCTTCAATCCTTCCTTTGAGGACAGGAGTCATATTTTGTATTCATTTTGGTCATTTTAATGAGTGGTCCAGCGCTTAGTAGGTCTGTTCATTACACATTGCTCTTGTGTGTGTTTGTGTTAAGGAAACTGTAAAGTGCTGGTAATAAAGTGACTTGAAATGAATGGGAGCTTTATTGAATAAGCAAGTATAATTAGGGAATGTAATTGATGGAACTAATTCCTGGGCAAAAAGTCTATTTTCTACCAGATATGTAATGTGGAATCCACAGGTTATAATTAACTATGATCAGTCAATATACCTACTCATATCTGTCTCTGTAATAGCTTCTGTCTTTAATTATATTTCCTTTCTCCTATTTTTTAACATGAGATAAAGGGATTATTATCATTTCCCCCAAAATATAAAAATTATAGTGCTACTAAGTGGAATCTGAGATCACTGTTGTAAAAGCAAATTTGTAATTCTCCAGAAATCCATTGGCTAAAAGAGAAAGACTACAAAATGAGTCAAATGCATGGAAAATGGCCTTTCATTCATGCTAATGGCTCTCCTTCATCACCAGTTATTGATTATATATTCTTTAGTCATCATATCCCACCTTATGTTTGTTAATGCCTGGACAACAAAAGCAATGCAAAGTAAATTATGGTGGTTTTTTTTTTCAGAATACATATTCCTACATTATAAAATCTATTTTAGTAGGCTTTGGTTTTATGAGAATGAGCTAAAATGGAATATCATTGACAATAAAACATAATGCTATTCTAAATTTATTGGTGAAGTTAGAGCAGACTCCTAAGCATCTTAGGAGAGAAAAATAATAAAAGTGTGAGTCAGTAGGGCTTTTGTATTTTAGTAGGCTATTCTCTAGTCCTCCCTTATCACTTATCACTTATGTATACACATGCATGGTTTTCACTTCTACACCAACATGACTCCACTTGCTAAAACTAGATTAAACATTCTATCCATCTTAATTGGATTCCTATAGCAAACTCTAAGACAAAGATTTGAGTGCAAGAAGTTTATTTTGTAGATGATCTGGGAAGTATCAATAGCAGAGTGGGGAAGTGGGACAAGGAAGAGAAAAAAGCCAGTAAGGCATGTATTAGTGAGATAGTATGTCATTGCTGTGAGTTTCTTGGAACTCAGTCTTGCTGGGAAACTCTAGGACATAGTGTAGAACATACACCGAAGAGTTACTGTAATATATACCAGTTCCTTCAGTTATTAGGTGAGATCTGTTCCCAAAGGGTGTTAATGTTTTGTCAATTCCATCCTGACATATTCATGGACAGTGAACAGAATGGACACTGGCAGCTTTAAAGAAAGCTCTTTACTGCAGTGATGCAAATACTTTCAGTTAGAAGTAAACCAGAAGGCACAGAAGTGATAAAACCTGAGGGCTGCAGAAGGGTACTAATGGCATCTACTCTACAATCTAAACAGTTGTGTTCATGATGTCCTAGAATAAGTACAACCGAGAAATTGTTATTCACTAAAACTTTAATCCTGCAAGACCTCTCTTATTAGTGATGCTAAAACTTTTATACGTACATCCGTCACATAAAATTATCACAACATATTTTAATTATTTGTTTTCTCTTCAGTTCTTTCCTTCTCTACCTTCTTATAAAACTTTCTTTTACTATCTGACCTCAATAAATCTGTCTCTTTTAAATTCACATAATACTCATTTTCTGTATCAGTTATTTACAATAACCATGTTTCACTTTGTAATATCATTTATACATTCATGCACCCATTTTCTCACATTTAGAGTTATCATCTACATCCAAGTATCTACTACTTAGTGGACATCCAAAAGCATTTTGTTTATCACACTGGAAATAAAGGAAATAGTTGGTTCCTATAGTTTAACATGTAAATATTACTAATTTACTTACCCTTATAATTTTTATGAAAAGAATTCAGGGCTCTTAGAAAATAAGAGAAAATCTATATAGAATGGAAAATGAGTAGTAACATTATAAACTTTTCTAAGAAAAATAAGAGTTTTCAAAAATTAAGAATGCCCAAATGTTTTCAGGCTGTGCATTATTTATATAAAATTTCTAAAGTAATGTATCTGTAACCACTTGCTGTAATTTACCTAGTCAGTTAAAAACTGAAAGTCTTGTCTTTATACTTAAATCCGATTTTTTTCTCTAAAATTTTACATCTCAATGGAAGAAAATCTTTTACTCCAAAGTCATTCTGTTTAGTTACAATATCATTTTATGATTTTCTTGCTTTGGTTTCTATACTCTGGTAAAAGGCAAGTCTGAAGGTTTCTGTCCATTGCAGCTGAAAGTGCAACATTATAGGCTTCAGAAAAAAGTGACATGAGACTCACAAGACGCCCCCCTCCACCACCACTATTCTTTTCACACCCAGCTAAAAGCTGGTGACTTTCTTCCTCTATGAGAGCTGTGGAAGCAAGCAACTAGATTGCTACTGACCTAGGTGTAGCAGCCTCAAAATATAGTGGCCCAGCAGCTTCAGTCAACCAATGTGCCTGTTTATACACGACTAGAATGGTTTAACTCAGTCTTAAAATCAAAGACATGGATAAAAGTTACCTGACTCAATATTTTTGCAAATATTTTAAACAACACGTGCAATCAACTTGGTATTAAAGAGTGTGGAATCTCTAGTCACATAATTTCACTCAAAGAAATACCACAGTGCTGCTTATCTCCACTGTACTCTGGGTGGTTTATTTTTTAAAGCATTTGTTTATGTCGTACAGTCTCCAGTAAAGTGAGAAATAAATTCAGAAGTTCAGTAAAGTGAGAAATTAACTTTGAATTTCAGTAGAGTGAGAAATCTACTTTGACCTCCGGTAGAGTGAAAGAGAAATTTTCTGTCATTAAAGAATCAAGACCTTGCAATGTTTTTAATGTAACTATCACATATAGACATGGTAAGCCTATAAAGATATATACAGTGTGGAGTTAAAAATAAAAAATGCACATAAACCATCTTAATCATATGTTTTGAAAATTAAGCCGATACTCCAAATAAAATCCTGGAGGTATAATGTAGAAAGATTCAAGATCTAATTTGAAGATTGTGGAATACATAATGAAGTGGAACATTATGTAATGAATGTATGACTAACATTGAAATATGAATATAAATTTTTTTTGTCTTGGAACACACTATAGAGGAAGTTTTTCATGCATAATAATTTTAGCAAGCTACCTTATTTATAATTTTATTTTATGTGTTCTCCTAGTGGAAATTTTTCAAGAGAAACTAGTTAGTATTGAGAAATATAAAAATTTATTCATTCTTTTTTCCCCTTTGCATAGTTTTATTTAAAACATACTTTCTTAGGAATTCCTGTGGATATCTAACTTTCTTCATGCTCTCTCAGAGAAAAAATATGTATTTCAAGGAATATAAAAATCTGTAAAAGCTACAAACACAATGGAACAGAACTTTACTGCAAAAAATGATGCTCACTCAAAGTGAGAATATTCTCCTGAAATATGAATTTCTTCTAGATTACTATTTTGAAATGTTTTGCTTTATTTCAGTGAAATTTTAATATTGAACTGTGTTAACCAAAGCAGCAAAAAACAATAACAATGAATTTACAAAGCAAGATTTATAATGCACAGAGGCCATAGTTCAAATAGGATCAAAACATACCTGAATATGATTTTAAAATAAGTATTTACTAACATATTAGTATAAAACATTTTATTTTAAATGACAGTTGAGAAATAGTGCATATTTACTTTTGGATCCTGGGAACTTTCTGGGGGCTAAGATAAACTATCAGCTAGTTTTAATAGTGTGAGCCAACATTATATAAGAAACTTCTCGCAATGATGTATTCTCAGTGCCTTCTATTTTGTGATTTAAGCATGTGAGATTCCAGAATCAAATTCTAAGGGTAAATATGGTAAAAAGCAACAGTAGAGTTTATTTAAAATATGCCTTTTACTTTTTCCCAACATAGATCAGTGAGAAGAACCATTCTTAAAAGGTGAAAGTAAAGAAGTAGAAATGAGCCAAAACCTTTTAATACAACGAGTAAACCCAAATTTTTGCAGTGACAGCAGAGCTAGTTCACTCAGAGGTTAGTTGAATAATTATTTTAAGGACTTGCTGTCCTTTCTGGGAAAATAAACTGCAATGCCAAAAGCTCTCACGATGTGAAAAATTAGAATGGTCATGAATGTGGATTAATAGCATAAAATACTAGCTACAATTACTGAATTACAGGAGGCATGTTAAATGTTTATTTAGCATTTTACAGTTAGCATAGTTTTACTGAAATTGCAATACCCACTTATCTCTATTAGGCAGATGTCACTTAGACCATTGCAATTGACAAATCTAATGCATGTTATATATTACAATCATGGGTATGGTTTGCTCTAGTTGCCTTTGCTGTGGGGATGAATAAGTAAATAAATAGAGAAAAAGTTGCTGTGAGTTTTTGCGGGGTTGCGGGGAGATGAATTTCTTTCTGGATAACCATTAAAAGATTTTTGAGGAAGCCTGAGATTTGGGGTTGATCGCATGTACTGCTATATCTCAGTGCTTAAGATAGTGTGTGAAGCACAGTAAGACAATTTAAAAACATTGTTTGAATAAATGAATTCTAGTAACACAAAGCATTGATGAAAGAGTAGCTGAAAAAGACAATCCACTGGGAAGAGCTCTTTTTCAATTTTAAGAATATGAAAAAGTATGCAGGTTAATTATTATGATTTCTCCTAATTACTGTCTTATTATGGTGCTGATTACTCCCCATTTGGATTAGGTTGGAAAGAGATACTAAGAAGGAGAGTCTATGTATGTATATTTATAGAAAAATCATGTTATATCTTAGACATTCATTGTAAATTGGGTCATCCATACAGTCTCAATTCATTTCATTTTCCAAACTTGTTTGTCTCATAAAATTACCACATAGTTGTTACTATTTATCTTTCTACTCTTTCCTCTAATTTATCTTTTACCCCACAAATGCTTCCACTTTTGATGTTCCTTTAGTTTTAGTTACTATTTCCATTATGTTAACAAATGCAAAGGAATTTAATTATCAACATCAAAAATTCCCAAATTAAATTTATTATCTTCTTCCCAAATTTGGTCTCTATCCAATCCTATTAATACTTTCTGGAATTAGAAAGTACTAGAGCTAACTTAGACTCAATGTCATTCTTCAATTCTCGTCAAGTTTAATCAAGTTGGTTTCAAACTATATTTCAAATTAATCACCTCTTTTGCCTTTCTCCATTATCACCTATGGTCAGGCTCTCATCTCCCAATTATTCTCTTGCAAAGTCTTTAGGGTCTTGTTGTTCCCAAATCTAATGTCACCTTATCCATCCTTTTTAAAGTTACCTTTTCAGATTATAGACATGTTATTTCTCGATTCAGAATCACTTCACAAATCTCTAAAGGCTAAAGAACCAAATCCAGCATGATAGTTGAAGTCTATCATAAACTTTACAGCCTACATACCTACTGCATAATCCTCTGAACATTACATGTAAAATATTTTGTCAGTTTTTTTTTTGTTGTTGCTGTTATTCTAAAGGCTGATATAGCCATATAATTTAAGGCTGAGATTGATCAGATGCTAATTCAGTATTAATATCCCACCATGTTGATTTCTGTTTCTTCTATGCATTGTGTTAGCTCTAATTCAGCCCAGACTCCACTTTATGACTTAAATGGTACTTAATGGTATCAGTTGTGAAGATAATTATACTAAATATAATCAAATACATTTTTTAAATCTTCAAAGAACATTAATTCACGTGCCAAAGATGAAAATATCTAGCTCAGTGGATATGTCAATAATCAAACCAGAAGTACATATCAGCTGTTACAGATGAAGACTTTAATGTCATTTTGATCTTTACTTTTACATTTAAGACTGTATTTATTATCTAAGCAAATCTAGTGAGGCTTCTGGTGTTATTTTGATTAGTTTATTTCTGTTCCAGTGCCCTTTTGTTTCTATTGGCTGAGTGAAAATGATTCATCTTCTCTTTGTTTTCACTCAGCAGTGCCTCTGGATTTCATCTCCAGTATGAATATTTAGTAGCAAAGTTCATCATATTTTTAGAGTATTCTTTGTTTATCACATAAAATAATGATAATAATATATAATATTAATTGTACTCTTACTCTCTTCCAGGTATTATACTGAGTGTTTGTAAATGGATTCTTTGATGCAATTATCTCCCACTCTATCATGTGGGTGCTATTATTATTTTCATTTATAATCCCGGTAATTACTTTGGACTGATGTGTAAACTGCTTCTAAAACATAAACATTTAATTGCCAGCAAAAATATTAACTGCCAAATGTTATTAATCATTAAGAAAATATAAATTAAATCCAATACTTCTACATTGAATGCCTAAAATGAAAGGACAGACAATACCAGTTATCTGGTAGGGACCAGTTGAATTTCCAATACGCTGCCCAAGGCAGAAAAAATTGGTCAGTCACTCTGGAAAATTGAAGAATCCACTAAAGCTAAAAAGATGCATATTCTTTAGCAATTCAACCCCTAGTTAAATAGCTACGAAAATATGCACCAAATGATATGAAAAAGAATATTCGTAGCAGCACAATTTGTAATAACTCAAACTGAAAAATACTAATGCCTACCAATATCAGAATGAAGAAATAAATTGAAGCATATTCACCTAAAATAATTCACACAAAGCAAAGAGAATGAAGAAAATATAATTGCAAATAACAACACAGATGTATCTCATAAACATAATGTTCAGCAAAAGACGTCAGATGCTAAAATATATACTATTTGATTCTATTTATGCAGAGTTCAAAAAGAGGCAAACAATATATGATAGTAGAAATTAGAATAATGGTTACCCTTGAGAGATTAAATAACATTTTATTTCTTGACCTGGATGTTGGCTATATAGATGTGTTCAATTTGTGAAAAATTTGTCACACTGTGCATTCATGATTTTTGCACTTACAATATGCATGGCACCCTTCAATCAAATTTTACATATAGAAGGAAGAATTTGCTGTTTTTCTTTATTTTGTGACCTGAGGCTGGAGAACAGCAGCCATCTCGTGACCATGAAGCAACTTCTTTGCAGGGTAGCTCTTCTATTAATGCACAATTGTCTAACTAATTGACTTGATTCCCAAATCAAGTAAAGATGATTTGGAAATAATATAGAGGTTAAACTCCACACCAGAGGGTTTTTGCTATGTCTCTGGTCCCAGACTCCACCATCTTGCTCTCCCCAACCCAGCTAGCCTTAGAGTCTCCTGCAGCTGCTCAGATGTACCTAGCATACTCCTGCCTCATAGCTTCTGTCCTGAGCTATTTTATCTGCTTCAAACGCTCCCCCTTCAGATATATCTGCAGAGCTTGCCTCCTCATTTCCTTTTCGCCTCTGCTCAAATGTCACTTCCACATATAAAACAGCGACATTTCTCTCCATCTCTTTACCTTGCTTTCACTGATATTATCTATGCCATTTTAAAAGTTTGCTCATTGAACTGCTTTAATCCACTCAAACGTAAGCTCTGTAAGGGCAGGAATTGTGTGCTGTTTTGTTCATAGTAATAACCTCAATGCCTAAAGCAGTTCCTAGAAATATATGATAGGTCTATGGTAACTATTTTTGATTAAATGATATTAAAATGTAACTTACTAAAGTCACTGACAATATCTAGGAAATCCAATTGTCCTTTTTCCTGTTAGGTTGAAGCAGAGAAAGTTAAGTGTGGAAACACCGCTGGATAAGTTCTTAGGTTCGCAGACCCATCATCCTCACTCACTACAATTTAATTTGGGACTTCTCTCATAGTGTTAATGTTCCAACAGCGCCTCCTTTCTCAAAATATTCTGCTCTCAAAAATCACATCCTCAACTTTCAGACACAATTTTAAACATCCATTTAGAATTCCAAAAATTCCAAATTATCTTTTCACTTCCTCCATATGCTTTTGTGTTTTCTCTTTGATACTTGGGCCCCAAGGCATTAAAGAGCTTTCCTTATATTGGGAGACAGGTAGGTCTTAGGTTCAGAAGCAGAACCTCTTAAAGTATTCACATTCTATCCTACCACATATATATGTGCAAATATGTGATCACTTATTTATTTAATAAATATCTTCAGTGTGTTTAACGTGTTTCTAGCACTGGGGTGAAGGGCATATAATGATGAATACGTCAGATATTTTGTGCTTTCAATGGAGCTTACTTTTTGTTGAGAAAATACTTCATTCAGGTTGGATTCTCCCAGAAGCAGACCCAAGTATATGGGTATAAATGGTTTACCTGGGTTATAATGGGGTTAGCATAGAGGGAAAGAAAAGTAGAGAAAAAAAAGATTATAAAAGTGTGTTCATTGCAATTGTTGTGGGCAATTATGGCTCAATGCTACTGTGGATTTCTAGAATATTTCACAAAATACAACTCAGAAATGCCCCACCCAAGGGTCCATAACTTTCAGCCATCATCAGTTTATGGCTGCTTCTGGGATGCAATTAGCTTGTCCCCTCATGCAGGCTGGGCATACTCCGGTGTACAGAGGAAGCCTGCAGACAAAGAGGATCAGGTGCTTAGAGTGGGAGCCACAGGACTGAGAGGGAATTGTAGAGAAGAGGGGTGATTAGAGAGGAATCCACTCTTTGCTGCAGAAGGACAGAAGAAAGCCAGTGAGGAACAAAGAAAAGGCCAAAAGAAACATAAAAGTATTGGTATGAGTGGGCAACTATGTTAAATTGGCTGAGAAATATTCTAAGTTCATGATGTTAAGCTGTGATATGCAAGATGAGAGAGACTTGGTCCAACACACATCAGGAGAAGAGAGGCCAAGAGAACATCCAAAACAAAGCCCAGGAAGTAGGAATAACTTCAGTGTGTTTAAGAAACCATGAGGCCTGTAGGGTCAGAATGAAGTGCGCAAGGGAAAGAAGGGAAAATATGTAGTTAGAGGAGTATGGGAGCTGGGGCAGGTAAAACCATGGGCAAGAAGACACTGGGGGTTCAATCATGGGAATTCCATGAACCTACTTTCATTTAAAAATATGTATATGCATTATATACACATACATGTATATATGTCTGTGTGTTTTATTAGATATATATATTTCATACATATATTTTATGTAATTATTAATGTATGTTTATTTATGCATTTATGTATACACTAATAGGTGATGAAAATAATGGAATCTGTTTTTATTCCCAATATTGTGCACAAATAAACAGTGTAGACAAACACGCATGTATTTTGTGATCCTGGCTGAAGTACCTGTGAATAACACTCTAAGTGCCTAGTCTTGTATAAACAGAACACTGCTCATGAAAGTTATTAAGAAAGCAGCATTAGTGGGGAGCTAGTTGGGAGAGGAAAAAGGAAAACAGATACTTAACATATAAATCTAAGTTGATACTCATTTCATTTTTCTATGGAATCTCCTTAAAGGAAAGGACCATTGTAAAATGAAAAGGACTGGAAGTAAAAAAGTAGAAAATGAAACATATAACTTGAGGCCTCGAGAGTTATAAAAAACTTTTCTTTTCCTTTTTTTCTTTTTAGAAATACTGGCTGTCACAAAACCAGAAAAATTTAGTTTTGAGTGACTCACTCCATGACCTATCTCTAATTTTTCAGATCTTGCTTTTTCAAGATTCAAAGTTAGCAGGAAAGGCAAATGTACTATTTGACTTAAATTTAGCATGCATCGGCATTACTTACAGTGATTTTGAGAGCCTTTTAACAAAGGAGAAAGATTACTGCATTGACAGTGAAATTAGAGAATTGTGCGGGCACATTATGTTGAGTTGGCAGTGAAACGTCTGTGGCACACCTGCTTTATGCAAATGATACAATAGCACGAGAAAATCAGCGAGGCAGCATTGTTCTCAATTATTTTAAAAGCAAAGGGTCATGGAGACAATGCTGATACAAGGCTCATTTTTAATGGATTTAAAATTAGTTTCCAACCTACTGAAATCTTACACGGCATGTTAAATGACTAGCACTGAGGTATTGCTGAGAGGTAACTGGAGAAAGGAAAAAGCAGAAATCCATGTTTTTTATGGGGCCTGCCACTGCCCTTGCCCGTTCACTCTTTATCCTGCAGAAGGCCCCTAATTGCCTAATCGAAAGAATAATTGAGGAGTTGAATCTTAAATGAGCCAAAGAGGGTGTTCTATCCTCTAACCCAGGGCCTGGCCCAATTTTTGCTAGTTATACACTTGGATAATCCTTTTGTCATCTAATTGCTTACGAGGCCAGCTGTTATCCATTGGAATATAATCCTCTTTCAACACTCTTCGTAAACATACTTGTTGAGAAACAGGAGCAATTGCATCAAACCAGAAGGAATTCAGTGGGAAAATGATTGATTAGAAAGAGACCATTGTTCCCCTCAAAACTCATATGATTCCCATCAGATTAATGATTTTTAATTTTCTAGTAATAAACTCAAAAGGACTCAAAATATGAAGATAGTTAAGGAATTAAAAGCTCTATAACAAGATTCATTTGCACTTTTTCTGCTATTTCAAAAAGTGTCTTGAAATCAACCCAAATTTTCATTATTGGGTAAATCGTTAAAAAAAAAAAAGTGGCCTATTCTTACAATGGAATACTAGTCAGGAATTAAAGAAAATGAGCTACTGATAAACAAAACCACGTGGATGAATCTAAAATGCATTATGGCAAGTAAAAAGAGCTGCACATTTTATAATTCCATATATGTGATTTTTTGAATAATTCTAACTAAAGAGGAAAAACGAGATCAGTAGTCACCTAAGACTGGGAATGGGTGAAGAGAATTGACTATAAAGCCACAGTAGGGAATTGTTTGAAGTAATTAAATTGATTTATATCTTAATTGTGACGGTGGTTAAATGATGATGACTATACTATATTTTGGTAAAACTTATAGAATGGCATACTAAAACTGGTGAATCTTGCTGTATGTAAATTATATATCAATAGACCGTATTTTAAAAGTTGTTCTTGGTTGAAATCAACATTCCTTTTTTAATTTTGGTTAAAATAACATTACTCTGATTTTTCTTCCTGCAATATGCTGTAATGCACGCTGTGAAGTGCTATGGCTCAACATTCCTTCTGAGTTACAGGTATTACAAGTTGCTTTGATTTGGTGATATAAGAGGAAGTAAAGGTCACGGCCTTGTTCTGCAGCAATAAAGAAAAATTTTGTTGAAGACTTGTCTGCTCATTACCAACACAACTTACTTAGAGTTCAGTGTAATGAAAGTTTTTGAAATATGGTCCTTATTGTTTAGAGCCCTTTTAGTTTTAACTAACAAATCTGTTTCAAATCAGAATTGGAGAAGATAAATTAAAAAGCTAATATATGATAATTTGTAAAAGCAATAATATGACATGATAGAAAGAAAACTATCTAGCTGACTTGGATTATTCAGAGATCAACAATATCCTGTTGGTTTAAAATATGGTGTAAATTCTTTGACATTTCCTATTAAACGGTGGGATATGTGTGTCCCTTCATCTGTGACTGCTTTGGTAGGTACAATAGAGCAGAAGTGATACTGTGTGACCTCTGAGGCAAAGTCACTAATCGTTTCGCAGCTTCTACAATGTGGTACTACAATATTTGGTCATGTGAGCCTAACTACCCAGAGACTGCCATATTGTGAAAAAGCCTAAGCTCCATGAAATGGCCACGTGTAGGTCTTCCAGTTGACAATCACAGCTGAATCCAGACTTAGAGCCATCAAAGCCCAGGCAGCAGCTACATGAGTGAACACATTTCTTCAGATGATTCCAGTCTCAGCCATGTAAGTGCTGAGGCATCAGGCATCAGGGAGCAAAGACAAGCCATTTTTACTATGCCCTGTTTGTTTTTGTTTTTTTTTTTTTTTAATCTACAGTATCTGTGACCATAATAAAATGGTGGTTATTTAATGGCACTAAGTCACAAAACAGTTTGTTATACAACAGTAGATGACTGAACAAGCATGGCACACACACACACACACGCAAAAACAAACAAACAAACAAACAAACAAACAAAAACAGAATACAAAGCAAAACAAAATAAAACAAAACACCAGGGACTCTTTTATATTAAAGTAGACTAAAGGAACCTGACAATTAAATGCCATGCATAATCTTGATTGCAGCCTTGGGAGAAAGACAACTCTAAGAAAAATATTAGGGTCAAAAGAAACTTTTCAAAATAAAAACTTGTTGATGAAAAAAGAAGCAAAATTACAATAAAAGTTAAAAGAGAGGAGAGAGCATACTTAGGTTCTGGAATCATTCAGCCTGGGTTCAAACTGTTGCTCTTCTCATTATGAACTCTGAGGCTGTAGGTAGGTAAACTCTCCCTCCATTTATAGAGCTGCTGAGAGTATTTAATTATCTGACTATTATAGGGATCTAAAGAGATATCATATGTAAGTGGTTGGAATAGTTCTCAGAATATAGCAAATTCTCAATGTGTTGTCACGACTAGTAATTATTTTCAACACAAGGAAAACTATATGAATCCAGTCAACTATCCCTGTCTCCTTCTTAGCTTCTCTCTGTGTCTGCTTTAATTTTTCCCCTTTCCTTGCAGAATGGATTGCCTTCCTTCTGAAAGCACATATTTAACACTGCTGAGTTTGTATCCTCTATCTAAGCAACCAATTCAGACTCTTTAGTGTCTCTCAGTCTCATTAATAAATACCAGGGAGAGATATGGGTATAAGATCTTGGATCCTGAGAACACTCTGATCCAATCAAGTGTAGAATCAAGTTGAGCAGGGTCCTGTACTAGAAACACCATTGTTGATAGCCCAAGATCTCTTGAAAAACAGCTCTAAGAAAGGGAAAATGGGTTTTGCAGACACTTTTCTAATTAAAAGATAATTTTAACATAGATCGGCAGTGGAAATAAAATTATTTTTATTTTTTAAGTCATGGAAACAATTTTAATTGTAAAAATTAGAGGTGTATCTGGTGTTCATAATCTTAAGAGAATGTAGGCAGTAGCCTAATGAAACTGGGGAGCCAGGGCTTAAAGGAATGTTTTGCCCATCTAATTCTACCATTTTTAAATCACTCACCTGCAATAAAATGGCTGATCAAAAAGTGTTGCTTACTTTCTTTGACGCTAATAGTCTGGAACAGGGCAAAAGAGAGTATAATGGTGATATCATTTTTTGCCTTATTAAAAATGTATTTGTGGAACCAAGTTATTCCAAAACAACAATAAACTGGAATGATCTCTTAAAAATATTTTAAGGGCACAAGCATTATTGGAACATATTCTTATAAAAAACCTCCAGTAAGACATAGGCCGCAGATATAACTTTGATAGTCACAAATCAGATGTGTAAAAATAAATCTTAATTTTGTAACTGTGCATATTCTCCTAATCTTTTATGAATCATTTTCACTCATCATTGGAAAACTTACTATAATCACTTCTAACGGAATTGCCAGATTAAAGAATGTGAGGGTTTAAAATTTTAATTATACAGCCAAATTAGCCTCCACCATTTTAACAGTCCTTATCAAATCCCCAATTTACAACTGGAGTAAATGAAAATATCCACTTCCCCATATCTTTGCCAAACTAGATGTTCTGAATCTCTTTGTTTTTGATGATCCAAGTCCAGCTGAGTTAAATGCTATTCTGGAGATTACCAATGAGTTTTAGATTCTTTTCTTCCTTTAATTATCCTTTTGTATTTATCTCCTATGAATGGACTGTATTGATTTATAGAAGCCCTTCAGATGTTCTGGATGTAATCGCTTTTCTGTTCTATATTGTGATGGTATATTTTCAAAATAATACATTTGAATCTAAAACAAACAACCTTCTCCACAGGGGTTGAGGAGATGGTCAGGGATTTGTAAGGCATTTCTTAAGAGAGCCTTTTCCCAGTGGGAGTTCCATTCCTGCCCTAAATCTTGTCCCACATAAATGCATTCTTCTCCTCATCCTCAGTGAGCAGCATCCTTCATGGGGTTGCTGTTGGGAGAAAGAGAACTATTTGTCTCTTGCTCAGGATGTTGGGAGGTGACAGAAAGACCAGTGAGAGAGTGTGTAAAGTGCTGCATTTGGGAAGTTACCTTTCTATTCACAGTGGATCCAGGACAGTGGTGGTCTTTCCCAACTGTGCCCAAAATCACCTGGGAAAGAGCCTGAGGAGTGGTCCACCAATTACGGAAGGCATCAGACAAAGAGGAGTTGAGGGGATCATCCAAGTCTCTAAAATTTCCACCGAATCTCCCGTGAGAGTCCCCTTTAAACATTATCCAGGCCCAGAGCATGGGGAGTAGCTGTGACAGAGGCGGTCTCCAGCTAAGCAGTAAGTTTCCTGCTCTCTCCGTTTATCTTTCCTTCCTTCTCCTTAACCTTTACCACATGGCAGGGTAAGCCACAGCTAGGCGAGGGTATAAGGTGAGATAAAGAACAAACGGAAGCCAACCACTTCCTCTTCCCTATATGCTAAGGTCTCCACCAAATGCAGCACAGGACTGATAAGGAGAGAAATTTTATCTTAGAATGAAGTTTGAAGTGTTGATTACTATCTTGGACTGAAATGAGAATGTGTTTTTAACTTAACATGAATATCATACAGAAAAACCGTGGGGCCTATGGAAGCTTCTCCTCCTTAAATACTTTTGAGGACACCCATTGGGAGACAAAAGTACAGTTAGATTTTATTACATCCCATACATCGTGCATTGGTTAAAACACATTGCAGATATTTGTTCCCAATCTGTTCCTTGGCTTTCCCTACATTGTAATATATTTACAGACATTCTCAACTCCAAGTCATCAAATTCATCTATCATTGGATATATTAATATCCAGAAATATATAAATAAATGTATTTATTAAGTAAATAAATATCTTTATTACCCTAAGATTATAAATATATTCTAACTTTTTTTTTAATTCACACCCGAGGGCAGCCACGGTGGCGGGGACGCGGGGATAGGCGCGGGTGGAGGGCAGGAGCAGACCCAGGGCACTGACCACGGACTCCAGGCTGCCCAGGTGCCACGAGACCCAGCACTTCGCTGAGAAGGTGATCTCCCGGGGCGAGGACTGGCACAAGCTCGGCCTTGAGCGTGAGCGCTTTGGCACAGCGCTGAGGCCGGGCGCCGCGCCGAGCACAGCTGGAGGCCGTTTGGCCACAGCCTTGCTGTGCCACAGTTTGGACCCAAAGGGATGAGCATCAGAGGTGCTGGCTCCGACAGCTACAAGAAGGCCTCCGAGGTGGGACTGCAGGTCACTCAAAGGCCCCATCGGGGTCCCCGTGGCCTGATCCGAGAAGCGCAAGGCGAGTGCCCCCCATTCACCCCCCGAAGCGGCCCAGCAAAGCCCTTAGCATCACTACACTCGTCCCCGCTGCACCAGGAGGGTCTGCTTTGCTGAAAAAGGGATGTCTCCCGGCCAGGACTGGCCCCGTGAGTGCTGCGGGGATCACACACGAGCCCTGGGGCGGAACACTCTCCAGACCCAGACCCCGGAGCTGGGAGCAGCTGCATCTACCATAGGGACGCTGAGGGCAAAGTCCAGCCCTCAGCCCACAGCCTCCTCTTGGGGATCAATGGGCCCCTGTCCCAGGGCCCCACTGCCTTTCTCTCAGGGCAGAGGCGGGGGCTAGTGACCAGCTGTTCAGTCCCTTCCAGCACATCCCACCCTCGAGTCCAGGGCCTTCGCAGGGAGGAGAAAGCCACCCTGGACAGTTTCCAACAGAGGCCTGCCCATCCCCGTTTCTCTGGATGCCTCTGCCTTTGTATTCTAGCACCCACTACCCGTTTTTGTGTCCTTGTGGCTCCCTATCCCGTGGCTCCCTCCACATCTGTGTCTAACGATCCCATGTGTCCCTGTGTGTCTCCGGGGCCCTGGGCGTGTCACTCCGAGGAGGCCACCGACTCCCCTTCCTTGCTGTCCCACCCCTGCTCCACAGTGTTATTTATCTTCTTTGGCCACTGTGGCCACAGCCAGACCCTTCCGGTGTTCCTGGGCATGGGGCCCGGCCAGGGCCCTCTGAGGTCTCCCACGCTGCCTTGCCCACCTGTCACTCTCACGTGGTTCATGAGCACTGCCGAGATTTTTTGTTTTTTTTAAGTTTTGAGGGTTGCAGGATAAAAAAAAGTTCACACTCCATATTTTAGTTTTCTACAATTAGTTTTTAAACACATCTGGAATTCATTTTGTAGATATTGTTATAGTGTCAACCCTTCCCGGAAAATTATCCTCAGCTGGGAAGAGTTGCCTTGCTATAGGTCACACCTTCTTCCCAGGGGCAGCCCACGTCCAGTGACTGATCCACGTGGGACAATAACATGCAGGCCTCCTGACCCCAGGGTTGACAAATAAATATAATAGACCCCAGCTTCAGACCTCCACTTATGAGGCCGCTGACGCTAAATAGTCGCTCAACTTCTCTGCCTACTGCTGCTTCCCTCACATTCCTCTCTGATATTGATTTGAAAGTAAATCCCTAGTAAATTTCCTGCCAAAAAATCTGTCTAAGAACTGTTTCTTGGACAATTCAAATTTGTCTGCAACAAATCTGAAGTAGTTAACTGAATTTATTTCTCTTCCAAATGCAGAACTCACAGTCTCAGTACCAATCACTCAACAATTAATCCTTTTGGTTTAAAATATTATCTTTATTACATACTGAATTTCCAATTGAAGATAAGTCTGTTATTGGTCTATTCTGTCTGACTCTCTTAATTATATTTTCTAAAATTTTTGTTATACTTTAGAAGGAGACCCATTATCAGCTCAGGCAAGTTACTCATTATAATTTTTATGAAAAGTATATTGGTTATTCTTTTATATATATATATATCTGTTTTCCTCTTCCAGATTAAAATTAAATATATTTTCTCAAGTTTATATAAAAATTTATATAAAAATTTCGATGTGGATTTTATTTATTATTTCATTGAATTTAGGGAATAATGTATGGAAAAGTGAAGTCTTTACAATACTGAATTTTCCCACCTAAGACTTTTACACTTCTCTACATACTCATGCATTTTCCCCTCTTACATTTTCTTCTCACATATCTTACATGTATCTCTTGAAAGATTTATTTCTAGACATTTTAGAATATGTATTACTGTGTATGAATGGTATCTGATATTTGTACATCAAATTATATCTTATCATTTTGATAAATTTTCTTATTCTAAAAATATTTTGATTTATACTCAGATTTTCTGGGTATACTGCCACTTCTATCATTTCCTTTCCAATCAAATATTTAATTTCTTTCTTGTTATTATGTTGGCAAAGATCAACAGCACAGTGACCATGATAGCAACTACCCTTGGCTGGTTTAAGACTTTGATAGAAATTCTACTTATATTTCACCAGTGATTATGACTTTTCCTGGAAGTTTCTCACAGATACTAAATAGGTACTTAAGGCTACCATTAGTCAACCACTAGTAATTGGAAAAATAACAATTAAGTGAGGTAAACCCAAAAGTCAGAGAGAGGATGATGGGTCTGATCACCTAAAATAGGTGGTTTCTATCAAAAAAAAATTAACTAATGAATGAACAAAATAACTAACTAAATAACTAACAAACTAACCAATTAAATAGATATAAAAAGAATAAATTATAAAACAAAGATCTTTTAGAAACAAAAACAAATAATTTTCAAATTTTATAATTCAGGAGAGATATTCAAAGGAAGAACAGACACAGCTGAGACTAAATATATAGGTAGGACAACCCTGGGTAATTAATATCTCTAAATATAAACAACAAAAAACAAATATTTGGAAATCATAAGGTAAATCAAAAGTCATTTGTAGTATAACTCCAGGCATTCTAATATATAGTTAGTAAGAGCTCTAAATGGAGATAAAAGAACTGATGAAGGAGAGGTAATAAGTAATGGAAGAAATTTACTCTGAGCAGAGGAAAGATAAATTCTTCATAGTTGAAATACTGAATGGGTTTCTCAACAGGGCTGATGAAATTGGCATATCCTGGTAAAATTCCTGAACTTCAAGAATACATAGAAATTTATTCCAGACTTAAGAAGAAGAAAATATTCCTTTAGGGAAAGGGGAAATATTCATACTGGCACTATAGCTCCAAGGCAAACAAAAATAAAAAGATGAGTTTTATAATATCAATGTAAAGAAGGAGAATTTAAGACTGAATGCACTAACAAGATAAACATTAGGTAAGATTAAAAGGCACAATTATTGAAGAAGATATAAAAATTATAAACCAACGAATATGACAGCTAAATATGCAAAACATAAACAAATAGAAGTGCAAGAAGACCTTAATAAAATTAGAACTATAGTGAGATAGTATAAATACCACTTTAAGAATTAGTAAGCTGTTGAGCAGGAAATGAGTAACACAATCAAAAATTTATTTCATACATAGCAAATATATGTAGAGAAGATATAATTTTTTCATATATGTGAGTCATTTATAAAAATTAATCATATAATTGACCACCCCAAACAGAAAAAATCAAATTTATAAACCACATCTTCTTATTGTAATCTCTAAACATAATAAAAATATCTAAAAATTGAATAATTAAAGTTATTAAACATAATAACAAATGACCTTTGAGTTAATTAGAAAAACAAAGTTAAATGAGAATCTACATATAAAAGGCTATAAAAAAGCACAAATCAGCTGAAATATGGCTAAAGCATAATCAGAGGAAAAAGTAGTCTAAAATGTCTTTATTATCAAAGGAAAGTAAAGAAAAAAATCCAGCAATTCAAAATGCTTCGTATGTGCTAAATAATGTACTATTCTTTATGTATTAAATTATTTAATTCTCACAAAAATGTATAAAGTAGATATTGCTATCTCTATTATTTAGATAAGAAAACTGCGGCAAAGAAAGTTTAAACAGCTTGATGAGTAAGTATAACACAGCTCTCAAGGGTTGGCACTAATACTCAAAGCCAGAGAAGTCTGGTTTAACCACTATGTTAAAACTCATCTTAAGAAGTTGGAAGAACACAGAAGAAATGAAAATAAAAAGGAGATTAATAAAGATATAAAGTGAAATTTTAAAAATAGAAAAAAATTTAAAATGTAGCATAATAGATAAACAAATTGTAGATCTAAAATAGATAAATATGATTAGTGAATAAATGAGAAAGTAAAAAATAGTCACTAATAAGAATGAAATGAGCTTAAGAATACAAGAACTTTGGAGGGAGCTAGCACCTGTGAAAGATAAAAGTGGGAAGAGGCAGGATAGGATAGAGACATAGATTATAAATCAGATCTGTCAAAATCTTGTCCAATCCAATGGGAAGCTCTAGAGCAAAGACTGCCTATAGGAGGGTCCCACATTGGGTACAAATGATGAGTAATTAGCTGTACATCAAGTCAAGAGGTGAGGTGGAGCGTAAAGGCACTAGTCACTGGAGGCAGCTAACTGCATTCCGTAACAGCTGAATGGTGAGTCCTTTTTCAAATGGAGATCCAAACAGTGCATTTTCATGGCTGCACATATGCCAAGATTTTGGTAGGGAATGAAAATGCGAGACTGGTAAGGTAGAAGGGGAAGTAGAGGTGACAAAATGGGGAAAGATTATGGTGCTTTATCAGTGTCTTGTTTTTATTTATAGATTGACCACATATCCCTAAACAAAATTGGGTTCCATTTGTCTATCATTTTCATAAAAATAGAATTATATGTATTCTTTTGCAACTTATTTTTTTTTCTTTAAAAATTGTGTTCTAAGATTGCTTGCAGAGTCGTTTATTCATTTTCATGGATGTGTTATCTTCTAGTTATAATTATACCACAATTTATTATCTCCACTCTTGCCATCTTTGGGGGCAACGACGAACATCCTTGCATATGTCTCCTGAGGCACACAAGCAAGAGTTTCTTTGGTGTATATATCTAGGGCTGGAATTGCTGGGTTGCAGACTACATTTTTAGATAGCTTTACAAAATAATGCCAAATATTTTTAAAGTGGTGTTAAAAAGTTTCTATCACATATTTTACATAAAAGCATGTAAATTAATGTGAATGCATAATAAGATAGAGTGGTGAGATTTTAGATGATCTGTATAATTTGACATATCTTCTGAATTCTTTTAAAAGCAAGTATTGTTTATACAATTCCCAAAAAAGCTCATTAAAGCTATGTTCATTATGAGAAAAAAAATTATTCTTCAAAAATATAGTAGCCATGGTAACATATGCCATAATAAGAAAAGCAAGCTATGACATTACATTAAACAAAATAAAACAAAATAAAACTGAGCCATTTTACTCTAGTCCATTATCTGGGAAATGTTACAGACAAATAAAAGCTATCAAAATAGATAAGAAATCATAATACTTGAATTTTAATCCCAGCTAATTTAATTTTCCTCTGCAGAACTCATTCTTAATCAAACCAGGGCTACTCTTTGAAAAGGCAGGCTATTGAATGAGAGTGAAATGTCCAAATGGTTTCCTTGGTCTCTGAGAAGCAAGAAGTTACATCTTTGTCTCCTAGAAACAAGAAGTGACATAAAACACAAGGTGTTGTTGCTAACTTTATGGACATTGTAATAGAACTTTTTAAACATATTCAGCTTTTTTCACTGTTTTAATGAAATACAGATGCTTCCAGTTTCAAAGTCAAAATGTCTTCCCATTTCTGAAGTTGAACTGTATTTTGCCAGTCAGTTTAAGTAATGATATTTGTAATGAACAATATGTCTTTACTGTCAAATCAAGGTACATACTTTGGCAAAATAACTGACATGTTTTCTCAGTCTCCCATTGTGTTTTTCTACCCTTCAGAAGAGTCTCTCATATTTTAATTTCAGAAAAAAAAGATGAATGTTTACTATGTTTTCACTTATTATCCCGGATGAGAAGTTTACCAAGAGTTCAACAGAGAAGATTCGAAGAGCACTTTAGCAAATGGAAAGATTTATTTGTCAGTGTCTGCTCAAAGGACAGAAACCATGCCAGTTTAGTTGACAGTAATAATTCATTATAAAAAATTGTTAACCCAGCACTGAGGAAGTAAAATACAATAAAAAAAGAAATATCACTGAATTAGCGACTACAGAAAACAACTAGCACCTCAAGGGCTAAGAGCACAAAGAGAAAGTGCTGGACTAATTAAAAGGAGAAATTCAGAGAAGGAACTCTGTGGAGCTGATCCTCAGACCTTTGCAGAGGGAACACTGGGCAGTTGGGCTTGGGTCAGGGGCCCTAGAGGGCTGGCAGCCAGTCCTCTGAGGAGGAACATGGCAGCTCTTCCTGGTGCTCAGGATTGGTGCATGGAGTGAGAAAAATGTGGGCACTCCAAAATTCAAGACTGGATCAGAAATGGCCTGCTCTCTGGGGAGAAGACAATACAAGAAAAATATAGCCATTGACTAAACATATTCTACACATCTCCTACGTAATTAAGTGGACTTCCTTTCTTATACGGTTATTAAGCGATGTTGAGTGACTTTTCCAAGTTCCACAAGAAGTCACAAGAGCCAAGCATATGTGGAATTCACTTTATTTCTCATTTATAACTCCATGATTGATTTAAGTTTCATCTGACTTTAGACTTTGAAGAAGTATAGTTTTTTCTTCATTCTATGTTTGATTACTATAACAAGAAGACTATTAAAACAAGTGTAGGAAAATGTGATTCTTTTAGGAGATGCAACAAAGATTAAATTCAGTGTAATAATTGAGTTCGATACCCTGTTACAATTATCAAAATCAATAGTCATTTAATTGTATTTTTAAAGAAATAGCATATTTTTGAAATGATTATTGTTAGCCTAAGTAGAATGGAAGAGAAGAGCCAAGTAACTACATTCATTCATTTGATATATACTTATTAAATTCTTGCTGTCTGTCAGACTGCTAAATTGGTAAATGAAAAATCGCTTCTTCAGGTGTGGAGGTCAGTTAAGTCTTGGGATCAAACTTTATTTATAAGACAATGAACAAAGCGCATATACTGCTGTTTAACACTTTTATGTTACATTTTATATTTCTATGTAATATATAACATGTACTGAATGTGTACCATTTAAAATATATATACTTATTCGAGGTATTAAAGATTACACAAAAATAGAGGCAAGAATCTATAAATTAATACCTTGAAGTTATAAGAGTAATGATTATATTTATATAATAATTTAAAAAAAATAACTCAAATTGATGAATGCTAGAGCACCGAAAAGATCCCAGTGGCCACACGAATTGTCTGCAGAATCCTAAACTCTATCGCCATCTAGTGACACAAATCTGAAAAACCAGCCAGAACCAGTCAGCAGAACCATTCTAGGACGCCTCTCTGGAAGCGCTCAGCTTCATTCATTCTCAGAAACCAAATGCCATGGAATGCAACTTTCTCTCCTTCCTCTTGGTCAGTCGGTATACAGTAGAGTTAAGGGTGTGGAGTGTTCACATATTAGTATAGCCTTCCTTATTTGGTGTCTAAAAGAAGGGAGTGGAAGGAAATCACGTCAATAGAATACAAATTGTGTGCACCTAATTCTTGGGACACTATCATCATTTCATACAAAAACCCTCTCATTTTATTTTACTTTTTCACTCCCCACTGGCAGTATTTTGCTCTAGATCTCAATCCGTTTCTTACTTATTTTGTCACCTCAAACTGGTTTGAGATCCTCCCTTTATTGTTTCTACTTCCCTTTATGGTGTCTACTACGCACTATCCATCACTTTTACTTCCATTTTTTTTCCTAATGATAGAGAACCAGATTGCCTCTTACTCTTGGTACTATGAGTAATACTTACATTATCACTCTTCCTTCCATGCGACCCTCATGTAGAAATTTCTCCGGCTTATATTCTCAGGGCATTTTACAGATATGATTTCATAAAATAATGAATTATTTCTCTTCTGAATATTGAACTGTCTGCACTTGTACCTGGAGTGCCTGATGGTTCCCATTCCCAATAGCTTACTAACACTTGAAATCTCATCACTGGGCTTTTTTAATTTAATTTTTTGTTTTGTTTTGTTTTTGCCAAAAAAATAATATCATTATTGTTGCTCTGATTACTTATCTGATTATTAATCTGATTCCTAGTGTGCTAAAGAATCTCTTCATATCCTTGATGGCTGTTTTTGTCTCTACCATGAATGGCTGATTCATATATTTTGCCCATTTTTCTATTGGGTGTCCAGTCTTTAAGTCCTTGCATGTTATTGATATAATATCTTACAGGTTTTTGACAGAGCATTTAACTTCTCCCAAACTTTGTCTATAATTTCCTCCTACATTAAACAGGAACTCTTAATTACCTTGTAAGGCAAATCTATCCATATTTTTATCTAATGGTTCGTGCTTTTTTTGAGTGGTTCTTAAGAAGTCCTTATCCACCCCAGACTCATTGAAGATATATAGACTGAGGAAGGGATCCAATCTTATTTCTACATGTTTATCCAGTTTTCCTTACATACATGTCAGTCATCCTTTCCCTACCAATTTGCAGCACCCCTCTATCCTATACCAAGTTTCTTGATTAGCTTTCTGTATGGTTGCAGGACTTTGTTCATGTACGGAATTTAACAGATATGTAAAATGTCTTTATTTGTAGCATGTCCTTATTTTTGGTGATATGGGATTTCATCTAGAGCCTAAGGTTCTTTACCTCAGGACAGCTCTTGTCTAAGGCAGAGAGCCTCTTGAAGCAGCAGAGACATGGCTAGTTTGGAATGTTCTCCCTCTTATCTATTCTTTTATCAAAACCAATGTAATTATTTTTTATGTGTCAATTCTTTCATCATAAATTTAAGACTAAGCTTTAAATTTTTAAAAATATCCTGTGGGGATTTTGGTTTGAACTGCTTTGAAATTGTAAAGTTAAGGAAGACGAACATTTTAAAAATATTATTAGGCCTTCTTTTTTAAAACAGAGATTTTCTTTTCATTTGAAATGTATACAACTCACCTGAAAACCATGAAATGTTTTCATTGCTTCTTAGTGGTTATTTTTCTAGTCAAATTTTCTATTTATTTGTGCTGTTTGACACTAAAAAAAATTTTTTATAGACTTTTATCCATCTCTAAACCTGCTAGATGATGAGAAGCATTTGGCCTGGGCATTCCATTGTCTTCCCTGACAGCCAACACCAGTGAACAGATATGTGATGAGGCAACGGTAGGCCAATCCTAGCTGACAAGCAAATGACTGCAGAACTTCCTGGTTAATCCTCATATTCATGAGCAGCATTAAACAAGTGTTTGTTACACACCAAAAAAAAAACAACTGACACCTTTTTTTTTATTTCAGGGATTTCTGAGATTTGAGGTTAGTTTTTCAGATCTATTGGTTTTGCTCTGTGTCATGCCCTGGGCTGGGAGAGAGAGAGAGAGAGAGAGAGAGAGAGAGAGAGAGAGAGAGAGAGATGATGAACTTGTCTTTTTGTATTCCAAATGATGCAAAAGGAAGATGAAACTGAATTTCACCTAGAGCCCAGAGTTCCTACCCTAGGTAGAAGTCCAGATTAGAACAGAGAGGCAGCAGGCACAAAGCTGGGAAGGCAAAGCCAACTCCTATGCTATCAATTCCCAATGACTGGGGCATTGACACCAGCTCTAGAACCCAGAACTATAACTTAAAATTACTACCTTCAGGGAGAGGAGCGAAAGTAGAATAGTGGCTAACCAATGCTTGGCATTGCAATTGATAATAAATAAAGATATGACTTGTGAAATCCAGTGGCCATTTTGTTTCCTCCACATGTATAAAAATAAAAAAGAATCAAATTATGTCTTATCTGAGGGAAGAAAGCCAACCACAAATTTCTCAAATTCGATAAGTAAAAGAACCTGAGAAAAGATTGAAAATTTTTTATATTTTCTCAATTTTTATATGTATTATAATAATACAAATGAAGTATTTAATTTTAATTTTATAAACTACCTAAATGTTGTATAAACTCAAACGTGAATTAGCCTTTGTTTAAAATTTTCATTGCACTTTTTGTTCTTCTATTTACTGCTTCAGTTATTTAAATTTTTTTAAAACATAGTTCTCTGTTCCCACTTACGTTGTTTCTCTTCTCAAACTCAGCTGTTTCCTTATGTGTCATTTGCATTGCTTTTTTGTACATTTCTTATAAATTTTCTCTCAAAATCTACCATTTCTCCCGCTTTAGAGATTAAATCTTTTTTCATTTCAGGATACTCATTTGGCTTTTGTAATATCTATTTTATTAACTGCATGAAAGATCCTTTTCATCCTATGTTTTAAAATGAGAAGAAAAAAGAGAATCAATTTTAAAATATAAACTGAGCATATACTCTGTGTGTGCCAAAAAGTAAGGAAATGCTCAGAAAAGCATGTGAGCAAATGAAAAGGACACAGCTACCAACTTGAAAAACACAAGAGCCAAAACTAAGTCAATTTCAGCAACTAAACAAATAATGACAGTACTGGATTTTAACCCATAGAATAAAAGAAATATTCGTGAATTCATTCATGTAGAACATATAGTTGAAAAAATAAGTAAGTAGGAAAGAATGGAAAAAGAACAGAAGATCAAGACAAGGCAAACACCAGAGAAATAACTGACACAGACAAGATCCACTAGTAAATGCTAAAATTAGTAAGTAAAAGTTTGAGAAGTAGGATTTTTGCATAGTCTCAAAGTGTCTTCTCCAAAATATTAATTAATTATAAAAGGAAACACAGTAACTTTACAGGGAAAAAACCTGGCAGACACCACCTTAGCGAAGTGTACAAGGATAAAAGTCATCGATAATAAGGCACTTTCATCTCGAATACCCGGACAGGATGCTCAGGGAAGGGCATAGCACCACTTGTGTGGTGTTCTTTTTTTTTTTTTTTTTTTTACCCCAAATGCAGAACTTTAATCCAATCAAGAGAAAAAATACCTCAACCCAATGTAGGAATATCCTACCTGCCAAAGTCATGAAAACAAGGAAGGACTGAGGAACTGTTGCAGAGTGAAGGAGGCCAAGCAAACATGACAGCCAAATGCAATAGAATCTTGAATTAGATATTGAAACAGAAAAATGGACATTAGTGGAAAAACTAGTGAACCTCAAATAAGGTAGCATAGTTAATAATGTACCAATGTTCATATCGTGGTTTCTATCATTGTTTAGATATTAATGTTAGGGGAACCTGGGTGAGGGGTGAATGGAAACTAGCTATATTATTTTTATAGTTTTTCTGTAAGTCTAAAGTTCTTTCAAAATAAAGTTCTATATTTATGCATGTGTGTGCATGTATTAAAACTTAGTTTCTCTTTTTTGGAGTTATATTCTATGCCGATGTTAGTGTTGCAGAAAAATCAGACCAGTGAGAAACCAAGCACCACTCAGAGAATTGGAGAACTTAGGTTTATTATGCTGGTGGTCCCAGGAGAGCTAGCACTCTAAATATCTGGGCCCTGAGCTCAGGGTAATCTTGCTTTGCATAGGGCTTATCCACACAGTTACAATTGGCATGAACTGATTGGTTCATTTGTCCTCAGGTGGTTATAGAGCTACAGAACAAGCAAAAGGGATACATCTGTTATCTAGACAGAACAAATAAAAGGATACCTCTGTTACCTAGACAGAATAAGCAAAGGGGATACATTTGTTATCTAAACAGAACAAGCAAAGGGGAGGGTGAGTCTTCAGTTGACCTTGAGGTCACCCTGCCCTTCGGCCTATGTGGCAAGCATGTCTACAGAAACAGAAAGAAGAGCTGGTTACAAGATTAGTCATTTGAGTGGAAAATTCCTCTTCATTAGCTCTTATTATTTTTACTTACTAATAAAGGCTCCTCAGTTTTTCATGCACCTTAGTCTGAACTCTACATTATTACTTTAAAATAACAGCAACAAAACACTAAGACTTCCAAAATCCATATTATCTATAAATGTGTAGCATGTTTTCTGGCCCACATCAGAGAACCAAGAGGGAGCTGCCTTGGTGTGTAATTTGTTTTTCGGAAACTAATTTTAAAAATAATACGAAATATTACCCATCTCTCTCCAAGAGGGGCAAACGCCATCCTTTTCCCAGAGTGATTTATTCTGTGAGAGTGGAGCTGTTGTGTCGGTGGCTATGCTGGGAGAGGGATAGCACTAAGAAAGTGAAACTGGAGATGCAGAGAGGACAGAGGCCTGCAGGGGGTTTGTAAAATCTTTACCTAATCATCCTATCTAGTAGATCCACCTGGTTGTACAAATACCACCTGGTAGCTACTACTGCACTTTGAATAACTCCCTTTCTCTCCAGTACTTAACCCTTTCTCATTTAGCATCTCTCTAGGGCAATAGTCCTATTAGGTGACAGAACACTGTTATTGAATGCTATTTCTGTTGTTGTTGTTGTTGTTGTTGTTGTTGTTGTTGTTGTTGCTACAAATGAATCAAGATGTAAATACCTACTTATACAGCAGTGGTTCTCACCCTGGGGCAATTTACCTACATCCACCCCACGGGGAACATTTGACAATGTTTGGACATATTTCTGATTGTCAAAACTGAGGATATGGTACCAGCATCTAATGAATCAGGTTGAGGAATGCTGCTAAACTTCCTACAATGCATAGGACAACCCCCCACAAAAGGAATTATATGGTCCAAAATGTTAATACGTTGAATACACTGATGATACAGTTTTCTAGAAACTAGTTAAGGAATTGTATCAGAATTCTCTAGTCCTAAAACCAGCTGGTATCACACGCACACACATGCACACACACACACTCATCATCATCATCATCATCATCATCATCATCATCATGCTGCTAACTTCTCTTTTAGCATGTTTATGCTAAAGATGCAAGATGATCCACTGACTCGGCCTTATTTTCTCGTAACACTAATAATAACAATAAATAACATTTATATGCAGCTTTAACTATATCAAGACTTTCTCATGTACCACTCCACTTGAACCTTGACTCTGGGAGCTATCACAGCGCAGTCATCCCAGGAAGAGCCCATTAATCTTTTTGATAATATCCAAATGCATGTGTAGAATGTTCTTAGCAACAATGCATGCCCCCACAGAGAGCACAAGGGCACATCAGCTGATTCTCAGAACCAGCATTCAAAAACTCATTGTCCCCCAGACTAAATAGACAAACTATTAATGACCTTGGATTATGTATCAAATTAAATTTTTGGCAGTAACTGAAAGTCAAATTAGGTTGCTGCAATGAAGTGGCAGGTGCAGCAAAGTTCCCTCTGATTTTTCCATTTTGAGCAAAGTGAAGAAAAGAATTAGAACTACTATTAAGTAGGAAGCTGCTTTCTATTTGATTTTTTTCAAGTCGCCATATTTATTAGACTGAAAGAAAAGCTCCAATTGCCCCACTTGCTCTCTATAGTACAGCTGTTCTCTAAGTGTTGTACCCAGACCAGCAGCATCAGTATCACTTGGGAACTTTTTAGATGTGCAGATTCTCAGGCCCCATCCCAGTCCCAGTGAATCAGAAACTCTGGAGATAAAAGCCAGCAGTGTGTGTGTGTGTGTGTGTGTGTGTGTGTGTGTGTGTGTGTGTGTGTGTGTAACAAGCTTTTCAGATAAGTTTGATACACATTAAACTTTGAGAGCCACTGCTAGAGTTTTTTATGAAATTACAGTCAGGGTGACCTTGCTACTATGTAAAAAGATAATGACATTCCTTGCTCAAAATCCTGCAATGTGTCCATTTATCTGGGAGTAAAAGCTAACTTCTTATCATGGCCTACAAAGGTGCACTGTCAGGTTTCTGACATTATCTCCTGCTACCTTCCCCCTCACTTATTTATCTCCATGACCCTGGGCTTTTCCTCAAGCACACTATAAGCCCGGCCGTGGTAAATGCTGACATGTTAGGCTGGGATAGTAGGCTCTGTGTGTATTTTGAGGTTTTAACAAGGAAAGTGACAATAACAATATAGTTTGATACATATGAGAGTAATAAAGTGTCAATGAGAATTAGATTTAAGTTCAATAGAAAGCACTACTTCAGTGACTTAACAAAATAAAGTGCTATTTTTCTCATGAAAGAAAAAGAGTGGTGCAGTGTCTCCATGAACTTAGCGTTATACCAAGCGGCTCCTATTGTCTTTTCATCCTGCCACCCATAGGATACGACTTTAATACATATGGGCACAGAATAGTCCTGTCTCCCTGGACATCAGGTGCTCACTACAGGCAAGAAGGAGTAGGAGCCGAGGTCTTTTAAGACCATAAGGTATTGGGGAAAGGATAGGCATATTGATCAACAGAATAGAATAGAGAACCCAGAAATGGACAAATACAAATATGGTCAATTGATTTTTGAAAAGAGCACAATGGCAATTTAATAAAGAAATAATTTGTTGTCCTTTCAACAAATGGATGCTAGAATAATCTGATATCTATGTAGAATAAAATGAACCTCAACTTGTATACTTCATACCCTATATATAAATTAACTCAACAATAGAACTTTGAGAGTAAAAAAAAGGAGAAAATGTTTGTGTCCTTGAGCTAGATAAATAGTTCTTAGATACAATACCAAAAGCATAACCAAGAAAGAAAACATTATAAATTTGACTTCATCAAAATTTAAAATTTTCCTTTATGAAAAACTGTGAAGAGGATGAAAAGATGAACCACTGATGAAAAATATATAAATATATTTGCTAATGACATGCCTAGTAAATGACTTGTGTCCCAAATGTATAAAGAACTCAACAATGAGAAAACAAAATAGCCCAATAACAAAACTGGGCAAAAATTTAAATAGATACTTCACCAAAGAAGATATATAGATAGCAAATAAGCAAATGAAAAGGTGCTGAACATCATTAGTCAAAGAGAAATGAAAATTAGAATGACAATGAGATGCCACTACATACCTTTTAGAATGACTAAAATACAAAGTAAACAAAACTCCCTGCCAATTCCACGTGCTGGTGAGGATGTAGGACAACTCAAATTCTCATACACTGATCATGAGAATACAAAATGGTACTGTCACTAGGGAACAGGTTGACAGTTTCCTACAAAGTTAAACATACTCTTACTATTTGACCCCGAAATTCCATTGAAGTAAAATGAAAACCTGAATTCTCACCCAAACCTGTATGTTAATGTATATAGTATCTGTATTCATAACTTCCAAAAACTGGAAATAATCCAAATGGTCCTTAATTATGGAATAGATTATAGAAACAATGGAATATACTCAGCAGTAGAAAGAAAGAGACTACTGATATTGTAATATGAATAAATCTCAAATGCATTGTTATGTGAAGGAAGCCACACTTAAAAAGCTTTATACTCTGATTCCATTTAACAACATTCTGAAAAATATAAAACTATCTGGGCCAAGAACAGATCAGTAATTACCTTGGCATAAGGATGCGGGTGGACTTGACTACATCATCCTGTTACAAATGGGGAGCTTCTATAGGACAGATACCAAGTTTCTGCAAAACAAGTGGTATAAAAGAACATTAGGGTTACAAGAAGGGAAAAAGTGTTATTGATTAAAAGAAACTCAGGGACATTTCAACCAAATGTAATGTGTTGACCTTGCTTGTAACCTAATCACATCAATAGTTAAAAGACATATTCAAGAAATTGGGGGAATTTGAACAGACTGTGTATCAGATGGTATGAAGCAATTTTGTTCACTTTATTAAGTATGATGATAATAACATAGTTTCATTTTCTAAAAAAAAAAGTCTCCATTTGTTAGTGATAAATTCTGATGGTTTTGTGTATAAAATACTGTACTATTATGCTTTAGAATTTATGGGGAAAAAATGTGTAGGGAGGTATTAACGAAGCCACTTGGCACTGGGGTGGAGGGAGGTGGGAGGTGTTATGTTCCATTGATGCAAGCTTTGTTGAGTGTAGAAGAGGACACATGTAAAGCACAGCCAATACAGTCCCTTGTTCTACTTCCTCTGACGCATGTGCCAGGTGAACACATCCTCTGATTACTAAGGCTCTGTACTTCCTCGTGCCTCATTTCCCTCCTTTCCCTTACTCTTGCTGCTTTATATTTTCACACACACTCACTCACTCACTCACTCACTCACTCACTCACTCACTATCAATGATTTTAACTTGACCTCAGGCTCTCTGTTTCTTGGGAACCTGAGCTAAAACGGTTAGCGTTAATAACCCTATTTTAGAGATGGGGATAATATTAGTGAAACGCAGAGAAGTTGAGTAACTTTAAAGTCACATAAACAGCAGATGGCAGGCCAAGTACAACCCAGATCTTAGCTCTGTCACATGCTATATCTGTACCTGAGGCAAAACAGTTACGTCTTGCTAAGACAATAGTGACAAAGACAAATTAGTATGGTAATGTCCTGAAGCCTAGCTATTACTTCTGAAAGCACAATAAAATTCAATGGTCACACTTAAAAATGGAAATGTCACTAATATATTCAGAATGGACATAAAATACACTAATATATTTTAGGAGGAAAAAAAGCTGTTATTAGGCCGAGCTCCAAAACCAGACGCAAGGATCTGTACTGTTCTTAGCCAAAGGATTTTAATCTTGCTGCATTCTCTTCCTCGCTCGCAATCTTCTCTGTGCCAAATATTCCATTACCAAAATTAAATTGGCAATGTTTATAGAATAGAAATATTTTCCATGAGTGTGGAACAAATAGGAATCCAGATATACCACATTCTCTTGGTTATAAACTGTATGTTTCTGATTTATTACTTTTGCTATTTTATTTATATAATCCTTTTACTAGGTAATACTTTCACACGAACCAAAGGATATTCATTTCAGATCTCCATCTTTCCCCTTTCCTTGCCATCCAACTTTCCCAAGGCACTGTTGTGTGTATCGTGCTAGGAGGAAGTTACAGTGGCTGCCTGAAATCTACTCACTTCCTTTACAGGGGGCATGACCCCTAGGGAAAGGCAGGGAACCTGCTCTAACTTCTAACTTTCTGATATTTGTTTAGGAGGAAGAGGCATCTTCTCTGAAAGGCCCTTAGGTAGTCCTTGGCAAGGGACAGACAGCCTGTAGTAAATAGGACCAGAATCTTTGAGGCAGGCCTCCTGAGAAATGTCAAGCAGGCTATGCCAATATAAAATGGAGAAGCTTTATAAGTAAATGTGGGAGGTGGTCCTAAGAATCTCACGTAGAGAATGTATCTATGATAGCTGAGGAAGGGATCCCCATAACCTCACGAACTCTCTACATCATCTGAGCGCTTTGATGGTGTAGGCGCTTGTCATTCTTAATAAAGTTCAGTACTGGGAAATATCTCTCTGATTCATGGAAGTCTGTCTGTCATCTCAAGTTCTAAAGAACTTCTATGCATACAAATAACTATATACTGCTATTCTTCTCCCAACATTTTTTGCACCAATGGTAGTATATTATACACACTGTTTTGTAGCTTCACTTTTTCCTGTTAATTTGAAAATCTAAAAAAAAAGCAGGAAATAAAAACAATAAAAGAGGATGGGGATTATTTCTAATACCACCAAAATATTTATTTGTTGTGTCGTTTTCACATTTTCTACAGTAAGCAAGTTTTGGCAGAAAAATGGAGTAAATACAAGCTGCATTGAGGCACGTGTAGAAACAGGTACTTTTATATATTGCCAATGGGAACATAAATTGACACAATCTCTTTGAAGGACCATTGGGCCATGGCTGGCAAAGTTACAAATACTTATCTCCTTGAAGTTAGCAATTCTACTTCTAGGAAACTAGTCTACAGTTGTACTTGCACATATGCAGTATATTGTGTATACAAGATTATTCACTGCAACACTGTTTAGAAGAGTAAGTTTAGAAATAACCTAAATGCCATCAAGATAAAACTGATTAAACTGTGCATAAATATGGAAGTTGTAAAAACTGAGGAAGCTCTTTACTGATATAGCATCATCTATAAACTATATTAGTTATAGCTACACACTATCCCACTCCTATTAGCTGCTAGGAAATTGTCAGTGTATATCTTTAAGGTTTTTTGTGTGTATATGAACATACTTATATATTTTTCTAATATGCTATCATACTACATGTGCTTTTTCATGACCTACCTAATTTATTATATTTTCCAATATGATCAGTGTTACTTCATGTTAAATAAACTTCAAGAATATGAAACTTTCAAATGCTTTCATTAAAGCAATACACACATGTAAAAAAGCATACAAACTGCAAAGGTATAGCTAAATGAGTTGTCACAAAATGAACAAAGCCACTTCCAAATACCCTTGGAAATATCAACCTACACTCTCTTGTTTATTAATTCATAGTCAGTCTTCTTTAGAATAAAATCCCATTTTAACTAATCTTATATTTTATATTTTAAAGACTGCAAAATATTTTCCATTAGCAATATAGTGCAAGTTATGACTTTAATTTCTGACAATGAATCAACTGAAACTTACTTTACATCACCCTTCTTACTAAAATATCAGGTCATAATTTACAAATCTGAGTTTATAAGTGTTTCTGATGTGAAATATGTGAAGTTAAAACTTCATTAACCTAAAAGTAATACAGTCCTATAATAATTAAGGCCACAAACAATTTCTGAGTATCTTTTGTATGGTTGACATACATGCTATATCCTACAACTACCAATTTTATTATTTTGTGTGCTTTCAACAAGGACAGATGTAAGTTGTCCTCAAGATGACAATTTGAAATAAATAATTAAGAAATACATTTATGTACTAAATGATGCTTTAAAAATCAGTACATTTTGTGAAAATTGTGTTTCTTGGAAACTTAGTATTCCACAGAAATTGATGTTTCTATTAGAAGAAAATAAATCAAACACAAGAAAATTTTTCTTTGACAATATTTGCAAATAAGTACAAATTATAAAATATATACATATAATTGCTCCTGTTGGCAAGTCATAATTGGCCTTTATGAGTCCTGTGGTCTGTCAAAGTGTATCAGGAAGTCCGCAGAACCCACGATTTATTAATGACTTTCCAGTTTTCCCTTTGTATTTGAAGTAAAGTAGGCCTTGTCTCTTTCAGTCTTGTTTTCTCTCCCACTTTTTAGTGACTCTGTAGCTTATGGACTCTTGTTGAAGGATGAGAACGAGAGGCATTAAAAAGGAGACTGTTTTTCAGAGGGCTTTGCATGTGCCAGAGATTGTTGAGTGCAGCTTTGATATGTGAACAGTTGGGTGAGATGAGAAATCAAAGTCTATTATTTATTTTATTTTATTTTATTTTATTTTATTTTATTTTATTTTATTTTTTATTTTATTTTATTTTATTTTTTATTTTATTTTATTTTATTTTATTTTATTATTTTTAAGAAGCACTGCATGGCTTAAGTGTTCCTTTCATGAGACTTGTGAAATACAAGTATGGTTTCTTCAACAATATTTTTTCATGTAGCATTGTGCTCTTGCTCTATAACTAAACTATGTGGTTTTTAACTTTACATACATCATGAATTTAAAATCTGAGCTTTGATACATATATAGCATTAACTAATCTATGCCAATTCAATATTTAAAATCAGCATGTAGATGTCATATCATTCAGGATTTGGTGTATATGAAACACTGTACTAAATGAATTTTTCCTTTGGCTACTTACTGAAAGAAGTTTTAAACAAACAAATATACTCTCTTCCACAAATTAAGATTAAATAAATGCTCAGTGGTCAAATAAGTTCAGAGATTTAGAATCTTATTCAATTTCTGCAGATATGTTTCTGTAATAGTAATCAGTCAAAAAAACAAGTTAAGCTTGCCATATCTGAGTGTCTCTAAGTGTTAGCATATTTAACATATTTATTCTGACAACATGAAGATACAATATTTAATTCTTCAGCAGTCCTTCAGTTATAGATACTTTACTACTCAGTTCTAAAATACAATCAAGGGGAAAAAACTTGCAATCTTACACAACCCTTTCAGAGAACTCGCATGAACTAGCATAGTCTTGTATATATATATATACAGTCTTGTATATATATATATATAAAAGATAGAAATATATATATTTCTATCTTTTCTGTCTTTTTTATATATATAAAAGACAGAAAAGATAAAAAAAATATATTTTTGTTCATTAAAATAGGTGCAAAAATTCTAGATCAACTATTAGCAAACTGAATCCAAAAATTTATAAAAAGATATAGCACCATGATTAAATTGTTTTCCTAACCTCCCCTCCTGCAGAATGAAAAGTTGCTTTAACATCAGAATATTTAATTTAAAGCATTACTGGAAAATATTTAGAGGGTAATATAGAAAAAATAGCTTTGTAGGCTAACATTAGGGAAAAAATCATTTAGATAGGACATAAAATTTACTAACACAAAGAAAAATGTAGATAAATATAACTTTTTTAAACTTTAAAGAATTTTATTATCAAAATGACACAATAAGATTAGTGAAAAACAAGTTATATGCAACTGGCTAATAACTAACTTCCAGAATATAAAAAGAACTACAAATCAATAAGAAAATATTAGACAATAAGTAGAAAAAAAATGAACAAAAGAGCTAAATCAAGCCTTAATTAAAAATGAAAAGTTGGTCAATAAACATTTATGAAAGTTCTCAATTTTGATAGTGATCAGATAAGTCGAAACTAAAATCTCGGAGAAACATCATTACATAAATACCAGACTGATAAAACTAAAAGGTCTGACAATAGCGGATATTGGAGAAGATGTTATTCAACAGGGATTCTCATATACTGCTGGTGGAAACAAAAATTCATATGACCACTTTGAAAAAGAATTTAGTACTATCTAGTAAAATTAAAAATATACCCACCCTGGGATTTGGTATTCCTATCCTATGCTTAGAGTAACTGGTACACAGGTGTCCTGGGGTTCATGTAAACGATTGGTCAAAGCAGAACTGCCTGTGGTAGTCTCAAACTAAAAACAATGGAGACATTGTAAAATTAAATTATATAATTAATTCACATTAAATTATATAATTAAATCATTTTTTTCATAGTATAAAGTGGCAATATAAAGGAAGAGACCACACAGATCCAGTCAACAAAATGCATAAACTTCAGAGACAGAATGTTGGATGAGAGAAGTGAAATACAAAAGAATACCTAATGAAGGTACAAATTTCATATAAAAATTGCATTCATATAAAATTCAAACAGGCAAAACTCATTTCTAATGTTTGGTGATGTATTTGTAGATAGAAAAATAATAAAGGTAGGCAAGAAAATAATTGTCACACAAGCTGAAATAGAAGTCACCACCAGAGAGGACTGGGAGGTTGTGAGTGGGGAGAGGCATGCTAGGGACTTCAGAGGTGCCGGTGATGTGCATTTATGTGTGTATAAATATTTATGTATAGCAAAAGGTTTCTATTGATATTTTGGATCATTATTGTGGGAGGCTATCCTGTGTACTGCAGGAGGTTTAGAATCATCTCTGGTCTCTCTGCTCACTAGATGCAAGTAACATCTTTCCAAGTAGTGGCAACCAAAATGTCTCCAGACGTTGCCAAATGTAAGTTGGAGGACAAAGTTCCCCTCTGCCCCCATTATCCACTGAGAACCACTGACATAGTAATTTCCTAATGAAAATCTCCACTATTAGAAGAGTGGTTGTTACCTTTTTTACAATAGGCAACACCTATTTTTACTTGAACCTACTCCTTTTTAACATAAGTAAAAAATGGTGTACCTTTACCAAGAAGAACATTTTTTATGGCTCATCCTAATTCCAATTTTGAGGTTACTCCTATTTTCTATTTCCTTTATTCTGTGAGAGTTTTGGGGGACAGTACTTTTTAGAAGAGGATTTTTAAATCATCTTCAATGATATGATGAAAATTCTATTTTGTACTGCATAGAATAAGATCAATGGAGAATGTGCTTATATTTTCAAATTAAATATTGGAAACTAAAAGCAGGCTAATATTTCTGGCTTTTTAGGATGGGAAGAGCAAGTATTTTTGAGTATTATTTAGGTTTATTTTCCTTTTTATTGGTTAAAAAAGGCAGGAGGTGAAAACTTAAGAACACAGTATATGCTTTGTAATATAGATGTATTAAAGTACATGTTGTCTTTTATTGTAAGTGCATTTTGAAAAGTAAAACTAATGGTGTAATTCATTAGGATTTAGGCAGTGTCATAAATCTGTCATGAAATGTATAAAAAGCATCATTTAGTTATGTTGGAAAGAGGATTACTGCCACAGCCCAGCCACCTGTACTAAATTGAGTCACTTAAAGACTCAAAGGGGTATGGGTGTACAAGCACATTAACAGACACAAGCAGTAATTTAACAGTAGCTACATTTACATGTAAAACTTCACTTAAAAGTATATGTGATCTTTGGTTATGTTTTTAAAACACTTAAAAAATAAATTTAATAAATACTTAAAAGCATAGGATAGAATCAAATGTAGTATTTTAACTTCATAAATTTGCAAAATACATATACACACATACTTATATTCATATTTTTCTAAGTATTTTAGTGTTTTTAAATCCATTTCTTAGCATTTCAAGTAAGTAAAGGGTAAGCATTTTATTAAGTGGTAGTACAGGCTTATCAGTGTTTGCAGAGGGATGCTAGAATCATCTTACATCAGATTGTAAGAGCCAATTGAATTTTCAGAAAATTTGCTAGTTGGTGGACATCAAGTTGGTGGTTTGAAATTAACCATGGTGGAGTACTTAGAGCACAGAAGTTGGCAAACGCAACAAATCAGGATTTTCAGCCTTAGGAATGTGGATTGTTAAACATATACCAGCATGCAGCTCGTGGCTGAGCTAAATGGTGCTACATAAAATCTACCCTACAATATTAATAATTTTAAAGTATTATGTTTATGTTTTACTAGTAAATTGTACTAATTTGTGTGAACTATATAAACTTTTTAGTTACATTTAAGTTATGTTTTCTTTTATAGAGTAGACTTTGTGTTTCCAGCTTCTATCAGAAACATAAAAATTTCTGCCAAGCAATTATTCCAAAGTATTTTATTAGATAAAATTTAAGATGTAGATCATAAAATGATCCCCCCAATTGCTTCCTCCCTCCCCTATCCTCCATCTAGCCAACATATTAATGCTAGCTGTATTCCCTACGCCACGCTCTCCATCCCCGTGACCATCCATCAGCTACTAACTTGTACTTCTTTAATACTTCACACCAGTCTCCCAGCCCTGCAAAACCCCTCCTCTCTGTCCATCACCAAATTGTCCACTATATTTGTAAGTCTGTTTTTGATTACTTTGTTCTCTTTATTCCTTAGATTCTGCACATAAGTGAAATCATATAGTGTTCACCTTTCTCTGTCCAACTTAAACACCTTCTAGATTCATCAAAGCAATGTCTCTTTCCATCCCCTTCCTTGTAGTCTGTGTGTGCCTTGTAATCGGAAGTGAGTCTCTTGTAGGCAGCACACGTAGGGGTCTTGTTTTCCCTTTCATCCATCCACTTGATCTTTCAGTTGGAGCACTTAAATCTTTTCCATTTGGGGTACTTATTGTTAGGAACATAGTTGTTACCATTCTTTATTTGTTTTTGATACATGTTTTCTGTTCTTAAAGAAGCCTCTCCAACATTTCCTGTAATACTGGCTTGGTGATGATCAATTTCTTTACCTTATTTTTGTCCGGGAAGCTCTTTATCTGCCCTTCAACTCTAAATGATAGCTCTGCTGGATAAAGTATTCTTGGTTGTAGATCCTGGGACTTCATCCTGTTGAATATCTTTTGCCAAGCCCATCTGTCCTGCATAGTTTCTTTTGAGAAACCAGATGCCAGTCTTATGGGTGTTCCCTTTTAAGTAAGTATCTGTTTTTCTCTTGCTGCTTTTAATATTCTTTTTTTTTTTTGTATTTACCCTTTGGCATTTTAATTATGATATGTCTTGGTGTGGGCCTCTTTGGATCCCTGATTTGGGGAATTCTCTGAGCTTCCTGGGGTTTTATGTCCATTTCCTTCACCAGGCTAGGGAAGATTTCCATCATTATTTCTTCAAATGGCTTTTCGATATTTGATCCTCTTGTTTATTTGCTTTGTTTATTCCTTTGTTTATTCCATTTAATATACTTTTCACCTCAGATCATGTGTTCTTCACTTCAGACTGGTCCCTTTTATAATTTCCATTTCCAACTTTATGTTTTTATCTCTTTATTAAAGTTCTCAATGAATTTATCTACACTTCCCAAAAATTGCCTTGATAAAATTGGCAATTTGAAGCTTGATATTAAGAGGATAATCAATGAGAGATGAGATTATATTCAGATTATAAACTCCATAATAATAGGGTGTTCAAATAATAAATGGTTTTCCTATTGAGAATGGTAAAAGTGTGTGCAAGTATTAAATAAATTACAAAATGTTGTAAAATTAGTCCATAAAATAATAATAGTAAAGGAATTTAATTACACAGATTTGCTAAATGTCTTACAGGAACAAGAAGTAGTGAGAGAATTTAAATAGAACATTTCCTAGAACAGATGGTAGAAGAAATCATAAAGGATGAAAATATACTGAATTATCACAGGCTAGTGACTAGGAACAAATCCAGAAGGAGCTTTTGTAAGCCTCTAAGAAATAGCAGTCCTCTGACCACCTCCTGTGAAAGAGAATCAACTAACTTTTCTCAAAAATAAGCTCAGGAAAAACTACATACAGGAAAAATATACATAAATCAGTTCTCTTTCTATATAACAGTAAGAATTAATTTTAAAATATAGGCAAATATCTTATTCAAAAGTGACAAAAACTATAAAAAACGAAAAAACCTAAAGAAGTATGTAAGATATATGAAAAAAGGTAGAAGACGTTATGTGGTGAAGATATCGATTTTCCCAAATTAATTTATAAATCTAATGCAATATGATTTAAAATTCAATGAAGGTGTTTTATATAGAACTCTAAAAATCTATCTTCAATAGGTAATGCTTAAGACTAGCCACAGCATTTTGGAAAAGAACAATATTGTAGGCCTTGCCCTCTTGAATGTTAAAACCTACAACAATAAAATGGAGGTATTGGTATTAGAAAAAATAAACTATATGGCTATTTACATATGTTAGAGGTGGTATATTAGTCGGAATAAGGTAGAGTTAGGCTGCAGTTAATCCACAAAATCTCAGAGGCCTGACTAGAAACCTCATTTCTCTGCATGCAAAATCCTCCTTGGATCTCAGAGGCTCTCTAGGGAAGCTGAGCACTGGGCAGGATCTTCATAAAACAGCTGCTTCAATTGAATAGCTCTGCCAGCTCAACATGAAGCCTGCTCCATAATTATGGCAGGGAAAGAGAAAAGTAAAATGCTGCAAGCAGCATTTGATTTCCTTAGTCCAAAAGCAACACATACAAGTCCAGCTCATAGTCTATTGGCCAGAACTTATCATAAGACTAACTTACATAGGGAAGGTGGTTGTTCATGGGAACTGAATACTGATATGCACTAATAATGTCCACAATGGCATTTCACCTCAGTGAGAGAAATTACATTGATGCACAGTAGTGTTAGAACAATTTCCTCTTCATGAAGAAAAGAAAATATGTAAGTGTATGTGTGTGTGTGTGTGTGTGTGTATACACGCATATATATATATATATATATATGCATCTATACACACACGCATATATATACACACACACACACATATATTTTTTAGTCTATACATCAAAATAAATTTTAAATTGCTAATGGCAGCACAAAATAGCAAATATTCTTGGAAAAGTTTTAGGAAAATTTTTATAATCATCTGGTGGGCAAAGCCTGCCTAAGTAACACATGAAATACTGAGGCCATAAAAAGACTCTGGTAAATTTACCACACAATAAAAACAATTTTAAAGTAAAGTCAAACCAGGTAAAAAGTCCTGAAATATACACAACACACAAAGGTTTTATATTGCTCAAATTCAAGAAGTTCTACAAATAATTAAGAAATAGACATACAACCCAATAGGAAAACAGGGAAGATTATAAATAACCACAAAAGAAGTGCAAATGGCAGCTGAGCATGAAAAGCTTTTGTGCATACTGCACATCAAGAAAGTACATTTCATAGTTGCTAATACAGTAGTCCCTACTTATCTATGGTTTTGCTTTCCGAGGTTTCAGTTACCTGAGGTCAACCATGATTCAAAAATATTAAAAAGTTCCAGAAATAAATAATTTTTAAGTTTTTAATTGCATGCAGTTCTGGGTAGTGTGATAAGATCTTGCGAGTTCTGCTACCTCCTGTCTGGGGATGTGAATCATCCTTTCGCCAGCATCTCCACTCTGTGTACATTCCCTCCACCAGTTAGTCACTTACTAGCCTTCTCGGTTATCAGATTGAGGGTCGTGGTATCGCTCGCAGTCCTTGTGTTCAAATAAGCCTTATTTTACTTAGCAATGGTCCCATAGTGCAAGATTAGTGATGCTGGCAAATTGGATATGCCAAAGAGAACCTGTAAAGTGCCTCCTTTAAGTGAAAAGGTAGGTACAGTAGAAGAAGATATTTTGAGAGAGACCACATTCACACAATTTTTATTACAGTATATTGTTATAGTTGTTCTATATATTATTATTATTGTTAATCTCCTACTGTGCTTAATTTATGAATTAAACTTTATCATAGGTATGTATGTATAGGAAAAATATAGTATACATAGGATTCTGTACTATCTGCAGTTCCAGGTATCCACTGGTGGATACTATACAGTTTATTTGTTGACTTCCTCTGATTTCCCTTGGGGTTCAACCAACCATTATTAGAACAAGTCATCCCAATATTAAAAAATGTCAAGTTCCCTTTCTGCAACTACTTGCCCCCGGTACTTTTTGATTACAACCTCTGATTACATTATATTTGGGAACCTGGCATGTGTGTGTCAGTTTTAAGGTACAGTTAAATAGAAACTGAAAACAAGGGAGCCATAAATTTTATTCCAGCAATTGTGTGCCTCAAATCTGGCGAATTGTACAGGGAGAGGGAGAGGGAGAGGGAGAGAGAGAGAGAGAGAGAGAGAGAGAGAGAGAGAGAGAGAGAGAAGAAATCCTCAATGAATCCAAGTATAGAAGTTGCTTATAATGTTTAGTGATCTCTAATAATTACCATTCCTGGACATTGGAGCATACCAACTGGTGTCTTCCTTTCATTCATCAAATTTTATGGAGCATGTATTGTGCATAGGCCTTGTGCCAGATTCTGTGAGAGCAAGAGAGGCATGAGCCTCTGTTCTTGATGAGCGAATGCATTAAATAGTAAAAGTTAAGTGATATTCAGAAAATACCAAGTGTTGGATGGTCTAGAGCATTTCAGAATAGAAAGATACTCAGCTTTAGAGCTACTTTGATATGAAGGCAAGAAAAGAACGGATGAAAATGAGGGGCATAGAAAATTCCAGACAGAGAAAATGACATAACATAAAATTATAAGAACCTCCACGTTTAACTGTCTTAAAAAAAAAATCTAATTCATGCCTACTGTGAACAAATATCTGTTGTCTTTTTGCATTTGAAGGTTGGGAAGTCAGGAACTGTTGTTGTGCCCTTAACACATTTAGTCAAGATTTATTTTTACTGTACAGAAGAAATTGGAAAGGAACCAAGATGTCCACTGAGTTTACTGCCCTGCTCCAAGGCAACATGTCAACTTAAATAATCAGTTTTGGGCATCTACACATGAATTCACTTTACAGATCTCATTTTAGTAAATATTCTAAATATTTCAACCAAATATTTTTGAATGTATTTAAATCATGCATTTAAAATTTTTTGTTTTGTTTTGTTTACATGTCAGCGAAAGTAGAAAACTGTTCACCATATAATACATGTAATTTTATATTCCTAAGTATAAGCTTTGTCCCTATTTCAAGCTCCTCTCTGTCATCATAAAAATTTTGAAATTAAAAATTGGGTACAGAAGAGCTGCGCCTCCCAAGCCTAGTGTCTGTGGTCCCTGTCCCGTGCAGCATCTGGAAAGTGACCAGACTTAGAATGAAGCTGTTGGAGCACGAATGGCAGTGATCATATCTTCACATATTGTTAAAAATATAGTGGCTTCTGAGAAGGAAAAAAAATGGCATAGATGATAGAGGCTCTGCTCATCCCTCTAGAGACCAAAATAAAGTTGTGATGGAAATGAGGAGCAGCAGCAGCAGCAAGGAAAAATCGCCTGGAATCTAGACGAACAAACCAAACAACTAGAAAGAAATCCAAGAAAGTACCCTGCAATGGCAGAAGGTAGGATGGGGCAAGGACGCAGGGCTGCCCGGACTGGAGCAGTTAAGTGGGATGGAGGCTGCAGTGGCAACAGTGGCGGATGCCTCTTAAAGGGGCCAAGTCTGAGAGTGAATTTTCATGGTGACGGATCTGCTTGCTCTGAGCAGCAGTGCCCACTCAGCTGTGCGTAGTAGGCACCAGGGACTTACAGGGAGACATTATCAGAGTGAGGACCCAGGCAAGACTCGCTCCATACAGAAGTGCCAGCGGTATCCATTGTTACTTGCTGAGCCCTCCCACCTCCCAGTGTGGGGACACAGAGCCACCATAGTCATGACCATCATCAAACTGGATAACAAGGTTACTTCACCCAGAGGATTCCCTGAATCCCCACCTCCCCTAATTCACCTAAGCCACAGACAGGTATATCGTTAGCAACTCAGGTGCTCCTTGCTGAGCAGCACATAGGCTTGCCTCGGTTTCTGGTGTGGCCTTTTGAGGCAATTATAAGCATAGCATCTGTGGGTTGCTTGCTGAATCTTAACAGGTGGCTCTGGAGGAGTAGAAGCTTAGGCTAAGTTTGGCCTGCAGCTGAGCCCCTCTCAGGACTGGGCCACTGGACACCTACTTCACAGATCTATACTAATAAGACTGGGAAACTAAGGAGCTTTGCTTAGTACATAGAAACAGACACGGAAAGGCAGCCAAAATGGGAAGACAAAGAAGCAGGAAACCATATGAGAGAACAGAACAGAGATCCAGATATGATGGAGTCAAGTAATCTAACAGATGCAGAGTTCAAAACACTGGTTAGAAAGATGCACAATGAACTTTTGGGAAGTGCAGATAAATTCAGTGAGGACTTTTATAAAGAGATAAAAACATAAAATTGGAAATGGAAATTATAAAAGGGAACCAGTCTGAAGTGAAGAACACATGATCTGAGATGAGAAGTATATTAAATGGAATAAACAAAGGAATAAACAAAGTGAATAAACAAGAGGATCAAATGTCGAAAAGCCGTTTGAAGAAATTATGTTGGAAAACTTCCCCAGCCTGGTGAAGGAAATGGACATAAAACCCCAGGAAGCTCAGAGAATTCCCCAAATCAGGGATCCAAAGAGGCCCATACCAAGACATATCATAATTAAAATGCCAAAGGGTAAACACACACACAAAAAAAAAGAATATTAAAGGCAGCAAGAGAAAAACAGATACTTACTTAAAAGGGAACACCCATAAGACTGGCATCTGGTTTCTCAAAAGAAACTATGCAGGACAGATGGGCTTGGCAAAAGATATTCAACAGGATGAAGACCCAGGGTCTACAACCAAGAACACTTTATCCAGCAAAGCTATCATTTAGAGTTGAAGGACAGATAGAGAGCTTCCTGGACAAAAATAAGCTAAAGGAATTTATCATCACCAAGCCAGTATTACAGGAAATGTTGGAGAGGCTTCTTTAAGAACAGAAAACATGTATCAAAAACAAATAAAGAAAGGTAACAACTATGTTCCTATCAATAAGTACCCCAAATGGAAAAGATTTAAGTGCTCCAACTGAAAGATCAAGTGGATGGATGAAAGAGAAAACAAGACCCCTATATGTGCTGCCTACAACAGACTCACTTCTGATTAAAAGGCACACACAGACTACAAGGAAGGGGATGGAAAGAGACATTGCTTTGATGAATCTAGAAGGTGTTTAAGTCGGACAGAGAAAGGTGAACACTATATGATTTCACTTATGTGCAGAATCTAAGGAATAAAGAGAACAAACTAATCAAAAACAGACTTACAAATATAGTGGACAATTTGGTGATGGACAGAGAGGAGGGGGATTTGCGGGGCTGGAAGACTGGCATGAAGTATTAAAGAAGTACAAGTTAGTAGCTGATGGATGGTCACGGGGATGGAGAGCGTGGCGTAGGGAATACAGTTAGCATTAATATGTTGGCTAAATGGAGGGTCAGGGGAGGAAGGGAGTAATTGGGGGATCATTTACGAGCTATATAGATATCTAACCAATGTACTGTATACTTGAAACTAATTAAAATAAATTCAAAAAAGTTTCTACCATGGAATATATGTTCTTGTTTGGTTGAACATGTGTAAAACGTATAAAAAGGGTTCAGCGTACAAAAGGCAGATTCTTATGGCTCGGTTACATAAATCTTACCAAATTCTTTTGAGTATTTTTGGAGAAAGTTTAAAGTCCTGTATAATCCCATGAGTACTTAAGTACCATTTTGTCAAAGCATGTGGCTGCCCGAAGGCTGAAAACCATTCTTTCCAATACCTTTGGCATCTCATAGGGCAGGCCTACCCACAAAAGGTGAAAGGGAGAGGTAGTTCCCACTCTGCTTTCTGAAAATATCATCCCTCCTAAAACCACCTCATGCTACTCTTGACTAAGTCATCAAAGTAAGACAGTCAGAACAGGGTAGATTATACTTCAATGACAAGTACAATTTTTTAGAGTGGCTTTTCGACAGATGAAAGATGGCCACAATGTATTTAGCTGCTTATTTTGAAGAGGTAAAATCTGATTCTTCTTCTCCTTAATCTGGATTGGCCCTTAGTGATTTGTTTGACCAACAGAATGTGATAGAAGTGACATGTTCAGATTTCTGAAGTGGTATTTTAAGAAGCACTGCACCTTTTCCCCAGGCCTCTGGGAACTCTTGCTCTAGAAAGTAAGTATGACAGCCCTCAAAACTGCCACACTGAAGAAAGCTCACATAGCCACACGGAGAGGCTGCTTGAATAAGAGAGAAGTCTTATCAGTCCCCAGTGTTTTGCCACTCTGAACCCGATGTTAGACCTGTGCATGCAAAGACTTCAAAAATCTTAGCCTTATCCTCCAAGTATCTGCTATCCTATAAAGGAGCCCAAGGAAAAAAAATCCAGCTAAGCCTATCAACACCCAGAACCATGAGACGTGCCATTGGAGAGGTTAGTTGTGCAGTAATAGCTAACCCAAACAGGCTTATCAGAATAAAAATGTATTTCTTGCCTACGCAGAGTCCATTAAGAATATAGAGGACCATTCAGGGCAACTGTTCTCCATGATCCATCTCAGCAATTCAGGCATCTCTGATTCTTTCTCTAAAAGTTCCATAACAGGAGAAGGGAACACTGAAGTGTCTCACAGCAATGATTAAAAGCTTCAACCTGCATACCATATGCATCCCTTCTGGTTGCAGACCATTGGCCAGAACTTTTACAGTGGTAGGCCTAACTTCAAAGAGGATGTGGAAGCATACTCCTCTGCAGGCTGGAAAGGAAAAGAGAGCTGAATATGCATCTACCATATTCATCCTCTCTCTCCTGCTATTGTGTCACCTCATCAGAGTCCAAAGGATTCCATTTCTTACTAGGAGCCATGTATTTCTACATAACCATAGCTGCCCCTAAATGCCGTCATCAAAAACTACTTTAGGGACAAAAACTCTTTCTCCCACTACCAGCTACCAACCTTCTCAAAACTATAATTCCATTCTTCAAAAATAAGGATTGAGCACTGACCTATTTACCTATTGCTGCACAACAAATTATCCCAAATCTTAATAGCTTAAGACAACATTTATTATTTCACAGTTTCTGTTGGTTAGAGGCCCCAGTTAAGCTGTTCCCTCTGGATCTGGGTTACTCTCTAGGCTCAGTCATCTCAAGAGCAGGAGAAAGATCTGCTTCTAGTTCACTCATGTGGTTGTTCTCAGGATTCAGTTCTTCAGAGCTGTTGGACTGAAGCCTCAGCTCCTCACATTTTTGGAGAATAAAGTGCAGCTTTGTGTTCTGGCATATAGCACACTGCCTGAATGGTGGACTGTAAAGTAGACAAAATTGACCTAAAAGTTGGATTGTGAAGGACTTCATGTACTATGATAAAAGTGAATTTGACTTTAACTTTTGAAAATCAGAGAGCCTTAGAAGCATTAATGTGGCATGTCGTTGCTTCCAAATAATAATACATAACCTTTATTGAATACCATCAGCTAGACATCATATTTATGTTATTGAATTGTCACAGCCATCCTATGCAGTATGTTCTATTGTTACCTTCATTTAAACAGAATCTTTGTGTCAACTAGTTTTAGCCTCAAGTCATATAGGATAGACATATTAGGCGGAGATGTCAATCAGGTTTGAGAGCAATTGCTCCCTGTCCCTGACCTATCCCACCCACTTCACCATGTACTCATTCCCACACATTCTTGCTATATTCTTTCCTATTTACCTTAGTCTGAAGGCCAAGAAATGAAACTTTTGAACACATATTTTGTGTTAAATAAAGGAAAAGCTTCAGCAATTAGTTTCTTTTATGCTGCAGATATGCCTTTCCCTTTTCATTTTTAATTTTGCAAATTTTTCAACATACACAATAGTAGATAGAATAGCAAAAATGAACTTCAACATTAATGGACATTGTACCACTTTTGTTTCATCCATCCTCCCTCTACTCCCCAGAAATTTTCTGGAGTTTTTAAAAAGGAATTCCAGACATCATATTATTCTAACCATAGTATTTCACTGTATGTAACCAATAAAAATTTAAACATACATAGTCATAACACCATTATCACACACCATAAAATTAATAGTAATTCTTTAATATCAGTTCTTATTTTAAAGAACTTTTTAAAACCAATTTTATATTATACTGAATAGATAGAATTCCCAATTATGAGTATTTTCTTTTTATAAACACAGAAAAAAATGTTTTCCAGTGAGTTCATAGGATTAATTTGTATTCAATAACAGTAACTCTCAGAAACATTTATTGCCCAAACATTTTCCTAATTTACAATAGTTTGTAAATTTGAGCCATATTTTGATGATAAGGGCAGGTTCCACATAGAACTTAGTTACTACTAATTAACACCTAATTCAAGTAAGACCTTCTCTGGGTCAAAATTAACCTTTCTTTTCTATTTGCACTGATGGGAGATTGATCTCATGTGATCTGCCATACTTTTAGTGGCATAGCTGCCTTCGTTTTAAGCCTAAGACAGAAATCACATTTCTTTGCATGATATATTGATCACATTACTCAGTTTTATGCTTTGAACCCCGAATGAATTCTTGTAGAGTACACCTTGAAAAGCTCACCATCTTCTAGTTGTATTTCAGTCACACATACCAAGGGGGTGCAGTGGCTTGGATGGACTTCATATGTAAACGGAAAGAAATTTGGAAATCATTTAAGGCGACTTTCCTTTTAGATCGGACAAAACCGTAGCCAGGAGGAAAGGTGCATTTAATCGCAACTGAGAGTATTCTTATTGACTGACTTATTTTATGCATTAGTGCCCACGTTTTAAAAGCTTTTACGAGATTAAAATTGTTTTTAGAAAACACAGAACTAGCTAGTTTCACTATTACCTCCAACCAGGCAGGGATATTCCAACATACACACGCAGAGAGCCCTTTCATTTTCCTCTCCCTTTCGGCAAGCGAGGCCTACTACGTTCCCCCATCTTTTTTTTTCCCCGATAAACACGTTTACTTTGCAGTGCATTGCTATTTTGGCTACCATTGTCGAGGGCGTGAAGTTTTGCATCCCTGGCCATGTTCCTCTTTAGGAAAGCAACCGCGCGCCTCGCCGGGTGGCCGGGCGCTCGCCGCGCACGCTCTGCCTGGCGCAGCGTGCGGTCGCCGCTTTATTTTCGGAGCCGCGGGGTCCGGGAGAAAAAGGCGGCTGTTGCCTAGGCAACCGGCACCCCGGGCAACGGAAGGTCGCGGCGCGAGGGGGCGTGGCCTGGGCCGGCCCGGGTCGCTCAGAGAAGGTGGCCGCGGCTCGCTGAGGGGGACGCGGGCTGTGGGCGCGGCGGCGCGCAGGCGAGCCTCCCCGCTGCCCCCTCCGACCACCAGGGAAGGGCCCGGCCGGGCCAAGTGGCGAGCCCTCGGCTCCCCTTCCCCGCGCGCCCTGCCGAGGCGCCTCGCTCCACGGCCCAACATGGCGGGCGGGCGGCGCGGCCCGCTGCTGACGGCGCTGCTCGCCGCCTGGCTCACGGCGGCGACGGCGGAGGCCGCGCTGCCGCCGGAGGAGCAGAGCCTGGTGCTGCCCATGTCCGCTTCCAACTGGACGCTGGTGATGGAGGGCGAGTGGATGCTGAAATTGTGAGTGTGCCCGCCCGCCCCACACGCCCCCTGTCCTCGCGGGCGCCGCCTCCCCCTCCCCCCCGGAGCCTCACGGGCCTCCCGGGACGCCGCGCCCTCCGCCCGCGAGGCTGGACCTCAGGCCCGGGCCGGTTCCGCGGCCGACCCACGGCGCCGGGCCGGTTCTGCGGCCGACCTCCGGCGCCGGGACCGGCCGTTCGCGGTGCGCATGCGCGCCAGGCCCTCCGCGGGGATGGCCGGTGCTGAAGCGCGCGCGCGCCGCTTACGCTCCCTTCCTCGCCTCGCTCCCTGCTTTAAGGCCGAGTGTTTCAGGGATGGGGTGGAAGAGAAACTTCCTAAGGGAAGGAGGAGGAACGGAAAAAATCCGCAAGAAAAATAGGTGTGTAGGCAGAGGAGAAAGGGCGGTCCTTCGATGACGTGTGCTGCGTAAACAAACACCTGGCGTGAGCGGGGCGGTGTGTGTGTTGGATGGATAATTGCAGCACGATGGAGGCAGGTCGGTTTGTATCGAACATGTCAGTCTTCCTTTCGCAGACCCCGAGATGTCACCGTGAAAAGTAGAACAGAGATAATGGGGCCGTTCACGTTTTAAAACACGATTTTAAATGCACGTTGATATTTGTTGTCGTTTGTTAGAAGGAGGACTCTCTGGGTCGATATCATGACCTAATTGTGCCGGTGCCATAAAGGAACACATTAATCAATGGCCCCTTTTCAACAATAGAACGTGACTCACGTAACGCCTTGGCTTGAAGGAGACATGAAAAAAAAAAAAGTTCTGAGTGAAGAGCAGGCAAGCGATTGCTCTTCGTAGATTAAAATTAACCTATAATAGAAAGGGATCATTTGAAAGATTGGAAGTGGCAGTGAGCAGATGTCTGCGTAGGTTTGAGAAACCACAGTGGTGGGCTTGCAGAGAAAATGAATGGAGAAGTGATCACTGAGAGCGAATCTCAGCTTGTGGTTTCAGCTGTCAATATACTCAGATATACTATTTGGTGATTAATTTTTGTCGAGGATACAGACAGAGGATTGGGTCTTTCTTCTATTTGTCTAAATTTGAACCTTGCAGTTTAGATTGTGAGCAGATGCTTATGGAACACTCCATGTGAGAGATCAGGGGCAAGTTATGTCACTTAGTAGATTACATTGAAGAACTGAATGCTCGTTACCCCTTCAAACATGCATTTTGGTCACAGGAGATATCTTAGATCAAGTGGAACCTTATTCTGGACTGTCATGTTTACAATAATTATAAGAGTTTTAAGGGAGGCTGTATTTTGTCAGCTAGTATGACAGAGTTCTTTTTTCAGTTAAGTGCTTACACAATGGAGTTCTTCTAGATGTCAGGGTTTTTTTATTATTATTAAAACTGAGTTTGTGTATGTACATGATGAAAGAATGCAGAAAGGCCTCAACTTTTTTACAGTTCCTTTTCAGATAACTATTTTATTTAAGTTAAAAGTACTAAGAACACTAAAGCCGAGGTCAGAGTAAGCCTAGTTAAGCTTATAAATGAGCAATGGTCAACAATTTGCCCATGTTGACAGTTTATTTTACTGCTTCATAAATGTACAAGCCTAGATATAATCAGTTGCTCTAGGCTTGTCATGTGTCCTTTACATGAATATGCAATGCATGCTGAGACTTATAAACTGGAAATAAACTGTGTATATACTTGCGAACTTTAGTAGAAGCGCTGTTCATCCAGTACACTTAAGAATATTAAGTAAGGCTGGAAATGGAAGAGGATTTAAACCATTACATCCGACTTACTATGTACCAGAACCTAGGTGCTTGTCCTGAAGTAACAGTGTGGCTCTTGTTTAGTTGTGACACTTCCTCTGACAAAATCTAACACATTAAGAAATGTAAAATTCATTATATGGTCAACACCACTATAGGCCTACTATAAATTTCTAAAACTTCATTCAAACAGCTAATAAGTTATAAGATTTTTTTTCTAATGTCTAGAACAAAGAACAAAATGTGTTAATATTATCTTCAATGTTAACACTTCGTTCAGGCAAACTGGTCATAATAAATGGAGGCTATTGGGGGTCCACATTGTTAGATGATGTATTTAACTTCTTTAAAGAAGCAAGTTAGGCTTTCTGACAGTATTAAAAATTTGACATTATTTCAAATGACAGTTCTTGTTCATTTGCTTATGTGCTACCTCTCCTCTGGGAATTTTTTTCTTTTATATTCTGCTTTATACAGAGCTACTATAGTGCAATTTCTGGTTATATTGGTATCGATAATTTATTTTTAAGGACCTAGCAGTGTTTGTCTACTCTGAGACATGGAAAGCTTCTATTGTAAAATTGTTATAGTTTTTTGTCTTTCTAACAGTCGTTTCTTTTTGGATCCTTGCAAATGAATTTTCAGTTTTAAAAAAGCACTTCTCTGCTAAAGAGAAATAGTTAAAAATATATTTTCAATTCTGGAACCTTTTTAAGATCTGAAAAATTCTTCCATTATTACATATTTATGTTTTCTTTAATGCATGGACTTAATTTTTACCTCTATTTCTACCATGTCTCTAATTGGCTTGCTGTGCTTTTTTTCATCCTTAACCTTTGATGAAAAGTTCTCTCTTTCTCAGGTTAGGAAAGATTACCTCATCCTTAAAATGCCTCCTAATTTTTTCTTTCCCCTATTTCTATTATCTTCATTCAGTTGCATTGAAACATTTTGCTATTTTAATACTTACTTGGCTCCCATTATATCAGTATGAGAATACTACTTTTGTTCTTTTGAAAAAGAAAAGTATGCAGTGTAATACATTCTGTATACTGTTCTGGTGCTTTTTCCCCCCAAAAGAAATATGATTCTATCTAAGTAGCATAATTTTGACCTGCCTACCTTTAAACTGATATCCATAGGGAAAGTATGTCCTTGGGTTAAGTTACCTCTGTAAAGTATATAAATCTTCATAAAGCACTGCTCTTTCTGACTTTATTCTTTGGATGATCATATTTCAAAATTGAAATTACTCATGTGATGATGGAAGAATTTTTTTCCCTAGGGTATTTATTTCCCTAAGACCGCTAGGTTTTTGTATTGTTTTTCCAATATTATTCTTATACTTGAAGAGACTATCGTCAGCATCATTGCCTTAATTTACCAATGTCAAATAGAATTTCTTGCAGTTTAACAGATTGTTTTGATTTGTTGAGTGAATGTTTGAGATAGTCATTAACTCCTTGTTATGTGTCAGGTTAAGGGTTGGAGACCTGGGAAAATGTTTCTTGATTTCAAGGGTCTGGCTGTGACTGTGCTCTGAAGAAAATATTATGTATAGCTTTCATTTATTTAGCAACTATTTGCTGAATACTTCTTCTCTGTTGAGTATTCAGTAGTGTATATTCAGCAGTTGAGTATTCTCACCAGGGCTCTATTGGCATTTTGGGTTGGATAGTTCTTTAGTAATGTGGGAATGGCCATTACTACATTTTAGTAATCACATGACATCAAAAAATGTTAACAACCTCCATCCCCTGTGCACATTTCCAGATGCTTCTGATGGAAAAACACTACCTTAGGTGTTGCTATAGCTATTTAAAAACGTACAAAAGAGGAGCTTATAAGCTAACTAAAATATTTTATTTCAGATTGTTTCCACAAAGGGTATTCATTTACATTACCTCCATCATCATTAGCAGCAGCAGCATTTCAGTCATAGTAAACAGTTACATTGCTTACATCATACCTTCTGAATGCTGCCTTATTTGATCATTCCAGCAGTCAGATGCAGAATTCTCATTGTCATTTTCATTAATTAGGGAGAGGAAAACTTGAAAAGATTAAAGCTTTGGCCAAGGCAGATCCTTAGTAAATTGTGGGGCAGGCCTGAGCTTTTCACTTCCTGTTGCAAGCCAGGGAGAGAGCTGGGTAGTAGTGAAGCCTGAAGGGAGACAGGGTCTGACTCATTCCTACTTAGGCTCACAGCTACCCAGCACTCTGGCCCACGTAAGGGAAGGCCTTTTCTCTGTGGAATTCAGAGGCCTAACCATGGTTTTTCTATTTCTCTAGTTTTTGCTAATGAAGAGCTTTATTACTGTATGCTCATTCTTGACAGTCCTCACACTCAAACAGTTGCTCTGCCTTCCCAATCCTCCAGGAAAATTCTTGTTCACTGTGCCTTGTTTGTATCTAGCATGGCCTATATCACAACTTGTAATTATAAATTAATTTATATGTTTTTGTACTAGGTTTTTGTCTGACTCCTCCTCTAGACAGATAAGCTTTTAAGAAGAGGAACTAAGTTGTTCTTCCTGTTTATCTCAAGAGCCTTACTAACTATCAAGTACTAGGTGTTCAATAAATACTTTTTGACTAGGCAATTGAATGAATAATAGACTTTAATTTTTCTTTTATTAAGAGCTTCCTTAAATATATCACTGAAGAAAATACCTATATATATTTTCTTAGATATTCAGGATAATCACTCTCATTCACCACTTGTTCATTGGTGTAGTAAATATTTACTTTGACCTAAGACCTGCTGAGCTATGTTCTATGTACAAGCAAGGCGCCAGTCACCGCCTTCATGGAATGTTCATTCTAGTAAAAACAGTGAATTCCATTTTCTTAGCAAGTGTTGTTATAGTTTTCATAGAGCCATCGATTTGTATTATTTCCTCTACATTTTATAATAAAATTTCCTAGAAATGATCTTCTAAAGAAATATATTTGAGCATAAGACTTCAACTCTTGGGTTTTTAAGAGGTTTTCAAAAAAGAAGAATATCACTGGTTGTAGTAAAGGCATCATTTGTTGACATTTTGATTTAATTTCGTTTAAGTCACAGGAGGATAAACTTAGCACACCTCTTACATCTTCATTGTCACAGATTCTTCTGAGCATTTTGGTCAAACTAAGTTCTAGTGAAAATTGGCTGTCATTGCTCAACTCTTTTTTGCAAGGATAAGAAATGAATGTACTAGGAAACACTGATGAAATTCGAGACTAGACCGAAGAAAAATTGCCCATTTTGGGGGAATAAAAATGTACTTTTAGTAAAGTTTTATTTCTAGGAAATATATTTAACTTCTTTTCTGAAGTGTTTAGTACATTTATTGAAATCTTATACCAAACTGAGTTCATGCAATTAGATTCAAGGGCCTTACCCGCATTACATAAAACAGAACTTAAGTATAATTTTTACGAGAATACTAACATAGATTTTTAAAAGCATGTTGAATTTTGTTACTGAGAAATGTGTAAAAACAGTGGACTGATATCTTAGCGTAATTTAGCAGTGTTTTGTCTGTCTGGAATATTTTTCAAATGTTATTGTGAAGCTTTTTAATTTTGTATACCAGTATCATCAGCAAAAGATTTGAATAAGGAAGATACTGTTTTAGAGTTTCCATGACCATAATGTATTAATTCCTCTTCAACACTCTTAGGTCAAAGAAAGATTGTATGTGAAAGACAAAGCTGCACTAGTCAGCTTTTAGGAGAAGACTTCCACTAAGAATTAGTTTTAAGTAATATAAATGAAGATTGTATTTAGTCCTTTCTGGTGAGTTTTACTTATGCATATGTACAAAAATAAATTACTTTTATTTATACATACGAATACTTACACAGAGAGAGGAAGAAGAGCTTGAAAGTCACATTAGTTTCCTTAGTATTCATTTGGCCCCTGGGGGCATTTTATTTTCTAAATTACTGCTTAAATGATTATCCTTTAAATACAAAATAATCCTAATTAAAAAGCTGTAACAACAAAGGGCCAATTCCCACACTGGAGACTTGGAGCTGGCTTATCTCCATCTCTAAAAGAACACTAAGTGAATGAATGATCTTCCTGCATTCCAACACAATAAACTCTGATTAAATCTCAGAAAGAATGGCTTTAACAGCACTACAAACCAGTGGGTAACAGCTATGTAGAAAATGGAATATCTAAAATTACCTCAATGGCTTTGTATATCTAAAGGTCAATATTACAAATAAATCTAATTTATATAATAGCCTGTGTAAAGATTAGGACTGGGATTTTTTTTTTTTTAATGATAAAATTTGCATGACTTTAATTACTGAGGTAGCAAATTTTCCATGTTAGATGCAAAAACAGAGGCCTCGGGAAACAAAGAAGCTAGAGGTTATTATACTTAAAAACTTATTTTGGGTAATTTATTTTTTATTCCTTTTCTTTCTCTCCTTCTCCCCCCTTCTTCCTTCTGTCTATCCTCTTCCTTCTCTCTATCCTCTAAGCTCTCCTTCTCTCTCTCACCTTTCCACTCTTTCCCTCTCTTGATGTTAGGTCTTATTTTCTTTGGAGATTTTTAATCACATAAATAACTCCATATAGATGAGTTATTTTTATATGTGGTTTTAGGTGACCTTAAATAAGTCTCTCTAATTGTGCCTTTTTTGGCAATGAGTTTGTAAGGTTCAGATGAATTAGTGTGTTATAAAAGTGTCTTGGAAATGTTAAGGAGAAAACCACAAGTCCAGAATGGTGTCACTCATGCTAAAAATCCATGATACCAAACCTAGATTTAATACCTGCTCTAATTGCAGTTTCAACCTCTCCCAGAAACAACTAAATCATTCAGTCTGGAATTTTCTGGTCAAGCACCAGTAAGCTAATCTGTCCATCCCCCCAGCAGTCCTTAACCTTGTTGGCACCAGAGACTGGTGCATCTATGAGAATCTAATGCCTGATCTGAGGTGGAGCTGTGGTGGTGATGCTAGCACTGGGGAGTGGCTGCAACTACAGATGAAGCTTCCTTCCTTGGCCTGCCACTCACCTCCTGCTTTGGGCCTGGTTCCTAACAGGCCACAGTACTGGTTCACAGCCAGGGGTTTGGGAACCCCTGCATACCCTCACCCCTGCCTCCCCAAAGAAGAGACAACTTGCATGATAAGAACCCTTTTGTTACCAGGGAGCGAGGATCTTCTCCCAACGTGCTATCTAGGTTCTTGATGTCTTAAACAAAGAATTAAGCAAGACACTGAAATACAGTAGGGAAGAAAGCATTATTAGAAGGAAAAGTACACTTCCAGAAGTGGAAGCAGGCCTGAGCAAGAGAAGGGTGGCTCAGAAGGCCTGGTGACAAAGCCTCTGGGATTTTTATCTCTATTTGCTGTGGGTGGTCACTTAGAGGAGTGGGCTTCCTTGATTGACAACTAAGATTGACAGGACTCAGTGATTCATAATTTCTTTTCTGCACATGTTCATTCCTTGAATTCAGTCTGTTATAATATTAATGAACTTCCGGGCCTATGCATCATATTATAATGATGGTATAATGAGGCTCAGGTGAGTTGAAGTTCATTGTGGGGTCTTCATTGTGCAGGTATGAGTGACTGGCTAAAACTGGTACCCAATTTTCTGCCTACTTGTTTTCTGGTATTAGTTACTTATATCCCAGAATTGTCTTCTGGCTTGCTTAATTGTAGGCGGGCTAGGGCGGACCCTTTTTAAAATAGGATGACCTCAGTGTCTTTGCAGGCAGACCCAAAAACCCCCTATCCAACTTTCCTGCTTAACTCTTTTCTAAGAGCCATGAACCCCATTATTAGTAATATGGATGTTGAGGGAGGAGAGTCTCTTTTTCTGTATCTGCTTCCTGCTGGGAAGGGTCCTTATCCCTGCCTTTTGGGGTTTCCTGGAGCTCTTTACCTTTCTGTCTTAGGGCAGGGTCTTGGGTTTCCTGCTGAAGTGCCGCCTCAGCCCCTAGATAAGGAAAAGAAGATACAAACTTGTTATTTAAATCATATATCTTTTAATTTCTATTATTGATTTGCCTATTGAGTGAGTAAAGGAAAACAGACTTGGTTAATATATTTCTTTCCTATTTTTTTATTAAGTTTATTGGGGTAACACTGGTTAATACAATTATATAATTTGCAGGTATACATTATAATTTGACATTTATATATTCTATTGTGTGTTTACCACCCAGAGTCCAGTTTCCTTCAGCTAACATATATTTGACCCCCTTTACCCTGTCTAATTCCCCCCTCCTCTCCTATCCCTTACCCTCTGTTAACCATTAGTCCATTGTCCATGCCCATGAGTCTCTTTGTCCTGTTCATTTGTTGCTTTTAGGTTTATATCCCATGTATAAGTGATATCATGTGATTTTAAAAGCTTTCGTTCAGCAAAAGAAACCATCAACAAAATAGAGACAACCATCTGAATGGGAAAATGTATTTGTAAGCAACATCTCTGATAAAGGCCTAATACCCAAAATATACAAAGAACTCATATGACTCAATATATTTCTTAAAGAATAAAAAAATCTTTGTCCTAAAGTCCCCTCCCCTCTCAGACTCTAAGCATCCTGCCTGGCCTAGGGCCATTCCTATATGATGGTCCTGATGGTCCTTATCAAAAGCCTGAGGACCTGAGATACCAGTTTCAGGGTCATTATCTGGATTTGGGGAGTGGGCCTTTTTCCCAAAGAAAAGAGAGAAGAAAACTAGGTTTACTAAAAAGAAAATTAAGAACTATGCAAGAGATGTCCCATATGATTTCCTACTAAAAGATTAAGAATTTTACAGATGATGTCCTGTATCACTTTCAGTTCTCTTCGCTCAAAGAAAGAATGTCCTGGCTCAAAAATACTGCTTTCTTTTCTGAATAGCTCACTTGCCCCTATAAATAAATGCTTTCATTTTGTACAACCCCTAAGAGCACCTTTTTAGTTGGTAGACATGATGCTGCCCAATTCATGAATTGCTTCATAAAGCAAATTAGATCTTCAGATTTACTCTGTTGAATTTTGTTTTGTTTTTAACGAAACCAAGTGTATATTACAAGCATAATTTGCATTAATTATTGTTCTTGATATATACCTCCCAATAACCTAAGGTAGCTGCTGTTATCGCATTTTACAGTTGAGGAAACTGAGGTATGGAGTGATTATTAACCTGCTCAAAGCCACATGTTTAATTTATAGTTGATCTTTCTGAACCCTCTGGCAGAACTCTTGTCTAATATTCTGAAATGCCTTTGATGAGTACCTAATAATAAAATGTTTTATTTTTTTTCTAAAGTTTACCAACTGCTTTCCGAGTCTCACTTGACATTTTGCATATGTAGAAAATATATAGAAAATAACTTCTCAGATGAAGAATATTATTATCTTTAAAGTTTGTTGATTTATTTATTTATTAAACATTTATTGAACACCTACTGTATAACAAGAATATACTTTGCCCTGGAAATGTAGAGATAGGGTGTTTAAAAAGTCCACGTTCAAAGATTTCAGTAGATTGTTCTTGGACCATAATCTCTGGTCAATGTCTCTGAGACTTCAGGGATTGGACAGTGAGCTGTAATGGGAAAATTAATGACATTTTAGGATAATCTTATAATTGACTCTAGTAGTCTTTTGTAGTGATGGAGTTAAAGAGGATGAACAATTGTGCTTACTAAGTCTGGCTACTGCTGGGGCCAAGCTGGAGAGAGAAATGCATGCTTTGCTTTGTGCAGCCCTTTGTCTTCTGGGCTGTATCCAATCTCAGTACTTTTCCTGAAATAAATGCATCCCTCCCCCTTGTCTTGACTTTTTAAACCCACCCCCACCTTTTTATAATATGAAAGATCAATATCTTACCCAATTATACTTTTTTGTTGTTCATCAGCCAAGTTGGTTTGTGTGCGTGATTGCAGTGAGTTTTGAAGAGTACTTCTATAGTACATACTTCTGCTTATTTCATGATAAAAGATTTGTAAATGATGACCTGAAAGCACCTTTGATCGATTGTTTAGCACTCCCCGCCCCCGCAGTTTCCTTTTTCTAAGACATTGTTTTCATATGTGTGTGTGTAGGTATGTATGTACGTATGTACATATGTTTGTATTCTTTGGCAGGCGTTCTTTCCTATTTTTTCTACTCTCCTAACCCTTTCTTTTCTTAATGTAGAAATAATAGATGCTGCATTTTGTAAAAACAGTTCCTGAATGGAAAAAGTAGAAATAAATTGGGGAAGTTGATATTTTTACAGTGCTGATGAGCCTGCCTATCCTGAACTTGGTATATCATCTCATTTAAGCAAATCTTTTAAAAAAACTATTTATTATGAAAATTTTCAAACATCCACTAAAAAATAAAAGGCTTAGTATAATGAACCCCATTATCCATCATCCAGGTTCAGTAGTTATCAATATATTGCCAATCTTTGTTCAACTATATACCCTGCCCTCTACTATTTGGTGGCATAATTTAAATATGCTAACATTCACCCATTGTATATAAACAATTTAGTGATACCAGGTATTCTTTAAATATCTGTTGCATTTATTTCTTCAATATATGACTAGTGTTAAAGATTTTTTAAATATAATTTAAGAAGATTTTTAAAATGTCTAGTTGGTGACATCTTGCAATATTATTAAAGTGCCCAAGGATTTTTTTTTCTTCCTGGAGTTTACTCTTCTATTTTGTGAGCATTTATTAATTTGTTTTATTTGCTGCTTTTTGTTCTGGGTATTATTAAGCAAAACAAAACATCTCTCAGCTGCACCAATGTATTTTGTGACATTATTCTGTAATGTTTATTTTCATTTTAATTGTGTCATATCTTTGCATTTTAAAATGGATTTCCAGAAAATGTTTTGTTTGTTCACAGTGATTTATATTGAGCATAGTCCTACCAGCCCTTTAAGTCTTTGTAAGGAATATCCGATCTCAATTTCTTCTAATTTCAAAGATTATCTTCCTGTTTGTGTTAGTTTCTTTGGGCTACTGCACATTACCACAAACTTGATAGTTTAAAACAACAGAAATTTATTCTTTCATAATTCTGTCAATCAAAAATCTAAAATCAATATGTTGGCATAGATGGCTCCCTCTAGAGGCTCTAAGAGGGTATCTCTTCCCTGCCTCTTCTAGCTTTTGGTTGCTGTTGGCAATCCTTAGCATTCCTTGGCTTGTAGCTGCCTAACGCTGATCTCCGCCTCCATCTTCACATGGCTTCCCCCGTGTCTCTGTGTCAAATCTCCTTCTTTCTCTTATAGGAACACCAGTCACTGGATTTATGGTCTAGGCTAAATTCGGGATGATGTCACTCAAAGATCCTTTAATTATATGTGTAAGGACCCTAACTCCAAATAAGGCCACATTCACAGGTGTTGAGGCTTAGGACTTAGACATATCCTTTTAGAGAATACTGTTCGATCCACTGTATGTTCTAAACAGCAACTGTCTCTGAATTTCCATTTTAACATCTGCAGGTAAAATCCTAGACCATTTCAGAGTTTTATGGTCTGAGTGTTTGTAGTATTTTCCAGGACTATGTGAGCGCAGAGTGAGGCCACTAGCATATTGCCAGGAAGACGGCCCAGCCTTCCAGTTTTTTTCTCTCCCTCCATCTTCTCCTTCCCTCATCCATTATTCACAAACCTACCAGGTGATTTTTCAAAAAATGTAAGTCATCATAATTCTCTTACTTCTTTAGGGTTTACCATGGATCTTGGAATAAAGTTCAAATTTCTTAATACAACTTTTTAAAAGGCTGTGGATAATAATATTCACTCTCTTCTCTCAGTACTCTGAGCCTTTGCATCTACTGTTCTCTTCGCTTAGAGCAGACTATTCTTTGGCCCTCTCTGGCTGTTACTCTTACTGTAACTGTCAGCACAGATGCCTTTTTTCTCTGTGGGTACTTCTGAGATCACCCAGCTCCAGAGTGTCTCCGTAGCATTTGCTCCAAACTCTGTCTCCAAACTCTCAGTCATGGCATTTGCTGCTTGGATTGTCATTATCCCTGTACATACCAATGTTCATCTCTGGATTGTGTCCACAAGGGGAGGAAGTACCGTGTCTGTCTTGTTCACAGTTGTGGCTTCAACTTCTGGCATGGTGCTCATTTCATGTTTATTGAATGAAAAAGTAAATGTGCAAACCACGGTTCTGGCTGAAGGCCCAGTTATTTATAAATCCTATTTAAGAAAGTGTTTGTTGGAGCTGGTTTAACCCACAGCTTGCTTCTACTTTCTTGGACTGGGTCAGAACTGCCGCAGATCTTTGGAAATGATTCACATACCTGGGGACCCACTAGCAACAAATTTTTCTATCTCTGCTCATCAGATGTTTAACTTTGATGGATCCAAAACCAGTTTGGCTAGTTTAAAATTGTCTTCCTTTAGTGGGACAGTCAAAACACTGTTCTTCCTCAAAAATCAAAGAGCTGTGTAGAAAGTGACAAGATTTGGATTGATTGTGAGATTAACTTTGAAATAAAATATTTTATGTATTACAGTAGTTTATGAAGATCTTAAACTTGGCTATTTTTTTTCCCCTGGAGAATTAATATTCATGTATTAAATTCTAGGGGGGATATATGCTTCTGTTTTTCTATATCAAATTACTTTGGGGAAGCTTGCTTTTGTGCTTCCCTTTAATTAAGGATTTATTTTTTAATTTAAACATTGTCTTCATTTTGTTTTACAGGTATTTTTCATATGTCTGTATTGATTAGCTACTATTCTTTTATAGTTATGCCCCTTGGTGTCCATCCTGCCAGCAGACTGATTCAGAATGGGAGACATTTGCAAAGAATGGTGAAATACTTCATATCAATGTGGGGAAGGTAGATGTCATTCAAGAACCAGGTACTGTAAATATTGAACATTAAATGCAAAAGTTTGTTACTTTTCATTTTGAATTTTTTCAAACATATAGAAAAATTAAAGACCAGGATATTGATACCTGTGAACTGACCACTTAGAATCAACAGATAAAATTTGGCAGATCTGGGTCTATGTTTACACATGTATATAATTATATATGTTTGTATTTTTATTATTTTTTCTTTTGCTCAGTCATTTGAAAATAAGTTGCGGACCTCATGATACTTTACCCTTCCATACTTTGACATATTAAAATCTCCCTAATTATTTCTCACATGTCTTTTTATGTTTTTGAACCAGGACTTAATCAAGGTTTACCATTTGCATTTGGTTGTTATGTGTTTTAAATCGCCCTCAATCTAGAATAGTCCCCCATTGTTTTAATGACATCGATATTCCATAGAGAACAGGCTAGATATTTGCCTATATATTTCCTTATGATGACATTTAACTTATATTTTTTGAATTTTCTAGAAACTTGAAGTTCAGCCTAGGGGCATGATTCAAATTAGACATTTTATGGCAAGAGTACTTCATAGGTGATGCTATAATTTTATTTTATCCCATCAGAAGACACATACTGTCACCATTAGTGATGTTGAGCTTGAATCTTGAATACTTGGTTAAGGTGGTGGCACTAAACATCTTCATTGTAAAGAAAAGATCCCACTTTGTGATTAGCAGGTAATCTATGGGGTGATACTTTGGGGTTTTAAGATAAATGATGATCTTACCTGAATCAAATATTTCATTGTGGGTTCCAGAATGAATCTCTAATTCTCTTGTTCCATCTACATTTATTAGCTGTTAGTGATGTAATTTTTCAAGAGAAAGGAGGGGAGAGTAGAGGAATCTTTATATTCTGAAAAGATACACACAATTTATTTTTGTAGTTTAAAAATAACTACATATTATACATAAATTGAAAAGAAAAGTTGGGCTTTTATGACTCAAATCTCAAATTTGACTGTTTTCAAACTTTATTAGGCATTTTTTTCTACCTACATTCTATTTCTACCTATTTTATTCCTTTACAAGGAAAAGAAGGCAGTTATGCATATGTAGCTATTATGTTTCTGTAATAACTGTGAGTTCAAAAAAAGACAAAGTACCAAATTACTAATTAATTGAACAACAAAATTGATGGTGTCTGTTAAGATCAATGTGTTGACAAACCCATGGAGAGAAAGTTCTATTAAAAGCCATTAGTCCTCAGGCTTCCACCTTTTAAAACATTTGAATCAAAGCCACTTCTGCCTATCTGTTATTTAGAGACAGAAAATTATAGTTATTAGTTCATGGTTTGGGCTGTTATAGTTAATTATTCTGTTTGGAGGTCAATTCATAGCAATTACATTTTTGCTGTAAACTTATTATCATCTTTTAGTGGTTTGAGTCCAAAGAAATCAGATGTAAGGCTTGGTAATTAGTAAGCACCAGACATGTTTTATGAGTTTCTTGAAAATGCAGCAGGTCTATTCACATTTTAGCCATTTGGTATACCTGCTGTGAATTCACAGCATGATTTGAATTAAAAGAATTAAACAACTTTTTGATGGATTCACAAATCTAAAGTCTAATTGAATATAGTCTTTCCATCTAAATTGTAGACTAATAGTTATTTTTCCATTGGTAATGGATTAGCACTTTTTTGATAATGAAGTAAAGGAGAAGTTGATTATGATGAAATATTTTAAAAACAAATTCAAAAAAATTCATCTTTGATCATAGTATTTATGTAAATATAAACTATTTATATATATTTAAAATATTAAAGAAGAAAAGAAGGTCTTTGGTCTGGTGTTCTATATGAATAGTGAAGAAATATTCAAAAAGGAAAATTGTTTTATGTATTAGAAGAATTTTTTTAAAACTAGAGGCTCATGAATTATTTTAAGTGATAAAAACTTAAAAACTATAACTCAAATAAAAATTCAGGGATAAAATTCAACCCACATGACTGAGTGGCCTAGAGAATATTTCACTTTAGATTATACTATTTTGTGTTTATAAGTTTAAATTACAGTCCTTATGTTTTTCAATTAATATGTTTATTCAACAATATTTGAGTTCCTACCATGTTCCAGGCCCTGTTCTAGATAACAGTGATACAGGTGAATAATGAAGACAAAGATTTGATTCCTCACTGAGCTTACATTCTAGTTAGGAGATAGACAGTAACAAAAATAAAATGGAAATAATATCTGATGGTGACAAGGGCTATGAAGAAAAATAAATCAGGATAAACATGTGGAAAATATTGAAAGCCACTATTTTACATAGCATGGTCAGGAAAGACTGTTTGACCAGAAATCTTAACAGAGTAAGGAAGTAAATTCCAACAAACTTTTAGGGAGGAGCATTCCAAGCAGAGCAAATAGCATGTGTAGCTAGGGTTGTATGGCAGCCAGGGACTGTGTACTCAAGGTAAATGAGGCTGGAGAGATGACAAGAAACCAGACCTTGTGGGGTCTTGTTGGCTATGGAAAGAATTTAGATTTCATAATAAATAAGATAGGAAGGAAACTTCAGGAAGGTTTTGAGCAGAGGAGTGATATGATATGATTTATGTTTTAAAAGAATTCGTTTGGTTAGTTTGGGACAGAATTTAAGTTTAATAGAAATCCCAAGAGAGATAAGCTAGAAATATGCATTTGAGGATCATTACTGTAGATGATCCTTGAAATGAGGGGGAAAATTGAAATTGTCAGAAAAATGTTTAGAGGATTGAGAACCAGGGGACTCCAACATTTAGAAGAAAAGAAGTTTGAGCAGAAGAAAAAGAGAAGCTAGTGTGGTAGGAGAGAGATGGAGAAGTAGAGGTTCCTGGAATCCAAATAAAGAGAGACTGTTTTATGTGGTACTGATTCACTGGCAAGCCCTGTGGGGTTGCTGGTCTCTATTCTTAGGAAGCAATTTGAGTGTTCATTTTTACAAAACCTAATATCCTGATCAAGCAGTGGGAACCCATTGAAATGATATGATTTTTCCTCACAGTTGAAAACTTTACTGGATATTTCTATATACAGATTTATATTTGGTTACAGATCTCCATTACTGTATTCTTTCTTCAGGGCTGACTTGCAACTGGGGTGCTAGTAAGGGATAATTACATTTATTTTTCCTGCAAATAAAATTTAAAAAGAAGAGAAAGCAAAGAATTTTTGAAGTGTTTACACATAATTCTTTAGTCATGCCATTAACTATTCCACTGGTCTATTTGATAAAAGATTTTCTAAGGTATTTTAAATCAAAAATAGAGTTTTAGAATTTTAAAGACAGGGATCATAAGCTCATTGCATTTTTGTAGCTGAGATGTAGAAGTCAAGGCAAGGGCAGATTTTTCAGTTGAGTTGACTTTGAAAAATTAAGTTTAATGAGTTTGTATGAACCTTCTTCTGTTCCATGCAGATGAGCTTATTCATCAAGGACAGGAAAACAGTAGCTGCTTATAGCTCCCCATGGGTAATATGGTGGCTATTTCACTAGATTAGAGATAAAACAAACCCTCTACCAGGGCCAAGAATAAGCTTTGTAGTTAAAACTGCTAATTTATTACAGAAGCCAATTTAGCTTACTATACTTCAGTTAGTGTTAATATTTTAATTTTAGAGTTATAAAAATTCCTTATTTGTATTCTATTATATTGACAACTTTATTTCAGTCTTGAAGGTAAGATTAGTTCTCCTTTTTATTCATTGTTTTCCTTCTGCTACTCCCTTTGGTGGTAATAACTGACATTTAATTAAGCACTTACTTCAGCCTCTAATTGTGTTAAGCACTTACATGAATTTTAGCTTCCTAACAACCCTAAGAAGAACAAACTATTTCTCTCTGTATTTATTACTCAGAAAACCGAGGTACAGAAAAGTTAAGTAACATACCCAAGGTAACACAGCTAATGAATGGTAGAACAAAAACTAGTAGCTATCTTCATTTTCTTAATATTGAACTTAAATAATTTCTGTTGTGTTTTTGCATATCAAAATATAGTTTCATCATAATTTTTATTTCTCCAATCTTTTAAATCTTTTTTTCTTTTGCTGTGTATGTTTAAGATAAACTGGCTAATAAGTAGTTTTTTTTTTTAATGTATTTTGGATTAATGCTCATTTTATATTGCAATACAATCTTTAATTTAAAGTGGAAGTTATGTCTATGACCATGCCACCCTGATGTGCCCTATCTCATCTGATCTCAGAAGCTAAGCAGGGTCAGGCCTGGTTAGTACTTGATGAGAGATCACCTAGGAACACCAGGTGCTGTAGGTGTTAAAAAATAATAATAAATAATAATAATAATAAAGTAGAAGTTACCCTTAAAGTCAAAAAGGCATGTAGAAATTGCAGGAGACCTGTAGTTAAACTTTATCTCTCTTACTTAAAGGTTTAAGACTGTACTTGTTTCTTCCACACTTTCTGAAGTTTGTTGCAATGAACCATTATGCAAACCTTGAAATGAACTCCTGCCTTATTAAAATGCTTCATTAAGATCCACACTTGCTTTTCAACCCTGAAGCCGCAGTCTAAGATGATGCTTCTCTGTTCCAAGTTGATCATGTTTTAAATTTTCAGGTAATTTGTATCTCCCCTGACACTTTATAGTATAAATGTTAAAGGTTAGATGACATTTTTGGAGCACTAACATGAGACACAGAGATTTCTGACATCATTTGACTTCTCAGAAGAGACGTTTATTTGAGGTGAATATTCTATAGTGTCAGATCTTCAAGGGCTTAGAAGTGGTCATAATCTAAGAACTGTTTTGGTTGCTCTTGATCTTGTTGATTTTACTGAACAAGTCCTCAGTGACAGTGTATTATTCCAGACAACAAACCGAACTTAAATCTGAGTTAGATACTATAACCTACTGTTAATATTCCACATGGGTGTTGTTTGAAGAAATACTGACAAACAGCAATTCATATCAAGAACCATAAAATTCATATACCCTTGAACCTAGCAATTTTGAGAACAAGCATCTTGTTATACCTTCTAGCCTGAACCAGAAAAATGCAGAATAATCTCAGAGACCATCTGTCACTGTGCTTCTTTTTCTTATTATCTTTGGATACATTTATTAGTAAAGATATTGTCATCCAAAATAATGTACAATTTCCAAGGGTTTAATACTAAATTTGTTACATCCTCTCATTTTATTCTACCTTTGAATCATAGTTTTAAATGTAGAAAATAAATTAGCATTTATTTAGTGTTTATTATATGTCAGATAATGTTTTCTGTGTGCTTTGTTAAGTATAAAATTAGTACTGAAATTGAAATTGAAATTATGATGCTCATTTATAATAAGGAAACTGAAACCCAGAGAATTTAAATTTAATGTCCCAGATAAAAACTAGTAAGAGGCAGAAGTGGGGTTTGACCCCAGGCAAGCTGGTCTTAAATCTGGAAATATTGTTTTGCATATTTATATAATTTAATGTATTTTATGAAATATTTTTTATATTTATTATTTATTTTTTAATTTATTGCCATGGACAATGATGGCCAAGAATGTATGATAAATTTTAAAGAATAAGTTAAAAATATTGTCTTCAGTGATTTTATTAGAAATCCTATCAATGTATTCTGATATAAATAAAATCTAAATAGTAAGTTGAAGAAGTGAGGGGATGCTGTTTGTTCCATTTTAAAAGACCATATAAATAAAGCATAATTCCCTAACATTGTCATTTTCTTTAGATAAAATATTTGGGTGGTCATAAGAATCTGTAGCCAGAAAAGAAGTGAGATATGAAATTGTTTATAATAATTTTTTTAAGTAAAACCATATAATACTTTTTAAGCCCTGAGGATTGCCAGAACTTTCCACCTTCGCAATTTAGAATTGGAAATATACTAAAAGATACCCTTCTTCCCTGCTAGGGTGGAATTCCAAGCATGTTAGAGATAAGACTGCTTGTAGACAGAGGTGATTGTTAACAATCGTCAGGTAACTTCTCAGGTCACATATGGTTTTTTTTTTGTTATACTTTTGTTTAATGTACAATGATAAATGTATATTGTAGATGTTTCTTTTTATGACATTGATTTTTACTGCTTTCAGAGTACCATGTTTTCTTTTAAGTGCCATAGGGCTATTTTAGAGTCTACTTGGTTTGATATGAGGAAAAAAATAGAGAATCCTTTGGGAAGACTCATCGTTAATAATTATTATGCTGAATTTCAAACTGCATGTGACCACAGAGATGTAAAATTTGAACTACTTTATTTGATTACATATTTTATTTTGTCCAGATGGTTCTTCAGTGGGAAAGGCAGACGTGGTAAGAATGTGCAAATGATGTTTCTGTCATTTTTCCATGCTGGCCAGGAAGATCTTTAACTTTCCTTCTCTTTACCAGAACTAGGCCTGCTCACTCTTGATGCCCACATGAGTATTATTTATTTGTAAATGTTTAGAGAGCAGGCATCTGTTTTTTACTCTTCATCTCATTCAGGTTTTTGTTACATGCCCCTTTCTTGATATATATCTGTTTATAGTCATGATTGAGAGTATTAAGTTCTTTCTGTCTTCTACTGGACTGTAAGCTCTTTGAGAACAAGGACTGTACATATTTTTGCTTATCTATGTATCTTGTTACAGTCCCTGGAACAGAGAAGGAGCTTAGTAAAAATTTGCTGAGTAACAAAGGGTTTTATTTGTTTTTGTCTTTAGTGTACCAAGCATAACGTTTGATGTGTGGTTTGTATTCACTAACGATTTGCTAAGACAAATTGAAAAAATCTGTTTAATATACAAAATCTCTTGACAGTACTTGCAAATTTTATAAATGCACAAAGATTATGCATGATCTTATTATTTCATAATTCTTTTTAAAAATGTAACTGATATACCTATTATATATTGAATACTTTGCTATGTGCTAAACACTTAACATACTGATCTAATCTAACTTCAGAGCAATTCAATTAGGCTTTAACGTACTCTTTTTATAGATGAGGTAACTGAGACGGAGAAAAGTTAAGTAATTTATATAAGGTCATAAAGCTAGTAAATGGAGAATTCAATGTTTAATCTAGGTCACATGACTATTCTTTTAGCCACCATACAATTCCAAGTCATGCACAAGACAGAAAACTTCAGTGTAACACATCAAAGATAAGCAAATTGTATGTCAGTGACCAGAGAGTGCTAGGTAAATAAGAATGGGTAAAAATAAAATTTCTTTAAGTCAAAAAAATAAACAGTATCCATGATTTAATTTGTGGTCGTAAAAGCAAACTCCAGGCATGCTTGTTCTTATGACTTAATTTAGATACTTGGGTTCATCTGTGTTTGACTCATAACTTTTTTTGTTTATCTTGTAGGTTTGAGTGGCCGTTTCTTCGTTACCACTCTCCCAGCATTTTTTCAGTAAGTTTAAATAGTTTTCGGCTCTTGAAACATTAGAAATCAATAGATGTGCACAAGGAATTCTCAGTTGTTTTCCATAACCTTTTTTTTTCGGATAACATAAAAGGAGAGATGATTCTTAATAGGCAAGTAGGAACTGGTTAAGTAGATGAGGTGGAAAAGGCCTATTCACCTTCCGAGAACTGTACTAGTTCTGTATGGCTGGCCTGAAAGGTACAGTGGATCATCCTGGGTGATGAGGCTAGACAGGCTCAGGTAGTGAGAGGGGAAAGAGAAACGTCTGGATATGTTCTGAAAATACTTAGGAGGTAGGATCCTTGGGACTTGGTGACTGATTATCCGTAAGGAATGGAGAGCCTATGATGACTACCAACAGGCTATGTATAGCTAGTAAAAGCTATTAGAAGCCATTAGAATAAAATGAAGTTTAGAAATTAGAGGCCCAAATGGAGAAGAGTGTATTAAGTGACTATGTTAATTCCAAATAGAAAAGTTTAGATGATAGTTTGATTTCAGGATGTAAAGCTCAGAAGAAAGATCTAGACTGGAGATACATATTAGGAATTCTTCAGCATTGGAGTAAATAATAGTTGAAATATATCTAGAGAAAACATATACAGTGGGAGGAGAAGTTAGGTTAAGGATAGAACTTGGAACTGACCAACCTTCGGACAGGGAGTAAGGGACTGAGAAGATTAATATTTATACATGCTTTCTGATTTATGCCTTACTATAATTTTTTTGTTCATTTGAGCCAAGTTAAAATTCAGAATGGAGTTCACATGTAAAACCAGTAGTTATAATGATTTCTATTGTCTGTCACATTTATTATTTTAATGAATTTATTTTTTATTTGTTTTTATAATTTATAGTGCTAAGGATGGGATATTCCGCCGTTACCGTGGCCCAGGAATCTACAAAGACCTGCAGAATTATATCTTAGAGAAGAAATGGCAGTCAGTTGAGCCTCTAACTGGCTGGAAATCCCCGGCTTCTCTAGCGTAAGTTTGTTTGTTTGTTTGTTTGTTTGTTTGTTTGTTGTTTGTTTAAACAAGAAAGTATAATTATAAAATAACAGGTATTAAGCGAACAGTTCGTGGACCTTGAAAGTTACATTTTTCTTCATATTCACTCTAATTACCCAGATTACACGTGATCATGCTTAGAACATGTTGTGTTTCTGGTTTTATGACCCACATATGTTTCATCTGATTGTTAGTATACTGGGAATTAAGAATCCAGATTCAGGTGGGTTACTGAAAGCCCTAGTTTTTGCACTAAGTCATCAAAGCTGTTTTCTCTTTACAAAATATGATATTTGAACACCATATGCCATTCTTTCTTTTAAATTATTGGTAATATAGGAGACTAAATCTTTCTTGAATTATATAGTACATGAAGGAATTGCTTTTGTATCTATATGGAAAATAAAATCTATGGTGTATTTGGCCACCTAATAGAATATTGTTGCGGTAACTCACGGCCATAATGGCAAACTCTATTATGGTGAGGTAGATAAGGCCAAACCACAATAACTTTTTCCACATTTGGTTTTAATTTTGAATGAATTGGCATACTTGGAGTTAATTTTGTTAGTATATACAATTATAAGGAATGTCCCTGCTGGAAAAGGATTAAATTGTTATATTTCAGGAAAGAATCATCTAGTAGCATTTACATAATACCAGGAAACATGCAGCTTACTCAAAATACAGCTTTTCTACAAATATTTGAGTACTGATTTTTATGCCAGATACTGTTCTAGGTGCTAGACATTCAAAAGTGAACAACACAGATATGGCCCCTCTATTCTCTTCAGGTAACTTAAAGTCAGGCACAGTTAAGAAAAAATCTAGAGATATGAAAAATCATAGTCTGGATAAGGGCTGTTTGATAATCAAACAAGCAAATGAAAACCTTTACTAAGACATGAAATTACCATGAGGGCATGGATATCCATTAGATGAGAGGCTAGGAAAGGCCACTTTGAGGGGAGGGGACTACAAGTAAGCCCTGAAAGATAGGACAGCCTAGTCAGGTGAAGAACAGGGGGAGCTATATTCCTGGGAATGGATATAACATATGTATAAGCTCCATTGTGGAAAGAGCTTGGTATGCTGAGGAGCAGAAAAGTGGTCGAGGTTAAGACAATGAAAGGTAAGTAGAGTGATATATAATAAGCTGAGGAAGACAGGCACTTAGGAGCCTGACTGCACAGGCCTTTAACCACTGTGAGGAACTTGGGTGTTGTCAGTGCATTCAATGACAAGGTGGCTCTTAGAAGAGACCAGAGAGGGCAAGAATAGATGAGGTCAGACAGAAGGCCTTTGTAGTGTCTAGCCTAGTGCTAGTGCTTATCAGGGTGGCAGTAGTGAGGATGGAGAGATTGGGTGGATTTAAAATATATTTTGTAGGTAGACCTGGCTAAGATGAAGAAAAGGAAAGATTCACAAAAAATCTCTTGGGTTTCTGGTTTTAGTATTTTGTGGGTGTTGGTACCAGTTACCGATTTGAGCAAACCACGGGTTCAGTGTTAAACGTGATAGTTTGAGATGCAGACTTCTTTGTAGAGCTGTCAAGTTGGATGCATGGAGATGGGTCCCCATGAAGAATTCAGGAACACAAATAGGAACACAAATGCAAACATATAGATAGTATTTAAAGGATTAAGAGGGAGGAGATCACTGAGAGAGGGGAAAAAGAAAAGTACTTAGAGCTGAGCCACAAGACACTTTAAACTTAAGAAGTCAGGTAGAGAAGGAGTCAGCAAAAGGAAAGTAAATATGAATACTAGTGAGGCAGAAAGACAAACGGGGATATGTCATTTCTAGAAGCCAAGTTAATTAAGGTGCTCAAGAAGGAGTAGTAGTCACTTTTGTCCCATGTTAACAAGGGGTGAAAAATCAAGTCTGAGATGTGGATGTTGAATGAAGCAATGCAAGGTCACTGTGGCTTTGACAAGTATATTAGTGTAGTAATGAGAACAGAAGCAGGTTTGGATGGGTTAAATATACTGTAAGGAATGAGAAGCAGCAAGTGTGGACTGCTCTTTAGAGAAGTTTGTGAACCTTGAGGGCCATGTGAGGTCCAACGATACTCTTTTTAAAAGATGAGAAGAGGGTATAATATGGTTTCATGCTGATGAAAATGATGCAGCAGAAAGGAAGAAACTGCTAATGCAGGAGGAGGGGATGGCATAAAAAAACCAGTCATTCACAAACTAAAGGGGTGGGATCCAAGCCGCAGGTGGAGGAGTTAGACTGTCGTCAGGCTGGTAGACTTTCTCTGTTGTAACAGGAGAAGGTGGATGCAGGTGTACCTCAGCTCAGATTTGGTGCTGGGGAGATAAGAGAAGTCACACAGTGGTTTCTGATTTTGTAGTGACATATGAGGAGTGTTTGTTAGCTAAGAGTGCATGGGGAAGGGGAGGTGTGTAAGGGTCTGAAGAGGGAAAAGGAGATGAGCTATCCTCTCTTGTAGAGCTTTAAAAAATGCAGTGTTGAGTGTTCCCTGAGGTTTATGAAGGGAGAACAGTCAGCTGGTCATATGATTTTTTCCCCCTGAGACATGCAACTGCCCAAGGTTGGGGTTTTGCCAGGTGTGTACAAAAGAGAAAGAAAGGGCCAGGGGATTTGAATGTATTTACAGCAGTGACTGTAATGATGACGATGGAGTAGAGAGGACAATGTACTGCAAAATGTAGGAGGGCAGATCCTTGTGACCTGAGGTTTGTTTTTGTCTTTGTTTTTCATAGTATGCATCACTAGTAGTTCTCTTTCTCTCGTTTTTTTTTTTCTTTTGTTTCTTTTTTTTTTTTTCTTAGGATGTCTGGAATGGCTGGGCTTTTTAGCATGTCTGGCAAGATATGGGTAAGTAATCTTAAATGTAACTTACAATTCTTTACAGAAGGTTTTTTTTTTTTAATAGTAAGAACGTAGCTTCTATAACAATAGGAAAATAAACATTTACAAATACTTTTAAAACTTTTTCTTTTTAAGCAACACAACTGTTCTCATATAGGGTTCCCACTGGAAATGTGTCTTTGTATAGAAGGGCATACATTGAACAAGGACCTGTAACTACTGTGTCAAAGTCATATTTTCTTAGATCAGTGGTAAATCCCTTTATCAAAGCATAATGGGCTTATGTTTTTATTTCATCTTATTTTTCCATTGTTATAATCTCCTTATAGATCAAAGATACAAACCTGAAAGTAAATCTCTATGTCAAGGATTAGCAAACTAAAGCTTAGGGCCTGGTCACCTGATTTCTTAAAGTTTTTATTGGAACACAGCCATCTTCATTCATTATCGGTGGTCTATAACTGCTTTCGTTATATAATGGTAGAATTGAGCAGTTGTGACAGAGAACATGTGGCCCACAAACCTCACATATTTACTCTCCTGCCCTTTGAGGAAAAATTTGAATACTCCTGCTATATGTGATTGAATCATTCAGTGAATTAGAACTATTATTAAAAGATTGAATAATTATATATTCTTGACTGGGTCACAAAACCTTTTGCTCCTCTTTATGTGTAGAATGAGCTAAATCCTGCCAGATTTAACACAGTTGCTGTGGTATTAAATATATTCATTAAAGTATTTCAAGTCTTTTCTAAGCTATGATTGTGTGTAATAGTGTCATATTTGGAACTTAATATTCAAGGAGCTCATGAAAACTCCTTTGCTCATGCATATTGATAAGTGTTGATGGAAATTTAGTAACATACTTTTTTCAGATATATTTTATTTTCTGAGATAGAATATCAACTTCAGGGTTTTTTTCATTTGTTTGTTTTTTTAACAATAGAAGCTAAGTTGATCACTTGGATTCAGTTTTTTTTTTTTTTTTTTTTTTTTTGGTTAAAATTTGTTAACTAACTGGTGTTTATTTATTTTTATTTTTTGGCAGTTGTGTATAATATTCAATAGTAACTGGCATTTTCCCTCTCTCCAGATAGTATGATTTTCATATGGTTTCTTTCTACCATTTTCTTAACATTAGTGTCAAGTTTATTCAAGAGATGAGAATTATGAATAGGCAACTGGGAACTGAGAGTAAAGAAATCTGCCTTTTGCAATATATTGACACTAAAGGTTGATAGAGTCATATTCCGGTAGCCATGTGAGAGTCTTTTAGCCTTACGATGTCTCACTTAACAGGATAATTATAATAAAAGGATGTCAAGAACCACTGGGAGCAACATCTTAGCATAGAACCTATAATAAGTACAGGTAAAAAGGTGCATTTGTTCTGTGTGTTTAGGAGAGCTTAAATGGAAGTTGGTCATGGCTTTCACACATTATTTAGGAGTTTTACTTTCAAACATAGTATCAAGGGGCAAAAATAATTGCACTGACCTCATACAACTTGACATTTAATACTTAGATAAATAAAGAGTTTAAATAAAGAGTTACAGTTTTTGGCTAATGCCAGTGAGGCAAGATTGCCGATGCCTATCCACAGTACTTTTTATCCTACTGAGATTTCGTGGGTACATAAATAGATAGGAGTCAGTCTTTCCCCCATCAGAATCCCCTAGATAGGTAGTTAATTAGATGTAAATACTTCCATAAGGAAAATGGCCTATTATTGAGGGGAAAGATAACAAAGCCTGGAAGATATACTAGAGGAGTTTCTCAGAGTGGACATCTTCTACAGAACTGATGGTACTGATTTTCTATTTATAGTAGCTATGTAAAATTTTTAACAATTTTATTCAACTTAAACAAGTGACACACTTAACTGAAAAGTATTAATAATATAAATGATAGTACAAGGTGAGGGTAATGCCGTGAAAGCAATGTACAAAACACTGAACTTGGAAAACACAGCTGTCAAGGGTGGTACCACAGTTCAGGGTTAGGAATCCTGGGGTTGAGATTTTGTCTGTGCCACATGTATGGAGAGACTTTCCAGTTTTTCTGTCTTCTCATCTCTCTCCACAATGATGCAAGGAGGCATTAGCTTTCTTCCAGAGAGACAAGCCATTAGCTCTACCTTAGCTGTATGTCTCTGAAGCTATTTGTTTTTTTCTGCCATAAACTGTTACTATAACACTTTGAATGCTTAGCATAGAACCTGGTACCTAGTATATACTTGATAACTGTTTTTTGTTACTTATATTTATTAGTTATTATCATCATCATCACTTTACTTTTCCCCTCTGGGCAACAAGGAATAATTTTAATGTTCTTATTCATTTATCTTTTTAACAAAATTTGATAGTGGGATTAAAATAGGGTTGGTTCTATGGCAGTTATACAATGTATACTTTTGCTAACTTTTTAGCATTTGAATATATTCAAATATTACTAGATTTGATGAATTTGTGTTGCTCAGTGAGCTAATATAGTATGTAACTTACCACTTCTCAATGTTACTGTTATGAAAGGATGCCGGCCTTTGGCAAATTTTAGGTACAGTAAGGTATGGTACATCTTTGGGAGGATAATCTGTATGATGGAAAAGATCTAATGCTTCATAAATATCACATGATGAGAATTAGAAGCCATGAGTATTTAGACTGGAGAATAATAAGAGCACATTTTAAAACTTCAAACATCCCCCTATATTTTAGATGGTGGTGTTTCTCCTCCTTCTGTTTCTTTTTTTCTTGTTCCTAATGGTACACATCCAGAAAATATATTTCTTAATGCTTATAAGAGGCTGTATGGTTGCATCTTGTTGCAAGTGTTAAAACATGGAAGGGGAAGTAAACCCTTGGCCATCGCTGGAGAAGTTATTCTGAGCTGCTCCCACATAGGGAATATATTTTAAGGATTCTGATCTGTGTATGAAAGGGAGGTAAGGCTTGTCCTCAAACTTATCAGAATATATACTATGACATAGGTAAGATATGAATTTAAGAGGCTCTCTGTCCTTCTGGGCCAGCCCAACTCTGAGTGATACTGTGCAACACTGGGCTGGATGTGTGAGTTCCCTCGGTCAGCATCTAATCCAACCTGCTGTATGTAGTTCAGGTCCTAGAGGCAGTGCTGGCCTCCATGTGGAGGGAAAGCTCTACCTCTGATCTGTGGATGTCTTGGCCTGGCTCCATTCTTTAAATTTATCTGCCTACTGGTTGGAATGTTCTTGTATATTCTGTAATGGTATCTTCATTTAGTCTTCTTACTCAAATCTGAATGTAGCCCAAAATTGGCTCTAACTCAGTCATCTATTACAATAGTATAATAGTAATAGAATAAGGTATTGGGCCTATCAGGCAACATTTTTGTGTATTTTAAGGAAACAGAGTAGGATGCTTTCTTGTAATGAGTGCAGATGATATTGAACAGAGATTGAGATTCTTCACAAGTGAAAACTGTCATTGCCTAGCAGTGAAGGAAACAATCACAGAAATTTACGACAAAATTAGATCAGTTTTAATCAGTGATTACCCAGAAACACACACACACACACACACACACACACACACACACACACACACACACACAACAAGTACCTAATACCATGAACCCTCACAATCTTAAAGTGCTCAAAAAGCACTGTGGATTCAGATAAACAGATAAAGATTATGTCTGCAGTTGTGAAAACACAACTTGATTAATGAGGCTTTAGTGTAATAATCACCTAAAATAGAAGTCCCCAACCCCTGGGCTGCGGATTGGTACTGGTCTGTGGTCTGTTAGGAACTAGGCCACACAGCAGGAGGTGAGTGGCAGCCTACCAAGCAAAACTTCATATGTATTTGCTCCCCAGCACTAGTATCACCACCTCAGCTCCACTTCATCATGTATTAGATTCTTGTAGGAGCACCACTCCCTGATACCAAAAAGGTTGGGGACTGCTGACCTAAAAGACTAGAAGATGACGGGCTTTCTCTAAGAAGCTCTTTAAAGTGTAAGTCAGTATAAGAATATTTAAGTAGAGCTTATTAAAATAAGAGGATGTTTTGAATTTGCTAAGAAATATGACTCAGAATGCAGTGATACAAAGGCAAAATAATTTACAGCATTCTAGAAAATAGGAAGTTTCTCAAGGTCTACTTTAATCATTTATTTTGAAGAAAAGGCATACGATGCCATCTGGAAGGACTTATAACTGCACAGTACTCTTTCTAACCATATGAGTAAGGCAAATGGACAGGTATTATTAATAAAGCAAGTTCCAGAATACAGATATTCGTGGGTCAGCACAAAGGCAGACTGGCTTTTTATATCTTCTAATTCTTTGGCAAATTTCTGAGTTTAATCCTGATGGTGGAATTGAATCATCAAGAAAAGTATCACTATGTTCAGTACACAGAATTTGCTAAAGTAGGGACCTGTGCATTACATTTTAGAACTTCTGTTGAAAAGGGTTTGAACAAAGCACCATCTTGGTATCCCAATACTAAAATGGGTTCCAGAATGCTGGATTATTCTTAATAAACATTTGCCCTGGTTGAAGACAGAATGATGATCATTGCAGTCAACAGAGGACAGATGACAGTTTTATAAATCAAGAGTTGTTTGTATTTTCTATGAATAGTTTAAGGAATTTCTAGTATCTTTTCCTTATTCAACTAATGCTTATTAGACACTAAGTATATGTGTCTGTTTAAAATACTTGCTATGTCTTTAGAGCCATCTCTTCTGCTGACTAAGAAATTGGAAAGAAGCAATCTCAGATTATTCTAGATTAGTTAACAAGCTTCTTTGTTTATCATTAAAATTTAAGCCAGAAGAAATATATTATTTAATTATATTGACATTTATAAACTGAGGAACCAACAGGAAAAACTTGAATAATTTAGATTCTGGAAAATATTAAATTAAACTAGAAGCTTGTATTCATATTCAGCTATTAAATATGTTTTAGGCAAGTCATTTAGTCCTGGTAGCATTTAGTTTGGAGCCATTTTAACCTGTGCCTAGTAGTTGCTTGGATTATAGGGAATGACTGTTTTTGAAGCTGTAATGGCCTAATATCATTGACCACTAAATCACTATGAGGAAGCATGATTCCCACAAGTCTACGTATAAGTGAACTTTGACTCCAAATTACTAGTTCATGCCTGTAATTCCTGAATTCCTGTTTGATTTTCATGGAAATAATTCGTGGCTCAAATTTTATCTTTGCACTCATTTTCTTTTTTGGCTTACGTGTTAAATAGAGTTCCGGGGAACCGTAAGCATAAAGGGAGGTGCACTTTACTCAAAGCCTGATGAAATCTCATTTACTCATAATGAATTAACTGGAAAAACTTTCTTCTGTCTAATATTACATTAAGTTCCATGGTGTTTTAGGAAAATTGTTAAAGATGGGTAGGAATAGAGCAATGAGAGTGACTAGATAAAGGGATGTATGAAGACATTTTATTTTTTATTATTATTATTTTTTAACACCTATAGCACCCAGTATTCCCAGGTGGGTCTCCCATTCAAGTACTAACTAGCCCTGACCCTACTTAGCTTCCAAGATCAGACAAGATCAGGCACATTCAAGGTGGCATGGCCATAGTTAAGGCATTTTAAATGGTTGGTGTACTATAAGCACTATTTAGTTCTACTTCAAAACTGATCAAGGCCCAAAAAGCTTTTTTGTAAGTGCATTATGAGTAAAATCTGGGGTATATGTAATTATTAGGGGAGAGTGACCAAAAGAAAAAACTCTATCATCATAGAAGGACTAGAAAAACAATGCTACCTGAGTTCTATCAGATTATGAACTCCAAAGAAATATAACTCTTACTAGATATAACCTTGAGTATATCTCCCGGGTTCTCAATGTTGTAAAATTTGACTTGTCCTTGAAGAATCATATAGATGCTTAAACCCCTGGATGACCTTTCTGTATGTGGAAACATTTTGCAGACTTGAGTTATAGCTAGAGAGAGAGATTCAAACACTTTTGGTCTTTATAATAAATAATTATTTTTCTTCTCATTACAGCATCTTCACAACTATTTCACAGTAACCCTTGGAATTCCTGCTTGGTGTTCTTATGCCATTTTCGTCATAGCCACCTTGATTTTTGGCCTTCTCATGGGTCTGGTAAGAGATAATACTAATCTTTTTTCATGTCTTTAAAGCCAGGTGGGTTTCATGCAATACTAGAAAACATCAAAAAAGAAAAAGCACATAGACAAACATCATTCTGTGTGTAATCTAAGCAGTTAAAGAGCATTTGCTTGTTCGATACAACTTTCAGTGGCGATTTGAGATATAATAGAAAATTCATTTAATTATTATCTTCCAATCTATTGCTTAAATATTTTGGAGATATGTGCTCCCCAAAATGTAGGCAGTGATGAAAGATACAGAGACTTTACTTGAATTAATAGTCTGCAATACACTGAGTCATCTATGGTTTCACACATTGCCTATTTGATTAGAACACTGTGGCGATAAGGCCATAGCTGTGAATTTGTTCCTTGAGTGAGCATGATGATTTTTGTTGTTGTTCTTATCCTCCAATTGAACCTCTAATCCTGGCCAGCTGCTTATACATGCACTCTGATTTTCTCAAGATAAATTTTATAATTCAGTATTGTGAGGAAAATAAAAGATGCAAAGCATAACACCGTGTCTTCTTTGGATGTGACCATGGGTACCTAGTAGGTATCTGTTCATTTCCCTCTAGGTGTTTTAGGTGGGAGTTGGAATAATAAATTTATTTACTTAACTATATAGCCAACTATAAGTGTTTTGGCATGTTTTACTCTTAGATATCATTTTTAAGCTTTCTCTTTACCTGCAATTGATCGATTTGATTGAGTTTTAAACTAATTAAGATCATTCATAAAAGCTATTATACTACATATTAATCACATAGCTTCTAAAATCTATATGATAGGAATTGACGATTACTAAAAATTTATATAAAAATACAAACTTTTAGCTGATTATCTTAAGTCTGTCCTTACATTTTATAGTGAATTTTGGCTCTTTAGCAATGTCATTTTAAAAATAAACTTAAAATATTAGCAATTGCCTTTATAACAAGTATAACTTCTCAAAAAGTCATATTCCAAGGAGCCAAGGAGGCTCAATTTTGTTTTGCCAGAAACATGCTTACTTCATATATGGTTTACATTTGAGATTTGACTGCTACTGTTAACTTCTCCAGGTGGGAGAGTTGTGATATAGAACTTACAGATGGCTTTCATTTGGTGCTGGGTACTTACCATCCTAATGCATTAATCTTATTGTTACTTAACAAGTCCCTAATGCTCTGGTCTAAAAGGATTTGACTTTGGATATATACATACACACTCCTACCTACTCCTTAGCACTAGATTTTTCTGTATTCTGGGACCACATAAGTGTGAGGCTCTTCTAGGGGGAATAGTATGAGATCCTGGGAAATTCTGAGGTGGAGTTATGGAGAATGTAGGGTGAGTGTGAGCCTATTGGAAGACCACTGAAAACTTTTTTTCTCAGCATAAAGAGTTTTAGAATGTTATCAAGTAAGTCCTGCCTATGCCCTAAGTTCATTTGGAAATTTAGATTCAAATAATCAGTGTAGGAAGCTTATTAACTGGCTTGATAAAAAAAGAGAGTTGATTTTAGACTGTTCAAATGATTGGTGTTATAGAATATAATAATTTCAAAATAGTAACAGACTCATAAATTTTTAATACATTTTCATAAACTAGCATACACATGTTTCTGCTCAAAATGCCCTTTCTTCAACTGTAAATTGTGTTAAACACAAAACAGCTAGAATTTGTGCCATTGGTGAGGTCTTCAGGCATGCAGTTTAGTGCTCTGTGTCACCTTTGCTATTAACTGGAGGTTGAAAGTAGAGCCCAGACATGCAGTCATGTGAAGCTTGGTCCTGGTGACTTTGTAGGTTCTCCTTCCTGCTTTGAGTTTTTATGGAATTTACCTATGCCTGGAGGGGCAGGATGTTTTCCATAGGGAAGTGATTTCCTGATGAAGTCATTGTTTTCTATAAGCCTGACTATTTTTCCTAATTTTAAAAGATAGAAAGTCAAAACAAGGCTCCTAGTTTGATTTTTGTTTACTTTCTTGATTGAACCTAGTGATGGTTGAAATATTTTACTAAATTGTTTTTCACATGTAAACAAAGGACTCAGTTTTAGAAACCAAATATGTATTTTATACTTTAAACCAATATGTGAAAGATCCTTAAGTGCATAGTCTATATATCAAATCACTCTGGCAGCATCATTTCCTGCCATCAGAGATTCTGCTCTGAAGAATGGAAGACAGCACATCTCTAGCAAAGCAGAAAAGCAATGGAAAACATAGGCAGCACTTTTGCCTCTATTATCTAGTCTCCATTTTAGTTGGTACAGATACCTAAATTTTGGTTCTTAGGTTATTTGCTCCTGACCAGTGCCTAGCACAGAGCCTGCCACAGAGGAGGGTTTCCTGGTATTGGAAGGCATGTAATGCTCCATGAAAGACAGTAAGTCTCTCTGCTTTCCTAATTTAACTACATGGCTATCTTCACCTGCTGAAACCTGAAAGTATAACCCTGGAAGGGAAATGAAGAGGAAGGTACCATTCCCTTTAGGCCCTGTTATTAAATAGTGCTGTTATAAGTAGATTAAAAAGTGGCCCATTCCAAGGGACTGGTTCTCCAGACCACAAAATAGATCTTGAACTGAGAAAATATGAGGGAATGAGAGGGTTTTATTCCCAGTTTCTGGAAAGAAAGACTATGTAATGGAATTACATACTATTAGGTATCAGACGGACCTCAATGATAGGCTAACCCAAACCTGTCCTTTCAAGAGAGAATACAAGTGAGAGAACTGGTCAGGGTCACACAGCTAATTGGAGACAAAGTTGAGGTTATTGCCCCATAAGTCTTTTTTGGGTCCCCTTACCCAGATGACCCAGGCGGATCACAAGTAGGACTTACTCCTGCCCCAACCGCCCATCTATTTTAAATGCCAGTATTTCTTGTCACTGGTAGGTGTTTCTTTCTTTTCCAATATGTCAGAACCAAAAATTTCCCCTTCCATGAATAGCTAATAAGCACTTGACTATCATGTTCAATATGTAAGTTTTCAGCCTCATTCTTTTCATATGGAAATGTTTTCCTCTTTTGTGTTCAGATCAATTCAGTGGCTTGGAGCTTGTTTCTCCCCAGCCCCCAGAACCTTGTGCATCCTGTTGCCCCACCACATGGGTCTCCTCAACCTGTCCTTCATAGCTTTCTCTGGATCCAAGAAGCCCTATGATCCAATTTGGTGTAGCTTAGAGGAACCAGACCTCTGGTGCTACCCAGATTCTCCTGACTGTGACTGGGGCCTTTATGCGCCTTCTTCTAGCTGTCATTATTGATTCTTCCTAATGCTATTGCTAGTTCCAATCTCTGTGTCTCTTAAGTGTGTATCAAAATGCTTTATTCATTTTCCTTATAAAATGCATGTTCATATTGCTTTATAATTAAACTGCCATTTTTTTTCTCCTTTTGAATCTTGCCCCCAATATTAACATGATATCTTGAACCTAATGAAGCAAGTATTGAGTAAAGTAATATATGAAGATACAAATAATAATAATCTTGAACACGAAGTAAGATATTCACTTGATGTTTATGAAATTGAATCAAAAGGACTATGACTTTGAGTTCTTTAAAATTTTAGAATAGCTTTAAAACATTAATATATAAAGCACTATTCGTATTTGTTGATGAGGTACAGCCCATGTACAGATGAGTTTTGTTTGTCCAGGAGAGAGTTTTTTAAAAGACCCTTTTAGACTTGGTCAATAGTGTCTAAATTTCTTATACTTATTTGGTTCATCTGTTTTTACTGGGTTTTCTGTAGACATTTGACTTTGTGACCCCTGTTCTCAATTAATAGTATTTTCCCAATGGTGTCACACTTAAAAAATAATAAATTTTAAAAATTATATAGCCTTTTCTTTTTTGAGGACTTTTAACTAATTGCTAATTATTTGTCTATGAATTTCTGGTTATAGAAGCAAGGTCTAATTTTGAAGTTTTTTGATACCAAATGTCTATCTACTCACTTTAACAATTACAATTTTTCTCCTCTAGGTCTTGGTGTTAATATCAGAATGTTTCTATATGCCATTTCCAAGGCATTTATCTGAAAGTTCTGGTAAGTATGATAAACTCATGTATAGAGTATTTTTGGAATTGTGTGGTGTGGCCTTTTGTTCTCATAGAGGCAGTGGATTTTCCCCCTCATTTGCTAGGTTAGCAAACCATCATGACTACCAGATTCCTTACAATATGTTCTCCAAGGTAGACTTGAACAAATGTTTTCTTCTCTTAAATTAGGGAATATTTTATTTTGCAATTTGTTTTTACTTTTAAGTGTATGCCTTTCATTAACCAATTGACACCTTTTTCTTCATTCAAACTAGAATGAGAAGGGAGGGGGCAGGGGAACTCACATTTATTAAGTCTTTACTGTGTACCAGTAACTATTTTAAGTCTTTTAAAATAAATCTGCCCCAATTTTCACTATTCCACATTGTTTCTGAGACCAAATAGCCCTAGGTTTGCATGTTTTATTCCTATTTTTGAGACTTTGCATAAAACCTTTTATGAGACTTTCTAATTGTTGAATTTTATGTAGGAGTTTTAAGTAATCTTTTATTTCTTTTTAGTTTTTGAAGTTTTCAAGGCTTCGAGACTTCCATAGATACAGTTGTGCATTCTGAGAAATGCATCCTTAGGCAATTTTGTGGTTAGGCGTGATTTGGTCTTTGTGCAAACATCATAATGTGAGTGCAGTTATACAAACATAGATGGTATGGTCTACCACTGTAATTGTATATGTTATACTTTCATACAACTGGCAGCACAATAAGTTTTTTGACACCTGCATCACCACAAACATGTGAGTAGTACATTGCATTGCTATGTTATAATAACTAGAATAGGAATTTCTCAACTCTGTTATAATCTTATGAGACCACTGTGGTATATGTGGTACATTGTTGATTAGAACATTGTTATGTGGCATATGACTGTAGTTAGAAGGCATATTATGTTCCTTAAAATTTTTTTAAATAGCAGAAACCCAATTTAAAGCAAATTAGGCTGTGGAAGGGGGACGGAGAATTTATTAGCTCACTAAACTGAAAAGTCCAGGAATGTTCTAGCTTAAAGCACAACCAAAGGGATGTTAGATTTCTTTTTCTATGTGATTGGTTCAGTGGCTGTCAACAGCAGTAGCAATCTCTATAGAAAGACAGAAAGCTTTTCCTCCCAGCTTTGTCCCAAAACTGCTGGGGAATACTCTGACTGGCTCAGCTTAAGTCACATGGTGAATAAATTATCATCACTGGTGATTGGGTCACTGAGCCTTCTACAAGGTACAAAATACAAAGCACAAAGGAACCTTTGCTCTCCCTGTCCATATGCTCTGCCAAAGTCAACATGGTCAGTGAAATCTCCAGAGAGGGATGAGGAAGCCCAGGATGGGGCTAGGACACCAACCAGACATCTGTCCTGTGTAATAATATAGGTTCAAGATGGAGAAAACTGTCATATGCCCCCTTTTCTCATTTACTTAAACACAAGCACTTGATTGCTGAATGGGCATTATTTACTTAGAGGATATTCCCTTCTCTTCTCTCCACAGAGCAGAGTCGAAAGTCAGAGGAGGCTCATAGGACTCAACTGTTAGAGGATGCAGAGGAGGAAAAAGATGATTCAAATGAAGAAGAAAACAAGGACAGCCTTGGAGATGATGAGGAAGAAAAAGAAGATCTTGGTGATGAAGATGAAGCAGAGGAAGAAGAAGAAGAAGAAGAAGACAGCCCAACCACAGGTGTGGATGAGGACCAGAGTGACACCCAGGACCAGGGGTCCCCAAGGGAGGCCCAGGAGGAAGTAGAACCTGATGAGACTAAAGAAGATGTCCCTCAGCAGCCCCATTCAACTGACGCAGAGCTGGCAGAAGACACATTGAGACAGCGCAAAAGTCAGCATGCCAGTTCAGGACTGTAGGTTCAGTGACAGTGTTTCCAAGAATATAGACCAGAAGAATAAGTCAGTTTCCCTCTGGTCTGCAATTTAAACCAAATCATTATTTTTTTTCCTGAGTGAGCAAGCTTCTAAAAAATTATCTCTAGTCCTGTAGTCTTATGGCTTTAAGCCTCATGTATATTGATGAAAATCTTTCAGGCGTGACAATCAGAATACAGAAAAACAAATATAGTATTAGGATTTATTTGGGGACTTGGGATAGGCACAAGTTCATCTACTTGGTGCTAGAGAGTTTTGATCAGAGGAAGCAACCCTCAGCTCTCATGAGCACTATTCATTGACAGGACCATAAGCCCCATAAAATGAAAGCAAAACAGCTTGAGCATCCTCAAGTATAGAAGAAGTCTTGCTTCTTGTGTTAAATATTTATTTTTGCCAAACTGTAAGAAACATTAGTCACTATAGTACAGGGACATATTTTTAGAGGTAGAAATTGAGAGGGCCTGGATATTATTGAAGAAAAGAGCTTAGAAGTCATCCTGACTCTAAATCTTCTTTGTTATGTTTCATTTCTTACGTTTTCCAATTTTTCCCACCATAGGCCTGCAGGCTCCCCACAGTCTTCACAGTACTTCCTTAGGAGCAGACAGCAGCCAGGTTGACATTAGCTATGTTTATTTGACTTAAGGGTTTAGATAATCAACAACCACAGTCCTTGAAGCTGTGACAGCCAAGCATCTCTAATGCAGTGTTATAACCATTGGAGATTCCAAAGAAAGAAGGGATTTTACAGGAAAGAGTTTTGTTGTTTTTTTGCCAAAATGTATTTTTTTTCAAAAAGTTCTTTTAGCAATATTCTTTTTAAACCCCAGAAGTCCCCTAAGTCTTGCCCAGTACAAGGTAGTCTTGTGAAGAGAACTTCAACACTGTGTTGTTTTGTTCCCTGATCTTAACCACTTTAATAATAACTGAAAAACCATTTCTGGTTTTTCTACAGTGATGTGCTTTCGGTGAAAGAATTAATGAAAGTGAATATCTGGAAATGAAAGATTTGGTTTCATTTCCTTCTTCCTTAATCTTGCAAAGACTTTTATCCCTGTAAATCTCTGAATACTAAATCTACTAAAAGTACCCAGAGGGCCCAATTTAAAAAAAAAAAAAAAATCCATCCATCCACTTCTGTCTTACCTGATTTATGTTTTAGAATAAATTCATAAAATTAGATTCCAGGCTTATGAAAGATGAGTAAAGTTGATTCTACACCCCTCGGGTCTGGACAGAATAATAAGTAGTACAGGTTTATGAAATTCAAAAAGTTTCTGTCATTTTAAAAAAGAAATATGCGGTATACTATCTGACTGTTTAGATAACCCCTTCCTTGTATTAACTTTGAACACTAGATCACTGGAAGAAGGGGAAGGTTCTCAAACTTGCTTTCCTCCTGTGCTTGAATGAGCCTGTTGCAAGCCTCATACAAAGGGAGTTTTTATTCTGCCAGAATCCAATTTTTAGAGATGGTTATTTTTCATCTTTCCAACTCAGTTACTTGACAGTCACATCCACCAGTGTGGTTAGGTTCATTAAAACAAAATAGTTTTTCTCTAGTTTGAAAATTGTTGTTTTCAATAGTTTGAGGCCATCACAGAACTAAGAGACTAGGAAAACCTTGATATTTGCTCATTTCCTTTCCCTCCCACCTTGTAGATCTCTGAGACACCCTTACCTAAAGCACCATCGTTCTGATGGTGGCAGCTCTGCCTCCCTGACACTAGGAAGTCTTCTGGCTCGTTGTTGATCTGGGCCTGTCATCCTGTCACTGAATTTCTTAATCAGCCAAAGCAAGTTTTCAAAGATTATTATGTTCAAGTTCAGATGTATGGAATAAGAAAGGTTTCGTAGTTTCGCTTTTCTGTATAACCCCCATATTATAGTATTTAAAAAAAATTTTTTTTTAAAGTAAAGTATTTCACTAGAGGGGAGGGAGTGAAGAAATAAAATCTCCTTTGGCTTTTTATAAATGTAAGGCCAATTTCTAGTTGGACCTACAAAAACTACTTAATTACATAATTTCTTAAAAATGTATTTTCTTTCTCAGCAATACTTTAGAAAAATGGAGTGAGGGGAGAAAAACATCTTGGAGAAGGGGATTAATTAAAAGTTTACGTATCTCACTATGAGAACCATTTTTCCTATTTTTCCTTTATTTTAACATCCTGCCCAAAAATGGGGTTTTACTAGATGGTCTGATGAATATACATCTAATTTCATTTCTTTTTACTTGATACCTTTAGGTTTGTTTTCAATACTGACTGAATATAAAACTAAAGGAAAATAGTCAACATAAATAATTTGAAATTAGATTAACATTTCAGTAGGATTCCAGAAGTCAAGTGCATGGAAACGTGATTAAAAAAAAAAAGAATCATGCTTCCCTGTATTGCAATATCAGTTATTTAATTATGCAGTAGTATTCTATATAATCAAAATTAGGTCAATTAAAGTAACGGGATTTTGGAATGGGGGTGTGTGAATAGTTGGAGCAGGTTATCTTTCCATCGATTAGAAGAAGGTTGAAACTTCTAGCTAGCTTTTTCTTAGTATCTTATATTATTCATCTCTTGCTAGATCTGCTACACCATCTCAATTGCTTAGAGATCCCATATTGAGGCAACAAACAGGCAATCCCACATCTTTCCTTCTTTTTGAAGTATACGTATTGAATGGGGTGAAGTCAGGAGTCATTAGTTCTCTACATGGGCGTGTACTTACAACCTGACCTCTTGTGTGTGATTCTGGTTAGCCACAGGCCTCTTTACATAAAGAAATTCAAAATAACTACTGTAGTAAAAAGTAAACAAGCTTTGGCTGGGTTGGCTTTTAACACTGGAGAAAGCCAAATTTTGACTTTTTTATGGCCCAAAATCTTGGTGATAGCTACAGCATTGCTACATGATTTTGGTATATGTAAGCCTGCAGAGCCTGCATCATGTAAAACCTTTGGGGGTAGATGATAAAAATGTCTTAAGGCAAGTACTTAGCATGTGACATTTTATTATCAAGTCCTTCAAGAATAAAGCCTGTGTATGCTTTACAGTACAGGTAATGTTAAAGAATCAAAAAAAAAAAAGGTAGAAAAGATAGAATACACCTGACTTTTTAGCATACAAACTTAAATTGGTATGAGTGAGAGGAGAGATTGGTGTTTTTGCTAATGAATATCAATATTTATCCTTTATCTCAGTATTAAAGTGTTATTTCTGCCAGTATTATAAATGCAGTTGACCCATCCTGTCAAATACAACACTTTGTATTCATGTAAGTCTTTTGTGCTAACAAAAAAATTTCTTTTTGTTCTCCCTTTATCTCAGTCCTACATTTTGATCCTCTTGAGGATTATAGCTTGTCCTGAAAAACCAAACGTAGAGTCATCAAGTCTGATGACTTTGAAAGCTTTGAAAGCTTTCTTGAACCTGGAGATTCAGTCGAAAGGCCTTTGATAGCTTCAGATCAGGACATGGCCTTCAGATGGCTTATTCTGAGTAAAATTTCATGTGACCTGTGTGTGATGCTGTATACATGTAACTCACAACTTTGATGTGTTTTCAATATAGTTTAATCATATTTGTTACTAAATAGTTTCTTCATGCAAGTGCAATTTTTATACTAAAAATAATGCTTATTTGTATTGCAATATATCATAAATTTATTATTTATATTTTTTGTAATAGTCTTTATTAATTAGCCCTATGATAATTATTTTTCTCTTCATCCATGTATTCTTTGCTTCCTCAAATAGCTTCTGCAGCAGTTGGAATGGAAAAGCAAGGTGTGAGTTTCTAGCAGTACATTGCCTGAATTACAAAGCACTTTAATCAGAAAATGATACATGATCCTTGATCTAGTACGTTTTCTTTTTATGGTAAATTTCCATTTACCTCAAAACTTAATGATAGTGAAAACTAAGTAAAAACAAAACAGCGTATTGCTTTTCATATAAGTATTTTCACAAAAGTCATTTGACTAGGCAGTTAAAAGTATTACTTTGTTAAAAAGATCATTTTCTTCTGTGTTCATCCTCCATCCAGTCTGTTCATTTTCACTTTCTTTCTCCTCTTCTTGACTTGGTGAAACCCAAACCATGTGCCTTATGTGCTCTGGAAAGTACACAAAACCAAGGAGGAACCAAAGATCAAAGGACCTCTTCTTGTCACTGCCCATTGTCTTATCTAGAAACTCGCACTCGTCTCTCAGGTCCCCCTCTATCCTGAGCTCTGGGGGTGGCGCAAGGCTACATGTAGCGTGTGGCAAGTTAGACTGCGAATCCTTCAAGACACTAGACTGACCTGGTCCCCTAAGGTATTCAGAAGACTAGTCTACACCTATATTGCAGTGGAAAAGCACAAGGGATGGTGGTGACTTTCTAACACCCTTGGGGACTGAATAATGGAGATTAGATTTTTTCACTTTTGAAAAACAATAAGGGGTTGTGTACTAAGAAAAAATTGACTAAACTTCCATACCACCAAATCCCTTCCTCAGAGAAACTGGCTCAGAATGCTTATTTGTCTGTATAGCAAAAAATATCCAGTATGCAGTGTCTCAGCCTCCATGAACTTGGTCACTCATCCATGATGGGAGCAAAACCTATAGCTTTTGAAGTCAATGACACTGAATTACAGAATGCAACCTCCTGCTTTGTCCCAGTCTTGAAGGCTCTTTGTAATATATTCCACAGTAACAGGAACTCTTTCTTAGAACATGTAAACTTCTTGAGATTGAAACTACAGTAGGTTAGACTATACCATGTTAACAGACTCCCAAATCTCAGGACCTTAAGAACAAAAATTTTGTTGTTTCACTTAGCTCACATCTGGCATCTCAGGCAGTAGTGGCTCTGCTTCATGCAGGTTTTCCTGGGACCCAGGTCAAGGAAGGCTTTGCTCGCTCATGCACAACTTCAAAGGTGGCTATAGTCATTTTCATCTCAACTAGTCAGAAGGGGAAAGTGAATGGAGGAGCATTCCTGGAAGATTGTACAGGTAGGCTGTCAAGGGCAACATGCATCACTTCTGTTCATATTTCCTGTTAGAGGACTTAGTCACAGGGTCATATCTAACAAAAAGGGAGGCGGGGATATGTTGTCTTGCTATATGCTTAAGAACAAAGGGGGATTTGAGAGCTAATTATCTAGAACATGACTTCATCTTCCCTACCTTTGTAACTCGAGTGCCTCACGGAGAGTAAGTTGCTGAGAAATGTTAGTACGAATGCACACGTGGCAGAAGAGGAAAGAACACATGGACCCAACACTGGTTGTCTTCTTACTGGACTTTACTGTAATTGGTCCTCAAGATTCCAAAATTTTCAAATTGTGAGTGGCATGTTCTTGGAAAGATGGACTTTAATTAGTAGAATAACAGTTACAAGTGGAAAATTTAAGAGATACTATGTGAATAAAAGGAACCTGAACTAGGCTGATGGTATAGATGGTATATGTAACCAGGAGGGCAAGGTTAGGACTTGCTGAGGCAGAGATGGACTTGGGATCCCCTCAGATGCACACAAGCAACCTTTAAACTACACATGAGGAAAAATAGGACTAGTATTTATTTCAATAGGAGGTTCTTTGTAGAACTACCAGTAGATTCTGGGCCTCACATTCCTTTTAATGAAGGCATTGTTTCTTGTTAATCTTTGCATGAGTTTTATCTCTCATTTTAATATCTTTAACATCAGTATAAATTGAAATCAGTAATTTTTCAACTCCATGAATCTTTCCAAGTGTGATTATAGTTAAGACATCGGATTAATCAAGTTAATCTAAAAGTTATCTTTTAGAAAGATAATTCTTTGTGTTTTGATGTCACTGGTGAGGTATATAATTCCTAAAATTATTTATTATTAGTTACTGGAGTAGAGACCATAGGATAAATCCAGAGCACATTTGTGCCCCAGGGACAAACTGCTAGGCTCACAGAATATAGATATGTCATTCTACAGAATTGTCCTTCAAACTCTAGCTCTCTGAAATTAATTCTAAGCATGAGTCTCAATCATTAGTAACCAACAGGTTTTGGGTTGACCATTGACTTTTAACTATTTGATAAATAACAATATTGTACAGAGTATTCCAATCCTTTTCATATCATTGATTTCTTCATAAATGGGAACCAGCTGTGGACAAAGCCATATGATCATACAATGGCATCAAGTCATTTGACCTTTCTTCAGAGCGTTTATTCTGTTGACTGGAAAAGTAAGAGCTCACTCCTAAAAGACCAAATTACTCTTTTAAATGGTACAAAGTTGCATGATTTTTCTTCTATACTTCTTAACGTAAATGACTAGTATTGGCATTTGTTTTAAAACTGCAGGTCTGGACTCATGCTGTAGTAGAAAGATAAGCCCCCAGTCCTATGAGTACAACACAATCCTAGTGACAGATTAAAATAGTGACCTCAAGTAACAGTTAAACTTATGACTATCCTTGAGCAAGGAGAACTGCCTAGTTTATAATTTGTATTTAACAACATACAAACAAAATGATGATTTAGGGTAAATCCAAGTCAGGAGACATCTTAGTGTGCATTGTTCCCAAAAGGGTTAAATTGTTGGCCTTTTAGCAGTCCAATGATATGAATCTACAAGGAGGACTTTAGAATTTCCAAAACTTAATTGACAACAAATATTGTGGATCAGAAAAATTGAATACCTATCCATTATAAAAACTAGAAATATTGGCTAAAATGTAACTGACATCTTTTTAAAGGCAGAGCTGGCCACAAAAGAAAGGAAAATTCACAAAGAGGCCCAAAACCATGAGCCAAATAACATGACCTAGATTTGTGACTGCCCCGGTGGTGGTGGTGGTGGTGGTGGTAAGGTAAAGAGCTGCAGCTCTAGGTAAGCAGAGAGCGTGCTTCATTGGCTTCATAGGTATAGGATAGAGAGTCTTACCTATAGCAAGGTGAGAAGTTGGAACTGAAACTGCAGAAAATTTCCAGCTCCATTCTCAGTTAAACCAAAAAAATCTCACTAGCAAATGGAAACTGTAAGAAAGCTCATCTGTCTTGGCCTTGTCTTTGTGTTGAAAAACAATAGACTTCCTTGAGAAAGCATATGGCCCTGACTTATACAAATTGAAATGTGAATTTACACTAGCTTTTTAATCTTCAATCCATGGAAATCTTATTTAAAAATGTTAATGGGAAGGTATACCTACAGAAGCAAACAGAACAAACTGCCATTGAAAACACTCAACTTGGCATAAATATTCCTATAGACAAAGCCCCACTTAAGATGAATTCACAACTCAGAATTACAAACTACATATGGAAACTATTCAGCAGGATTAAGACTTGCCCTAATCCTTGAAATAATATCGTTAGATGAAAATATAAAACTAAAATTTATTAAAACATGAAAAAAGGAACATAAAATACAATAGAATAAGGTACTATATTCCTCAGAAAAACATTTCAGGTTGAGCCGTGAGCATGCATCAGTAGTTCAATCCCTTCTATTAGTGTGTGGTGTTTCATTGCATGAATATGTATCGCATTGTTTACTCATTCTGCAAAACGAATTGACAGACATGTAGAGTGTTTCCACTTCTTGGCTGGCCTGTTGGCTCTTCTGATTATGAGACTTTTCAAGGAATACATTACTACTAATAACTTTTAGTAGAAATGCTAGGATGTTATAAATATATTCCTTAGGACTTTCCCAGATTTGTTCTTTCCAAGAACAACACATATCACCCTTACTGGGAGCAGATGCTTGAGAAAAGAGATATTGCAGCAGCACTTCCTGGGGTTGAATTCCAAGTTCACCACTTGCCAGTGCTGTTAACTTAATCAAGTTACTTAACTTCCCTGAGCCTCATCTTTACAGTAGGAATTAAAAGGGATTTCTACATCTATTAATAAAGTTCTTGAAGTCACCAGAGTTTAAAAGGTAACAAAGGATTACCAGGTTACCAGGATCTAGAGGAAATTGAAAGGTCAGGAATATGATCCTGGTGGCATTTGCTGTTTTTAGGAGCAGGTATGAGAATGTTAAGAGCCTGAGTGATGCTTTTGAGAGCTTTGGCTGAAGGGACAAGGATTAGCTGAGGATGGGAGGGCCTGTGACATGCCCATTTGGGGGGTTGGGTCTCTAAAAGGACTCACACTAGGAATAAGGATGAACCAGAAGTAAGCAGGCCCCCACAGCTCAGCCTTGATTTACTCATCTGAAAACAAGATGATGTAATTCTGGAAGCAAATGTAAAGGCTGCGAGGGAGTAAATTGGTAATGATTGAGTTCTTGAGTTGTGGGTTCTCTTGCTTTTTGTACTTTACTATGAGGTAGGATTCCTGGGGTTCCTATAGCCCTGTGGTTGTGGATTGTTGCATTCAAAGGAGCATAATCTAAGAATCAAAAGTAAACATTTCTTTCTTTTTTTGTTTGTTTTTTGTTTTTTAGTTCCCAAAGCAATTTCTTCTTCTTCAAGCCAGCATTTACCCTTACCCCCTCCTTATTCTTTAGTCTATCCCCGAAAAACTCTCTATGGTGTTCATAAAGTGTGAACATTAATTACTCTTTTCCCCCTTCATTTTTTCTTTTACCTCCCACCTCTCCATTTTTACTCTTTATGGAGAAAGGCCCTGATACAGATAACCCATCTCAGCTTATAAGATTTTTCTCACTGCACAGTTAAGCCACAGAGCTCCAGAAAAGTAGTAAATATCAAAATGACATTGGCAGAATTCTCTTTCATTGGGACGGGATGTGAGATGGAGGCCACAAATACCCATGTGTCAAAATAAGTTGTACCTTTGTGCCTATTACACTTTCCATCCACTGCCCCCAACTTCTCTAGGTTGTTTTGGGCAGATCAAAATCCCTGTCAGGTTCAGCTACTTCTGCCAAAATTCATCATTGTTCTTTCTACAAACATTGGAGGCAGAGAATGGAAAAATTCCCTAATGGCCAACATGTCAGATTTAGCATTTAATCTCCACTCCTGAGAATTTCCACTTCACTCCTCCAGTCCCCATTCCTCATATAATGAAAGGTCATTCATCTAATAGAGACCCTCAAGGTGGAGACTACCACTAGATGTTCCTCTTCTCCACAAGAGCCAACACTGGCCACGTTCAGTCTCCCAGATTTGACCAGGAGGATGAAGTGAATCTCTATATGTACTCACCCCATGCCTGGTTCTTTCAAATCTCTCACCACAGGAAACCTAATTGTACTGGAAGCATATTGGTGTCCGAATCTGCAAGAAAAGCTGTCTCTCAGAGTCCCTAATTGAGATTTGGATTCGATTTATGTTCACCTGAGAAGACTTCATTCAATAAGATATAGTAACCAGCTCCCTACATGAGCTCAAAGCCTCTGGTGTGAGTCCCGCTGGGTTGTCCAAAAGCCATTACAATCCATTCTTTATCGCCCTCAGCCTAGATCTGTTTCTCCAATAGTGATACTTTCTGAAGCTCTTTAAGGATTAAAACTCAGCATATCATGGCTCATTCACTGACTTGCTCCAACCAGTAGATTTATCAAATCTCACCATCCTAGCAGAGCTACCATTAGGAATTCATTCTCTCAGCCTCTACTACTTATGGTCATATCCTCTCAAAAGCATCAATAACATTAATGACAGCTTTTCTAGCTTTGAATTCATAAGTCATCTGGTACAGGGAGTTAGATGCTGGCATTTCTTATTTGTGTGTATGTGCATCTTTGTACCATTTTGTTGGAATCCTCAAATCAGAACTCAAAGTTTTTGTGATTTGACCTTTCCTTGGCATGGTATTTCACACAGATTTCTCAAGTTTCTGGGAGCTATTATCCTGTTCTAGTGGTTCCAAAGTCTACTTGAAGTTGACTTCTGCTGCAGCAGCCAGATCTCTGCAATGAAATCTGTTTACCATCACTGGAGCAGGGTAGCAGTTTTGACTGCTCCAAGCAGGATTGACTTAGGCCTTCTTTTTCTCTTGAGAATAAAATATAACTTCTTAAGAGGTTAGATGACCAATGAAACTGTCTTAAAATTATTGACCAGTTTGCAATTTCAAAGGAAATTTTTTTTAAAGACAATCTCAATTTAATACATTATATTTACTTCATAAGTCCAATTTCCAAATTGGAACTATTTTTCCTTTTCCTTTTCCCTCTCCCAACTACACTTCTCATTTTAGCAAAGCCTCAACCACATTTCTGACTTTCTGGAGTTAATTCAAAAACATACTCTTCAGTTCCCATTTTTTTTTATTTCATCATTCTGAAAGTCGGGCTTTAGTATCAAAATATACTATTGACTCAGGTGATAATTTAATTCAAGGTGCAGCTGGATATCACATCACAAATTCAAAGGCTTAGAGATTCATTTCCAAAATGTAACCTATCTAAATTCAGTGGCTCTCCCTGGTTCAGTCCAGCCAACACAACTTAGGAAACAGAAACATATAATTAATTCTCTCTCCAGAAAAATAATAAGGAATGTCCAGTTCATTCTCTAGATTAACATTTCTTAAAAGCCCCCACCTGTTTCTTTTATTCTATTCCTTACATGAGTGCATGGGGCTACCCTTCAATTTCCACTCCTTTCTCTCTATTCTCTATTCTCTTCCCCACAAATTTTCCCCTAGACTCTGCTTAAGCTCTTAGTTTCTTTTCTCCTCCTTCCCTTTCTCTCCCACCTCATTGTTTTTCTCCTTTCACAAATAAATTTAACTTTTTCTGCTACTTTTTTCTTTGACATTCTTCCTCCCCCCTCTCCACCTGACTGCTCTGAATTTGTTTAATAAGGTCCAGGGGTAAGGAGGAGAACAAAGGAAGAAATGGGATATAGAGATGCTATTCCTTACTGGGAGGGGCAGGGAGAATCATCAAGTACTCATAAATCAATACATTGTTCCTGTCACATTACAATTAAATAATACTAATTACAGTTGATATAATTGGTTGCCTCTATGGACCATATTTCAGCCTGCCACCTCTTTCCCCACTCCCCCCTTTCTTCTCTCTCTTTGAGTTTGACTCTTTAAGTCTTCAATCTAAAACTGGAACGAAAATGTTTTTTCTTCCTTTATTCCAGGAATTTTCCCATTTGAGTGAAAGATATTATAATGAGTTCCCAAGTTAGTGGTATTTATTTCATTCAGTTCTTTCTGTTTTCCCAGAAGTAAATTAGTTTTCAGGATGTAGAAAAAAAAAATCTCACATTTTCTGCTATAGCCCCTCTTCTTCCCTCCATGTCACCATCATAAGTTCCAACAAAGAGTATGCAATGGCTGATATATGTTTTCTGTATACAATTTAATTTTTATGTTAAAATTTCTCCAGAGGGCTGCATTCTTTTTAGCATTATACCACTGTCAACTCAAAGAAACAGCCTCTCTATTAAAGAAAAGATTATTAATTGGATTTTCTTTTAGAAAAGTTGCTAATGCCAATAGGAAATTAGACAGACTTTATTGTAAAAGTTTGTAAAACTATGGGCTGATTTTTCAAAACAACTTATCTAGGTAAAATTCAACAAAGACTCCTCTTCTTGATGTAACTCAGTAAACATAGAAAGATGAGAATTTCTTGTAAAAGTTTGTAAAACATATTGCCTCATCTGAAAAAAGGAAAACACTTACACTAGAAAATTGGGTTCAGTTTACAATAGCAATCATGAAATACTAATTTGTGAAACTTTCTCAAATTCATTCTGTTGCAGGAAAATTGCAAAACTCAGATCAGTGAGAAATCAAGCCACACTCAGAGGGTTGGTGAACTCGGGTTTATTACATTGGTGGTCCCAGAAGAGCTAATGCTCTGAAAATCTGGGCTCTGGGCAATTTCGCTTTTATAGCTGTGTTGTTACAGTTGGCATGGACTGACTTAACAGACCCCAGGAGTTGCTATGGGCTACAGGCAGTTACAGAGTGGAATATTTTTTTTTAACAGGCACTAAGTCAATACGTCTAAAGGGGAGGGTGAGTTCTCAGTTGACCCTGAGATCTATGACCTATGCAGCAAGCATGTTTATAGAAGCAGAACAAAAAACTGATTACAAAGTTAGCCATTTAAGTGAGAAATTCCTCTTAATTCCAGAATCAGTTCAGTATTTCCTGATACAAACTTAACTTTAAGGTTTACAGATATATTATATATGTGGCATAACAACTTAAAAATTCCCAAAATTGTTCTCATAATTTACCTACAAATTTGAAAATATATTTTATTGATAAAAAATTAATACTTTGAGCTTTTCTGTTATAAAACCCAACTGGAAGTTACTATTTTACAGTTTTCCTGAAAATTGAATTTAATTCACAATTATCCTATTGTGGATATTGTCTTTAAAATGTTTTCTGAAAATTCTGTGTAACTAGAGAGGTTTTAATTAGATGATTGCACATTGCTCGCATTCTGTAGAAGCAGCCTATGTGAGCATTGTTCAGAATTAGAACCTCTAGGTTCTAGCTTGACTCAACTGGCATAATACTGTGCAGATCATTTAACCCTTCTGGGTGAGAATCCAGGTTGTTAACGTAGCTTATAGCCTATATTAACATGACTTTATTATTCTACTGTCTTCGTCAGTTAATTTTAATATTCCCAAAAACACTTGCAAAGGAAGTTAAAAGTCACAAATAACTTTATGTTATTTCCAGAAAGCAGTTAAAAGTTCCATCAGACTCTCAATAGAAGGCATCAAATGATAATTTACAAGTCTTTTTTGGTTTACTGTGTTCAGCTCCTAATTATTGTATTCTGATTCTTACCCAGTTCCTATCCAAGCCTGCCCTCATTCATGAAAAAGAAATGCCTTAAAGGAGACTTCCAAATTTCAAACAATATCCCAATTTTGCCCTTTGCCCTCTGAGGTGTTAGTAAGATTCTGTAGAGGTTGTGCTCTTCATTACCACAGTGAGCAATAAACTCAACTTTGTCTTCATAGCAGATTGTTTTAGTGATATTCTGGGGAGCCAGCATTGGACATGGGGCTCAGTGTTTTTGCTTTATTAAATGATATTGTTGAGCTACGTCAGTAGTTCTTAACTGTGGCTTTATCCTAGAATTATTTGGATTTTAAATATTGCATATACCAGAATAGTATCCTAGAAAAATTATCTCAGAACATTTGTACAAGGTGGGTTCCATAGGAATGCCACTTGTGCAGTCATACAGTGCCCCTTGCTTAGAAGGGCTCACGACTTGGCCTAAATGCAGTGCTGTTGCTGTTTTGAAATTCTTAGTAATTTATAAATAAGGGGCCCTGCAAATTATGTTACTGGACCTGCCTTTAAAAGATAAATCATGAGCATTTTAAACTTCAAGTGACTATAATGTGAAGGCAACGGTTACAGAGCACAAGACTAGAAACTTTTTTGGACTAAAAACACAATAATAATAATAATAATAATAATAATAATAATAATAATAATTAACAACAACAACAACAACAACAACAACAACAACTAGCATTTATTGAGTGGTTGTATAAAGTGCTTTATGTGTATTACCTCATTAATCTAAGAGTTTATATTTGAACCCAAGAAGTCTTCGTTTAACAGCTTATGCTTTTGATAATGATTATAATGTAGGGAGGAGGCAAGAGAATTAAAATGTTAATCTAGCTACACTCAGAGCCTGCAATATGCAGCCAGGCCAGGAGGACACCTGAAGAATAAAGGAAGATTTCTGTTGGGATTGATAACAACCCATTCCCCACACCTATGGATTAAAGGCTGGGAACTGCCAACAGGCCTTTCAAACTACATATTCTTACCTTTTCACATGACATACTCTTATCCTTCCTCACTGTATGTCCTTATCAAAGAAATGGGTCAACAAAGTCTTTAAAACTATAACTCACAGGAACTACAGAATGGTATATATAAACTGAATTTCCCAAACACTCAGGGGCCCACTCACTGCCCCTCTCTCACTGTCCCTCTCACTCTCTGCCTCTGAAAGGAGACCACGCTCTCTCTCTGTGGAGTGTGACCCCTTTTCTAATAAACTTTCCTTTTGACTCTTCCTCTGGTGTGTGTGTTGAACTTCTACACTCTCTGCCAAAGAATGCTCTTCTCTCGTTGCTGGGCTTGGTCTCAACTCGGGGAAATTTGCCCTGTCCTGCATCTATTATATTGCCTCTGAGCAATTGATTCATTAAACAAATATCTATTAAGTACATCTCTATTACTTTCCTATTGCTGCTGTAACAAATAACCACAAATTTAATAGCTTAAATTCTCTTACAGCTCTAGAGGTCAGGAATTCAAATGGATCTCACGGGACTAAAATCAAAGTGTAAGCAGGGCTGTTTGCTTCAGGAGGCCTCAGGAGAGAATCTGTTTTCTTGCCTCTGCCAGCTTCTGGGGTCTGCCAGCATTTTTCAGCGCCTGGCCACATTATTCCAATCTCTGCTTTTGCCATCACATCACTACTTTCTCCCCTATTGGCCTTGTTACCTCTTTTTTTTTTAAAAAAAAAAAAAACTAATACGATTATATTTGGGGCCCATTCACACAATCCAGACTCAACTCCCCACTTTAAGATCCTTAATTTTACCACATCTACACAGTCTTTTTGCTATTCAAGATAACATCTTCAGAGGTTCCAAGGATTAGAATGTGGATATCTTGAAGGGTAATGATGGGGGAAGTTATCAGCATCCCATTGCATCTTATATGGGAAGCTCAGTTCCGGACACTGGAGATTTCACTGTAAAAAGGAGGAATGAACCTATGACATCAAGGAATTTGTATTCTAGTAGGGGGCACCAATAATAATAATAAATAAACATAAATGGTAAAAGATTTAATTTCAGATATTTATAAGTGCTCTGAAGACAATAAAGCAGAATATGGGGCAAAGTTGGGGAAGGAGGATGCAGTGTTAAATAGGGCTGCCAAGGAAGGCCTCTCTGAAAAGGTGTCATCTGAACAGTTTTTTGAATGAGGAGAAAGAGACAGCTATAGTAAAATATAGCAGATAGGTGTTTTTTGGAGATGAAGGAGCAATTATAAAGGCTCTGGAGCTAGGATAAGTTTGATATCTTCAAGCAAAAATAAAGGGAGAATAGTTGGTGATGGAGCATGCAGTGTGTCTGTGGTAGGACCTGCAGATTGTGCACCTTGAAGGCCACCTGGTAAGAAGCATGGAGTTTATTCCAAGTGTGATGAAGAGTGATTGAAGGATTGAAAGCAGAGGAGTAACATGATTTGACTTAAGTTTTTAAGTTCAACTTCTGGTCATCAGTTTAAGTGAGAGAGGATGGTGGTTTAGACCACGGTGGTTGAAATACAGGTGTTGATTAGTGATGGAAATTGGGGTATAATTAACTATTAGGCCAATAGAATTTGCTACTGGATAGGGTGTGGAAGGTGAAAGCAAGAGATAAATTAGTAATATTTCCTAGGTTTGGGGCCTGACCACTTGGGTTAATGATGCGTGAAGATGAAATTATTGGATTTAAGCTACTGTTTGGACTGAACATTTGAGTTCCTTCCAAAATGATAATGTTGAAGCCTTAACCCCAATGTGAATGTATTTAGAGATTAAACCTGTAAGGAGGTGAAAGGTTAGATGAAGTCATAAGGGTGGGGCCCGGATCCAATAGGGCTGGCACCCTTATAAAAAGAAGAAGAGAAGAGACACCAGAGTGCTAGCTCCTCCCTGCTACTCCCATCTCCCTGTCTCTCTGCCATTTGCAGACACAGTGAAGAGGTGGCCTTTCCCAGCCAGGAAGCGAGCTTCACCCAGAAACCAAAGCAGCTGACTCCTTAACCTGGGAACCACCCACCTCGAGAATTCTGACAAAATAAACTTCTGTTGTTTATGTGACTGACCTGTGATATTTGGTTACAGTGACATAAGCTGACTAAGACAGTCTCAAACATTGACAGTGATGATAATTCCATCTCTTGATTCCAGAGTACTTCCTACCGGCTTAAATGTCAGAGGCAAATACAAAGGTATGAAATAAATGCCTCTGTGTTCATGACCTTGCAGAGAAATTTAGAGATCCTATTTTAGTATTGCTTGTGTTTTTGAAGTATAGTCATTTTGAGACTTCTTGAAGTAGATCAATAGTGGAGTGGCTCATTTCCAGAAAGCTGATGCCTAACAATCTAGACATACAAACACATTGATGTGAGATGCTCATTTACAATTATTTACTGCTTGTTTAAGTAATAATTCACTGTGGTGCATTTGAACAAGAGTTTTATTTCTAAAATTTCAGACCAAGCTCAGTATCTCACAAGTGCAGCAAGATATCTCTGAAGATGCATCTTCAGACAGCATAACAGAGATGGGTAGAGTCTTAGATATTCTGCCTCCTTTAGTAAAGAAGTGTTGTTCAGAGCCAGAAAATGGTTTGTCAGAGAGTTGCAAATCGAATAACTGAATATTTAATGACCTAAAGGAATTTTAGATATTGTAATGGTATCATGGATATGTTATTTTTTTTAAAGCCTTTTTCTTTTACAGATACACAAAATGATACAATGTCTGGAATTTGCTTAAAAATAATCCCACAGGAAGCTGTGGGGGAGAGTGAAAGAAAGAAGCTTCCCATGAATTGGAAACTGTGAAAGCTAGATAGTGATTAACTGGAGGGAAGGTCATCATACTGTTCTCTCTACTCTTGATTCTGTTTAAAATTTTCCATAATAAAAAGTTAGAAGATAGCCATCTTATTGTTAATGGTAGTCTGGAAAAGAACTCAGGACTCAGAAGCTCAGCTCAATGCCCTGTTCTCTTTACTGGCCTTTTCCAAATTTGTATCACCTTTAAAAATACATACACACATGTTAGAAGATAACTTTCATAAAGAGGTAGAACTGACTCACACATAGATAAAAAAAAAAGTGAATATAATTAAAGACTTTATTTACCTCATAAACAATGAGAGAACCAGATAGGAAAAGTTAAAAAAACAGTTACCTTTCCGGATCAGGAGCATTAGATAAATGTTTAAATGGAAGTAATACTAGTGTTTCTACAAAAGGGGAAGAGAAGTCTATTGATCTTGTAAGGGAGAGGACGGATTTGGCTTATCTACAGACAAGAATTATTCTGTATTTCCATTAGATGTCCACAACTGATAGAGCTGTAAAAAGGATCAAAGAAGATGAGAGACTAGAATCAGATAACCTGGAAAGTTACCACCTAAACAATCATAGGTTTTTATTGAAGTACACATTTTTTCCTACATATATTTCTGTCAAGGAATATCTATGAGTAATCCATGGAACACACTTTGGGAAGTGTTTACAAGCTGCTGCCTTTCTGCATGTGTGCCAATTATAGGAAAGGAAAAGAAGGCAGATGCTGAACTTGAATTCCAAGTAAGCTTATTTTATATGTATCTAAACATTTTGAAAACTTATATATCCTCTATGGGCAGAAATTATTTAATATTATCAAATGCTGATTTTTGGAGCAGTAGGTAATAACCCCAGACTAGAAGCATAATAAACACTTTTTTTTCTGTTGAGAAATAGTGGCCTAAAACAAATGCCCACATGACCATAATTTTAAGTCAATAATTGTATATTTCCTGTACTTTTTAAACTTGGTTACCCTTTGAGAAATTATTTCCTGTACCTTGAAAATGATGCAATCTCCTTTCTGGAAAATGTTGGTGTCTATCAAAACTAAAATCTCATTAGCAGACATTTTTCTGCTACTGAGAGCTGATGGGCAGCATAATTTGTATGATCCACATCCACATGATTTCTGGAAAATCCTATTAAGATAAAAGGGCTGAGAATTATGGAGTTGGCCTGGTTCCCAGTGTGGCCTAACTGAACCGAAGAGATGAATGTGGATACTAAAAGGAGAAAACAGTAGACCCAGGTATGCTAAGGATTTGTGAGAAAACATCAGAGATGGATTTGTCACCGTTTTCAAAGGTGACATAAGAGCTCAGAGGGGACCAGTTTTGAAAGCCACAGGATGTAGAGAATGTTAAGATAGATTCTTCTAGCTTGTCATTCTGCTGCAAATTCACCATATTCTTTTAAAATATTCCAATCTTTTTTTTTTTGTGTGTGTGTGTGTGTGTGTGTGTGTGATTTTTCACTCTCAGGCAAGGAATACAAAGATTCTTAAACACACATGTATTTAACTTTCAGGAGTTATTCCATAGTGAGTAAAGCATGTCTTAGAAACAAAAGGACTACAATGTTCCATTATAACATTATCTCACATTCTAACTTAGAAAAAAAGCCCCATGAAAAAACTGTGATTTGTCTTCCTACTCAAGGAGCTGCCCATCACCTGGACTTTACAGAGATGTGAAGGTCTGAACACCTGAAAATTTGTCTGCCTTTATTTTCTATAATGAGCTGACCGGTGAACTTCACTCAGGTGCTACATGGAAGGTGAAAAGCAACCTTTATTTTCCTGGCTGTAATGAGGCTATGGCCAAGAGATAAATTTATAAGAACCTACAGAACCTTGGAACATTCTGTTGTATTTATTACTGAGGACAGAACTGAGATAGTAAAGGTCTCATTCAACAGACCAAGAGTCTTTCTTTGAGCTTGACAGCTGCTGGATGGGTTCATTAAGAAAGAAGAGTAAGTATCCAGGACAAGATGATATTAGCTACCCTGCTTCAGCTGCGAAGGGTTAATGTCCACCTGTGGGGCTAAGGTGCAAGGTCATGGTAAATGTCTTGTGTCTACTCATATAGGATAGAACGTTTCTTTAGCTGGGATTTTAAAAAAGCCAAGTGACCTGGTTTAGTGGTCAATCATATATTTTATGTGTTTCCAATCTAAGAAATAATGAGGTCCTTCAGTTTTGGGGCATGTGGCTTTAAAATAGTAGTTTGTAAAGAAATTAAGAGGAATCGACCATTCTATTGTCATGACATCAGAAGTGACAGCCGAGTGCTATGAGTATTCTCGTAGTTTCTGTCCTGCCCTTGTCAATAGTGTTTGATCACATGGGAAAGTTTCAGTTGCTAAGAATTAAAACAGACTCTTCAAATCGATAATTTTCTTTTAATGTTGAGTGTCAAAATCACAGAACATAAATATACATACACGCACCCATGCTCATCTCAATAAATTTGTAGAAAAGAAAACAAAGCAACAAGAACCAACATTTTAATGAGTATTCCTGGGACTGTGCTCAATGAGACTCATGTCAATAACTTCTAATGTCTCTAGTTCTGTAGATTCTATATTAAATTACATTTATTTTTCAGTTAACTATAAACCACAGTTAATCTTACATAAACTTCAATTTCATATATTTGCATATATACAAAATATTGTGTCTATATAGCATAATGTGTGTGTGTATATATATACGTGTGTGTATATATATGTGTATATATATAGTATGTTATATATCTTATTATCTTATTACCATTTTTTCCTGGACATTCCAATAAACTGAGGTCTGGATGATTGAGGAGCTGTGTTCAGAAGCTAGGAAAGGATATCCCAAATGTGAAGACCTGAAATAAGACAAAGGATTATGTTATATTAGATAAAGGAAGGCAGGGGAAACAGGTAATTTGGAGTTGGATGATGGCTTTATGGGCCTGGGGACCCAGGCTTCTTGTTTCTTTCTGCCCTCCTACCTTTATCTCTAGTCTCCATCCTCGTGTCACCTCATTGTCCCAAGATCACTGTTGGAGCTTTCTGCATCTCATGCATGGGAAGGACAAAGAGTGGGCCTGCCAGCTTAGTCAGGCTCCATGCTGGGGAGGGCCATGCGGAAGATGAGAGGTGAAAGGTAGGGTTTTCTAAGTATATAAAACACATACCAGTTGAGCAGCATAACGTACTACATGAAATTAAACCATTGTTTCTGTTTTTTTATGACATGACAAGGTACATTTAATCAGAAAGGAACAAATACTCAAAAGATCTCTGTGATACCTATATTGAATATTATCTTTTAAAAATAATACTCACTAATGTATTAATATTGGAATTACCAGTGGAGGACATTGCCAAAGCACTCTCTATGCAGACTAGGGTAGTGGTTCTAGTTTTGCACTACAAAAAAAAGGGGATGCATTATTATTGTTTCTATCCCCTCTTATCCTTCTTGGACCTGATGTTTCTAAAGAAGTGACCATCATGAAGAAATTACTGTTTTCTAGTTTTGCCTTAGCCTAAGAACTACATAAATTTTGATAAGTGAACTATCATAATATTTAATATTAAAATATCATATATATTTTATTGTATATGGCTTATAATACATATTAATATAATATTGTTGAGCAAATATATTTACAGTGAAAAGAAGAGTATATTATTATAGCTTATAAGCCTATAACATATTAAATTGAAGTATCGATATCAAAAAGCACTTTATTATAATCTTTTTAAAAAACTTAAAAAAAAATTCTATTACCTTATCACTATCAACAAAATGAGAGAAGAGGGATGAAAGTTCACTCAACTGTTACTTTTTCCAAGTTCATTTGCTTTTAATAAATTTGTGTGATCCACACACATTACTCACAGCTCCCAAGTTCTTTGGAAATTCCTGGGCAATAACAGCAATGTGAGCATCTTTTGTTATATTTGGTCTTTTGTCCCCAGTTCCTGAACATGCCTTGAAGCTATAAAAGTAAAATAGGTATCTTCTTATTTATAACAGACTCCTTTCCACCACAACTGGGTTTATGTTAATGAGGTGACTTATGGAAATCACATAAGGATGGGAGCTGGTTTCCAGGGGTGCCAACCATGAATGGGGGACGGGGTGGAATATTCAGTCCTGCCTGATTTCCAGAAAGAGAAGAAGAGCTGGAAGTTGAAACAGTCACCAATGTTTAATGATTTAATCAACCATGTTTATTCAATGAAATCTCTATAAAAAATCCAAAAAAGGAGGGAGTTTGGAGAGCTTTCAGACTGAGGAACCAAAATGTTTCCATGTGCCACCAGGCCAGGCTCCACACTCCGCTAGAACAGAAGCTCCTTTGTTTGGCAAGCCCTGTGGATCTCTTCATTTGTCTGCTTATTTGAATCCTTTAATATCCTTTTTAATAAACCAATAATCTAGTGAGTAAATGAGTTTCCTGAGTTCCGCGAGCACTCTAGCAAATCAATCAAATCTGATTTGCAGGACAGGGCAAATTTCCATGACTGGGGGCAGACCAAACCTTGCACTGAGAGAAGCAGGTCCTTTCGGTGGAGAGTTTAGAGAGAATTCAACACACATGCCAAAGTAGGAGTCAAAAGGAAAGTTTATTAGAAAAGGGGTAGCACTCCATAGACAGAGTGTGGTCTCCCTCTGAGGCAGAGAGTGAGAGGGACCCTGAGTGTTCAGGGAACTCAGTTCATATATCATTCTTTAGTTCTCAGTTTCTTTAATATGGACATACAGTGAGGAAGGGGAAGAGTATGTAGCAAGAAGAAGTAAGAATATATAGAGTGAAAGGCCTGCTGGCAGTTGCTTGCCTTTAATCTATAGGTTCCCAACGGTTTTAATCATAGGAAATGAACAATTTTATTTGTGTAGGGAGCCACTTAAAGACTCTCTTGTTCCTGTTTCCCCTTCCACAGATGTAGGGAAATGGGTTGTTGGCAATCCCAGCAGAAATCTTTCTTTGTTTTGCAGGTGTCCTCCTGGCCTGGCTGCAGGGCTGGTCAGCATACTGCAGTCTGAATGTAGCTTAACATTTTAATTCACTTGCTTTCTCCCTCCATTACAAGGAAGGGCTTGTGGGAACCTCTGATAGCCAGATGGTCACAGCACAGATAACAAACTGGGTTTGTGATTGGCTTCTGAACTGGAAGGAAGTCTTGTGGGACTGGGTCATGTATTTGTGGAATCTGATTCTATCTCTGAATAAGTGTTGCCAGAATTGCATTGAGTTGAATTGTAGGACACCCAGCTCGTGTCCTGAGCATTGCTTGGTGGTGTGGGAGCAATGCCTCCCACCCCCCAACGCCGCCCCCATGCAGACATTGGAATTGGGCATCAGAACCTAGCAGCCCAGAACTAGCAGGGCCCATCCACAGAGGATCAGAGCATGTAATATTTCTATGTGCCTTGGAGGGATGAGCTGAATATGTTTGTTGAACCACGTATTTGTCCCATTTTGCCTCCTGTTGTGAAATAACATCATTCCCTTCCCAAGACAGAAAAACAGAAAGTCCCATTAAATAATGGCATTTGGCTCAGCGTCCAGGGTCTCCACCCTGTGATGTATGGGAGTTCTGACATCAGAGGTCATGCATGGAAATTTCTATATTGGTCTGATATACAGCTTCTCTTTTTCTGGAAACCACTGAACTAAAAAAAGCAAATTTCCTATTCTCTATAGTGGAATTACTTAAATTATGGAACAGCAACATCAAATATTTAAAATGAAAATTCTCAGACCCCATGTTAGGTCTAGTAAATCAGAAATGCTGCGGGTAGGCCTGAAAAACTATGCTTAAATCTCAGGTGATTCTGATAAAAGTTTGCTAGGAACCATCCTACATAGACAATACACAGTGACAGGACAGGAACAGAATAATCACTACAAAGAGGAAGAATGGAGACCTTCAGCAGGCACTTGTTTGTAGTAATTTTGAAGTCTTCTCTTGTTTTTTAATAAAACAAATCTCAGTTATTAATATTCACACTTAAAATATACATGTAATTTTAATTTTTGGACACTGTTTATAAGCAAAATTTATATTTATATTCCCCTAATACAATTGAACTTCTTTTAAAAAAATGATGCAGGTGAAGTCTTGCATAATGCTCTGATCACAATTTATGAAATGGCAGAAGCACATGCAAATGTTTAAAAAATGTGCTGAGGGTCTCCAGGATATGGGGCTACAAAATAAAAAGTGCATACAAAATAACTGTTTGTTAACATCCTTTTAAATTGATCATTGGGAAGTGATGTTTTAAGCATTTTACAACCTGACAATAGTTTAAAACTTACATGTAGGTGTTTTACTTTATTTTAGTTCTATTTTTAGGAAATGGGTTGAGGATTGAGTGTTTCCTCATTTACATAATGTAAAGTAGGTTCTCACTTTGTACAATTTCTGATTTTCAAGAATGGTTTACTGATATTTAAGGGGAAGATGCTTGCATTTCTTTACCATTTTACTTTTATGCTGCTCTTTATCTTTCTTTTGACTTCAGTGGACATATATGTTGGTCTTAAAATGTGGCCCTAAGTTCTCAGATACTAATTTCATTGAGATTTGAAGCTTCTTTTCCCTTTGAATCCAGGTGGACTTGAGACCGCTTTGACAAAAACTAGAGACTTCTGAGTCTGGGTTGTAAAAAGCAATGAAGCTTCTGCATTGTTTTCTAGAACATTCGCTCTTGGAGTGCTAAGCCATCACGTAAGAAGTGCAATCACCAGAGGCTGCCACACTGTTAGGAAGTCCTGGTGACATGAGGAAGCTTCATGTAGTAGGTGCTCTGGAGAGTAATTCCAACATCCCAGCCAAGGTGCCAGACATGTGAGTGATTAGTCCCTACATGATTCTATCCCCAATCCATTCATGTCATATCATCTGAGGCCCCACATCACAGAATAGAGTCGAGTCATCCTTGCACATCTTGTCCAAATTCCTTACCTACAAAATCCACGAATCTAATGAAATAGATGTTACTTTATGTCACTAAATTTGGGATGGTTTGCTATGTAACATCAGATAACTGGGACAGCATATCTTGTGTACAACAGCCACGTGTTTTTACTCCCTTCCCCAAGTCATCTTGTCCAGTTGAAAAAGTGCATTTAGCATCATATTCTTATTTTGGTCTTGCTCTGAGATGGCTTACTTCATTCAGCTGTGTTAGTGTGAGGGTTGTGCCCTAGATTTGATCCTTACAAGGAACTGAGTTTGAAATAGCCTTTATCATTCAACCATCTTTTAAAATTTATATTTTATCAACTGGTTTGGGAACCAGCAGCCCCTGCAAGCATTTAAAATCCTCAAATTTCTGGATTCTTTCTTTGGAAAAGCTTTTTTTTTTTCCTGTCTATAAACCAGTCAGGTCTTTATGAGTTTATTTATTTTTCTTGTAATAATTCACCCAGATGTAACTAATAGTAGCCAAGTTGTGCTACATATTTTGCTTTCCATCTCCTTTTCTTAGGGGTATAGATTCATTAAGTACATGATCTGTCTTCCAAGTTTTTGCAAGTGACATGAATAATAATGGTTTTATCACTGCACAGCATGAATTTTCATCCTTCTTGCCTTTGACAAAAGTTTTTCTACCACTCAAAACCCAACCAAATACCCCAAATCTTTTTCCTTCCCAAATACTATTTTATGAGTTAGTCAGGGTGGGTTGGATTATTCTTCAATAATAAAAACTTCAAAATTTCAATGTCTTGAAACAATGAAAGTTTATACTTGCTCATAGTACATAGTCACTTTGGGCTGGCTAGAGGCTAATGTTCCATGATGGTCGCATTTGGGAACTCAGGGTGATGGAGCAGCCACTATTTGGAATATTGCCGGTTATTATGACAGATGAAAAGAGAGTCCCAAAGGCTCTCAGTCCACATTAAATTCTCTGTCCCAGAAGTGATACTTTACACTTCCTCCAATGACTCTTTGGCTAGACCAGATATCATACCCCAATCTTACCACAAGCAAATCAGGACATACAATCCTAAGACAGGTCTGGAAGACAGAGACCTATTTGTTCCAGAGCAATTATGAGTACCATGAAGATCAGTCCCAGATGAAGAACGACTTTATGACCTCAGGAGGGTTTTTCTAAATAAGACTGAAGAGCCCGGACCATCAGTAAAACTGTCAAGATAACTACAGTGTAAAATTTAAATTTCCATATGATAAAAGGCCCATAATTTAACAAAAAGCATAGACTTATTTTTTGAAAATACTATGCATTAAGTTTACTAAAAATGTCACAAACACCTACACACATGTTGCTGAAATGGCAAGAAAGCAATAGACATTCTCAAGAAGCCAAGAAAGTAAACAACCCCCCCCAAAAAAATACACACAAAAAAACCTCAAAACCAAATAAAAGCTCAACAGGCTGGTAAATAATACTAAAACTGAAGACTGCCCCCTTGACATCTACTAAGCCTCGTCCATGGAGAGTTTCAATACTTGTGGAGGCACGGGGTGACAAGACAAAGCCATGGAGACTCCTGCATAAAGGTAGGATCATGAAGGACCACACTCTCAGTGAAAGGATAGTGGGGGAAAATATCCCCTCCTGCCAGGAAAATGGCCTGTTTCCACATACTGGATCTGGATGGGATAATAGGAAAAAACAAAACTGAACCAATAATTCATGGCCAGTAGTTAGTGGTCAAATAATTTGCTGCTCATATTTATACTGAGTGATCTAAAGTGTGTCAATTCGAGTCATCCTGCTGAAATAAATTATAATTATTTGAAATATAACACAAATATTTCTCAAGGCATCAAAGTGTTTATAAAACAATAAGAAAGAAACAGACCAAATATCGGGTGAGAGCCAAAGAGCAGAGGAGTAAGGAGAACCCCAAAGCTACCACCCTTTCCCCGGGGGCTTGTGCCAAATCCTGTATTCAAGCCCTATTTTTAAAAGCCTCCTGGATCTCAGGGAAACAGTAGACAAATCATATCACTTTCAAAGTGAATACTCAAAAGGATGGTAATTCAGGGTAGTGGAGAAGCTCAAGTAAACTCCTTGCTCATTCATTCATCTCCATCTTCAGAACACCCCCAGGACGCTGTTTGTAAAGTCCTGCCTTGTTGCGCAACACGAAAGAGAGGATCTTTCCAGAACTTTGTGACGATTGCTCATCTTTTCATCCCAGCATAAAGCTATGGCTTCAAAGGACCAGACATTTAGCAGGGGAACCAAAAAGCAAAAATCCATCTAGCTAGAGGCAACTTGCCTGTCTAGGACTTGGCTTTAATCAAAACAAAGAATGGGGTGGTGGGGGGGAGAAAGTGAAATAATAAGAAAATGAAGAGGAGGAGGAGGAGGAGGAGCAGGAGGAGGAGGAGGAGGAGGAGGAGGAGGAGGAGGAGGAGGAGGAGGAGGAGGAGGAGAAGGAGGAGGAGGAGGAGGAGGAGGAGGAGGAGGAGGAGGAAAGAGAAGAAGACAAAGAAAACTAAGTTAAAAAATGAAAACAAAGAGAAAGAAAGGAAGGGGGTGGGAGAAGAGAAGGTGGGAGAGAGAGGAAGAGAGAAAGAGAAAATGGAGACTGACTGACTATATGCTATTAGTCATGCAGCTCTAAGGCTGACATTGACATCACTTGTATGCGAAAAAACTTACCTTATACATCAGTGGGGGGCTGTGTCCAATGTATATAAGGAAATACTACCAATCATTATCAACAAAAATCTGCTATAGAAAATGGCCAACGACATGAGCAAGCATTTCAGAAAGAAGGAAAATAAGAAGCCAATAAACATATTAAAAGGTCATCAAAGTCACTACGCATTTGAACCCACAAGTTCGTATGGCCGATGCTCTGTAAGATCAATCGCTAAAACACTGAATACGCAGTAAGGAAAGAGCTTATTTCAAGAGGCACACAAATGAGACGGGGAGAAAGCCCAAATATGCCTTCCCAATCCAGGATTCATGGCAGGTTTTTGAGGGTTTGGGGAGACAGGTATGTGAAAGTGCCGAGGGGGCAAGTTTTAATTGGAGGATCTTGGAACTTGGTTATTTATGGCCAAGGGCTTCAGCACCACGTCTGCCTGGACCATGGCCCCTTTGCTTCTGAAAGGGATCCTGTGTTTAAGTTCTTTCTGTTTATGTCTCCATCCTTTGGTACCACAGGGTGGCTAGGTGGGGCGGGCTTGGGGGACAAGACTTGTTCGGGGTGCAATTGGAAGTCAAAGTTCTCTCCTCTGCGCTGCTTCACTGCATGACTTGCGTTTTTGGTCTGTTGTCTCTGAAAAGCAACTGTCTTGTTAGAAAGAGGATAGGACCATTTTCAACTGGCTCTGTGGTTACAACCAGTAGTCAGTAAAGCCACAATGAAATAATTTTCACCCTTGTCAGAGGCATTCACTTGAGTCGTCTGGGATGTCCTGGTGTTTCACTAGACATCGGTGCTTGTGATGCTACAAACATTCCTTCTAGTGTTTGGAATAATAGAAATGACTATTTCCACCAGCCCCACACCTCATTGAAAATGAAGAGCCTCTGAGAAGGATAAAAACAGGAAATAAGACATGCTTCAAGTGATATTCTACATTACACCTTAAAACAAACGAGAGCGAAGATCCAATCCAGTTGAGGATTTGGGGTTCTCATTGCTGTATTCTAGCATCTCAAGTTTCCCTTGAGATGAAAGTGGGAGAAGAGTTCGCACGGTTCGGAAAACCTCCAAGATTTGTGGAGATAGTGAGGCATTTTATTGGCATCTTAGGGAGGGTTGGAAGTGAATTAGGATTTTATTAAGCCTAGAGTAAAAAAAACAACAACTTTTTTTGGGGGGGGGTTACTCTGAAGGACAGTGCTCCAATACAACAGATGCCATCACCTTGGCATATACCAAACCAGCCGGCGTTGGGGTGGGGGAAGAGCTGGCATGCACAGCCTTTAGCAAGCTGAACCAGCCAGAGCTTCTTTTTCCTGTTACGCCCTCAGGATCTCGCTTTGTCACTGAACTAACAACAGAACGAAAAGAGAGTTCGCTGCCCCATGGACGGCCAAGCCAAACACTCAACACTGAGGTTTGCAAATGAAGAAATTAAAGCTGTTTTATTTGCAGGGTACCAAGCAAGGAGAACGGGAAGCTATCACTTAAAACCCAGATGCTCTGATGGTTTTTAAAGGCAAAGATTGCGGGTTGGGGGTTGGGGGGACAGGCTGACTGAGGAAGGCCTGGCCGCCCGGTTTGGACCGGAGAGCTTGGAACTTGCCATTGATGGTATGCTTCCGTTGCAGGACTTGCGGGTTCGGTCCCTTGTCTCCAAAAGGCAACCCAGTATCTCAGTAAACAGGACAGGACCTTCGGGTCATTTTGAGCAGATTCTGCAGTTGCACCTTCACCGAGGCCTAGAGAGGCGTTTTACTGAAGGTGCTGTCGTGAATAAACATCTTATGAGGTGTTTAAATGATGTAATGATCACGAATTAAAAAAACTGTTTTCAACCACAACCACTTCATTCCGTTCTCTTTACCAAGTGATTGATTGTGCAATGTGGGGACGATAGATGAGCATATGGGCTAAGATGGGACTCCATATCAGCTGTTGGGCTGCAACAGTTAAAAACGAGAGTAGAATTAATTTACTTAATTCGAACTTCTTTAAAGCAAATCCTCTTTTACTTTCCATCTTGCCAGTGCAATGGTTCTCAAACAATATCCTACCTCAGAATCGCCTGGAAGGCTTGTTACACTGTACATGGCCGTAGAGTTTCTGATTCAGCCAGACTGTGTTGGGGCCTGACATTTGTATTTCTAACAAGTTTCCAGATGAAAGTGATGCTGCCCTGGGCCACACTTTAAGAAGCACTGGTCCTTATCTTGTTTCATTTTATTTGGCCTGATTAAGGTTCATTCTAGAATATTAAGTAGCCTCTTAATCAAAATTACATTAGCTGCAAGGTGCTAACAGTTTTAATGATTATTAAAGTTGCAAATGAATTAATATGTAAATAAAAGATTATGGTTTTAGTATGTAAATTTTGAATCAGTTCTTAGCAACAATTAATATTCCTTAGATTAAACTGAACAATGATTTTTAACTTAAAAATTGAGTTATTTCTTATAGGATTCCCTTATCATATTAACAGATTTTTTGCATTACAATAGCAATTTTAATGTCTTTTTACCTATCACCACACTGATGCCAAAAGTAAGCATTTGTGAATTTTAGAAATAAACTGTGAATATGTCAGTGCCAATCCTAGTAGCATAACAATTTTTTAAAATAAATTAAGGGGCAGGGAAGTGAGCTTGAAAGAGAAGGCAGCCAACATAGGGTGGGTTATAAACCAACTAACACTGTGGCCCAGTGAAGCCTGCAAAGTAGACCACGCACTTAAGGATTCACCCCCCAGAGGAGTGTGGGTGTGGGGGTATTTATGCACCAGCTCCCTAAGTCCTTGTTTGAGGGCTGTTCTAGGGGGCCTTGCTTCCATGTTACCATATTATGCTCATGGAGAAGCAGTAACCAAGTTCAAGTGAAAATTCTCTCACAGGCATAGGCAGTTGGACATGAGCTGCTCAACACTTGGTGATCAGCTTTAAGTGGAAGCTCCTAGACTGAAACCCAGGTCCTACTGATGTCAAAGCCATTGCTTTCTGAATCATGTCTTGCTAATGCTAATTTCTCCACATGTTGCATGATTAAGTGAAGTTTTAGACTGAAACCACAAAGTCTTGGGAATGGCACCTCCTTATATCCTCTCCAGAGCTAGATAAGACCCTTTAAAATTAGCTATACATTTGGCCTTAATGTTGTTTCTTAAAGCAAAAATATTTATATTCAGCTGAATTTCATATTGCGTAGACACTCTATTTACTGGATGCGCCACTCATTTCATAAGCTCTTTTTTGCATGTATGTGCATGATCCACATGTGGAAAGAAAAATAATTCGCAACCTGTTTTGTGTACCAAGTCAAGAGCAAAAAACACATACGGTGTAGAAGAAGCAACTTTAGGCAGAGCTAAGCCAAGAGTGGTTTTATGCCAAGTAGTTCTCTAAATCCTTAATTTTTGACTCATTCTTCTGCCCTTTTAATGTGGCATTGTTGCCTCCCCAACCCAAATTCTTGGCATAGGTGTTGCTTTTCTTTGGCAGATAGCTACAAATGAAATTTCAAAATCTAAACATATGATTGCTTACCTAATGTAATCAATCATCAGAGAAGTAAATCTGGACTTTGGAATAAGTCTATTAATAATTGACAAATAACAGAATTGTCAAGATGTAGAAGGCAGCAGAGGAAGAAAATACAAACAACCTGGGATTGCAATAATCCACGAAAATGTTCACCCAGCTACTCTGTATCAGTGATTATGAACAACATGCCAAATCAGTACTTCAAAAGTCTATATATGACTATTACAGGTCAGGGGCAAATGATCAGGAGACTTTGGCTGATAATATTGCAGCATTTTCCAGGTAAGAAAACTTTTTTATTTTAAAATCATGTTTTGAAATTACCCAAAAATGTTCTACCAAAATGAGATCTTCTAGTTTCAATGTGGAATTTTTCATGTAGATACATGCTTAGTAAAGAGGGGAAAATTCTTGAGGCTGTGAGAAATCTTGAGTTTTTAAATTGTTTTTAAATTATTCTAAGCCTGGGGACTATTGAACAATTGACTGAAAAAGCCAAGGCTGTTTCCTTTCTTGGTATTATGTGGATAATTAATTTAACTATATTGAAAATAGTGATAAGTTCTGATGACTCCATTTTTTTCTCTGAGTATGTCAGTGGGGGTTACGTTCAAGGTGTGGGAAACAGCATTAAATGCAAGATAGTTGTCTTCCCTGGTTGAACCAGAACAGATTGTTGCCTCAAATATTCCCATCCTGCTAGCTTTTTCCCTTATTATTCATTTTGATTACTTTTGTTTAAATGTTCACTTTAGATTTCATTTTTTCTATATAGCATTAAGTTTTCAACTTTGATATTTCATCTCTATTCCAAAGAGCTATCTCTCTCTTCCCAGGTTAGTTTTCCCTTGACATTCGTATTTCAAAGTGTAAGGTGGTGGGTATCATGATTTATGTTTTCGGCTTGTAATAAAAACAAGAAACAAAATAACTCTAAAGAAGTAGTTTATGTCTCAGCAGTTACAAAAACAGTTTATTTAGGCTCATCCATTTTACATTATAGCCATTAGTAAAGCCAGTGAATTTTGTGAGTGCTCATTGATGGTGATAAATTAAGGGAAAAAAAAAAAAGGTAGAAAATATCCAGGGTAAAGAATCTGCATTCCTTCTTGATTTCTTCTTTAGTCTAAAGCAAAATTACTCAAAATCACATTTCCATATGTAAAATAGGAGAAATAAAACCTTTTTAACCAGTTCATTCCCTGGCAAGAAGCATGAATTCACCTGCAAATCAATGTAGGAGCCTGAGAATGGGGTGAAGGTTGGCGCCTCCTCCAAACCCATTTGGACTTAACTTTGTCTCAGACCTCTAGAAACCAAATGAGCTAAAAAAAAAAAATGCTAGAAGAGCCATGGGGAGGGAAAAGTTGACTAACAGTGGAGAGGCTTAAAATTCTGCATCTTTTCAATCATCAATGTTTTGGGCCCCTTCAAAGTTTTCTGCTCTTGAAATCCCCCTTCTTGGGCCCTCGACTACTCTGTTCACCAGGTAATGTGGTTTGCCTATTAGTAGTCTACTGAAGAAGACACCTTAGCCCCAACAGGTCATTTTAACCATAGAAATTTCAGGCCTGATAGGCTTATGGAATTGGTGTCTCTTAGTGTTACTTAGGTCACAATGCTCAGGTGACCACCTATTCCATTTATATACAACCTTCCTCACCCCCTTACTCCCTCTTAACTCATACTAGTTCATTAATTTACCCACACTTAATAAGAATCACTATGGGCTAGGCTATACTTCATGCTGAGGTGAGCCAGACAAAGTTCCTGTCCACAGGAGCTGACATTCCAATGGACACACATGGAACTGGCCTCCATAAGGCTGGTGGGTTGCGCTGATGCAAAATGGACCCAAAACAGTTGGTCTAGTGGAAGCTTCCAAGAAGGGAGCAAAGGGGTGCAGCAAAGCAGATGGATGACCTCTGTTATCCTGGGAATTTGAGAAACTTTGTGGAATGTAGAAGGCTGTGGTGACTTCCAAGCTGTAAACTGGAACTTGTGTGAATTACATAGTGCTCCAGTGAGTCTTCTCAGCCTGTGTCTGTACTGAGTAATTAAGGTACAGGACACAGATACCGAGGATAGGTTTATACTGCCACCGACCCACAAACTTTGATCATTCTCATTTGTTCAGCTTTAAGGGGAGTGGAGTAGGGAATATTTATATTTTTTCACTTTCTCTGGAGAATGGTTCATGCTATTAACCACTTGAGAAGTTTTTATTGCAACAAATATGAGGGATACTTGCCTATCTAACATCTCAGTTCCTCTTTTGCTGTGTAAGTTGCTGGGTGACCCTTTATCCCTCACCCCGTGTCATTGAGCTGATCATGTGGAACTAAGAATAGATTTTCTGCCAAGGTTGTGGAGGCTTTGCGTTGATATGATGAAGGGAATCAATGTGAAATCTCCTATTCTGATTCAAACGAAGACTGCAGAAAAACAGACCTCAGATAACCTTTTGTGACACAGTGACAGGACATTTTAAACACATTTATGAAATTTATACACCTCTCCCTTCTACAAGTACAACTAAAGGTCATTCACAGTGACGGTTTTTATCTCTTTGTACTCGACTCTGAAAACCACATTTTGGGCCACTTATGTGACCCAATCGTTGCTTGGAGACATTTCTGGGTAAGACTTGGGACTCTAATATTATTGTGCCACCCCCTACTCCAGCAAAAGAACAAATAAAGTCAAATAGATGGAAACACCCAGAACATAGTTTTCTATTACAAACATGCCAGGAATAGCAAATGTAAACTTGTTACATTTTACATGGTCTCACCTGATTGGACTTAATTTTAAAAAGAACAGTAATTTGATTTTCTTACACATTAACTCAGTGTATTCTTCTTAATCATGATCTGCACATATTTTATGGCTTCTAGTGAAATTATTATTGGTTTAAAATAATTCTACAATTTGGGTATTTAGAAGTTTCATGATATTAGAAAAGGAAACTATTCTCATTCTTGTTGCATTATTTATTGACAAATATCAGATGGTAAAAGTGATATCATTCTCTCTAATATTTGAGAAACAATATAAACTCACCAGTGGCATTTTCAGCATTCTTCTCATAAAGTGTAAATGTCACAGAATCATTCAGCTAGTTTGCAAAATGGGTAAGTAAGCTGCTTTTTGCTCTTGCTTTATGAAAAGCAGCTAATTGTCTGTTTTTAAGAATCATATGGAAAGAGATTTCATATCCCAGCTCTATATTTTGCTTCCTTCTTCTTGTCTCTCTCATCTTCTTCTCTTTTCTTTGTCCCCTTTCCTCCCTGTCCCCACCTCAAAGCTGTGCCTTCTTTATACATACACACATGCACACACACTCACCATTTCAGGAGACTCATGGGTCTTCTGAAACCATTAAAAAATGAATGGTAAAATATAAGATTACAAAACTCTTGGTACATTTTATATATACATACATTTTATGTTTTACTACTTAGATTAAAAAACAATGTGGATAAATTGGCCCACAATAAAATCATCTTATAGAACTTACAAAATATTAATTTGTTGTGTTCAGTCGGTGGGATTTAATAACAGCATGTGGCCAAAAAGCTGGATGAGGCCCTTGTTTGCTCTGAAGTGTGGGTCAGAAGCCCCGTTGAAGGGTCTCTGGCTTTACCACCTTTCCAACTACTTCCTTTACTCAGGCATCTTAGTTTCCATCTTTAGAAAATATGTATTATTCAGTTTGTTCAACTGTTATGTCAATCTTCATATCATTTTTCCAAAGTGGAGGTCTCAGAAGAGCACAGTCAGTGGTTGTCATCAGCTTCTATTTTATACAAGATTTGGGCAAAAAATCGCTTACATTGGGGATGGAAGGGGCTTAGAAAACTATTGGAACTATCTGACAAGGATAGTTGTAATTGCTCTTTGGACTTTTTAGGTAACATATATTTACCCACTCCATTGATTTTATCTAATTTTGCCTAGGAATTGCATTTTGCACATTCGTTGGCAATTCTCTGCAATGTCATCCTCAGAGTAGAAAATAAGGTGTGTGGCAACGCCAAAGCACACAATTATGAAAGTGATGGCACCACCATGTGGACAAATGTAAAGCTACTACCTGGAGAGATTAAGTGTTGAACCTTGCCTTAGAAGCAGGAATTGGACATTTAAAAATGTCTCTTCTGCCTCATAGACAGACAGACAGACAGACAGACAGACACACACACACACACACACACACACACACACACACACACAGCTGATGCCTTGAAGCTCTGTGTGTGCTCTTTATAAAAGCTTCCTTTGTTTCCTCAGCTCTAAGTAAATATTCATGCCTCCCAAGGCCTGCATGCCAGTGGCTGCTATTAAAATCTTTTTCTTTCATTCTAATAATACACTTAGAGATGATTGGTAATAAAAACTCTCTTCAAGGCTTCTGCCTCTCCCCTTCGAAATGGAGATCAAAGAATCATGCTGTGAGGGTCAGTGGAGAAAAAAAGACTTCCAGCAGCAGAGCTTGTGGTATGACAGAAAATAATGACAATTATGATGTTCAAAGGAATTACAGAGAAATCACCCAATAAAACTTCTTTATTATGCTTTTCAGGGGGCTGGATGTTTTTACTTCATTATGTGAGGAATGGTTAGATTACAGACCCTTAGCTATTCCTCAAAGCAACGTGAAGGCAGAATTTCTTCTTCCGCTACAGGGAGTAGGCTTCAATTAAGACTTTGGAAGTTTGATTTATTTTGGTTATTTCATTACTAAATCACACTTCACTATGTTAACTAAAAATCTTGATCTTTCTGGAAGCAGAGTTAAACCTAGGTAATGAAAGGTAAATGCTGGTTAGGTATGTATACTTGTCTTAGTGCTCCTCGTGCTCATTAGAAACATAGGGCTGTACTTCCTTCCATTTAAATCAGTTATTAATGAGGAAAAAAATAATCCTAAATAAATAGGAGACATAAATTTTGCTGAGAGGGAAGAGAACTTGTTCTCCTGTAAGTTTTACTAGTGAAGTGTTGGTTCTTAGTTTTGGTAGTTTTCTTTGTGATACAAAAGAATCACAGAGAAAGGCATTTAAGATATCAGAAGTCAAAAATTCTTTTAGTCAAAAACTCCAGTCTCTGCCAAACATTTTTGAAGAAAATACTCAAACTGAAAAAGGAAATGCTCTTCCTTCATCATCATGCTTTAATGGACAGAATTCAGTTTAAGGATTTTGAAAAAATAATAAACATTATAATTTTAAAAGTAATTGCCTGGAGTTAGTCTGACTTTATATACATACATACATACATACATACATACATACACACACACACACACACACACATATACACACCCACATAGAGAGGGGCAAAATAGCCATAGTGTATCTTCTTAAATTAAAATCTAACTTTCATGCCTTTGTATACCCTCTTCAAAGCAGCTTGGAAAAAATGAAGTGAATACTGACTGTGTTCACACAAAAAAACTTTAAGCAAATGTTCATAGTGGCTTTATTTATAATTGCACCAAATTGGAAACATCTCAAATCTCTCTGATCTGGGAAATGGTTAAACAAACTGTGCTACCTTCTTTCAGTGGAATATTATTCATCAACCAAAAGGAATGATCTACTGATGCCTGCTGCAACGTGGATGGATCTCTCACTCATTCTGCTAAGTGAAAGAATCCAGGCTCAAAGGCTACATGCTATATGATTCCATTTATATGATATTGTTATAAAGTAAATCTATAGGGATAAATAAATAAAAGATCAGTAGTTAGGGGATTAGTGAGGGTCGAGTTTCACTACAATAGGAAATGGGCAATTTTTTTCAGTATAGTAGACTCTATTAGATCTTGATTGTTTTGGCAGTATGAGACTGTGCATTTGTCAAAGCTCACAAACTTTACACTCAAATGGGCACATCTACCATATGTTAATTATACCTTATTAGGAACAATGGCTTGAGAAATTCATTGTTATTGTATTGCTAACTTTACATCTTAACAAACATTAAAATAACCTCTTTTCCTTTATCTTTGTAAAGTAAATTGCATCATGGGAAAAATACAAGAATATATTCTCTTTTTAATTAAAATGGGAATACCAAAGCTCTAGCTAAGCTTTTGAAATTTCAAAACTTTTTTTTTTTTTTTTTTAATTCTAGGTGGAAGCTGTATCCACGGATGCTCCGGAATGTTGCTGAGATAGACCTGTCAACTTCCGTTTTAGGCCAGAGAGTCAGCATGCCAATATGTGTTGGGGCTACCGCCATGCAGTGCATGGCTCACGTGGATGGGGAGCTTGCAACTGTACGAGGTAGGAAGAAGGTCTTCACCCAGGACAGAAGTGGATACTATTTAGTGACTCACTTCTCTGTATGCATCAAGCAAACACTTCCCTGGCTGTTCTCACACTCACAAAAAAATAACTTCATTGACTCTGCCATCAAAATGCCTGATCTTGCACATCCTACTTCTCTACTTTCTAGCTGTATGACTCTGGAAAAGATACGTTTTGTGCCTCGGTTTTATCAGGTGTAAAATGGGGATAAAAATAGTACCTCCCTCCTTGGGTTCCTGTAAGGATTAAATGAGTTCACACATAGTAAGTGCTTAAAACAGCACCTGGCACAGAGTAGTGGCTCAATAAATTTTAATTATTTTATGCATTTAATATTAACATCTCAGAAAATGGGCATCTGAAAATTGACTCACCCAAAGTCATACAGCTAGGTAGTGGCAGAAGTAGGATTCACTCTTGTGGCTACCTTATTTCAAACCCCTTCCTGCCTCCCCCAAACCTACATTACTCTCACAATGAAAGAGCAAATGCAGTGACCTGGTTGGTTGTGTTTTCTGCCATGATTTTGGTCATTACTCTTTTTTATAGATGGATTATATTCCCAGTCAAGCATTTCCAACTGCCTTAGGGGGAGTGATGAGAGATTCAAATATAATGTAAAGAAATTCCTTATTAGGACTGATTTATTAACTTTCCAGTTTCCTAGCAACTATGAACATTTGAGAGGGTATGCGCGATGATCAGTCTCCCCACATTCTGCTTCAGAAACTCATATAAAAGTTGATACTGAATTCTATCTGACTTCTTTTGATGCTAAGCAGGGCAGGAAATTCAGGCCCAAAGAGCACACATTAAATACTATTTTAAAGCATTTTAGTTCTAAGAAATGAGGACCTTGTAGATTCACTTCCCTCCCTGAAACATCTTCCACAGCATTCTGCCAGGAATATCAACATGACACAATGAGGTTACCCTGAACAGACTTAGGTCAGTACCTGGAGCCTCTTTAATTCTAGCACCACATGCAGATAAGCGGTCTTGGGCCCCAGCCATTTCTTTATGGTAATTCTGAAATATGGGCAGGGAGAATAGAAAAAAGGGGTGGGGGGGAGGAAGAGAGGAGAAATACTAAATGGATATCTGTCTATTTAAAGTTAAGATAGTAGAGGCCTTCCCAAGCATGCCGTAGGCAACAAGCATTAAAACAAAAGCAAACAAATCCACATGAAAAAACTGAAGCTTGCATGCTCTCAAATTTCCATTAAAAAAATGAAAACAAATGGCAAACAAAAAGAAATTGAAAAAATATGATACTGCAAAGGGTCAATGCCCTTTCTGTGTAAATAGCTCTTATATTTGAGTAAGAATATATAATACACAATAAATGAAAAAAATGTAAGTGAAAAAAGACAAATAGGAAATTTACAAATGAAACATAAAAATGACCAGTAAATATGAAAAGTATTCAATTTCACTAATAATCAAATAAAAGTGAATTATAGCCATATATTTCATTTTCTGAATATCAAATTAATATTTTAAAATTATACAGTATAATCAGGATAGAAGGAAATGTACATTTTGAAAATTGATGGGAAAAGTGTAAAATGGAATAATCTTTCTAGAAAATAATTTGGCACTGTGTATCAAAGCTTTAAAAATGTGAATTCTATGTGATGCTGTAAATTGTCCTTTAGGAATTCGAAGAAAATATTATTTTGAGGAAAAACATTTCTGCAAGAAGAACCATGCCTCTGTAATTTTAATATGTCAAAAAGGAGAGTGTATTAAAAATAAGATAATTTTTAAAAAATCAGATCACAGAATATAGTAATATAGAGAGATGTGACAATATAATAATTTTTTAAAAGCAGTTAAAAACAATAGTAAGGTCCTAACATACATTTAGACTACATTTTACAAGTATTTACTTATAAATAATGGGATTACTCCTGACTTTATACTCTTATTTTTGGTCCATACTTATAAAATTTTCTTTGAATTTTTTATGAGAAGGAAACAATAAAAACCAAACTTAAAAGAGAGAAAAATGGAAAAAAAGAACATGAAAAGAATGGAAATGACGGAGAGGAAGTAAAAGAAGGCAGTAAGCAGAGCTCACTTGATAAAACACCTGAGCTTGAAAATTATACACACACATATATAAAACTTTTTACTTTGTCTGAGTTTTGACAGGTGTCACTATCTCCATTTTGTGGACAAAGAGCTAGAGTTCCAGAGAAAACAGGTTTTCATAGCTAGCAAATGACAGGACTTATTCTCCGCCTCATGTCTGATGATGCCAAGATCAATGCTCCTTATTTGTGGTGGGTGTGGGGTAGAAAGAAAAATAAGAACTTACTTAGGAGCTAGGTAGGACTGTTTTATACAACATGAATTTCTCCGGGCACTTACCATGAGGCATTATTAAGTATTTATTGTATTGTAATATTCCTTTACATTTATTTATCAAACACTTATAAAGCAATTACTATTCTAAGTGCAAGTATTAAAGTGTTTAATCCTCAGAGGAGCCCAAAGACATAGTGCTATTATAAATCCATTTTACACATGAGACTGAGGCCTACAGCAGATGAATAACTTGCCCAGAGTCACCCAACTCTTAAATAATAAAGATGGGATTAAGACCCATGAAGTCTGGTTCCATTCAGGGCTCCTATGCAGCCTTTAATTTCCACAAAATCCTATAAAATATCATGAGGATAAACCCATTAATCTGTCAGTTATAATCTCCTAAAAGTGATTAATTTATATGTGTACAGAGCAGGCCCCCAGAAGAGTGAGATACTCAGTAGACATTGGGATAAGGTGGAACAAGGAAAACAAAGGTGTGGTGACACTGAGGGAATTGGCAATACCCTCAAGAATCTTAGATCCAGGATCTGGCACCTGTAAAGGTAGTGACAGTTTATGTTTCAGATTTGTGGTAGCAACATCCGTCAGGGATTTCAACATTCTTACCGTTTTCTGTATTCCATGTACCCACCTATGGGGTTGATGGCCTGTTTAATATTTAGATTGATGTTGAAATCCAATGGTAATTAGCTCATAACAAAGAGTATCCTTAGGTTGGTGTGTTTTGATTGTGGGATGGGTCCGTGATGTGGAAGGAAAGGATGTGTATCTGGAGCAGATGCTGTTGGTGCCTGGAGTGTATTCCCTTGTCACTTACCATTTGTACCAGAACCGGTATCTTTTTGCCGGACATTTCCTCTGACAACAGAATGACAAATGTCAGGTAGGGTGGGTTGGGAGTATGTTAGTGGGAGGACTGCTCAGCCAATGATACATAGGAGCTGGTGAATAAATACCTGAGCTCTCTTTGATGAAAGTAACCGAAGCATTTCCTAGTACTGTTACCCAGTGTTCCCAAATTGGGGATTAAGCCCCAATTGCCCTCAGAAGTTACCTGCCTATTAATACACCCCTCATTGACTGCCCTCTCATCCCTCTCTTTTCCTGCTCCTTCAATTTATCTTGTCATTTCCCAAAAAAGACTTGAACTTATATTTTGTCCCATTGTTGGCTTTTGGTAGGATGCAAACTGAGACAGTGTCTAACTGAAGATTATATAAAGCTGCAGGCAAATTTAAGTAAGGGTGTGCGAATACTCAGCTTGGGTAGAGACTGCTTTCTTTGCTCAAAACTCAGTAAGTCACTATGGAATTATGCAGCAGATATTTGATTTACTCTGTTGTTTCAAAACATGGAAATTGTCTCAAGCAAGCCTGATTCTTGGGGAGATTGTGAAATCTATGGACCTTCTTGTAGGGGGTTTCTTTCTCTACCTCCTTAATTATCTGGCCCTTAATCAAAGTTTCCTATTTCCAGGGTCTTGGCCTGTAGCTAGAAGGGGCCACACGTTCAGAGGACAGGGGTTACTGAGCAGTTCTCTCTGGAGAATGTATCCTTATCAGCCTAGTCAGTAAGTATAGCTGAGGGTTATTTAAATCCCCAGTGAATGAATGGTCTGGTCTGAATAATTAAATTGGGCATCTAAAAAGTTCTGGAAGTTGCTACAGCATACAATCTCACTTTCACAGTTCGTTCTCCAGACTGGATCATGGGGCTCTGCTTCAAGGATCTTCAGGCCTTCTCTCTACTGTGGGCGCAGGCACTTCCTCAATATAAAATGGGCCCAAGAACAGAGCTTTACTTTTTTTCACTGCTGAGTGGTTACAAAGTGACCATTGGAGCTACTCCTTTTTCATTTTCGAGATGGCCAAATAAAATTCAGGGAGCCAGGTATATGTGAATTTCAGATAAACAAAAATTATTTGTAATTCACTATCCTGTATGTTTATTTGCTATATTTGGCAGCCCTAGTTAAATAAGCGCTCTTACCTTTAGGGGATCTTATGAGGATTACGTGAGATCAATGCTAGGGAAATCTTTCCAAAATGGGTATGATTTTAATTGCCCCTCATAGTCTGGAGTCCCAGAAATCTTTCTTTTCTACACATGAAGAGCCACTTTCATAAAAGTCTACTCCATTAAGACCTTAGTGGAAATGAAAATCACTTTTTTTTTTTTTTTTTTTGCTAAAACTTTATCCAGGAACCTTAAAAAATGGCTTTAGGGCCAGGCTGATAACAGTATCCAGATAAAAGTATTCAGAGAAGGATAAAGTCAGGAAGACACCAATGCCAGCTCTGTGGTGGAGACTAGCAGACCTGAGATTGCAGGTTCCATCAAAAGGGGGGCAGTTTGACACTCACCAGCTGTTGCCCCAGGGGAGTGAGGATGTGGGATGCCAAATCTTCAAAAATTTTAAGAGAAGCCAGAAACCTTTATTTTTATGTACAATCTACTGGTTTTTAAATGTTGGCAAATAAATTAGAATTCTCTAAAACACTGTTTGGGGCAAAAATGTATGGGCCAAAGCAAATACTTTTGTGGGCTACAACTGTCCCATGGGCTGTCTGGCTGGGACATCTGATTTATGTGAAAATTCACCACTAACTAGTTTCATTTCTTGTGGCAGGTCATTTTCACTCTCTAGGATTACGTTTCCTCAGTGATAGAGTGGGCTCTGCTGAAGCAAGATCAGTGATTTGCTTACCATGTCCCAAAGAGGCTGGGGTTGTTCCCCAGGGTTTCAGGAAAATTAGGTGTGTCGCTGAGCACTCAGCGACTTGTGTTGCATGTTGCAGTTCAAAAAAACAGTTCTTTAAAGAAAGAGTTCTGCTGCTAAGACAAAAACAAAGGAAGAAAGCTTCCACATGGGGAAAACTCAAAAAACAAAAGCAAAAAATTCTAAATAGTAGTAGATGATCCTTATAACTTTTTCCGTATATAGTTTTGTCCACATTTAAAATTATATCAAATACAAAAAGAGAGATCATTCAAAGTAGAGAACTGACTTTCCCTATATTTCTGAAATCTCATCTCTATTCTCTACCTTCTGTCTTTTATGCCAGCTCTTCTACGCCAGGTGGAGTAAGCATTAGTGAGCCTTTGACTTTCATTTCTCATAGCTACATTCTCGGAATAGAGGAGAGCAAGCAGATAGGCATTTATCTCTGGATCTTCCTGAAAATACAAATAGGTGTTTAATAAATGCCACATGAAATTTAAAAAGTGATAGTCCGTGGAAAATGATGATAACCAACATTCGTTTAGACATTAATGTGTGCCGGGCAATTTGAATTTATTAATTCATATGTCCCTGACCACCATCTTACAATGTGTGAGCCCAAAGCTGTTAGCACCTTTCTCTAGCTCCTGAGAATGTGGAAACCGAGGCTTGGAGAAGTTAAGTACTTTTCCCACGGTTATTGATAACGTATGCAAGGCTGTCTGTAATATCCTGGTCAGCTACTGATATATCCAAATGTCATTAACTGCAGCAAGAACCCTAAGGCAAATGCTATGCTATAGTCTTAGAATATTAGCTGCGAACGTTCTAAGTTTTTACAGTTTTCTTCCTGCAGTTTTGAGATGATGGAAGGAATAAGCCAAAGAATATGAAACTCATTAGGAAACGTGAAACTTTTGCAAAATTCAGGAGCAGGAATTAAGGGGCTTGAATTTTAAACAAATGAAAATGAAAACTCTTAAATCTCTTAAGCTAGGAAAAAAAACTGGAAAACAGCAAGTGGAGAGCAGTGTGCCATGCATCATGTTATGAGTAAGAGATTTATTACAGTAGATGATTTAGTCAGCATTTTAATAATTGACAGTTATAATATTTAAGCAGCCATATAAATGCTTCTACTTATAATGGCACTTTCATTGGAAACGATTAGATTTGTTTTTTTATATTTTAAATTTTCTTTCATATAAACTTCAAGGATGAATATAAAATAATTTCTACAAATATTTAAAATATTGAAGGAAAAAGCAACAATAAAAATAAACGTTGGCGGTATATAAAAGGAGTGGTCTTTTTAGGTTAAATTTCTGTCTTGCCAGTTAAGTAGAGCACTTATACCTTCTCAAAGAGCCAATGAATAAAATGCCTACTATTAACTGAGGCTTTTAGGACATTATCATGGAAATCTCTCTGCTTTTACACACAATGGCTGTAATAGAATTTTATTTCATCCTCCATGGAGCTATATTAGCTATTTTGCTCCATTTAAACATGGAAAGTGAAAAAGAAAGAGAAAAAAATTAAATATTCACTTATTCTTTTGCTTCTGACTTGTTATATGGACAAGTGCCACATGAGGGAGTGCTGGGACCTCAAATAGAGAAAAATTAAAACTCACCTAATGTGTTTCAGGAATGCTCAGCGTATTAGCAAATTCTTATTAAACTGTCAAAAGAAAAAAAAAAAGATTTTAAAAGAAATTCCTGCCCCAGGATGCAATTAGAGGCTACCACACAGGATTCGATGGGCCATAAAACCATTAAATCTAAACACTTTCTTTTTGAGCCTAAAAGGCCAGAACATTCCGAAGTGAAATTTCAGGACTGAGCTGTGACTTGACTGCCTATTAAGGTGCAGGTGGAATAGATTGCAGAGTAGCACAAAGAGGCATACAGACCCCAAAGAACTGAATTAGGGTGTAGGCGAGAGCTTTAGCTGTTGAATTTTCTGGATTTTCCGAGATTAAGTGATCAACCTTAACATAGAGTGAAAGACCATTCAGTAAGAAAAATTGTCGCTTCCTTTGCTCCAGACCCAAATGATGTATATTTGAAAGCTTTATTGATTTATATATTTATGTGTTCTACTAGGTGACTGGGTAGATATATGTTTCAGCATAACTATGAGGAAAATATCCCCATTATTCTTGATTTTACCTAAATCCAGGAAAAGCACCCAATTTGCTTTAAATGAAACTTTTACTCTTTCTGAAGTGAGTGTCTTTTATGCACCAGGAGCTTGAACTTTATATTCCTATCATTAATCCTCACAATAGACTTTCAAGGTGATTATCGTTTATCATTCTTCTCACACTGACATGAAAGAGGGCACTCTTGACCAAGATCTAGAGCTGGTCAATGGTTAAGATAGGGTTTGAGCAATTTAACTTTGGAGTTCAACCCAGTTATTTGTCCCTGTTCATTATTTCATCCACTTTTACTGAAATGAAACAAAAGTAAGAAGGAATAAAAGATAAAGGACAGTTCACTTAAACCTTTTTCAAATTAAATTGGTTAAACATTTGAAAGGTAATACTTCTTTGTATCATTGTAGAAAAAAATCAATTTACACCTTTTCTCACCTTTATTTTCAACCTATTTCAGCTGGTTTATGTTTTGAGCCTTCTTTTCCAGCAATCAAAAGTCAATGGACATGCTCTTTCTACATACACAGACACATTGCATATACATATACACGTACATATACATGTAATAAGATTATGGACCTTGACAAACATGCAGAGATGTATTCTATATAATGTATAATTCATATCTAATATTTTTTGAATGATAGATTCAGTGTTTATTTTTGTAACTTTGTTATTTTATTTTATTTATTTTTTAGGCAAAGCAACCCTTGGTTGACCTCACAGATTGCAAGGACCTTGTCAGCTTACAATCCCTTATTTTTTAATTTTTTACACCTGTAGCCCCTGGTGTTCCTAGGTGGTCTCCCATCCAAGTACTAACCAGGCCTGACCCTGCTTAGCTTCTGAGATGGGATAAGATCCAGCTTGTTCAGGGTAGCATGGTCATAAACAAGGTTTAGTATTTAAATCACTTTGCAATGAAACAAACTTCAAATCAAAAATAGCTATTAAATTAGACTCTAGCTGTGTAAAAGACCAACATTATATGTAATGATTTCTAAGATCTTGCACCATAATTTAAGCTATTGGGCATCTTTCTTGAGAGCATGAGATTGCTTCTTCTCAAAGCATTAGGGCTCCTGATTACTTAAAGTGTGACAGTGAGGAATCAGAAGCTCACGTATATCCCAGTGCTGAGGTTGTTAAACTGAGGGAGGTTGATCGAAGTCATCATGTGCAAACGTGAATTTCTCAAAACCCTTTTAAAAGGCATCTTACTTGTGGTGTGGTCTCCATGCAATCTGCCAGTTATGCCCAGACCTGACAACTCAATAGAATGGCAGAATAATAACCTGGAATCATTACAGTACAGCTAATATTTTAGTCTATTGCAGAGTTCTGCCCCAGAGATAAAGCAGAAGAAAGGAAGGGGAACTAAGATGTCATTGGGACGAATTGTTCCTGGAAAATATTCAGTAAAAAAAGCGTTCATGAGATGTAGCGACAGCATGATCACTTATGACTTTACTGCTCCAAATTCAGACAAGGGACCATCATGAAAGCACTTGAAAGGTGAAGTCTGGTTTCCTGGCCTTTCTTGGCAGTGTTTAAATTGGTTAAATTCCCCAAATAGTAAATTAAGATTTATTTGACTGTTCCTAAATATTTCAAGCATAATTGTAGTACAAGTTTTGTTCTTTTCAATTATTGACTTCAGAACATTCTTTCTCAGAGTAATCTCAGTGGTAATTTTAGACAGTTATGGCATAATGTTAATTGCGTCTTTAACAAACCTGTATCATGATAGTTTCTGTGCAAAGAAAGGTTAACACAGTCAATGAATGTGAGGGTGCACATTTATGCAAACATTTCAGGGTGTAAGATCCTGAGTTTAGAACCACACAACTGTTTGGTACTTCATCATTGCATATTTTCCCCATTACATAATGACTTCCTGAACAGATGACAAAATGCATTTTCTGAACAAAATTTCAGCACAGCTGTTTTGGTGACTCAGTTTTACAGGAGTTTTTTAATCAAATGCACCTTAAAAAGAAAAACTGTAGGCCCTGTAAATATATTACTCCTTTTCCTTCAGACACATAAGTTTGGAAATTTAACTCACCTTCTTTCTGAAAGAGAACTATTTTCAAAGAAATCATTTGGACCCAAAGTGGTAATTGCTTCATTATTCTGGGTATGTGATTTGTCTCACATGAATTTATGTTCCAAATAATAGACATCTGCTCCCACTGATAGCTAACATATTTTCTTCTGATGCTGTCATAGTGGCTGTGGATGAACATCATTCTCATCTGCATTACAGTCCCCTTCCTTGTCAATCCTGCCATGGTGAACTTTAGTCTTACTTGGATTCAGCATCTTATTTATTTGTGTAAGACTGTTGGACCTGACATTAAACATTTGGAAGCTATTTTACAATTGGTAAATAGTGCCTTTTCACTTTTGAGTAACCTCTCTCTCGTCTTCCTTATCTTCAGCCATTTTATTTTTATTTTGTCATTTATTTTTGCTGGTAATCTAAAATCTAGGAAGCTGGGCAAATCCTAGATAAGCAACCTTTTAAAATACATCTGATAATATTTAAGTGTGCTGAGGGACTGTTACTATAATACAATTTAATGCCTTGACTTTAAAACTGGTAAGAGACAAATGCGTGAGAAAATGGCAAAAATACCTGCGCCTCTCTCCAGAGAGACACCAGTGGAGAAGAAAGACAGATTTATCATCAGGATGTGACTGGCAGTTGGCAAGCTAGGCACCAGCCACTACCCATCCTACTAAAAGAGGCATCTGAAAAATGTAAAAGAAAGGGCTTGCAGAAATGACCCACTCAGTGGGTTGTAGACTAACCACACCCTACAGATCTTTGAATGGTCTTCTGGAAACTTGTTACACCTACAGGAGAAAGGATCTGGAAATAGATAGGACTGATGGTCTGGAAATTCCTTTCCCCTTGCAACCCCCGCCTGAAACTCCCTCTCCCATCCTGAGTCAGGAAGTGCACGTAGACCCTCAGACAAAGGAATCACATGCCCCTTGGATGGAACACTCCTGGGGTATATAAGCTGTGAGGAATCTAACCAGAATGAGCTCATGCCCTTTGCCTCATGAGCTCCACCAGCCTAATAAACTCTCCTTCCTCTAACAAAGTTGTCTGAGAGTCCAAATTCCTCTGACGGATGTCGCTTCCTGCAACACTACCACCACTGATTCATTTCTCCCTCCCGTTTTCTATAAGGCCCTGTCTTTACTCAGGCCATCAGATATCTCCTGTTATCTTGGATGAGTCCTTGTGAAAGAAAACATCTACCTTGTTGTTCTCAAATTCCAGTTCACAAACGACGCATCAATAACATTGGAGAGCTTGTTAGAAAAGCAGAATGTCAGGTCTCACCCTAGACTTACTAAGTCAGAATCTGAATTTTATCAACGTCTTCACGTGCTTCCTGTGCACATCAAAGCTTGAGAAGCACTGGAAAGAGGTTGGAATGATAGTTCCTGGTGCTTCCCGGTCAAAGGCATCATTGTTCAAATTCTGAAAGATAAAAGAGTGTTAGATAGAGCATGAATAGCATTCCCATCTGAAGACCCTCTAAGATCTAAGAGCCAGCTGATTTCAGGACAACTGCCTGAAATGCAGCAGGAGGTAAGAAGCAGACTAGACAAATGAGAGAGGTGTGTACAAAGTAGTTGTCAGTTAAGGAACTGGGATGGGCAGACTTAGTGTCAGTCTCTTAGAACTTAAACCAATAATAGCTTTCCTATCTTCTTTCTTCCATGTCCAGATTCCCTAGATCAGAAATAAACATCCCATTAAGGCCTGGGGTAAAGTGAAACCCTGCCCAAATCTAGAAGCACAATTGGATTTCTTAGCCATAGGAAGGATTTTGCCAGTTCATGCTGTTTTGCAGTTACTTACCTGCTCTAGCCCATTTAAATCACTATACATTGGAGCTTCAGATTTGTATCAACCCCAGAGATGGCTGCATTTACATCTAATATGAGTTAATGTAAACTTCTAGTGGACTCCAGGTCCCATAGCATAGAAAACTGATTACACTCTGTATTGAATGGTAGTTTGGGATTGCTGAACTACACTGGATTTTAGGCCAGATTGTTAACGCAGTTTAGTGCCTTGCAGCATTTCCCTGCCCTAGGACATGCGATGTAACTCTAATAAGAAACTTTATTGTGAATGGGTCTGAGGGTAGTTTTCACTCTTTTAAACATGCACCAACATTTCCCACTCGCCCATAGCCCCTTTCAGAATGGGGGAGGGGTTACGGGTGATAGTTAACAACAATGGCATTAATCTCATTTATTGCCACGTAATTATACTTATGATTATATTGCACATGAAAGAGTTAATGAGTCAGCTTCAATTCCAACCCTTTGAATGAGTGATGTCCACTGTGTCCTGTCCTCAACAGCCGTGCTCAGCTCCTGCAGATATATGCCTATGGCTTGTTCTCTGCTCTTCCTCAGTAACTGAATGCTTTCTGATCTAGGATTCTCACCTTTCAGCACTCTCTCTTGTTCCATCTTAGACTTTCCTCATAGGGTTTTCCAAGTAAAAGAAAGAAAAAAAGAATAAGAAAATGCATCAGTGGTTTAACCATTGCCTTCTGCTATATGTTGTGAGGGTCCAAAGTACATGTGCTCTGGTCCATGGCATCGCCGTCACCAAACACCTAAGAAATGTGAGTGCCCCAGTGGGGAAACAAAAGAATAGGGAACAAAAAAAGCAGTGAGAATTTAAATTTTTTTCTTTCAGGTATTATTGTTTAGTGGATGGACTAGGCAAATCCTGACAGCCCTTTAGATCTACGCTGCAGTTCCTTCCATGGAAATCTGTAGACAAATAATGAGTAGGGGAAAAAGGTGGGGAAAGGCATTTTTTTAATTGCAATTCTTAGATTATTTGCTAATGTCTTGTCCTTGATTTTTAAATGGAATATGTACCCTGGGAATGTAGAAATTATCTCCTTTAGTATTTTCTCCCTGTATAGGACCTATCAGGGAGTTCTTTGGTCTGGAAAAAAATTACTCTGTTTTTTCAGAGCTTTCTTCCTCAGGGTAGAATAGTAAGCATTTCACACTTATTTGCAAGAGAAAAGAAGAATGGGTGTCTTGAGCATCAAAACCATTACAGAGGAAAGCTGAATGTGGAGAAGATTATAAATAATGATGTGGCAAAATAAGGAATATTTTTAAAGCTTTCTAGAACTTCTTTTTTCCAAATAGTGTTAGGCGTTCTCTCACATAACCTTTTACAGTTGCATGGCTTCAGAGCTTACACAGAAAATGTTCACGAACATTGTCTTTGTGGACTATTTGGCAATGATATGAGTAGTCAGGGCAGCATCTGTGTTTATAGCTGTTTTGCAGACAAAATATACCTTGTGGATGGCAAGGCTGGGACTGTAGTCCAGGCTTTCTGAGTCTCTAGCCATTATATCCTGTTGTCTTTCTGAGATAAAGATATTACCTCCTGGGTTATATGTATGGCTCACCTTTGATCCTTTAATGCTTGAGACCTTACTAGTGTCTTTTTAGTGATTATGTGTGTTATGCATTTTTCTTATATTGATAGCATAACCTCTAAATAAAGACAAAAATGTCAAATTCAATCTGAACATGTCATGTAGAGCATTAAAAGTTTAAGTATCTATCTTCAAAGTTATATTTTAGGGAAGACAAAAGAAGGGATGAGTGAAGTATGGAAACTGAGAAAATAGAGTCCTGTCATATGGGATCAATGTTTACTTGACTGTATAAGCTCTTGGATATGCCATCCAAGATACATAGACTTAGATCAACATTACGAACCTTTATCATGGGCAAGATCCAGGTCTTGCCTTTATAGTAATATCACCTCAGAGGCGATCTCCAATTTGTCAGCAGTTGCAAAAATGCAAATTGCATCAGTCTCCTGTTTTTGCCCCACAAATTTGGAATAGGACCCCATGCAAGCTGACTCCCGTCATTGGAAAAATAAAATGGAAGTTACTGCTTTTCAGAGCAGGAGGTCAGAGATTCATTGTAGAAAATGAATAAGGAGAGAAAACAGACTTCAGAAAACATTAATGCTTTCAAGCACTAGGCTAGGGTAACTCTCATTAGAATTTCTGAACAAAGTCTGACAATGCTAGATTATTTATAAAATTTAAAAGCTTGTCATTTTTGTCCTCAAAATAGTGATGTGAGCTAGAAGGGATATGTTTATGTGTCAAACAAAGGTGATGTTTGAAATATTTAGCAAGCAGAACAGTGAAGCACTTTGACCATTTGGAAGAGATGCTCAGATGTTGTCTCTGGTGCTGTTAACGGGTTCTCAATGTCCCCAGCTCTGCAAGGCATTACCATTTAAATTGCTGAATTTGGGGGGATGGGTCCAAGGAATCCTTGGGAAGAGATGGGAGTGATGACACATTGGAGGGACTCTGGAGGGGGTTATTTACTTCAGAGCCACGGTAACTTACCGACTGGAATTCAAGTATTTCAATATCTTAACAAGCAGAATAGTCATTCTGACATGTACCAACTTAATCTTAGATCTACCATTAGGCAAATTTATGAATGGCTCTTGCAAACTGCTGGGCTCCCTTATCTCATTTTAACATTCTGAAAACAATGGATGTATTCATCAATAATTTTCCTATATCACAGCAAATAATCACAAGTGAATGGGAATCACAGTGATCAGTAATATATGTTCCAAGGAGCATGAAGCCTTCTAAGTTTCCCTTCTGTATGTAAGCACAGACTCTGATATCCTCCCTGCACCCCAGGAGTCTCATTAAATTCATTAAATCGTCAAATATTTATTGAATGCCTACCACTGGAATGAGCTCTGACTTAGAATTTTGAGGGATCTTCATTCAAAATTTCAGCCCCGTATGATTTAGTCATTGGAAAATAAATGTTTAATGGCAATAACATCAAGAGCCATTAGTATCAGAGCCAAAAGACTGAAGAAATGGATGGCTTGGCCTGGTCTTGCTTTTCTCTGGACAGATATACCAAGGGATCTGAGCGAAATGTTTGAGGACTGACATCCCTCCAAGTTTTATGGTTTAGGTAAAATAGATATGATTGATGCATTGGTGTGTAGCATTTTAACAACCTGTATGGAATGTCTAGATATTTCTTATGAATTAAAGGAGAGCTTTTAGAAGATTTTTGATCCTTAATGGCAGAGCTGCTACTTGCCTCCATGATGCCTTTTTGTAAGCTACAAAACACTGTTTTATCATCTGATGATCCCTTTACCAGGACCACTTTGTGTAGACCACACTCTGCACCTGTAGTATGTGGCAGGCCTTTCCCACTGCTTTCTATGTTTCTGTGCCTTCCCAGACCTATTGGCATGATAGTGTCCCTCAGGCATGTGGCAACTCTGTTCCCTCAGGTTTCATGAGGCTTGGAGGAATGCATTTACCTGTGTTTGATACCAGAAGAGTCTTTTGGGCATCTGGGAGTTCTAGAAAGATCATTGATCTGGGGGAGTGGTCAGATATGCTGGGTTCTTCTCTCACTCTGCTGCCCATCGCTGTGTGACCTTTGTTAGGTCACACCCTCCTCAGGACATAATTTCTTTGTGGGAAATTAATGGTTAGGTGATTCTGACCAGTGTCCCCCTGGTGTTCCTATCAAACAGCCGTGGATGGCCTGGAGCTAACTTCTGTCTTTACAAATCTTAATGAAAATCAGACAATGGTCCAGATGTTCATATGTGTTATTACTTAATAAAATGCGGTTTGTTGAACAACATTTTGCCAGCCATGAGTCCCTATGAGAGAAAGTCTAAAAGGAATACTCAGAGAGAACAGATCAGTGAGCAGTAGATAATCTCCAGAGATATAATCTCCAGATAAACTTCTTTATCTGGGCTATGACCTGAAGAACAGGGATGGAAAACACTTCCAAAGGCATAGGAAAGGTAACATTCATCGAAAAACAAAATCCATTTTACTGCCATTTGAACTTAGCATTTTACTATCAAAGGATAATGCTACTAGTTAAAAGTCAAAATATAGTCTAAGACTAGCAGCGTCACCCAGTGCTGGTTGGAGAGGTAAGTTATTGGTCCCCAGCTCAGATCTACCAAATCAGAAACTCCGGGGGTGGTTTTTACAATCTGTTTTCACAAGCACTCCAGGAAATTCGGCTATCAGCTAAAGTTTGAGAAGGATGGAAGCTTTTTAACCTCTCAGAGTTGCGTTATAAACAAAATATCACTTGATTCTCATCATCACCTTACAAGTGTCACTTAGACAACTACTTTTACTCCTATTTAATATATGGTGGACACACAAAGCCAAATGACCCAGGGTCATATAGTCAGTTTTATATATTAATTTTTTATCTCTTGGCGTGTTTGGTATATGGCATATAAAAATTGTACCAGTTTCTCTCTGCTAAAGCTGACCCCAATTTTACTTCCTATTTTTGGATGAAAACTTAAATCCATGTTCTTTCAAATTCTCTAAGTGGTTAGAGGGATCTACCTAATTTTTCCTCTATTTGCCCATTTTTTGATACCTTGCTCAAAAGGATGTGAGGAAACTTGTCTAATTGGGATGTCTAGCATATCTATTTTATAAAGTTTTAAAATACCACATAAATAGAATACAACCTTAACAAAATTTTTAAAGATAAATTTCAAAAGTTAAAAAGGAAGAAAAAATGTAACACCTACAATTCTCCCACATATTATTAGTAATTAATTTGTTTAGGTTCATATACTAATAATCACATTTGGAGTCATTTTGTAGACTTTATTGCTTCCTTAATTTATCTTGAACATCTTTTTTATTTTCATGAATATTCTTTTATAACTTTAATAGTCAGAAACAGAATATATAATACATATTATATAGAGAGAAAGAGAGAGAGGAAGGATTATCTATCATCTATCTATCTATCTATCTATCTATCTATCTATCTATCTATCATCTATCATCACCTATCACCATCATCATCTGTCTATGTCTAGTGAGCTATTTAAGGTATTGGCTCACACAGTTGTGGAGGCTGACAAGTCCAAAGTCTTCAGGGTAAGCTGCAGGATGGAGACCCAGGGATGAGTCGATATTGCAATTCAAGTCTGAAGCCAGACTGCTGATAAAAGTTCCTCTTCCTCAGGGAAAGTCAGTCTTTTTCTTAAGGCTTCAACTGATAGGATGAGGCCCATCCACATTATGGAGGGTAATCTTCCCTACTCAAAATTTACTAGTTCAAATGTTAATCTCATCTAAAAATATCTTCACAACAACATTTAGACATTTTTGAGCAAATATTTGGGTATCTATCATGGTCTAGCTAAGTTGACACATAAGATTAATCATCACAAACATGTTACCTTTAATAGATGTGTACATTTCATTTTATATATGAACTACATTTCATCCAATCTCTTAAGGTTGAATATTCAGATTGTCCCCAACTTTTTCACCTTCATATGGCATATCTTTGGCTATTTTACTCATTTTTATCTTTAAGATCAATTCAGAGTATGGAGAAGAATGTGCATTTCTAACTTTATACAGATTTGACTTCTTATTGCCAAATTGCTCTTGTAGATTTCTTTACCCCTTGAACTACAACTGAAGTTTTTGAAGTGGGGAAAATTCCAGGCTTGCCTTGATCTTTCTTCTCTTCTTCAGCCTGCAGGTCACTGGGAACCGGCATGATGCTGAGTTCCTGGGCTACCTCCTCAATTGAAGAAGTGGCAGAGGCTGGTTATGAGGCACTTCGCTGGCTGCAACTGTACATCTTCAAGGATCGTGAAGTTACCAAGCATCTAGTGCAGCGGGCTGAGCAGATGGGCTATAAGGCCATATTCTTGACAGTGGACACACCTTATCTGGGCAACCGCATTGATGATGTGCGTAACAGGTTCAAGCTGCCACCCCACTTCAGGTAACCATAGCTCTCTGATCCCCTGGGCCCCTGAGATGGTTTTCTAATTCTCTGCTCTGGTCATGAGCCTGCTCCAAGTGACAGCCCTGGGAAATTACATTCGCAGAATGTTGATCCTGAAGTATGGTTGAAAGGGATCTTATCTAGGAATGATAAAGTATGGGTTCTAGAGATTGTATCAGATATCCACCTAATCTCCAGCAACTCACATCCCTTTTGTGGATGTCACATACTCAAGCAATAAAACAGAAATAGGAATTGCCACATACATATAAAAGTCAAATGAATTTATGTACTAGAATACATTAAGGATTTTTATAAGTATGAATTACCATGTAGATGGAAGATATTTAATGTAGCCCAAACAACAGTTTTATTGTGATCCTAATACCCTAGTTGTGTTGAAATCAAAAAGCCACCTTTTAACTTTATTTTTCATTATATTTTGAAGAACGTTAGCTGGTAAGATTGAAAAAAGCTTAAAGAGTAGAGACAAAAGGAGCTGCGTATTTGATCCCTCATCCTCTTCTTTCAGCAATATTTCTCTTTAATTGTGGATCCAAATCCATTCATTTATTTATTCAGTGGTTCATTCATTCATTCACTCACTCATCTTAGCAAAAACAATATATCAAGTAGTCCATAATTGAACTTTGATGATTTTTTTTAGGTCATTCAACTTGACCATTAGCAGGGAAGTCTCCTTTTTCCTAGAATAATTTAAGATTAGAGTCACCTTGAGTCAAAGCTGGGAATTCAGTGGAATTTACTGAGAAAAACCCCAACCTCCCTAAGATAAAAACCTTTTTTCCCTTTTGATTTTTCCTCCCCACTAAATCTGTTCTTAGTTTTTTCATACTAATGTGTGACTAATCTGTGATAATCTTCAGAGCTAAAAGTATTTGAACAGGTATCAAAATCTTAGTTTAAATGGCAGATATTTTGATGATGGTATTTCACAGCATGATGAGGGATGTCTTCATTGGATCCTAGACCCATTTCACATGGACTATTGCTGACTCTTTCTACTTATAAAGTTGGCCCTTCTAAATATCTAAAATCTGAAAGATTTAAAATCAAGTCAGCGTTCCATATAAGGACAAGAAGATGGTTGGAAGTTGGGAATTCATATAGGTTATAGGGTGAGATGTATCTCAGCCATCACATAAGTCCCTACACAGCCTTGTGCGTCACTTCACTGTCATATAGCTCTGCTGGGTGTCTGCCTATTTGAGTATAAACTATTGTGCATAAAATCTTGATGCTGAGCCAGATGTAAATTAGTTGTGTAATTTTTATCTCTGTAATACTTCTGGTCAGGTTTAGGATATTATTTGTATGTGTGGTACCTTCAGTGGCCAATGACAAGAGAAAGTGCTCCCCATGTCAGACCTACCAGTAAACCTGCCCCATGTATGCCAGACACAGGATTACCAAAACACCCTGTGTTTCTAAGAAAACATCAAAAGGTCTCTGACATAGCCCTACTTCTTGCCAAATTCATCAGAAAGTAAATGGCTGCGAATTTCCCTAATATGAGATTTGTATTTATGTTATTTCTCTATTTTGATTCCCTTCTGTTTTAGACTTTCTAAAATAATTAGTTTCCCACTATTTAGGGTTCTGACAGGGAACATTCCTCATTATTTCCTTTTGGCCATTTGAAAAAAAGTTGGCTTTTTCCCCCCGCTCTGCCTATTAACACTAGTACTAGCAACAACAACAATAACAATAAATAATACAATAGGTTTTTTTTTTTTTTTGCAGCTTAAGAAGCACTTTCTTGCTCTGCATAACAGAAGGTGTTCACAGTGGTATCTACTGAGATGGGGAGATAGCACAGTTTTTAAATTCTAGCTGGTATCTCTTACTCCTTTACTGCCAGGGCCAGTCTGGAGCAGGAAGGTTGATTTGATTTCCCCCCTTTTCCTTTGCTCCCGGGCTCCCACCCAGATGACGTGAAAGACCATGAGACAAAGGCTCTTTTCAGCTGTCGATGTGCACAGGAGTGGCCACAGCTCCACAGCTTGTCACATCTCCCATCTGAAGATGATCAAATAATGAACAACACATGCAGATTACTGGGAGGGAACACAGGAAACACCCCACAGCCCAGTGCCCCTGGCCTCCAGAGCACATGCTGGCCTTGTTTGTCCTAGAGAAATTCTGGGCTGGCCAGCACCTTCTGGTCAGCTCCTCCATGGTGGTCCACAGTCAGCAATTGAAGGCAGAGCACAATTATATATGAGCCCTAGGCTTCCGCCTGAGGCCACATACAGCCAAAGAGCTCATCTGTCACAGCCTGATAGGAAATCGGGTTTCTTTCTGCAACTGACCTGACTCATAGAAGGTGAAGCCGGGCTTTTCAAAAGTGAGATTTGGCAGGCAAAGGAGGCAGGAAATCCAGAGGAGAATGAGTCCATAAGGCAGTGGCTCCTTCTAGCCCATGCTACTTCCTGTGCTTGGGTAGAGGGAGGGTCTCAACTTATTCAGGAGTTTGGGAGTCTTTGCTAGGTCTATGTGTGAAATACAGGTATGTGTGTAAATTGTGAATGGCCAAGAGGTTCCTGAAACTGAGGGGCAGTAAGGCGAATGCTCATCTGCTCTTGGAAGAAGCTAGGAACAAAGTCTGTTCACCAGACTGATTCCTGAGGCTTTGAGGCAGGGACCGTTTTCCTTCTCCATACTCCACGAGGGCTGGATTTTTACCATGGATAAAAATTTGGATATTTGATGTAGTGCCAAAGCAATTGAAAGAGAAGAAATACAATCTCCAATTACTGCTAAATTCAAGGTAAATCATGACACCTACCGTTTTAGTGATTTGCCTGGGGACATGCTTCCTTAAGCCTGGAAATGATTTATTAAAAACAACAGCCAGAAAAATTACACACAAAAAAGATCAGACTGCCATTGCCTTCCCGAGTCGCTGATAATAAAAGTGGCCTGTGAGGTATTACATGAGCGGGTCCCCCATTACTTCTCTGGCCTCATCTTCTAGCACCTTTGTTTTCGCTCACTCCCCTAGCCGCACTGGCTTCTCTATTCTTTTTTCAATGTTCCAGGCACGTTTGCTCCTTAGAGCTTCAGAACTGACCCTTCCCTCTGTCTGTAACATTCTTTCCTCAAATCAATGCACCACTAATTTCTTCATTTTCTTTGCATTTTGATATCATGGATGAGTCTACAGGTTTATGCCAGGAAACCAAAATAAAAATAGACTAAATGGTAGAGATTAGAATAGAGACATAATAGACATAATATGTGTGAGAAGAGGTAGTAGAAAGAAAAACAATTTGAAGGACTTGGCACATGATCCAATAGCCTGTGAATTCTTTGGTTAGAAAAACATCCACATTATGATCATGCTAAACCTGTGAATATGACTTTACATGGCAAAATAAATAGACTTTTCAGATATGATTAAGGACCTTGAGATGTGAAGATTGTCCTGGATTATCTCATAAACTTCATGTAAGTGAAGGGTCCTTATAAGAAAGAGGCAGGAGAGTCAGAGTTAGAGAAGGAGATGTGATGATAAAAGCAGAGGTTGGAGGGATAGCATTAGGAGTCAGAGGGCATTGGTGGTCTCTAGAAGCTGGAACAGGCAAGGAAATGGATTCTTCCTCAGAGCTTCTGGAACAGCTCTATCCATACCTGCAGTTTAGTCCATTGAGGATCATTTTAGACTTCTCACCTCCAGAATTTTAATATCATAAATTTATGTCATTTTAAAGCCTCTAGGTTTGTGGTCATTTGTTATAGCAGCAACAGGATGCATTTACAATAACCCCACTCTGCTAATTTCTTCTACAAAGTAACTTCTCAATGAGGCCAAGTCTGATTATTATAAGATTTTAAGTTAAGCCTCTACTAGCTTACTTGCTTATTTTGCTCTACGTCTTTATTTTTTATAGCACCAATTCTAACATGTTTCATAAATTACTTATTGATTATATTATTGTTTATTTTCTGTCTCCCTTTGCTAGAATGACAACCCTATGTGGCCAGAGATTTTTGGTTGTTTTATTTACTAGTATATCCTAAACAGCTAAAATTCTGGCACACAGTAGGTGCTCAGTAAATAATGTTGCATAAGTAAATAAAAATGTACTAGATCATATGAGATTTACCCAATAAAACATAACTAGTAAGAAGCTGAACATGAGTTTGAACTCACACTTAAAATCCATACCCTGACCCTTTCTTCTCGCTTTCCAGCCACATTGAGGAAAAAATTAGCAGAGCTATACTCTCACTATAAGTGTTTTCCTAACCATTGAATTAAATGCTAGTGACCCATGTACAAATTCCTGTGTCTCTATCTGAATCTCTCATTGTGTTGATATCATGGGCTCTACTGGTTATATTATGTTTTATTTCTCACTATGGAGACACATAGCTTTTATCTTTAATATCCTATCAATGCCTAAAATAAATATCATATATTCCTCAGTAATATTTATTATTATTAGTGTTACTATTGGTGATTTAATAATGTTTAACTTTCCTTTAGTAGTTGTCACTATTTTTATGATGCTAACTTACTAAAAGCTGAAATAATTTTTAGATTAGATTAAAAAGTATGTTTGAGGAACATTCAAGGCACAATGAGTCCCTTACAAAGAAGAAATTCTAACCCTTGCCTTTGGGTCATTAAATAGATTGGGATTCAGAGAATTAAGTCATAACTAATCATGTTATTATTTTGATGTTGTCCCTTTCCTTCCTTATGAAATGGAATACTTTAGTTATCAGAAGGTGCTTTAAATGTTTTTTTGTATATATGTCATAATTCAAATAAAAATAGCATTCATGGAGCCATTGGTAAAACACTCCATCGCGGGTCTCTGTCAAGATATCTAAAAACTTTTTCTTGGCTTCTGGCTTTGAACAACGTTTTAGAGCAATAACAAGGCTTCATTGTGCTCTGAAATTTCTGTAAGGCAACATTCATTCAAGTGTTGATCTGCATTTCACCGTCCAAGAATAACAACAGTTATTTATATAATTTTATCCATGTTTCTGTTTTTTCCTATCCATTTCACCCTTTCACCCCGCCCCTGCTGAAACACTGTAGTTTGTTTGGGAGGGGGTGGGGTGCTATGCAGAGTATATACACATACAAAAGTTTCCCCCCGCACCCCCTCTCATCTTGCTATGGGAGAGACAGACTGGACCTTTTTCTTATTAACAATATTACTTAAAAGTTTGGAATTTAGTATCAATTAATATCATTTCTAAGTATTGGAATAGATTTTCATTATTAGGATATATTGATTGACCAAAAGGTTACTGTATTCAAGCTATGATAACAGCAGAAGGCCAGTCTATGATACAATATACAACCCTCACTGGTTTGATAAAAAGAGATATCCAACTATTTCTGCTAAAATCCCTACCAAAGCTCAATGGATGGGTACTAGTGTGAGTGTAATGGAATTAGAATCTTCTCTAATCTATACTAGCTATCTAAGTCAATGAAAATATAGGGCTATTTAATTCTTGCCATGAAAACTTTACCAATGGCTTAAATAGAGTTTTGTGAGATGTAAATATTCATGTCCTATGATAATATATGCCACCTAAACTACTTGACCAGTCCTTTTAGCAGAACATACACTAAAATGTAAAAAGCATTAAACTCAGTTTTATTTTAATGGAAATCTTATGTTTCTTTAAAAAATCATTTTAAAATAGTGGGTCTATGTACTTCTAGGTATATATAAAAATTGTTATACATATGGCTCCAAGATTCTTTCTATAATCAGTGGCAGAGCGAGTAAAAGGGAAGAAAGAGCTATGACTAATCCAGAGATAAATATACAGCTGTATTTTTACCCAAAGAGAAGTTTGGCCGGGAGGTAATTTATAATGTGCAGAAGAACACAGTGAATTCATGTCATTGTCATCATTCAAAGATAGCCATTCAAAGAAATTAAATTCACAGTTGGATTTGGGACTGTAGGCAGCTAAGTCATATGTATGGTGTCATTGTGTATCCATCCAGCTAGTGGTAAGAGTTGCAGGCAGAAAGATTTTGTCCCTAGTTTGGAGAACGGTGAAAATCTAGTCGGGATATCAGGACATTAGACCAAGGAAAAGACTTCAGGTATAGAGTGAGCCAGTAGCAGCATCTTACAGGTGAGTTAGAGAAATGCTGGTCTAAGCTGAGTTAATAAAATTCAACTTAGGGGAAGGCAGCAACTCAATGGAGCTGTGACTCAGTTTGGGTTCTTCTAGTAATAGAATGTAGCCAGTGATTTAAGTGCTGGCAGTTCCTTTAGAACAGAGTCCCCAATCCCCAAGCTGTGGACAAGCACATGTCAGTGGCCTGTTAGGAACCCAGCTGCGGCAGGAGATGAGCAGCAGGAGAGCAAGCGAAGCTTCATCTGTATGTGCAGTGTGTGTGTGTGTGTGTGTGTGTGTGTGTGTGTGTATGACACTGCACATACACATACACTCACATATATATGTATGTATATATATGTATATATATAATGAAACATCACTTGAACTGTATGTGAATATCTTAATAGAGCTATTTTAAAAAAAATCAGCAAAGGGGAAAAAGCAGCCACAGAAATTCAGGGAGCTGCCTGGGGAGTAAGGAAAGTCCAAAAGTGAGAGAGAGGCTCACATGATCTCATGATCTACTGTCCACAAGCTAGAGGGCCAGGATAACCAGTGATGTAACTCACTCCCAAGCTGAAGGCCTGAGATCCAGGGGAGCCAATGGTGTAAGTCCTAGTCTGTATCTCAAGGCCTGAGAGCCAGGAGACCAGTAGCATAAGTTCTGGTTTGAGTCTAAAGGTTTGACAATGAGTAACTCCCAAGTCCAAAAGCAAGAGATGATGGATGTCCCAGCTCAAGTGGAAAACATAATTTATCCTCCCTGAGCTTTTTGTTCAATTTGGGCCCTCAACAGATTGGAATGTGCCCCCTCACATTGGTGACGGTGACCATCTTTACTCAGTCTATGAATTCAAATGCTAATCTCAGCAAGAAACAGCTTCACAGAAATACCCAGAAATATTTTACCAGCTATTGAGGTATCCCTTAGCCCAGTCAGGTAGTTACCTAAAATTAACCATCACACCACAGGCAAAGAAATAAAGGCCTTGATAATCGGAAAGCTCATGCCCTTGGCAAGATTATCTGAAAGATTAAGTCTGAGTCAGCTGGTAGAGAGCCTCAGAGAGAACAACTAAGTGAAGAGGGGAGAAGCAAGAGCTGAAAACTGCTGAAAAACACCCCCAATTCTTTCTATGCCCACCACCACCATAATAGTAGGCAGGAACGAGACTACAGTGATGACAGAAGGTGTTAACATTTGTTATTGCAGTTTCAATCTCTTCTAGAATTTCCCACAAGGATGTTGGAAAGTTTCCTGAAGTCAAATGCAATTGTCATGTTGCAAATGAGATCTGAACAAAGAGAATGTAATTAGGAGTCAAGAGACCCAGTTTGGAGCCAAATGATGCCTCAGTTAGTTTTATATTGAGGGCATTTATTTTAGCACTTCTGGTTTTTATTTTTTATATAAAATAGGAATCATGGAGTATCAATTTTATTTTCTAAAATTTTTCTAATTTGTAATAATATTGGTATATGAAAGCCCTTTATAAGTTGTAACGCACCATGCAAGTGTTCATCGGAATGATTAGTATGCATTGCTGGCTGAAAATATCATAAAAAATCTATTGTCGATATTCATAACTAGCTTAAAAAAAAGAGCTATTTGAACTTGGCCATATATTTTTTCTTGAAAGTGATTTATTTATATAAAAATACCCTAGAATGAAAAATAAACTTTAAGTGACCAATTAAATCCACTAGATTGTAGCATTATAGCCTGGAATCCTACATCAAAACATGGAAAATAGACATGCAACACCCCTATAGGTGGTTGAAGAGTGAACAGCCGACTGATTTGAAAACGGGTGACTTTTCTTTTTTCATTGAATGAGTCATCGTAACGACATCTCTAACTTTGGTAGGTTTCTCATTTTTTATATCTCTTTATTTCAGAATGAAAAATTTTGAAACCAATGATTTAGCATTTTCTCCTAAGGAAAATTATGGAGACAACAGCGGACTTGCTGCATATGTGGCTAAAGCCATAGACCCATCAATCAGCTGGGAGGATATTAAATGGCTGAGGAGGCTGACATCACTGCCAATTGTCGCAAAAGGCATTTTGAGAGGTTTGTTTATTTCCTTACTTGAGTTTATATTGATTTTATGGTTTTTTGTGGACATGATGCTATTTTTAAGGGAAAATTGGGACAAATTAACACGGAAATTAAAAGAGACATTCCATCTCTCAGTTCTCCATTTTGATGTTAGTGAGTAAATATTCCCTCATTCTTAGATGATATATTGAAGGAGAGCAGGACTCTCATGAAGTAAGGACTTACCCTTTTTAAAGCATTGGGTTGCCATTGCCTTATTTTGGAGTTGTCACCACATCATAGAGCTTGGCAAGATCTATGTAGAAGGTCCTGCTTTGGCTGAAAGCTGCAACATTTGCCCTCAGACCAATGAGAAGCCCCAAAAATGATATTATGATAGCCAGAGCAGTTTTAACAGCTTTTTCTGTGTTTTTTTTTTTTCCTGTTCCCTTCAAGTACCTGTGACTAGGACTGATTTTCGAATGTAGTGATCTCACATCTACTTCCCTTTAAAGAATAGTTGAATTGAACATTAAAATCTTCAATTATCAAGCTGGGTATTAAGGATCTTGACTACTTCCCCGGTATTCAAGCCTACATGTGTTCATTCCTGCAGGGAGGTACCACTGATTGTAATAATTTAAAATGTAAATGTGTTCACCCACAAAAATGAGTGAACATTTTCTTGCCTTTGAAAAAATATATTTTTAGTACAGTTAAATAGATAACTGACTTTTATTCTTGTAAATGGAAATGTTTGAGTAAGTGTCTCAGGGATGAGAGACTTTATTATCTTATCTCAGGGTTAACAATGACTTAGAATCAAAACGTTTTAATAAGTTTTATTTGAATGTGTGTCACATGACCCCTATTTATAAAGCTCTAAGCATGCCACTAATTTTAATTGTCTAATCTTATGTATGCAGAATGAAGCTAATAAAAGTAAAAGAATGAGCCCAGAGAAACTTTCAGGTAGTGGAGCTATGTTTAAATACAGATGTCTTACTGTGCTTTTTAAATTATATTGTTATACTCTTTCCTGTTGATCATTGTCCTAGTTCAAAATTTCTGAGAATTATACTTGAATAAGTATATCCTGGTGTTACATGCACCTTTAAACAATAGTTTGACTTACCTTACATACATATTGTCATCCATGATTGTTAATGCTATGTCCTGTCAGTTCTAAGAACATTAGCCTGAAGGTTCTGCTCCATTCATTTATTCACTCACTTATTCATTCTCTCAGTCATTCATTACATAAACATTTATAATGCTTACTGTGTGCTAAATTTAAATAAAAATAATATGATAATAATAACTTGAGGTCCTTAGCCAAAAGGGGGTCCCATTCTTGTGGAAGATGGACAAATAAATAAGAATTTGTGTCCAATAAGATTTTACAGGAACTGAGATAGAAACGTATGAACTATAAGGGCAGGTTTAAAATAGTATGTGGACAATTATAAGAGTAAGTTAGGGAAGATTCCATTTGAGAATGGAACATGATGCTTAAGTATTGCTATGACACCAATCAAATGACTCTCAGACTAAAATGACAAAATAAAGCAATTATGAATAACAATTTATTAAACATGTAAGCCATATTAGAGAATGTAGACTTTAAGATGTTTGAGAACCACTAAAGATCTTGATCAGAGAGTAAGCAACCTCATCTGATTAGTATTTTAGAAAAATCACACTTTGTATAGTGGACTTAGTGGATAGAGGTGGCAAAATTGAGGTCAGGGAGTACATTTAAGCAACTGTTGTTGCTAAGGCAAAATATAATTGTGCTTGACCCGAAGAAAGTGAGAGGATATTATCGAATTAGAAATTTAATGCAGTTTCAAACATTTAATTCACTCTCATCACAGAGTTGGCCCAGGGCAATTGGCTTGAAAACACAAAGGAAGGACAAAACTTTAGTATAATTTCATATTTGTCTGTGTTAAATGGGGAACAAATATAAGAATGAGTTTATCTAATTTTTAACCTTTTAATTTAAGATTTCCCATATATAATTTTCTACAACTGTGTCCTATAGGACATGCTAGAAATCCATTGAATTAGACTTTACTATCAAGTGTTATATTAAAAAATACTTTGGCTTCTAGAACTTCATTATGTGGTCATCATACCCAGGGCCACCACCTTTCATCCATATGGATCATGTGAACTTTATTCTACGTGTCTTCATAATGTTTTGCATGAAGAGCCCAATGTTTAGTAAGTAAAAACCTCAGAGAAAACTATATGAGTCTATAAACTAGAGAGAGCTCAAAAGCAAGAGAAAGAGATAAAACATTTGGCATTTGAAAGGAAATGACTTATTTATACATGTACAGTTTATATTGTCTAGTTTTTTGGTAACTATTTATTTCATCTATTTAACAAACAAGAAACATCTCCCTGACAACAAATATATCAGGTAGTGCATATGCTCAGTCTACATGGGGGTGGTAGTTCATGGTTGGTGGGGCCAGTTCTGGCATGTCTAGTGCTCGCTATTTCACAGATCTTTATCCAGAAGTCACATGGATTGACTGAGAGTCACTCATCCTTTTTCATTTCCTTTTACCAGAAAGATGCGGATTATGTTGCAGGCATATGAAATCACGGGCAACTGGAAAGATATCAATGAAATATTCCCCCTTACCACCATTTTAAGAATTTCATTTTAATGAATGCAAATTGGAGTGCAAGATGTAATCTCTCACTGTGGTTAAACTCTGCCCTTGGAAAACTTCAACACATGCTCCAAACGTGTTATTTGAGACAGGATTTGGTCTTTGCCAGAACTCACACTAACAAGAAAATGGCTTTATGAGCAAAGGCATAATGCTTTTTAGAGTTTTTTTTTAATTAAAAAAATTTTTAACTAGGTTATAGTGGCTTTTTGTTTTTCAGAAACTGTTTTCTAACTAGCCCTTTTCTTATATACATTTTTTTCCAAAATACTCTTAAAGAATATTCACTCAGTTTTCCTGGACTGTGTTCAAAACTGCTGCCATATATCTTGGATTGAGTTACTAAACTCCTGTAAGATAGTACAGAGTCCTGGGTCAAAAACTCCAGTGCCTTGAGGGTAAATCTTGAGTATTTACATTTCACTTTTGTATTTTAGATTAAATACAGAAATAGTATATTAGTAAGATATCAAACAGTACTATTTTGTATTGACTATTGTATTTCTCAATCAATTAATATAGAGACTAGTAAATTAACAAATGTGGAATGCAATATAAGTAAACTCTAAGGATTAATGAAAATATTTAAGATTCATGAACATTTTCTTAAGTCAGAACATTTTGACTCTCATTAAGGCAAGATTTTTTTCTTTCTGGATTAAAATTAAATGTAAAACTATGTACATTGTTCCATAAGTAGCTAAGAAAAGGGGCTCATATTTGGCCACTAATTCACTAATTATTCTTATTTTTTTTTTTTACTTCACTAGATAGTCATGATCCTATCTTCTGAGCAAAGCTCCATGGCATTTCCCCCCACATTCCTAGCACTGCCTGGAAGAACCTGGAAAACCACTTGATATGATAGAAGATAACAAACTAATTTAAGTAGCACTTACTTCCAATGAAAGGCTCTTTATAATCTTAATCTTTACTAGAATGAAAATTTTTTGTTATAAGCAAAACTCAAACATACTTTCCAAAAGCATCCAGGAAACGAATCTTTCTCACTTATTCATCATCTTAATTTATACTTCCTACACCATCAGAGAGTAATAATGATAGTTAATATTTACCTGATGTTATTCTAAATACTCATTCAGTTTATTTAATGCACAAACCAATTTTATGTGGCTTTTTATCCCCATTATGTGGGTTAGGACACTGATATACAAAGAAATAACTTGCCATTTACATAACTAACAAGTAGCAGTTGTGGGAATCAAATCCAGGTGGTCTGACTAATAAACCTAAATAATTAATCACTTTTTCATACTGTATAGAAGCTGTTTATTGATAATATTCAGTTTCTCAAAACACAGGTGTGGCTACATGGTCACAAACATCTGAATATAAATTAGAGCATTGCATACATCCGCAATCTGGGGTTCATAAAATATTATAGTTCATATATTTGACTTTTTTTCACTTTTGATTTAATATTTGAGAATCACATACATAACTAGATAACCAGAGCAAACCATGCCAATTCCAAATATATTTTACATTTTTTGTTAAGGTTGTTTATGGTTACATTAGGCTTTAAAAAAAAAAAAACACCATACTACATCTCTTTTTTAGAATGGATAAATTCAAACAGACATTAAAGCTGATCTGTCCAATATGGCAGCCACTTGCCAAATGTAGCTAAGTTAATTAATAAAAGTAAAATTCCAGTTCCTCAGTCACACTGCCACATTTCCACTACTCAATGGCTACATGTGGCTAGTGGCTGCTGTTTAGGACTGCACAGATCAAGAGCATGTTCATCATCAGAGAAGAGTTCATTTGAATAGGCTATATATTTAGAGAACCATTTTCTAAACATTTTAAATAATAATGTGTTATCATTATATAAAATAATGTTTTACATTATTGTATATTGTATATTATGTACGGGCTTCTGGTTCTAAATACTGGACCGAGTACATATGTAGTCTGTTACCTAAACCTCCATTGAAATTAAAGTATAGAAATTCAAAAATACTTAAGACTTATGATAGCAAAGCAAAGGAAAATGAGGGGCACGAACAGCAGAAAAATATCAAGAAGCTTATGAAAGAAATAAAACGTAAGTGAGCCTGTTGATAGGAGGAACATACAAAAAAATTGCCCCTCAAGATAGGCTTTGAGGGAACCCTGGAGGAGGCAGGGGAAACTATATAATGGAATACCTGAGAGCCTCTAGGTGTCCAGTCTGAAAGAATGGTAGAGTTGAGGGCTAAGAAATGAAGACTAGAAGCACAGGGATTAGTTGGAGTTCTGTTTGTGAAACTATTTCACCAGCCAGCAATCCTCTCTCATCTCTTGTGCAATGATTAGCAACTTAACATAGTAGCTTAATCCTTTCCAAGGTAATAAATGGATTGCTGGGACGACAACCTGTGAGAGGATAACATTTACAATATGATATGATGCTATCCTCATTCTGACCCTGAGGAGCTCATAGTCAAATAGCCCCTTAGTTGTTGACATTCCTTGCCTTGTCCCACATGGAGCTTCAAGAAAGAATTTCTACTCCAGGCAAAAACTTGGAGTGAATTAAATTGGTTATGAAACAGCTCAGGATACATATAACAGCTCCCCAATCTTTCTCCCTTAAATATAAATGAAAAATTTAGCATCACTAGGAGGTCAGAAACATCAAAATGTAAAAGACCAAGATAAATCTACAGAAAAGCTGATCCTAGAGGAATAGGATAAAACAAGAAAAAGAACTTAAAAATTCCAAATGATAGATTCAGAAATTGAAAATATACTTAAATAAGAAAAGTCTACCATGAAAAGAAAATCAGAATATAAAAAGGAGTTAGAAAATATTTAAATAATTAAATTTTTGGAATTAAAAGTGAAATTATTGATTGAATAATAGAGTCAGTGACATATCCCAAAATGTCAAACAACAACAAAACAAATATAAGGAAAATATGATTAAATAAAGGGAAAGCTTGCAGACCCTTTACAATGTCTAACATTCAACTGATAAGGTCTTCAGATAAAAGAGTAAAAGAGGCAAGGAAGAATTTATTAAAGATAGTCAATGCCTCAATGCTGGAGACATAAGTCATTATATTGAAAAAAAACAGACAGCTTATTACATCTCTTGAAAAATGTGTATAAAGAGAGAAAACAAGCATAAAATTTGTGAATTACAAAGGAATGGGAGTCAAACTGGCATCAATTTTCTTGTCAACAGCAGTGGGCACCAGAAGACAATGAAGTAAATGTCTTTAAGGTTCTAAAGAAAAGGATTTTTCGACCTAGAATATTATATCTGATCTAATTGTCATTCAAACACAAGAGAAGTTATTTAAATGACCTATAAATTTACCTCTTCCTTTAGGAAATTATAAAGGAACGTACTATAAACAAATGAGAATGTGAACCAAATGAATATATAACCTAGACTACAATAGATTCAACCCAGAGCGAGTAGGAACAATTCTATAGGATGAAGGTTGTCAGTAGGCCTTGAGAATAACCAGAGTAGGAAAGAACAGGATCATAGAGGGTTCAGGGGTATGTGTCCAGAGGGGAAATAAGGTAATTTAAATGGGTTAGACAGAATAATTGAAAAGTTTGAAGAACTTAAAGATACTGCAAAGTCTCTGATAAATGGAGGAAAAGGGAAAGAAAAAAATGCAATTAGAAATCCAGGAAAAGAAAGCTCTGTAATGAAACATAGGTAGTTCAAGTATGAAGCAACATTAAAATATAAAATATGAATCAATCAATGGTGTAGAGGCTATGGCCTTTTCCCTACAAGTGACTAAAAAATTGCCAACTAGATCTCACAAGATGTAATGCATACTTGGATTAAAGCAGGTAGCCAAAAACAGTCTCATGGAAACAATTAGCTTTTATATTTAATATAGAATATGGATCATTTATTGAGTATATAACAAAATGCATAACAATTCAGGCTTATAGGTGAATAGATGGCATACAACATAGTTAGTTGGTAAACACTGATGTTTATGTGTCAGAGTACCTTTCATTTGATTTCATTGCATTTTAGGGTTTGTCATAGCATTTCTTAAAGATGGATTCTACCAACAACAACATAATGACATGATGTCTTAGTCATCTTGGCTGCCATAACTAAATTCCATAGACTGGGTACCTTAAACAGAAATTTATTTTCTCACAATTAAAAAGGCTGGAAATCCAGGATTAGGGTTTCACCATGGTCATTTTTTGCTGCAGGCTCTTCCCTTGGGTTGAAGAAGCCACCTTTTTAATGTGTGCTCCCATGACCTCTTCTTTGTGGGAACATGGAGAGAGGGAGAGGGAGGGGGAGAGGGAGAGAGACAGACAGACAGACAGACAGACCGGCAGAGAGCAGAGCACAAGAGAGTAGGCTCCCTGGTGTCTTCTTATAAGGGGACTAATACCATCATAAGAGCCCTGCCCTCATGACCTTTGTTTAACCTTAATAATTATCCAAAGACACCGTTTTCAAATACTATCATATTGAAAGTGTGGCTTCAACTTATGGATATGAAACTTCAACATATGGATTTTGTGGGAACACAAACATTCAGTCCATAAAATATGGGTTTCACATTTTTATATACCTGTAATTTTAGAAGAAAAATAATACTGACATCATTTTTAAAATGGGAATATTTAAAAAGTAGTATTTTATGAAATATAGTTTGGAAATGTTTTAGTAAAATAATTGAAAACAATCAGAATTACATATTCTCCTATGAATCTTTTATTATTCTCAGTCAGGTTTGCCCTTCATTTCCATTGCTGAATTATAAATATATACAATGTTCTGTATCCATCTGCTTAAGTTTCCAAAATCTGATTTCATTACAACTTTGTACTAACCATTTTTGAGTGTGAAACTTGAGAATTTGTGTTAGTTTCATTATCCTGTTAGCAAATGGTTTGTTATTGGGAGCATGTTGAAAATAGCAGTTTAAAATATAGAATATAAAAAATAAGTTGGAAATTGATTTAAGAGAACAATATATTTTTAGATTTTCAGAAATCAATAGTTTGAGAAATCAATATACTTTGAAGCATGATTAGAGATATAACAATTTTAACATTACATTTTGAGATACTTCAATGGGAAAATATATTTAATTATAGAACAATATAACTTAAAATACTTACTGAAGTTATAACTTTGTATTAAAAATTTTTTTTGAATTAGACTTATTCATTACCTGTTACATTCAAAGTTCTTGCCACTTATATATTATTTAATGCTATCCAAACTGTAGAATAGTAATTCTGCTACATGCTAAATGGCATGAGCTTATTAATAGAAATAAAAAATACTTAGCAGGAATACTTCCTTAAGAGGATAAATAGATTCTAACTGCATGCCAATTTACTATTTATTGATAATTTTATTTATAATTGTTATAAGTGTTATATATATATATATTTTTTTTTTGGCCAAGGATACTATCATGGCTATTCTAAATCTAATGCTTGGGTGTATTTCTGTGCTAAAGGTTTCAAGCAAGATACATATGTGTGAAATCAGGCTCCTTTTGACTGTGGTTTTTCAACCTCCAATCCCAAGCCTTCTGTTAAGCTGCCTTTTCATGTTATAGCTAATGATTATCTTGCTTTTTATAGGAGATGATGCCAGGGAGGCAGTTAAAAATGGTTTGGATGGGATCTTGGTGTCGAATCATGGAGCTAGACAACTTGATGGAGTGCCAGCCACTGTGAGTTGCAGCCCACACCAGGATTTCTCTTTGGAGTTTTTATTTCCATCACAGATTTGATTATCTCTGTGTCTGTCTCTTCTCTGTGAATGTTTTGGTGTGAGCACCCAGGGGAAAATGTGTGTGAATATGTGAGACCTTGGATTTAAAGTTAAGTGGCACATAACTATCTAAATTTGTCATTAATTAGTCTAACACATTTATTTATAAACTTGTAAAAGCCCTCATTAAATAATAAGTCAGTCGTGGGTAAGGATTATGTTTGTATTCATTGATATACCGATAGGCATAATGTAAATTAGAAATGATTATGCCGTGAAAGTCTAGAAAAAAGAGGACCGAATAGACAGTTATAGTAATTAAAAAAGGTTTCAGTGGAGTTTGAGATCATTATTACAGTTGTGACAGGAAGTCAGGAAGAGGGACAGACTGAAATGTCCTGTGGATGTGGGTCTGAAAACCTGTAGAGATAGGGAGGGGAAGTGAGAAGGGAGATGGAATCTTGTGGCCCAAATGAAAGAAAGATCAACTGCCAACAGGCTACTCTGCTTGAGCTATGAACTACCTTGTTGCATGTGAGAATCACCTGGGGAACTTTAAAGACTCTCAATGCCCAGGCTGCATCCCAAACCAATTTATCAGAATCCTTAGGGGTGTGGGACATAAGTACTAGTAATTTTTAAGCTACCCAGAAGATTCCCAGTGTGCATCTATGGTTTTTATATACTGTACACATTATGCCAGGCAAACCAAAGTCCAAAATCTAGATAAAAAGGTAAAACTAAACTGACTTGAAAGGTGTGGGACTGAATTAAAACTGTATAGGAAAGAAAGTAATCTGAAGAGGGCCAAGAGCCAAGAAGACCAACAGAGTCACTGGGGCAGATTTTAAGATCAAGGGGTCTGAAATAAAAAATCATGGAGACAGACATGTATCCAGGGGTGGATTTTGTGGATTCACGATCCCAAATAGGGGGCCAGAAGCTGTAGGTGGTGTTGGGGGGTTATTAAAGGGTCGTTCACTTCTGTGCTGTCCACTTGTGAAAACTTGGCCAAAATTCTTTTAGATGAGGCAATGGTTTTGCAGTTGCCTTTCACCTCTGCTTTGTCCCCATGTGGCCCTCATGTGTGAGCCTAAATATGGAATGGGATACGCTTGGGGAATTCCAAGTAATCCATTTTGTTTGCACTGTCTGGTGGTGGGAGGAGGGTCCTGGGAAATATGCTTACATGGACAGGTAAGGAAGGGTTCTTGAATATGATATCATTGGATATACAATAGAAGAGCCTTGATTTAGCAGCAGTGAATCTTATAAACTGGATTTTGGCATGACAGCAGGCAGAAAGATTAATTAGGTGGGCTGGATTATTATGATAGCCAAGGAAGGAAAGAAGAGCCTGAACTGTGAACAGGGCAAAAAGATTCCATTTCCACTCCAAACCTTAGTTTTCTTATCTTTTAAAGTTTAAACATCATTAAATTATTTCTTTGGTGCCTTTGAACTTTAATGTCTTATAATCTGATTTATTATAGGTAAAGTAAGCTAGCATCATGTAACAAAACTTTAAAAAGTTATATACCAAATAATGCAGATGGACTTTTTAGAACCCCATCTTTCATCTGGATCATCACGTGCATTACCCCTTTTTATCAGAATCATTCAGTCACAGTTATTAAATGGATGACTTTAATTGGGATGACCAGTTGAATTTATTTGAACAACTTGAAATAGCATAGAACAAATAATTTAGTCAAGCAACACGGACTGTTGCTTCATTGAACTAGCAGATTGATTTAACTAAATCTATATACCAGTTTCATAGATCTTAGGGGAGACTAAATGACTACAGGGGCATATTGGATGTCCATATCTGTACTCACAGTTTTTTCCTAATGCACTAATGGTAGAAATGAACCAAGTCTTTGCACACTTAAGATTAGGCTGTTAAAAATTTAAATCATAAAACTGGATGGTTTCAGCTCTTTCTAATTCACTTCTGCTTATAGAGACCCATCTTTTTAGGTGATATTAAATATTGCCCACAGATAAAAGGAAAAAGAAGAGTGAAAACCTCTGGGAGAAGAAGTTGGTCACAGCTCAAGGCATTTTTGTAGATTATGCCTCTCTTGTATCTGAAAACATAGACTTACTGTGCGGGCCAAATTTTTTTTCCCCTAAAAATAATATATCTAAATCTACTGAAATCAAATCTAACTAGATTTTAAGAGAAAAAAAAAAAACCTAAATGGTGTGGTTTATTTCCCTCTGGCTAAGGGGATATGGAAATTTATCTAAAAGGCCTTTTTGAGCTGTGGTCTTGGAGACTGTTTAAAAAAAAAACAATGACCCTCCCCTTCGCATGCTGGGTGCAAGAAAGGAGATGCTTGCTTGAGTTTGCCCCATACTCTACAGCAAATTTAAGGCCTGTGATGGTGAGAGAAATATGAGAAAGAATTCGGTTTATGGTGAAGATATTTTTCCCTTGGTGTGTTAAGTTTTGAGGTGAGTGGCAAAAGACTTGAAGGAAGCTGTGGTGTAAAACTATTCAATAGGTACACAGAAAGACTTGCTGTCCTGCAGATTCTATGATATCATAAATCAGAGCCAAAGAGGTAGAATGATGTCATGGGAGGAACACTGAAATGGGAGTTCAGAGTCTTGAGTTCGAGTCCTTGTCTCGCCTCTTTAAGGAGTGAGAGCTGGGTGAGTAAGTTGCTTAAACTTTTCACCCTGAGCTTCCTCAGTAGTATTGTGTGGAGTGCAAAAAGGAAGAGGCTGGATTATGTCCTTTTTGATTTCTATAAAGCATAGAATTCTCTTGGACAGAGAAATACTTATCACTAGGTCTCCTAGAACAAGAATTTAACTTCAGTTCGTCTTAATGCCATACTACTGAGAGCCACTGCCAGACCCCTGCTATACCCAAAAGTAATTAAAAATTAAGTTTGTGTCAAGTTCCTTACCCTCAAGGTAATAATGTGGCCATGATTAGTCTTGAAGTAATTAGAGAACAATATGACAGAATCAAATTGATTTCCTAAATCATAGTATTGCAACATCTCAAACTGGGGTCTAAAGACAGATTCTCTGGAGTCTTTGAACCATAGCAGCATTTTTTTTCTTTTTCTCTTTTTTCATTTTTGTTTTGATGCTAATGGGAACCAAATTAATTCAAGCTTAAAAGCATGATGTTCTTTTCCAGTGAAAATTCTGAACTGCAGAACCTTTTTATAAAATAAGTATTTGGTTTGTTAAAGTCAAGTATTTCCAAAATTGAGTTCTTGGGAATCTTCTATGAGATCTAAGAGGTTTAATTTTATCTTTTAAAAAGGATTCACAATTCTACCTTTGAGAACCACTTGATAGATCAGTTAGCCTTTCCTGTGTAAAAAACAACTCTGAAACTTTCTGGCCAACAATCAATAGCCATTTACTTATGGCACAATTTTGTGAGTTGGCAGCTTGGACTGGGATTTGCTGGGAGGCTTTTTTGGCTGGGGTCACTCCTATGTTTCTGTGGTCAGCTACCGAGTTTACTAAGAAAGGCTGGTGTAGGATGACTTCCACAGGGACATGCTAGCTCTGCCTTGTCCTACACCTAGTACGTAAGGTGGGCTGTTTCTCATGAATAGGTGGCAGATTTCCTAGAGAGTAAGTGCAAGCATACAAGGCCTCTAGGCTTAGAACACACACACTATCACTTCTCTCACATTCGGTTGATCACAATGGCTAGTTCAGATACCAGGGTGAGGAAATAGGCTCTTCTGGCCCCATTTCTCTCCCATAATGGAAGGAGATAAAATGTCACATTGCAAAGAAATAAAGATAGGGAGGGAAATAATTGCAGCCGTTTTTGTAATTGCAAATGATCAGCCAGACCTACATGGGCCAGTGATTGTCTAAGCCTGCTAAGTAGAAACCTCCCAAGGTCTTCCTGGTAAAGTGTGATGGACAGGGTAGAGTAGAGTCAGGGAAGGATTTATGGGCAGTGACCTGGACTCTGTCTACTTGACTTTAACTAAAGCAACTTTGACTTAATCTGCTTTTGTGTTCAACTGCTTTGGTGAAGAACCTTTAAAGAGTTGCTTCTATGCCTAAAATGTCAGAAATCAGGAGTATAACAAAAGATGATACAGGACGGTAGAAAAGCAAGAACTCCCAATGAGTGGAAGTTTGGAGGGACAGGGAGCATCTTGGAAGATTATCACTTGAACAGGAACAAGAAAGAGAAGTCTGTGAGTCAGATCCACGTGGATTCTTCTCACATATTTGTGATTTTTTTTTTCTGGCGTAGCGCCTTGAATGTACCAGGTCTTCGATAGAGTGTTTGATAAGTCAATGTGATTGGGTAAAATGAACAATGGCATATTGGCATCTTATCGTATTTCCCTGTATGTTTACTCCATTGTGTCTAAAGTACCACTAATGAAAAAAAAAACTTGAAATGAATGGTCTCTTAGATGTGTAGCAAGCTGAAAAGAAGGAAACATAACAGAGTCATAAAAGAGTGGATTTGTCTATTATGTTTTTTATTTAATCTCCTCTGATCAGAATTATTGTCTGAAACACACCCACAGTAAAACTGCAGTAACGGAAAGAAAAAGGGGGAAGGATAGGAATGTTCAGCAGCAGATAGAACATCCTTGTGCATAGACACAGGAAGCACCAAGCGAGGTTCCATTTTATACCTCAGGATTCACATTTTAAGTGTCCTTATTAGCTTCCTTTCAGGTCAGATTGGGCATTGGCATCAACCTAAAGGGACTTGATTTGCGTGACTTAGAAAATGTGTATTGAACCCAAGCTAGCTAATATTTTTCTTTGGTTCTGGTTTCAAATGGGGAAATATGCTTAATTATAGCTTGCATCATTGCTTGAAAATTGTAGCATTTATATATTGATGTAACTTGCCTGACTGTAAAAGGAGGACTATGTATAAGTAAAGGGGCATATGTAAATGGATCCAAATCCTGGTTGGCAAGGCAGAAAAGCCTAAAGGAAAAGAGGAAAATCACATTACTTGCCAAACATTTGGGGGCTGCATGCCAAATATTGCCTTCACTTCCTCCAAATCGGCTGCTGGGTTTGGTCTTCAGCCTTTTACATAAAACTCCTTTTAAGTTTAGCCTTTAAAACTTTAGGGGAGAAGTGGAAGAGACTATGAGTGTTTTCAGCACAATTATTTCTAGGAAAACTGTGTAGTATCTTTTTCAGCATGCATTTAAATAGGGATTGGACTTAATTTTATGTTTAAATATTTTGGTATGGACATGAGTAATTTCTACAGATTTTGACCTACAGGTCACCTTGGGAATTGTTTCCATTCTCAAAGTGCAAAGATTTACATCAAAGTAGCCGACTGCATCAGCTATTAGCTATTAACTATATTGGCTATTAGCCAAGTATATTTGCTGTTACCACATGATGCTATAAAGCAAAATGCCAAACTCAGTGATTTAAATCAAAAGTAATTTATTCCCATGAAACTTTGTGTGAACTGGGGGTATGTTGATACAGACTTTATACTGGTTATGTGGCTGTGCTCCCTGTTCCAGGTCCAGCTGGGCTTGGCTAGGCTACCTCTGCTTCCTGAATATTTATTCTGGGGCCCAGCTAAAGGGGAAGCATTGCCCAGGGGAATCTCCTCTCCTGGCAAATGGCACAGGTACAAGAGAAAGTTGAGATGCATGAGGTTGCTTAAGGCTTATGCCCAGAAATGACACTCTGCCACCTCTGCTCATAAGCTATTGGCCAAAGTAGGTTGCAAGGAGTGGACCAATGTCTAGGAGTGGGCAAGCACACTTATTCATTCATTCATTCATTCATTCATTCAGCATGAAACACTGCAAAGTTGCCTTGGAAAAGAAGTGGGTTCAGAGTGGTATGAAAGGAATAATAATGCAATCCACTGGAGGTACCTCTATGAGAATTGTGTGTTCTCTAGTGATGATATAAGTCCATTATCAATTGCCAGTCAAGGCGAGGAATTTAAGATGCAGGTGGTCATATTCCTTTAAAAGCAAGAAAAATATTTTCATGGAGACTTCTCTAATGTATGGCTGAATGCAAAGTGTTTTGGATAGGGAAATCAGAGACTAAGTTTTCATTACTAGCCATGTTTGCATTTTGACACACCACTATTTCTACTACCAACAGCACAAATTTTAACAACTGATTTTAAATGAGTAAATAATATTCAGAATAATTTATATGAGCAAGATATTTATTTACTTTTGTGCATTTAATAAAGAATAGCTATAAAAAGATAAGTGTTTTAAAATTGTCTTTATATATTTTTTAATCATGATCTTTGAATTTGAACATTAGGAACTAAAACAAAATCTTGGTCTTTGAAAGAAAAATAAGCCACTCAACTCCAAATTTAGTCGTTCTTTTCAGTTACTAGCATTTACACCTCTTTTATTTCAAGAAGGAATAATTTTACTGTTGATTTCAAACCTACTTAGCTTTCAGATGGTCATTGGCCTGTAGAGGTTGAGTTGGGTAACAGTTCATCATGCCTAATGTCCTATTATTGTCCTCTTCTCTCCAGATTGATTGTCTGCCAGAAATCGTGGAGGCTGTGGAAGGGAAGGTGGAAGTCTTCCTGGATGGGGGTGTTCGGAAAGGCACCGATGTCCTGAAAGCTCTGGCCCTGGGAGCCAAGGCCGTGTTTGTGGGGAGGCCAGTCATTTGGGGCTTAGCTTCTCAGGTAATTGGAGGACAAAGAAATAAACATATAAAACAAGATGATTTGACAGTAAAATAAATACATGAAACAAGTCAGAATGACTTACTCAAAAGATCTGTATCTTTTACCTGCTTAGGGAGAGAAAGGTGTTCAAGATGTCCTTGAGATTCTAAAGGAAGAATTCCGTTTGGCCATGGCTCTGAGTGGTAAGACTTGTTGCTTCCATTTACAACTTTCTTTTCTTCTAAAGGTCTTTAAGCCAGGCTCCTGGGTAGAAAAAAAAACAAAAGTGAATTTGAGGAGCGAGAAGATGGAATCATTACGGGTGTCATTAAATTTGAAGTTGGCTCCTGTTCCACCTGCAGACTCTCCAAACTTAGTTCGCGTTAATCCCATGGTTTGCTCTGCTCAAATTCTTGAGTCATCCTTGACTCTTCTTTTTCTTCATACCCTCACACCCACAGGGGCTCTATTTGTAAAATGTAATCGGAATCTGACCTTGCCCACCACCTTCACTGCCATCATTCTGGCCACAGTCATCATCATCTCTCTTTGTCTTGGATACTGTGACCGTCTTTCTGTGTATCCTCCCCATCATGTGTCTCCCCTTGGGTATTGCAGGTCTGTCTGTCTATCCTTGTCTACCTCCTCCTCCCAGCCTATTCTGAACATGGTAGATAGCAGGATCTTTTGAAATGTTATTTCAGATCATGGCTCTCTTCTGCCCAGAACACTTTGATGGCTCTGAGTTTACTCAGAGTGCGTGCCAGAGTGCTTGCAATACTGCACAAGGCCTTACTTATGTGGCTTGACCTCTGTCGCCTCTCTGACCTCAACTCTTACTATTGTCACTTTTGCTTATTCTACCCAGGCCTCATTTATCTCCTTGCTATTCCTTGACTGTGCCAGACATGCTTCAGTCAGAGGGCTTTTACATTGGCTATTCCCTCTGCCTAAATGATCTTTCCTCTGACATATACATAGCCAACTCCCTCACGTTCTTTAAGTCGTGCTTACATTGTACATTCTAAGACGGTTCCATCCTGACCACCCTGTTTAAAATGGCTATTTGTTTTCTACCTGCCAACTCAACTTCCAGTTTTCTTTCTCTCTTATTGTTTCATTCTTTTACCATAGCACCTATCACTTTCTCTAGATGATCTATTGTATAATTTATTTTTTAAATCACATGCATCATGTGTTATCTCTTCCTAGAATGTAATAAACATGAGGCAGGGATCTTTGTCTCTTGTTTTCATTGAAGTGTTTTCAGTGTCTAGAGGAGTGCCTGGCAAGTGAACAATATTTGCTGAATGAACAAATAAATAAATAACCTCCATTATTACTAGTAAATGTTTTAAATTTAACTTGGATTTCTAGATGCAAAGAATGGCTTTGAGTTAATTATCAACTGCCCCACTTTTAAAAGTAATGAGGGTTTCCTTTTCTGTGACCCATATCACTCAGATTAGCCTGTGTGGATACAGCCTCAGTGAGAAGAATGTCATTCTGTGAATCCTCACTACACATTTTAATTTGCTATAGACAAATCCTAAAAGAGAGCTTTCAGCTACTGACTCTCTATTAAATGTGGCAGAAAGAATATACTCTTTGTGTTAATAAAAATATGTGCCAGTCATTTTGTGTTAAGGGCTGTTTAGGTAATAAAAATGGTCTCATGCCACATAAGATTTGGCAAGGCTACCTTGAATCATAAACCTTACATTTGTCAAGTTTTACATTCCTTGGGAAAACGATTACCTGCCTGATTATTATTGCATTCATTTCATATTAAATGTATGCATTATTTTTTTCAGGGTGCCAGAATGTGAAAGTCATCGACAAGACATTGGTGAGGAAAAATCCTTTGGCCCTTTCCAAGATCTGACAGTGCACAATATTTTCCCATCTGTATTATTTTTTTTCAGCATGTATTACTTGACAAAGAGACACTGTGCAGAGGGTGACCACAGTCTGTAATTCCCCACTTCGATACAAAGGGTGTCGTTCTTCTCCAACAAAATAGCAATCCCTTTTAGTTCATTGCTTTTGACTTTTCAATGGGTGTCCTAGGAACTTTTCAGAAAGAAATGGATTTGCATCCTGGAAATATATTAACTGTTAAAAAGAAAACATTGAAAATGTGTTTAGACAACGTCATCCCCTGGCAAGCTAAGTGCTGAAAAACGAAAGCTATCCTTTGGTAAAATCAGAAATAGCTAACACTGAGGTGAAAAGATAGTGATCTCACTGTTTATTAACCTGCATTGGGTTTAGATATCCTTAAAACAGTGTTCTGAAACTGTAAGTTCAGGTTCAACAGGTTGGCCATGCCTGGAGAAACAGGCGACTTGAATTCAGAACACTGAAGAGGTAGCACTTAATACCTCCTCAATAGATCGAATCAGGATGAGCTGGTAGGAATTTGTGATTTTTTAGATACTTTTTAATGTCCTGGGCTATGCTACTTCTTTGAATGTAGATTTCCATTCACCCCTTTAGTGTCTGAATATTATTTGAATATTTTGTGATACACATTACTTTTTAATTAGAAAGAAATAAAGCATTTTTTGAAAAGAATATGTCTGGTTTATTTGGAACAATATGGAATTCAACCATTTTAATCTATGAATGATAATTACCACTTTGTTCCCCTGACACATACCCCATTAATTCTCATACCTCTTAATTCCTCTTCTTTATTCTTTTGCTTCTTTCCACAGTCATATGCAGAGCCATCTACATTATTTGTGAGGATCGTGTTAAATGAAAATGTTGACCCTTTGTTCAAAAAGCAGGAAAAAAGTATTTTTCTTTCTTCCATGGTTTCTCTCTTAACCTATGATGGTGTCTTTTATTTGCTATGTAGTGTCATTTTTTTCTTGGGCATGGGACTACTCACAGTGTAGGCCTTCACAGGTGCGTGAGGCACCATCCTATGACCCGCTCTGACTCCTCTGTTCCAGGACCCTTGGGGTGGAGGGTGGAGCTGTCACTGTGCAGATGAGTGAGTCAGCAGCCAAGGACTTATTCACGGGAGGTGGGGAAATGGTAAGAGATGGGACAATGTGTGATTCTAGGCTCTTGTCCCTTTAGCCATTACATGTAAAACATGAACTCAAAGATAAAATTATTAAGAATTTCAGGCCATTAACCAAAGAGCATTAAATCCAAGCATGAGGCCCCCTTCTGAGTGTGGAGGTCCTGTGCAACGGCACTGGTTATATGCCCGCAAAGCTCTGGTCGCGTGACTGTCATTCCCAAGCCAGGCATATGACAGATTGTAGGTGATCTTAGTAGCCAGTGTAATTTTGAGACTGAGTTTTCACCAGCTCCCTGGTTGTTAAACCACTGTGAAGTATTGAGTAAAACAATTGAGAGAATCATTACCTTAAAATAAGATTGTTTTATTGTTTTATTATTATGCTTTTTTCTCATCTCTCTCTCTCTCTCTCTCTCTCTCTCTCTCTCTCTCTCTCTCTCTCTCAGAATGTTAAGGTATTCCTAAATACTCTGATGGACACAAATACAGATCTTTTTTTTTTTGAAATTATATCTAGGTCTGATAAAGAAGAATCATTTGGTCTTATGAAAAGTAGTTATTACCCCTTCACATTTTATCCAAATTTGTCATACTATGTAGCTGTTTTATGCTTCCAAATTAATGTTAATCAATTAATAGTTGTAAAATAAGTGCCTCTTTAATTTTCCTCAGCTGATTCAGAAATTCCTCTGCTGTTGGCAAAGAATATCTATTTAGTCTACATCATAGTATGTGGTTGGATGGTGACTTGAAGTAAATTTTATTTAAGTTAGATAAGAATGGGGATTTGTGGTCTCAATTTGTGAATTTCTAGGTGTTTTATGACCCTCAGAGACTTCTTTCTCCTTGAATGTAGATTTTTTTCTTTAGAGTTGTAATATAACAATGCTTTATGGTGTATATTGTTTCCACAATCAGAATGATATAAAGTTATTTTTTACTTTTTTTCTGAGAGTGTTTCCAGTCCATTTATAACAATACTAAAACCAAAGCTATCTTATGGCTAAGACAGGAATGGGGTTTGTTGGTTACCTATCCATTTCTGAAGATTTTTTTGATTGAAATTGATAGAAAGTCTTTGAGGAAGCAATCAACTTTTCTGTTCCTGAGTTTCCTAAAATACATTGGGGGTAGGGTACTAGGGACTTGATAGTCTAATACAGACTAAGTCTGCTTTTCTTGTTTGCTATTTAATGTATGTCGTGCTCTAGAGCAATATTTCTCAATCTGTAGCGTGCATCATGATCATTGGGGTGGAATGGAGGTTGGGGAAAACCTGTTAAAATAGGTTGCTGGGCCTCACTTTCATAAATTCTGACTCAGCAGATGTAGAGTGAGGCCTGACAACATGCATTTCGAACATGGCCTCAGGTGAAGCTGATACTGCTTGTCTAGGCATCATACTTAGGGCACTGCTGGACTATTGGTCTAGTCTTTAGCAAGGACCATCAAGTCAGATTTGCTGAGCAGATCACATAATGAGCTGGCTTTTGGGTGTGAGACATGCCCTATCTACAAAGGCCAACTTCTCCTTAGCCAATTGATACTTTTCATTGAATTTTATTTTCCATATTGAGATATAAACTATCTAAAAGTGAGATGTATAAATGCTCTAACCTATGTGCATGGGTGGATACATTTTACATATTCATTCATGTGACCATCACCACTCAGATTAAGATCTAGAACATTTCCATCATCCAGAAAGTGTCTTCTCTACCAGAAGTAAATTTATGCTAACTTCCATTGCCATTTATTAGTTTTGCCTGTTCTTGACCTTCACATAGGTAGAAATATATAGTATGCATTTTTGTTTTGGGATTTTTTTGCACAATGCATATAAAGTCCATTCATGTTGTTGAGTATATCAGTAGTTCTGTTTATCATCTGTAGCAATTCACTGTAGGAATATACCACAACTTATCCATTTTCCTATCATCATACATTTGGATTATTTGCAGTTTTTCTTCTAGCAGCTGATTCCAACTAATTTTTGTGAAAATGAAATCTAGTATTATTTTCTGATTTTTCAAGAAAAACTAGACATCTACATTTTAAGTAAAAATTTTAAATTTTAGAGAAAAAAATTATTTAACATTTGAACACTGAGCAGGCCATGTTAAAGATGGTTGTTGCCCATGTTTGGCTCAGGAATTTCAAGTTCTCTATGCCTGAAGCATTTCATTCTCACAGATGTTTCTCTCATAACTAAAATCCCTAATGCTCTTATAAAGAATCATGCCTGAAACATGTAGCAGTGATGGGTGCCTGCCAACAGAATTTGCCAGAATCTCTTTTAAGTTTGCTTATATTCTGCTACCTGGAAGAATGTGGGTGTGAAATAAACTTCCTTCTCTCCATCAGGTCTCCAAGCCTGTAAGAATGAATCAAATGGTATCGATGCTTCTCAGTGTGCAGTTTACAAAACTGCATTTGTGTCATTGCTGTGTTATTCATTCATTTGTTTATCTTGTCAAAACATTGCCATTTGTGAAACAGCTTTAGAGGGCTTCGGTGGTTAGTATAGCATGAAGAGAAGTTGTGGCTTGTTCTCAAACCGAGAGAAAAGACTTTTCATTGTAAAGTTCATAATTTATTTATTGTCTGATGTCAGTTGCATAGCAACAAAATACAGTTTGTTTAGGAAAAGTCTGAAGGTTTCTTATAACATAAAGATAGAGGATGCTTACTGAACTATATTTGCTTCAATGTGCACTCCATCACTTGCCAATTATAGAACAACATCAGGATGAGAGTTTATTTTAGGTAATATAAATGTTAACCCAATTGATAGAAGGCTATTATTATATGTTTATGTGATGGAAACTCTTATCTATTTTAAAAGATGCAATTTCCTGTCCTTATCCAAATCTAACTTGAGCAATAGTTATCTTCTTTCCTTCCTAAAGTGGTTGCCCATAGTTGGTTGGAGAAATAAGAAATACTTATTTTTATTCAGTTATTAGTTTCTCTACTGAAATTTTTCTGAATATTGTTTTAGCTAATGAACATAGGTTCAACTGGAAATTTTCCAGGATCTTCTGAAAACCAAGAATTGTGTTAGCTTGAGTGATGCTAAAACAAGGATTAGAATTCAGGTGATCAATAAATTTGATTTTGTTTCTTCCATTGACTCAGCATGGAGAAGATTCTGGTTTACTTTCCTACTTGTATTTTCTGATTTAATCATCTCTTTAATATTGATTTTTCCCCCCATTATGGTCAACTCTTCAGTCTATTTCTAACAATAAGATCTTCTTATTCATAGAGTTGTTTATAGTGGTATGCTTCAGATTATATGTTAAAGCTTCATTACTAAACTCACTAAATAAAGGTCAAGGCCAACTCTCTTGAAGATCTGCATGACTGGCCAGGTGAACCATTATTTCCCCTTAGGACTCTCAGATTCTCAGCTGTGAAATGAGGACATGGCATGGTGAAATATGTGAGACTATATCATGAATTATACAACAGTGCTTAACATCTTATTAATAATTATTATCAGGAGAGATAATATATCAAGTTCCAATATGTACTTTGTTTTATAGTATTTATTTTAAAAAATTAAATTTTTAATAAAACTGGTTACAGAAATTTAAGCAGTTCACAGACTAAAAATAAAAATCACCACAGATTTTACTACATACAGATCATTGTTATTTGTATTAGGATTAGGAATACCATTTCAGACATTACTATGTGTGTAATAAGTAGTAGCTGGATAGATGATAGGTAGATAGATGATATATAGGTAGGTAGAAATGGCTTTATTAAAATAAGACTATACAATAAATGTTACATTTAAGTAAAATATTCAATTTAGTTTTACTTGAATTTAGAAGAGAAAGTTAAATTGAAAGAATTCTTTAAATTAAGGTAAATGCTCCTTTCAAAAATAAATATTATATCTTAAAAGCACCTGTTCATTGTATTTTACAAGTTATGAAAATAAGAGGTTGAAATAATTTTTTGTTTCTGGCATATACATGTTTGTTTTAGACAGTATCAGTTGACTCATTGCTATAAAAAATAAAGAAATTAGACTCTTACACCAACTCTTCTTTCTTTTTTCCTCCTCTTTTGTTCTGATTTTGTTAATATATAATTTTTATATCATCAAAGTATAAAACATCCTCTTCTATAAGAATAATTTCCAAAATTGTTTAATATTAGTTTTTACTGAAATGGACTCAGTACTTACTACAATCTTCAGAGCTTCTCCATTTTCTGGTGAACTTTGATTTTTTTCTTCTTGGTTCCCCAGATTTCATTGGTAAATTGCATCATTCAAGATTAGCTATATTCTTTGAGTTTGAGCATGTTTAAAAAATCTGCTTAATGCTTTTATATTTGAATGATAGCTTAGATAAGTATGATATTTTGGGATCACATTTTCTTTTGTGCACATTTTAAGTTGCCATCTGGCATTGAATTGTATGTGGATAATTAAAGGCCAGCCTGCTTTCTTTTCCTGTTATTAACCGAACTCCAGCCTCCCAAACCTGAGGTCTGAAAAGGTATTTCCTTATCTTTGAATTTCAAACCTTCAGCTGAAGTAATATATCTCATAGCAATTATTTACATATATTTTTACAACATTGCCTTCCATTTTCCTGTAGCCTTACCAACAATGTTATAACAATGGTAATATCTATGGGTATTATAAAATTTTGAACATTTTTCCATTAAAACAAATATTTAAGGATTCTTATTATCCAGAACAATGCTACCCCATGGATGTTTTGTGATGAAGAAAATATTTTATATCTGTGTTGTCCAGTATAATAACCATTAGCTACATGTGTCTATTGGGGACTGTAAAATTTCCTAGTACTGAGTGCTTTATTTTATTTAATTTTAATTAATTTAAATTTAAGTTGTCTCATGTGCCAATTTGTAGCTTAAGTGTATATGTTCAGAACAACCTTAGACACCAAAGAAACTTTATTTAATATACTCCAGGCCAACCTTGCTACATGGTTTCCCTGGTCAAATCACATAAAGTCATTTCAATGTAGCTTTCCAATTTAAAAATAAAATGTTACATGCAATGTATGGACCTAGAGGGTATCATGCTAAGTAAAACAAGTCATACAGACAAATATCATATGATCTCACTTATATGTGAAATTTAAAGAACAAAATAAATGAACAAACAAAAGAAAAACAGAATCATAGATACAGAGAATGAACTGATGGTTGTCAGATGGGATGGGGCTTAGGGGGCTGAGTAAAAAAGGTGAAGGATTAAAAAGTAAAATTCGATAGTTACAAAATAGTCATGAGAATGTAAAGTACAGCATAGGATGTATAGTCAATAATACTGTAAAAGTAAAGTGCCAGATGGGTGCTAGACTAATCAGGGGTATCATTTCAGATATTGTGTAGATGACTAGTCACTGTGCTATACACCTGAAACTAACATAATATTGAATGTCAAATATAATTGAAAAATAAAAATACAAATGTTACAGTAGCTCTTACCTGTGTAGCAGAAAAAGCAACTGAAATAATAAATATAATAATGTTTAAAATTACTTTGAAGGAAAATACTGTATTGATCTAAAGCAGCTTTGGTTTTGTTTATTTTTCTTATTAATCTTTTCAGTTGTGGTTTATTGAGAGGATCTCAAGAATTTTGTTTAAAGTCTTGAGTTTATGACTCAACCCAGCCTCTGAGTGAACACATCATCTTAAGGAAATAAACTTGAATGTTAATTTTTAACCTTTAGAGGGAATAGTGATATTACTAATTAATAGTATTAAACAGTGAATAGCAATGACCTTTCAAACTGTCTGTAAGAAATAATGTATGTGTAAACTATTGTGAAAATAATAAATAAAAATAAATAGCATGTAGTATAATGACTGACATCTTAGAAATCTGAAAAGAGTGAGCAAATTTGTTGAACATAGTGAAATATGTCCTGTAGAGTGGACAAAACCGTGTATCCTAAATAGCCAATTGCTACCAATAAAGAGTCTTTCTCTAAGGAACTTCGACATATCCTTGAACCAGGAGAATATAAATTCCTTCATCATAGGAACAAGTTACCATGCCCAGATCAAGAATACACTTTTGGTAAACCCATGTCTATATGGGCAAATAATTTTCTACAAAAGAACTAAAAACATACAGTGTAGAAAAGAAAGCCTCTTCAATAAATGGCGCTGGGAAAACTGGAAGCCACTGCAAAAGAATGAAATGAGAATGTTGTCTATTACCATAGACTAAAATTAACTCAAAATGGATTAAGGACCTGAATATAACATCTGAAACAAAAAATCACATAGAAGAAGGCATAAGAACTAAACTAATGGACCTTGGACTTAATGAGGATTTTATAAATTTGACCTTGAAGGCAAGAGAAGTAAAAGCAAAAATAAATGAATGGGACTATATCAAAGTAAGAAGTTTCTGCAGAACAAAAGAAACTATCAACAAGATAAAGAGACAGCCATCCAAATGGTAGAAGATATTTGCAAACAATGTCTCTGATAAGGACCTAATATCCCAAGTATACAAAGAACTCATACAACTTAATAACAACAACAACAACAAAAACAATCTAATTGAAAAATGGGCAGAGGACCTGAACAGACACTTCTCCCAAGAAGTCATACAAGTGGACAATAAACATATGAAAAGGTGCTCAACATTCCTTTCTATTAGGGAAATGCAAATCAAAACCACAATGTGATACCATCTCACACCTGTTAGAATAGCTATAATCAACAGGACAAATAATAACAAGTGTTGAAGAAGATGTAGAGGAAAGGAACCCTTAATACATTGCTGGTGGGACTGCAAATTGGTACAGCCACTATGGAAAACAGTATGGATGTTTCTTAAAAAACTAAGAATTGATCTATAATAGGATCCAGCAATCTCTCTACTGAGTATTTATTTTCCCCAAAGACTTGAAAAACAATGTTCGAAAAGATATTTGCACACTGTTCATAGCAGCATTATTCCCTGTGGCCAGGACATGAAAGCAACCGAAGTGTCCTACAATAGGTGATTGGCTAAAAAAGCTGTGGTACATATATACAATGGAATATTACTCAGCCATAAGAAAAGATAGAATACTGCCATTTATGACAACATGGATGGACCTCAAGATAATCACACTAAGCTAAATAAGCCAGACAGAAAAAGTTGAAAACTATATGATATCACTCATATTTGGAATATAAACCTAAAAGTAACAAACTAACAGGACAGAGACTCATGGATATGGACAATAGACTAGTGGTTACCAAAGGGTAAAGGGGAAGGGGGGAGGGGAGAGGTTAATGGGCTAAAAGGGGTCAAATATGAGGTGACAGAAAGAAATCTAACTATGGGCAGGGAACACGCAATGCAATATATATATGCCTTACTGTTAAATTGTACCCCTGAAAGTTACTGGAATTCATTAACCAATATCACCATAAAAAAATAAGAATGCATTTTATTGTTGATTTCCTTTATCCTTGATACCATGTTATCTGGTTTTAATACTAATAAGTAAACCTTTCAGATTTTTTGAAAAATTCTGAATAAAGTAAATAAAAGCTTTGTCCTAGTCAAGAATATATTTTTATTCAAATATCTGTTGACATTATAATCATCTATCTAGTTTAAATCTGTGTGAACAATATCACCCTGATTTTTTTGAAAATTTCTGAATAATAGTAATTTAATATGTGTCATGATATGAATATCCCTGTTTTAAGTAGTGAGTTTTTTTTTAAATACACTAAAAAAGCAGTCAGGATTAAACTTGCAAAAAATGTTCTCAATAATTTGGATAAAGATATACATTTCTATGACAAAAAATCAATAACACACCAACAAAAACAGAAGATTCAGTCATTAGGAAATGGTTAATCTATTGATAAAAAATGATTTAATTTGTGCAACTATTAAATATTCATGATTATGAGGAAGGGGGTGTGTATGAAAGCTAGAAACCATAAATTTGAAAATGTAGTTCTTGGATCAACTGGTGGTTTTGTCTACATAATTGCATTAACAATTGCCTACTTTCCACTAAATTTACCAGATGCTTTGTTGTCATGTAAACACAATCTAAATGAAATCCACAGATTTTCCTCCAAACCTTATTTTTGCTAAATGTTTCTTGGCTAATCTTATTCCCGGTCTGTTAACCATTTGTCCAGAATGATTTGATTGGCTTTCAACTCTTTTGCCATCTCTCATCCATTCTTTATCGGGCAGGCAAATGATGGAGGAAATGATGCAAGTGCAAGCAAATAAACACAGTATAAAAAGGTCTTTGGAAAACAGGACACTCCCCACAGTTGTTGGTCCTTTCTCAGGAAGTGAGTGGTTAAAAGGGCATGAGAGGTTAATGCCCAAACTGTCTCTCCATTTATGATGCCTCCTCCTGGACTTCAGAAATGAGAATCTCTTTTCTCTCTCTACTAAATATCCCCTTCATTAATGCTTCCACTTTCAAGGTTCTTCAAAGCTTCAGGTAAGTAAAAAGTAGCAAAATATGTTTTTTTAAAGTTAATTAAAAACAATACACGATGAAGTAATTAAAATTATTTAGTCTCTAATAGTTTTCATTAATGCTGACATTCCTGTTGCTTATCCAAACCTTGTTGATGATGAAGGTTCACATTGTCTGCTAATATTTTTTTACCTTGCCCAACAGAGGAGAATGAGGGATGACTGAGCTACAACAACAAAAAAAAGACTTATATCATGCAAAAATACAACTTCATATCGATTTTGATTTATTTGATATGCTGACTTTTCTGATTTTTGACTCTTATTTAGAAATAAAGCATAAATCATGTATTCTCAGAAGGTCAATCCAACATAAGAGCCAAGATAATTTCCCTAGTCTAGATTCATTTATATTTTTACTTCCACCAAACTAAGGGTAAAGAATGAAACCAAGAACTATCAGACCCTGTTAGAAAATACTTATAATTAGACCTTGTCTTCATTATTGAAGCAATTCAAAAATTACATTTGCCACCAGCTATCACATGATAGCATATCAGTTAGTAAAACAATACATTATTTAGAAAAAAAATTAACCAGTTTCATGCAGAAGGTTCAAAGAAGGCATAGGCAAATAAAATTTTGTGGACATGACCTTTAATTTCCTAGAAGATTTTTAGATGTCATTAGACATTTCTCTGAGTATTGAGGTCATGCCAAGATGAATACTGGACTAAGAGCCGACATCCAGATCTTTGGGCTCCTAATGGAGACTTCTTTATGTTATATCACAGTCTGCCCTGCTCTTTGGTGCTTTCAATATTTATCTCAAGGAGGATAGAGTTCTATTATCACTAACTGTAATATTTATTAATCTTCTTTTATATTAACAGAATATAGCATAGAGTTTCTATTCTATCTACACATGTAGCATTGTTTCCAGTTCTGACCTCACTGAATACATTTAAGGAAAAGCAAATAACATGGTAAATATGCCTAGATATTAAATGATGTTTATAGAATGTGCCCTAGTCTTGGAGTTGACACGTGAAGATCTATACTTTCTTACATACTATTAAGTAAATATATTAGTAAGCACACAATGTCCTAAGTACAAAACAAACACCAATAAGGAAAAATTTTGAAGAAATAGTACTAGAAGCTGGATATGTCCACAAGGGCAGAGAATCTGTCTGTCTTGTTTTTTGCCATATTTCCAGCACCTTACATGAAAAATGGTAGTTAATGTGTAAATATTTGTTAAATTAATCAATGAACATTTGTCAGGGACATTAGAGGGTTTTTTTAGAAACAACTCTGACATGTGCTTGGCATCAAATATAGAAAATCCTTAAAGATCTCCATTAAGAAAACTTAAAATTACAATATTTAATGTAAAAATTTCAGAATACTGATTTTATACATGAGAATTTCACAATAATAAATGGCTATTGTGAAATTGTTTTTGATTTTCAAAACAAATAAAAGATATGATATTAAAAAGTATATTTGTCTCCAGGATAGATTTCACCATTTAAAAATTTCTTTGATTAGATTTTTATAGTAAATAACTACCAAACTAAGAATGAAAATTGTTGAAATGTCACAAAGTCATAGAATTTTAGAGTTGTTTGGAATATGTTAGATCATGTGGCCAAATGTTACTCACATATATTCAATAGCTGAGTCCTATGATCTACTCTCTGAATAATGGGTTCCTGGCTACATTAGTTGGGTGATGTGGGTGTGCCGTATCTCAGTTATGCGATAATTAGTTTCTAAAAAGTGGTAAGTAATTAATATTTCTTTAGTCCTTTTAAGAATATTTTGTTTGTTTAAGCATCCTAAACAATGTCCCACTGAGATTTCATAACTTGAAGGAGGTCAAACAAAAGGAGTTGGAAATATAGAACCACAAAGCCACAGGAAGAACACGAATACAGTTGGGCCTTGGGAAATTTGGGTCCAGGAATTGGAAAGCAAAAAAGACTCATATTTTTTCTCCTTTGGTTCTCCTAGGACGTTGGCTTTACTGCTTTCCCACCACAGAGCAGCAATCTCAACTTAGAGGGTCACATATCTACGTGCAGCTCGCTTGATTCACATCTCCCAGCTCTTTAACCATGAAGAATTTATGTGCTTGTTCCAGCTTCGGTTCAAGATTATCTAAAAACAAAACTCATTTTTTTAGTCACTTGCACACCCCTTGAGCAATCAAACATGGTCAGAGAGAAAAGGTACAATATAAATATGGAGAAACTGTGAATCCTAAATGTTATAGTGTGAAGAAGAAATTGAAGAGGTACTGCTTTTTCCAGAGGAAGTAAATTTTATTGGGAACAAAACAATAAATGCTCATTATAGAAACAATAAACACTTTTTCTTATAAGTATTTCCCATGCAATATTTTGGACATACTTAACCTAAAAAAATTATTGTTTATCTGATATTCAAATGTAACTGGACACTTTGTATTTTATTTATGTTTGTGGGTGTATGCGTATGCTAAAGTTTTGGGTCTCCTTCTGAATTAATGTTTTCTGGTTATATTTTCATATAAAAAGAAACTTAGAAAACATATGAGTCCTTTGACCTTAATTTTGTAACACCTGAAGGATACAGCTTCACTTGGCAACTGGGAAATTCAATGCTGGCCAGGGAGTTGCCTCAGATGCCACTGTGAGTAGTGCCTTACTTTGTTTGTCAGTTTAAGACCACAGAATGTTTGATGTAAGTTTAACATGTTATTTCAAAGCTAATGTGTTCATTCTTGCAAATTTAACTTCTTGATCGCTTTATTGTTGAAGTGCATAAATTAATCATATACATTTAAAATACTCTTGTGATCTAATTAGATACATCGGCCTATTAATATATCTCAGGTCTTATATTAAAGGAATTGACTCTTTTAAACCAGGTATTTTCTATAAATATGTACATCTATAATTAATATAATAAAGAACTGAAGTTCTATGAAATGCAGTTTGAGAAATGCTAAAAACACAGACCTTACATTTTTAGTTTTGGAAACTGACACAGAAGGATTATGATTTACCCAAGGTCAGTCAGCTAATAGCAGAGCTGGAGATGATTGATAAGGTTTAATAACAAAAAAAAATCGAAATTTAATGGTAAGAAATTAAAAAAAAAAAAACTTGTTCAGTACAAATCCTGGTCAGAATCCTTCTCACCATTTAAATGGTATCTGTGGACTTCAGGTAATTATTACTTCCAAAAATTATGAACTTTGAAGTGGAAAAGTTTTATTTTCTACATAATAATACTGAAGGAACTTTATGAAACCAGAGATGTACAGTGGGTCCACAAGGCACCAACCAGTAAAGGAAATTCATCACAGAGGAATTGGAAATCCTCTGACATCATGGAGCTTTTAAGACAAAACCAAAGTACTGAAGTTGCCATTCTATTAGGCTATTTTTCTCTATCATCTGTGGACACTGTCCCCATGGAAGTAGTCTATGGCCTTTTTATACATTGTTAATTATCTTGATCCTGCTATTGGGAGCTGAGCATACTTCAGAATAGAGAGCCAGCAGCTGGATATCCAGTATCCACCAAATACTCTTTCAGATTATCCTGCAAGGGAAATAAAAATTTAATCTTTCATTTTTCTTGAGGCAGTACTGTCCTTATATACAGGCAGAGAATACAGTTGTTTACATGTTATGCTTTAGAAATCATTACAACCATCAAGGGGAAGCCAGAAGGTAGATGACATCTTCTGAAGATATTTCAGGAGGATGCATGACGAGTAAGGTATATATTGATGATAATTTGGCATAGCAGTCAAATTAAGTGGCATTAAATTTCCTAAGAAAAAGGCAACTCATTATTCAGAGAACAAAATAAACTTTTAAATTTAACTGAAGATAAAAGTGGAGAGTCTCATCTAGAAGGCTTCAGGTGTAAGGTAATCATATGTTTCAGTCTGCCCACAACAGTCCCAGTATAATACATATTTTCCTAGTGTAATACTCATTTGTCCACTGTAAATGCCCCTATTTACTTCCAAAGTTTTCCAATTTGAATTATAAGTTACATGGACCACTTTGATGGAACAATATGAACTATACTTGAAAAGTCTAGCTATGTACTTGAAAAGATGAGGTATTGGTGGGGAAAATACAATGTTTCTGGAGAATCCAGAAGGATAAAAGAAAGGCTAAAACCAGGGAGTGGTCATCAATATGTAAATAGTCCTTAAAGGACAAAATTCATATAAAAAAAAACTTGATTGCTTGTGCCCAAGATCAAAAAATACAATCACTTGTACACAACTTTTACAAGCCACTGTCCAATCAGGTTACACTCATCCCTGATAGCATAGGAGTAATGAGTATTTATTGGAATTCTTTTTGATGTAGTGATCTGATGTGCTTTGAGGGAAAAAAAGAGTTTCGTAGTGAAGGATCAACATGTAATTCTCCTCTCTACTCCCAGGTCAGAAAGCTCAGTATTAGGACAGGCTGAGAGGGAGAGGAAGCGCTTTCCTGTCTGCACTAACTCATCTGACCCCCCAACTGTCTCTGAGTGTGTGTGACGATCATTCCTGTCCATGGCCTCATTTTTTCTTGCAGAAGGTCACTGCCTTTGACTCCCTCCAATGGCAGTTTTCATCAGGTCTTATTCAAGAGAGGGCTAGAGCCAGGGGGAATTCAGTTGAGCACTTGCCTCTGGCTTTCATTCTAGCTCTGGTGAGTCTAGACTCCAGGAGGTAAACAGAGACAGAATGCAGCCATGAGTACCTGCTCCAGTCAGTTTTCTTGCCAGGATAGGATCTAGTCCTTATCTGAACACCTGAGATCTTGTTCTTCTTTATGGTTTGGTGGTTTAGACAATTATTTCTACAGTCAGCTATAGATAAGATGACTGAAGCCCCCCAAATACAGAACAGGGCTGATAAGAGATTTTAATTTGCAATTGTTAATTAAAATGCAGAGCAAGAGAACATTCTGAAGAAGTATAGGACTTGAAGTAACACTTCTTAAAAATGATCCTCCTGTCCTAGAATTGCATAGCTAACTTATATATGTAAGTGAAATTTTTACAGAGACAAGGACAGATCAAATGAAGGGTTTTGAATAAAACACATTGATGAGCAAAGTCAAAAAGAGAACATTGCACACTGACAGTATTTATTCTATATCTATTAAAACATGTTATATACTGGGGATTGATTCATTGATTGGCTATTTGCTACCACACAATCTCTTGTTTCCATTTACAACTCACCTTCTACTTAGGTTTTTTTGAGTGAGAGGCCCTGAAAAAATTTTCAAAAGTCCAGATTCTAAAGTGCTGATTTGTTGGAAATCTCATTTACAGGAAGACCAGCCCAATTTCAGGCCCTATGACAGACATAATTTTCATGTTTTTATGTCTTAATATCCAGGACCTATTTGAAGTTGTCTTATTGAAAAATGTTTTCCAACATCTCTCTCCAACACCTGCCCAGGTGAGTAACAAAACAGTAGAAACAGATCAAAGCTATGGTTATTTTTCTTGTTCCTCACACAATAAGTGCCTTAAGTATATCTCTGGTATTTAATATAAAAAGAAAACCTGCAACCATCATAACCATTGATATATGCTACCAATATTTTGAGCTACTAACACATTTGCCTGCAATGTCAAGGCATCTGAAAGTTTAAAGCTTGGCAAAGTAATGTTTTTCTTTTTCTTCTTCTATAATCCCAGGGTAAACATTAAGCAGACAGCATTTCTGCTTTGAGCATTAAAGAAAAAAAAAGAAAGAAAGAAAGACTGAATTTGAAAAGCCTACTAGTACACTTTAGGGATTTGGAAAGTGTCGTTTGGCTGGGAGCTGAGTGGAGAAGCTGCCATTCTGTAGATGGCAGAGGAGGGCAGCCGCATGGCCTCATTCATAACTTCACAGCTACTGCAAATATCAGCTGATGAATATTTATGTTATCCCTGGCTTAGACCCGAAAGACAAACAGCGGAAAAAAAAACGAAAGCTAGGAAAAGGTCGTCTGAACTCTGTGGGACTTCTTACCAACACTTTCCATGCGCGAGCAGTAGCCCTGAATGAAGTCATTCTGTTCAGGGGCCCTACACAGGAAAACAGTCTGTTCATTAGTAGCCCGCACTTTGTTTGAACCTTGTACATTTATGGGGACCTGGAAGGGAAACCCTTTTCCTTAAATCAAACGTACAGGATATGGAGCTACGTTGTTGTTGTTATTATTATTATTAGGTAAATTATTGCAAATTGCTCCTCATCCTATAATAACTTCAAAGAGAGTAAAGGAGAACTTTTAAGTAGATATAATAAAAGGACAGTCCCAGGCCAAGTTAATATTTTACTGAGTTACAGTTTCAGAAAAATATCTAAATATATATAAAAATATAATTATATAACTCTAACTCTACTAGGATCATAGTAGAAAAATTATTTTCTTAAAATGTACTAGAGATTTAAGTTTTGTTTTCGGAAAAATATTCGTTGAGTCCCACTCAATATAAGAAATATTCAAATCTTAACAGTTGGATTTCATTATTTAAATTTCATATCTCTCCTTTAACTCTCTCTTTGCCAATCAAAGCCACCTTTATTCTCTACTGCCATTTCTGAAATTTTTACCACCTCGAAATTGATCCAAGACTATGGAAACAAGAAAAAGAAACACATCAAGATGAGAGAGTTTTCTACTTGCCATTATCTATCTCTATTATCAGCTTTAGTTTGGGAGAGGAAGCTGAAAAATTTGGCCAAAGTGAAATTTGTGACCACCTTGTGGATTTCCATGACAGATACATCCTATGATTTTCTGACACTTAGGGAAAGGCATTTGTCTTCAGTGGGGATATCCAGAAGTGTTTCCCTGAGATGAGGAAGGAGTGAAAATGGTTTATGAAGGACGTGCTTCCAGGAGACATAGGGAAGTTGAAGGGGGGGGGGAGGAACAAGACAGAAAGGAAGATGCCAAGTAAGGGGAAATCCAGCCTCAGCTGGATCATTCAAGGAGTTTTGGAGCATAATTGTACCTGAACATTTGTCTCAACTTGGGGCAGGGAACTGGGCTTTTATACTTCTGCACTAGTCAGATATTGGCTGAGGACTGCCCACTAGTGGTGTTGGGGTGCATTGGATGACCGATCTTCTCTGCCTGAGACTGTCCTACTTTGAGCACTGAGAATCCCACATTTTGAGAAATCCTTGCGTGAGAAATTCTCATGCAAACTGGGCTGGTTGATCATCCTTGAAATATGTAAATTCCCAGGCACTCTGGCTTCTCTGAACAGCAGAGAGGCTCCTTCCTGTACTCCAAAGTCAGCCTCTGATGAGCGAAACAGATGCAGGCCATATGAAGTCAGGCCCTGTGAAAGGCACCTAGACGTGTTATTGGAAATTGAAAAGCCTTTGGATGGAGCTCTGCTGTGTCTCCTACAGCAGTCACTTCTTATAACTAGTTCTCTAAGCAACAACTAAGTACTGGCAAAGATTATTTTAAGTGTGAAACTGAGGACAGGAATTTCAGGTAAGGTATTTATTTCACCCTCCACGTATGCAAAGTTCTTAGCTGTAGTGGGACTTAAGAGCTATGGCGTATAGATTCAGCATTAGTCAGAATATACAAGCAGATTTACAAAGAGAATGTTAGCACTAAAATAAAACAATACCAACTCTGAAATGAGAAGTTAGCAGAGTGGACTTGAACAAAATATCCATAGATATCATGTGGGTAGGGTATAATAAGTGAATCTCCTCCAGTATGTTGATTTCCTTCATGATGCTGCGATGTCTAATTTTGAAGATGCATCACATAGATGTGATGAAAACAGAAGGCAGATTTCCCTTGGACTGCCTATGATTGGTGGAATCCCATAATTCTTATAATTGAACTTATAAGAGTTAACAATAACTTCCCAAAGTAAGTGTGATTAATCTGTAAAATACAACTTTTTCTTGCATTCCATTCATGGGTTAAAAACAAAAAACATAAAAGTGAGATTATTCTTCTTGTGTTCCTCTTTTGGTTTATAAAGATAAAAGAGAGTAAGTGAGAAAATGGCCAATTTACTAACATGGCAGATAAATGGTATGAGTGATTTAAACTTTGTGTGTTGGCAGTGACAACAGCCTCTTCTTTTAAATTTGGGTCTTTTGTTGTTTTTCTCAGCTTTTCAAGGCCCTTATGGAGCAAGTCTACCCAGAGGATTTATTATAGGAGTACTTCCTTCTGCTTGAAGCAATGAAAGGATGTCTTAGCCCACCTTGTATCACTGCTTCAGAGAAACAGTGACTTGAAGAAAAGGTTTCCAGGTAGATAGCTGTAAAAGTATCTGGCATAATATAATAAGCACACAAAGAAGAAAAATCTTATTCCTACCATTGCTTAGTTCACTGAAAAAAACAAAAAGCAATCCAGGTTTTGGTAATTCTTACAATCTTTCTAAATGTTAGCCAGGTTGCTATTTGTTCATGGGTTTAAACTTTCAGAAACATTACGCAGCCGTTTGCTGAATTACCATCACAATTAAACATCAGAAGCTCTTTGGATAATGGGGGAGAATGCAACCTGAAATAAGGAGGAGGAAAAAAAACAAAAAATGTTATCAGAAAAATAAATAAGGGGATGCTATTTCTAAATTATTTATTATGAATGTCTTGGAAAGGCAAAGACTGATGGTTGAGTATAGACAAATTCACTAAAATTGAGAACCATAAAACTATGACTAAGCTTTTGAAGCTATAGAGAAGTGAATTTATGGCATGCTAAAGGAATAATATTTATTGAAACTCTATCTGAAAAAATGGTACAGATCCAAAATATGGCTAGGTTTGTGACATTTTAGCCCTCATTTTATTATGAGGTTTCGGAGAGAGCTTACCTAAGCATTTAAGCTACTAGTTAAGTAATTTTACGTGTATCTTCAGACTTTTATATGACTGATGAGAGCAATTACTCAAGTGCATAACACAAATGAGGATTATGGGTCATGGCACATTGTGGGCACTAGATAAAGATTTTTTGAATGAATGGTCTTTCTATGAACAATAAGCTTCTTTGCAAAGACATAGCAAGACCAAATGTGCAAGATATCTCTGTTGCAGGAAATGCATAAAAGACATTACTATCTATTTCTAAAATGACATTTATCAGAAACTATTTTGGTAAGACTCTCCCTTCAAGTGCACAGTTTCAGAACTAGCAAAAGTAAAAGTACTTATTTAATGCTTTTTATTCAACTGATAACATTCTGTGAGAATTTCGTTGTCGAGCATAAGTCGCTCCAATGCCAAAATATTTTCTCCAATTAAAGACAAATTAATGATAGGATTTTCTCTAAATTAGATTTACTCTCTGTGTTTCCACTTAGCATCAACTGGGTTACTTCAAGTACATATATACAAATCAATTAAATTTGAATTTTTACAAAGGTTTATTGAGTCTTTACATTTTCTAAGCATTTGTGTGTGTGTGTGTGGTAAAGCTTTAATTAAATGATTATAGAAAGCTACTGAATTCTAAGCCATTAGGGTTTTGCTCATATTTTCTTCTCTTACTGCCCATACTCCCCAGTCAACCTGTTAATAGATGGTGAATAGGCATCAAACAGGTCAATGCCTATACCCTCATAATTTGTTTTTTCTTACCGACCTTACCTCCCCAGATGAGAATCCTGCTTTAAAGAATCTGCCTTCTTCCCATATACTTCTTTATACCATCATAACTGTGATTCTATTTTGTCATCATTTTTCAACTTTATGTATCTATATTCCCCCAAACGTGCTGAGTTGTCTTAAGGCAAATTCTTTGTTTTTCTGTTTGCTACTGTATGCAGAATTTGCTTTATTGCTGTAGCTTACATAGCAAACATACAAAAATAATTGTTAAATAAATGAATTTGACATAGCCTAAGAGTCATATTAGTGGATAAAGAATCTAAAAAGGAGCAGTGATCAACTACTGATGAAGTAAATGATAATGTGGTAAATGGCCTTTGAAATTGTAAGGGTCTTAATATGGACAATGTAGCTATTTATATTACACTGAAAACTTACCAATTCTTATTCTATTATTTTAAAATGTAGGATATTTTAGGCAAGAGCCAGGATTAGTTTTTATTTAGCAAGTACTTTCTTTTACGAATAAATTCATTAGTTTAAACAAATAGTGTGTAAGAGTAGTAAATACTTTTAATTACATCTTTTCTTTTTCAACATAAGTCATATATTGGACTACAGGTTTAAATCTTTTTACATTTTTTATTAAGGTACAATTTACACATGGTAAAATCTACTTTTTATATTGCACATTTCTAAGAGTTTTGACAAACGCATCATCATATAATCAAGGCACAGAACAGTTTCCTCACCCCCCAAATTCCTCTATGCCCTTTTGTAGTCACCTCCTCCTTCATACCAACAACTACCGATATATTTTCTGTCCGTATAGTTTTTATTTTTCCAGAATGTCTTTAAATGGTATAATGCAGTATGAAACTCTTTGAGACTGGCTTATTTCACTTAACATAATGCATTTGAGATTTGTCCATGTGGCAGGTGAATTAGTGGTTCCTCCATTTTCTTCTTCCAGGCTATCTCATGTAGGAATCTTCTTCTAGTCTTTATTTTAAGTGCAGTTTTAGGTTCATAGCAAAATTGAGAGGAAGGTACAGGAATATTCCACATACCCCTTGCCCCATACCTGCATAAGCCTCCCCAGTTATCACCATCTCCCACCAGGGTGGTACATTGACACATCATAATCACTCAAAGTCCATAATTCACATTGTAGTTCACTCTTGGCATTGAACATTCTGTCAATTTTATTATCCTGTTAGTGTCCCTGCTTCATTTCTGTGTTCCTTCACTTTTATTGCTGAGTAGTATTGTTATAGCACAGTTTATCCATTTACCTATTGAGTAACATTTGTGTTTGCTTCAAGTTTTGGTGATTATAAAGAAAGGTGCTATACACATTCCTATATATTTTATTCTAATCATAAGTTTTCATTTCACTTGGATTATACCTAGGTGTAGGATTGCTGTGTCATATAGAAAGATCTTGCCAAACTGTTTTCAAATGGCTGTGCCATTTTTAATCCCCACCGGTAATATAAAAGATCTCCTATCACTTTGCTTCCCTTGGTATTTTTAGTTATGTTAAAATTTTAGACATTTTAGTAGATGTATAGTGGTAATTCATTGTGGTTTTAATTTGCCTTTTGAGTATTTATGTTGAGCATTTGTCTATTCAAGTGTTTTGACCAGTTTTAAGTTCAATTGTTTGCTTTCTCTCTATTACATATTTTGGGTACAAGTTCTTTATCAGACATGATTTGCAGATATTTTTTACAGCTTATCTTTTTATATTTTTTAAACAGTGTCTAAGAACAGAAATTCTTAACTTTTGATAATGTTCCTTTTATAATTTTTTCTTTATCAATTGTGTCAAATATAAGATTTCTTTGCCCAACCTAAGGTCACAAAGATTTTCTGCTATGTCTTCTCTCAAAATTTTATAGTTTTATAGTTTTTATTTAGATTTATGATCCATTTAGTTAATTTTTATAGAAGGTGTGTAGTATAAGTTGAAGTTACATGTGTGTTGTGTAACTGTTTTAGCACAATTTGTTGAAAAGACGACCATTTTTCTATTAATTGACTTTGCAACCTTTTAGAAAATAAGAGACAATATGTGGGTCTATTTCTGGATTTTTTCCCCCTATTCCTTTGAACTTTTATGTCTATTTGTTCTCCAATACGTCAGCAGCCTTGCTGTTTTCTAACCTTTGAAAATGTGAAAGTAATTTTTCTTATAAATAGGTGACCTGAGAAGTTTTTTGCACCCTTGTGAATCTGACTAAACTTTCTGAGTTTAGTTTCTTTATCTACGTAATGAGAACTTGAATTAGTAGAAGTCTAAAGTCCTTCCCTTCCCTTCCCTTCCCTTCCCTTCCCTTCCCTTCCCTTCCCTTCCCTTCCCTTCCCTTCTTCCCTTTTTCCCTTCCCCTCTAGCCCTCTCATTCCTTCTGACTCTCTTTCTCCCCCATCTTTCCATTTCTCCTCCCCCTCCCACACATTTTTTTTCTTAACTGGTCAGTAGATGGTGCTGTGCCGCAACACATATATTGGCTTGTTTCTTCAAATTTTTAAATATCGTCATCTGTTAATTCTACCCCTTACGCCTATACTTTGAGAAATGATTGCTAAATTGTTAATGGAGCAATGATCTTCACACCCCTCCCACTCTGAGAAATGAAACCCCAGGCGTGGATCAGGTCACCTAAACTGGGTATACTGCTTTACTGGAAAACTTGTCAAGAGATAAAAGCTTTTGATTAAGAAGGAAGGTTTTTAAAAAGCAGCGGTGGGTAGCGGCCCTGAAAACTCATAATGTGGCTCAGCCCTGTGTGACATTTGAGTTGGTGTTTGTTTATCCAGGAGTCAAAATATGGATGGCCGCTAAGAACACAGGATAGGAAGCCCCTTTGCTCAAAATAAAATCCCCAGGTTAATTTATTTGTGATTCACAGAGCCAGCTGGCTGTCCTGGCCCAACTACGGCTTTTGTGGTGACAGCTGTTTCTACCAAGATTTGATGGGTGGGAGCGAGGGCAGAGCTGGTGGTTGCGAGATAGAATGGCAAAAGGAGATGAACTGAAAGAATGGGTTACGGTTTCTTTAAAAAGAAAATTCATGCGCTTCAGATATTCTCAATTTAACTCATATTTCCTCTCGCTGGACATAATGTTCTAACTTCCTGGGCAAGGAGAGGTGGGTATGCATGGTAGTTGTTACTTCATGTACCCTTAAGTTATGATTTAATGGAGGGTGTTTAATTTTCCAAAAGTTTAGGAAACTGTGAAGGTTTCCAGAAAGGGTACTATATTTGCTTGCAAATAACCCAGCCTGTACTCCTTTGGCCCCAAAACCCTGAGAGGCCATGGACTCTTGTATGTTTTCTATAGCCTGGTTTTCCAAAGACTAAATAAAAGGCTCTTCTTGGGGTTGATGGCAACATACTGGGATTTCCATATATAAATAGTAATAACGTTCACTTTATAGTACTTTATGGTTTCGCAAAGCAATTTTACAAACATATGTAATTATCCTTTTTCTTAGAAAATGGAGATTTGAATTAAGGCATTGGAGCTCTGAGCCAGAGAAGGTCAGTGAGGAAGAAATGCATAGGTTAACAATGACCTCCAGCCTCATTTACATTTCTACTTGGGTGTTTTAATTTAACAAATCCCAAACTGAGCTTCTGACATCCATCCTCAATCTGATCAAATTCCTGTCTTCTCTGTCTCAGTAAATTGCAGAGTCATTCTCTCAGTTTTTTTAGCTCCCACACTTTGAAGTTGTCCTTGACTCCCCTCTTTCAACTCTCCTAATATACAAGCAAAACCTGTTGCTCTTTCTTTAAAATATCTTTAGAATCTGACCACTTCGCAATACCTCCCTCCGCACACCTTGGTCTGACCACCATTGTCTCTTGCATGAATTCAAACAACAGTTTCCTAACAGATTTCCTTTCAACCATTGTCTCCAATTCAAATTAATCTGAGCATAGTAACCATAATGAAGATGTTGAAAGGACATTAGATATTATTCTTTGCCCAGAACCCTCAAGTGCCTCCCCATCTCCCACTGAAGAAGATGTGGCCTTTTTAACCTTGGGCCTCTGTTTTACGTCACATCCTCTATTCAGTCATGGCCACCTGCCTCTTTCTCAAACCTGCCAGGAATGCTTCTTCCTTGGGATCTATTCACTTTCTGTTTTCCTTGAATGCTCCTTGCCAGATACCATTCTCATTCCCTTTAGATCTTTACTCAATGTCACCTCACTGTGGCCTTCCTTGGCAGCTCTATTTAAAATTAAACTGTTCTCTAACCACTTCCTATTCCCTTCCTGGTTTAATTTCTCCCTTCAGCACTTATTTTGAATATATTATAACCTGTACTTATTTATCTTGCTTATCATTACTCCCTAATTTTATAGAGAGCATGGAGTCTTGTCCATTTTATTCCCTACCATAGCCCCCAAACTTGGAATAGTGCTTGACACATAGGGAGGCATTCAATAACTGTGAACTGACTAACTGACTGAATAAATGAATGATGTTCCCCAACTCACTTCCATGATTTCAGCCCTGACAGAACCACAAAAGCAAAATACTACAGCTTGACTAGATTCCTGGGTTTGAAAGATTTCCTGGTTAGAAGGACTATAGTGTAAAACTCAATGCTCCACAATCACTTTATGAAAAATATAGTTTTGTGGTCTTAATCTGGATATTTTGATGCAGTAGGGTTTAAGAATCCACATCTTTTTCAAGTGATTTTAATTTTTTTTATTATTTATTATTATTTATGCTTACAGCACCTGGTCTAGGTATTCTCCCATCCAAGTACTAACCAGGCCCGACCCTTCTTAGCTTCCAAGATCAGACATCAAAGCTTTTTCAGGGTGGCATGGCTATAGACCATGGACAGTGACTCCACTGGGGTGTGAACACAGGACCTTCTGCGTGTAAAGCAGACATGCTAACCGCTACACTATGGAACCATGTCCGTGATTTTAATTCTTAAACAGATTTTGAGACCCATTATCCTTGAGGATAGTTCCTTATTAATCCAACAAATAGTATTGAGCATATTCTATATTCCAGAAAGTATGCCAGAAAATGGCCCCAGTCTGATGCCTGATAGGAGAGACAGATCTATAAAATGATACTCATGATATAGTATAATTAATGCTTTCTAAAAGCATCTATTAATTGCAAGAGTTGCAGAAGACAAAGGAGGGGTATATCTGGAGTGGCCAAGAAAGAATTTTCAGAGAAAATGACTCCTGGTAAAGAGGAAGTGACAAGGCAGGTAAAGGACAAGGAGACTGTGGCAGGGTAAACAGCTTGGCTTCTGAGTTCAAGGCAACTGCTAGTCTCCTGATAACTGTTTACAATATCTCAAATTCCAGAGTCATGCCTTCCCCAGTGAAAAGGGCATTTAGGCAACTTTCCATTTTCCCAAGATGCACCTACATTTCTTTTCATAGCCCTCTGTTATAAGTGTCTAGGATTCTAATTGTCTCTGAGATCATAAAAATACATTTCTGTCTTGTTTATCTAGTTTTCCTTTTAAATGGGATTAATAAAGGCCTCTCTTAATATGGAGTAACTGATTATTTTTGATAAACTCTTCTCTGGGATGTTCACATTTCAACAAAAGTGAAGAGGGGCAAGGGAAGCAAAAGAAAAAATAAACAAATGAGAGTACATTAAACTAACGAGTTTTGCACAGTGAGGGAAATCAGCAAAATGGAAAGACAGCCTACTAAGTGGGAGAAGATATTCACAAATGATATATTTGATAAAGAGCTAACAACCAAAATATATAAAGAACTCCTACAACTTAACACTAAAAAAGCAAACAATCTGACTAAAAAAATGGGCAAAGAACCTAAGTAGGCATTTCTTCAAAGAGGACATATAGATGGCCAATAGACATGAAATATGTTCAACATCATTATCATTAGGGAAATGCTAATTAAAACCACATGATATCTTTACTCCTGTCAGAATGACAACATCAATAAATCAACAAGCAACAAGTGCTGGTGAGGAGGCGGAGAAAAGAGAACTCTTGTACATTGGTGGGATTGTAAACTGGTACAGCTGTGGAAAACAGTATGGAGGTTTCTCAAAAAATTAAAACTAGAACTACCTTTTGACTTAGCTTCTACACTTCTGGGTATTTATACAAAGAAACCCAAAACACTAATTTGAAAAGACTTGCATCCCTATGTTCCTAGCAGCATTATTTACAGTAGCCAAGATATGGAAGTATCCTAAGTGTCCATCAATAGATGACTGGATAAAAAAAGAGTGGTCTGTATATACAATGGAACAGTAGTATTCAGCCGTAAAAAAGGATGAAATTTTGCCATCTGCAACAACGTGAATGGACCTAAAAGGCATGCTGAATGAAGAATGGGTGAAAAGGAGGAAGGAATTAAGAAGTACGAACTGCCATTTATAAAAACAGTCATAAGATTGTAAAATATAGCAAAGAGAATACAGTCAATAATATTGTGATAACTATGTATGGTGTCAGATGGGTGCTAGATTTATTGAGGTGATTACTTCATAAGTTGTATAAATGTCTAATCACTGTGTACACTTAAAATTAACATAATATTGTATATTAACTGTAATTGAGAAACTAAAAAATTAAATTAACAAATATATTAAACACAAAAAACAGAAGGGAGGAAGCCTTTAGTGATAAAAAGGAATTAGGAAGGCATTAGTAACAAGCCATCAGGAAAATATTCTTTTAGGCTGAACCTCCAATTTTCCTAAGGTCACTTTACACGGAGAAGATCTTGTGGTTGGTACTAAAATTGGTCTCTGGTGCATCTCATCTCAGTATTGGGGGAAATGGTAACCACTCTTCCAAGCTTTGATATAAGCTTTGGATCAACGATTTTATTTTCCTGTGCTGTTGTTATCCAAATTTGTAATATCTTATTTGCATAGAGTACTATTTTTTTCCTATTTCTATTAGTAAAGGTACATAGTGTTGACTGCTGTGAAAAAGCCTCAGGTCTTACTACCTTAACATACTATAGTTTTCATTTTTACCCAGATCATGGTCCAATGTAGGTCCCAAAAAAGTAGGGTAGGCTGGTTGTTTGGACAGGGGTCCCTACTCTATGTAGTCATTCAGGGGTCCAAGTTTTTTTATGATGGGCCCTACACAGTTCAGTTATGGCTTCAAAATTTCCCTGACATCTTTCTGAGAACAGCTAATGTGAAGAGAAAGTAGAGCAGGCACTCAGCTTTAAGATACCTTAAATCCAGTGTTGGCAGATTTAGTCTATAAATCAAGAAGTCCCCAGCTTCTGGGCCATACAGCAGGAGCTAGCAAAGCTTCTTCTGTATTTGTAGCTGCTCCCCAGCACTAGCATTACCTCCTCAGCTCTACCTCAGATCATCAGGAATGAGATTCTCATAGGAGCACCAGTCTCTGGTGCCAAAAAGTTTGGGGACCACTGCTGTAAGTGATCAGAAAATATGTATTTTAGGTTTTGCAGGCCAGTGGCTACCTGTTACAATTTTTCAGTTCTGCCATTACAGTCTGAAAGCAGCCATAGATGATGTGTAAATGAATGGAGGCTGCTGTGTTAAAAAACAAAACAAAACAAAACAAAACAAAAAACTTTATTTACAGAGATAAGTGGTGAACCACATTTAGCCTGTGGCCTATAGTTTGGTGACCCCTGGATTAAACCAAAAAGAATGTCTTCCATTCACATTTCAGGGTAAGAACCAGCCACATGTTTCTATCGAGATACAGGGTGTTTTAGGGATATAGTTTGGCTATGTGCCCAAGGAGAGGAAACTCTTTGATGACTGAGCATCTAGCCAATCTCTGACGTATAAGGTATCAGGTAGAGGGTTCATTCCTTTTTTGAGACAATGGACACACTGCTGTCTAGTCCCAACCTGATCAAGGTCAAGAATGTTCCTTTATAAAACACTGCTAAACAGATTTTCTAAATGGGAAAGTTTGCTTATGATGATTCTGGAAGGTTCTAGACAGATCAAGTAGGAAGTTTTCCTTCCAGCAAAGATCAATGTTCTCCCAACTAGATGAATGAAGTACAACATGCTGCCCACTGGTAGCGAATGGTCATTACTGATAGCACAGATAAAGACTACTCTGTATTAACTCAACTTTGAAATATCAGCTGGGAACTGAAACTCTTCTGTCAATTGGTTTCCTTTCTTCTCTCTTTCCAAAGTCTCTAAAGATGAGTGAAAATCTTGCCCTGAAAGTGTATATCCAAAGATCTAATTATACCATCAGCAATTCAGTGTGTGGTGAAGTATTTGTTTCTTTGACTCTCCAAAGACCTCCCCTTTAATCAGAAACAAAGGTTTGTTTTAATCAGAAACAAAGGGTTCTTTCAACAGCCTTGTGAATTAAGCAGAGCAAACATTTGACCAAAAATAAATTTAGGAAAGTCTTCTTATATAAGAGTTATAAATAATCTCACAATCTTAGCCCTTACACTCTCATACTCTATGATTGTATGATAGATTTAGTGAGGAATGGCTCCAGTTCTTAACTTTACCCTTGCATCTGGATTGGCCTTGTGCCTTGTTTTGGCCAACAGAATATGGCAGAGACATGCAAGTTTCACTTTCTCTCAAACCCTGCTGCAAAAGTCAGGTAGAGGATAAGAGATAACATAAAATAGAGGACAGTTTTCCTAGCTGAGGCCTTCCTAGAAAAGCCAGCCCACCACTGTCTCCAGAGCCTGGCATAGATGAGCAGAACAGCCCAGCTGACCTGCAGATTTGTGGAGTTGTTTGTTACTTAGCCATAGCTAACCGACAGAAGATATGTCAATTGTGTTTGCTTTTGATTGTAAAGAAGAAAAAAACTTGATCAGAGAGGATTAGAAAACAGGAATTTATTTGTCTTATATAACAAGAAGGTAGAATTAGGTACAGGGCTGGTGTAATGCTTTGAAATGACATAGATGACCCATGTATGGCATCTTCCACTCCATCTTTAGTGCGTTGGCTTTCACTCTCTCATTGGTAACTACATGGTTACAAGCTGGCTAGTTCATCTCCAAATCATAATGGTGTTCAAAGCAGTTTGAAGAAAGAAAGGGAAAGAGCAAAAGGGTATGACAGCTGTCCCTTTTTACCAGAGAAGTAAATGCTTTTCATTTCAACAGATTTCTGCTTCTGTGTCATTGGACTGAACCAGGCTACATGGTTATCCTTTGGCTGGAAGGTGTTTAAGAAGAAGGAAGTTATGTCTGCCACAGGGAGGAAACAGACAGTGATTAATTGATGGGCTATCCCTCTTGGGAGTTATTTTTTCAGGGAAAGCCTCACTGAGTGTGACAAAGGGCTCCTCAGTAGACAAGATGGGAAGGGCATTCTGTTAGGGAGAGCTGCAAATACCAAGATACTTAGTAATGAAAGGACGTACCTATTTCAGATTCAAAGCTGTAACTGAGCCCTTCAAAAGGACAAGTATTTGCCAAAGGTAATAAAGCTACAGATGGAACGAGCAAAACTCAGAGGACATCTCCAGATCTGTAGTCTAGGGTCTTACCACACCTTGCAAAAGTAGAAGCACTTCATAGGATGTCAGAGTCTCTTGCACATATACCTCTTTCACATTGAAATGTAGCCATTTTTTTTACTAAAGAGTAGACCTGAAGGCTGAGTTGTTATTAGTTTGTGGGCTTGTACACATTACTCAACCTTTTGGCCTTAGTTTCACCAAGAGCACTGCTAAAGGCATCACTCAGTTAGAAACATCACCTCTGATTCACCCTTTGTGAGGTTTCCCATATCTGATAAGTTGCAAAAAATCTATTCATTTTTACATCAACGATATCTTACATTTATCTCACTGATATCAGCCAGTTACAGCTTTCATTACCTCTCAAAGATTGTATAAGAATCAAAATATCTACCTGTTTCCTAGGACCCCTCAAATCCATCCTGCATCTGAATTTTGTAAGGCTCTTTCTAAAGCTTAGGTCAGCCAGGCACTGTCCAGCTCCAAGATCCTCTATCTCACCACTGCCTAATTATAAATGCCTGAAAGTAACCCCAGACACTTTTATAACTTTTCGTTTAGAGAGACCCCACACCTACGTTTACCTGAAAAAAATCCAGTTTAAGCCTCTTGTCCTTGTGCTTGGTTCAGTTTAGCATTTGCCCTGCCCCCTTTTACTCTCAAACTGAACCAGTTTGGATGGTAAACTACATGATCACTCTCTATATCTTTAACTATTCCTTCTGTGGCCTTTGTCATCTTCTGAAAGTACTAAGCTTATTCTTTTAAAGGACTGATATACATTTTTCTCAATGCTTGAGCTTCCCTCCTGTAAGATTTAAGTGAAAGTGAAATGTGTATTTGCATGTTGGGGCAGAGTGAAAGCTGTTAACCAGCAATCATGAAGCAATTTTAAACTTTTATTGCACTGATAGAGATGGGGCACTAGTTTATTTCTCATTTAAATGTTGTGATTGTTTCTACATTTGCCACTTAGACTCCACAGGGCTCCTGTTGTTGGTAGATGTAAAGAAGGACTTTGCGATTCTTGGCCAAAGGAAGCATGATGATTCTCTCACTTCTTTTGTGGGTTGACAAAGGAGACAAATCGATAGAAGCAGTGAAGGTAAAGGCGGATTGGTCCTGGGCCCTCTTGGGTGGCAGACGCAGGCTTGCTCTGCAGGTTTACCCAAGAGATTTGTACAGGCAGGAGCTCTCACTCTACAGTTTCTCCTACTTGAAGAGACAGATCTACTGGAACATGTCTCAAGTCATGGAGCATGTAGAGCATCCAAGAATTGTTTCTGGACCCTGTGTTGTTAGAGCACTGAATATCTCTCCCCAAGGAGGCCTGTTGTTACACATGGTACTTGGTATATTATTAATTAACCCCTGTTAATTTTCTCAGCAATATTATGGATCGCGGAAGCCTAGCTATATTTCATCATTATACAAAATACAAACTGTTTTTAGTTCCACATAACTGACTCAATTCATATCTGAGTATTGCCTGTTCCAGCAGTGGGGTGAAGAAACTCTAGGCAAACATGTGACGATCCCTCAGGGCAGTCTATCTTTGCAGAGAAGGTGGATGCCCCCACCTCAGCAGATAAGCTGGAGACATTTTAAAACTATTACTATAGGACATATTTGAAAAATAGCCAGGAGGAATCAGAGTCACATGTGGTATTGAAGGTCATCCTGGATTAGCAAATTAAGCATGGATGTATGAAAATGAAAAATAAATAAGTTGCTGGTCATCATCTGATAAGAAACCCCTGCTTTTTCCTACTCCTGGCATCTTTACTTATGTATGCATATATGTATGCCTGCATGCATGCATTTAAAGTGGAAGGACTCAGGGCAGACAGAAAGAGGATTTACCAAAGATAACATATTTTTCTAATTTCAAAAGGTATAATAAGGTTCAAATGTGCCTTTCTAAGTAGAGATAAGCACAAATTATCACTTTGAATGGGTTATGGGTGCTCGGGGATTTTTTGTCCATTTAATATTTTTTAAAGTTTAATATCTCAGCAGTGAAAGAAAACAGAAGCAGCTAATTCTGAACCTAAGGGTTTTTTCCTGACCCCTTGGTACCTAGGCATAATAGGGTGAGTTCAGGCCTGGGTAAGGTCTTAACTCCCTGTTTCCTGCCTTTTGTTAGGTTTAGTCTGACACTGAAACATACTTCATTGTGTACTTCTGTGTGAGAATGCTTTTGATATTTTTTTTCCACTCCCAAGGAATGCCAGCTGAGAGGGAGAAAAATAGAATAAAGTTCTCGTCATATGTGATAACGTATCTTAAGAAGAGATGTGGCGCTTTTTAAAAATTTTAATCTGAGAGCTAGACTGGTGACAGTGCAATGCCCTTCTCTCTGAGGGAATCTGACCTTCATTCTTAGGAGAAGAGTGTGCTGCCAGTCTGTCAAAGTGTGCACATCTCCTTGAGAAACTCACACTGCACAGGCAATGAGCCACGAGACTACTGGGGCTACAGCCTGTCCTTGTGGATGGAGACTGAGCCTGGGGTACTTGAGTTTAGAAAAGCAAGAGCGGTTCTTATTCCAGGAAATGGAATAGACAGGCCTACTGAATACACACATCTTCTGGGTGTGTGTGTTTGGGGCTAGGGTGGGGAAGCTCTTGAAATGAAATGGCCCAATGAAATGCTTTATCGGCTTAGTAAACCCTTTCCTTGAGCCAGTTGACCCAGTTACCTGGTCAGTCATTTCAGTGGATCATCAGTTGACTATGACTAATGGGCCATTAGATTTTTTGCTTAATGTGGTCTGCTCAGCTGCCTTTATGGGGAAATGCTCCTATTTCCACTTGAATGAATGGGACCGTGTCTGGGGGCATGATACATAGGTCTCAGCTAGGGACAATGATGGAAAAGCAAATAGCAGGCAGGGGTGAGTAATAGTGATTAAAAGAGTTAAGCAATACAGTTAACACTGTGCCCTTATGACCACATGTTTAATAGAGTGTGATACCATACTTGTGATGCAGAAACCTATAAACTCAGAATTACTGTATGGAAAATATATTGGCCACAATATATCAGTTATATTTAACATATGTACGTGTGTTTAATGTACATGCGTATGTGTCTATATTACACACATTAATATACTAGAAACCATCTGCTTTAAAGGACTCTATTGTATTATTCTGTTGGTGTTTTCAGTTAGGGTTATTATCTTAACAGATATATTCATTTCACTTTCATATTGCCTTACAAATATTACGTTATAAGCTATTTAATATAGAACATTCTTTATATTCTATTAATACCAGCCTATGCTATTTGGTAGTTTATGCCCTGATACATTAAATTAAGATATTCTGTTATCCCGTTAAAGTATAATTTTCAAAAAGGTGAAGTCATGACTCACACAAATATAAAATGAATGCATGTCAAAGATTTTATTCAGCTTATTGATAAATAAGGGAACCAGTTAAGATGCTAAAACGGTCCAAATGAGAATTTGACTTACTGGTATTTATATAATTCATTTGTGTTTCTGTGAGCACATTCACACTATTACTCATTTTCTATAAATTAACAGCTACCCCTACAGAATTTAAAAATAGCCAAGAAGTAATTTAAAAAATTATTTCCAAGCCTTGGATAAATTTTCCTGACAAGAGTTTTTATTGCTTTACTCATTAATCTGAGTATTTTTCAGGGCCTGTTATGAGAGTGTGTTAGAGACTGGTATACACAGGTGAACATGAGAAGGTGTCTGCTTCTTAGGAGCTAAAAATTTAGAGGAGAAGGATGTACTCAGATATCTAGAGTCCATTTGATAAATGCCAACAGAATCTTAAATGAATAGTTCTCTTATGGAAGGGCATTCATAATTCCACAGAATAAAGAAATATTGTTTGAGCAGAGTCTTGCTGGTTGAAAAGCCCTCCAGGAAGAAAAAGAAAGATGATGTTTGGGGGTTGAAAATCAATCTTTTTATTCTACCTAGAGGGGATAGAATATGAAAAGGCTCCAGGGCGTGAAAAAGCAAGGCATATTCATGGAAACTGCAAGTAAGTATTAACAAAAGACCAGGGCACTGGGGAGGGGTGTGACTGGGAGGTAAAGCTCCCTAGACAGGAAAGGCAGACTTAACTGATAAACCGCGTTAGTCCTGAATTTTAAGCAGGTGAGAGCTAATAACTTCAGTATTTCAGTTCTCACTCTGAAACAATGTAAATTTGTATTAGGAAAATCAGTTAAAATGCTTTTAGGATAGACCAGGGAGGAAGAGGATCCAGGCTCCAACAGCGGGGACCCCTGTAAACATTGTAACAAGTTGATCAGCCAAATGATATTTGTTTCTGGAGAAGGGGCTTCCCTTTTCTTCTGCCTCTTTTCTTCGCCCCTAATCTTTTCCATTTCTCTGCCCTCCCTCTTTCCTTCATGTGTCCCTCCCTCCACATTTTCTTTCTTGTCTCCTTTTTCTCTTTCTTTGTGACCCTAATTCCCTGTAGTTTAGTGCTCTCAGAAACACCTGCTCCCCAGGCAAAGTACTGCAATCGCTTTTGGAGAATCAGACTGGTTCTGGGGAGTGCTCTGATTTTCGAGACAGTGTTGCACAAACACTGACACATTCCTACTCTCGATTCCCTTAAAATCGGTTGCTAAAGCACCATGACATCACCCTAAGCAACATAAAATACCTGCTGTTTTCTGCTTTGTAAATGTTACATGCCAGTTCAGGTTTCCTGATCCTTCTCAGGACTGGAAACTCTTTGCTTCCAATGACAAGGCACTTACAGGTCACCTCCCAGGATGGGTCATTTCCACAGATGGCTAATTTGGTCCAATTGTCTTGACTCGTGCTAATTTCCTCTCTAGGGGGTGAGATTTTTCTGACAATATTAATTTTTTAAAAAGTAATTGTAGTGGGGAAAATGGAGGAAGGGTGAGAAACTTCCTATGAAACTTCTAATATTCTTAATTTATTGCAGTTCCATCAGAACTCCCAACTCATACAATGAGTGATTTTATCCAAGTATCTGATGTATTTAACCTGGTTAACATAATTCACATCGAAATGTGAAATGATCAATAACAAACCCATCTAACTTTTATTTTTCTTTTCAAAAATAGATTCTTAACCAGAAAGAATCTCAAATTGAGCAAATTTGCAGTATTAAGAAAGTAAAGCAGCTTCACAGAAAGGTGTTTGATCAATTAATATCCACTGCACCTAAAAATAAAGTCATTATTCACCCTAAGAATACTGGGTTGGTCTAGAACAACAACCTCATGGTTCTGATCACTGTGAAATTATTGGCCATGTCATACCATTCCAGGCTCAGCTTGTACGACCATGAAATTAGGGAGTTAGTAGAGTAGGGATAAAGTTGAGCTGTGAAAAATTAGAAAGCTACTATCATATTATTCCTTTTCAAATATGACAATAAGAGGAAAAAATACTAGCTTAAGAAATAAAGCTATGCAGGTAACACAGGCTCATGATGAAAAACAAACATCCCAAATCCAACTAAAGCAAACCATAATGATACAGTGTTCAACTGTACAGTGTCTTAAAAGGTAATAATGGAAGTTACCCTCTCCATCATCAAGATCCAGTCCCACTCATTTCTCAGAGGTAATTAGTGTTAATTTCTTGTATATCTTTCCAAAAATGTTCTTAGGGCATTGCATTAGTTAAGGTTCTTTTGGTTTCAGGCCACAAAAATAAACTCCGGCTGACTTAAGCCACAAAAAAGAATTTACTGGAAGGATGTTGGGGTATTTTGCGGAATTGAAGCAGGATTAAATCCCTAAATCTTTGGAAAGGGTAGGTTAAAGGAAAGTTATGAGACATCTCAGCACCATATGTCAGACGATTGATATTAATGTGACTTGGCTACAAAGATTCCCAGCCTCTAGTACTTCCGTTTTGAATTTTAAGTATGATTTGCCAAGTCCTATTGTGCCGGTTATCTGTAGTGTGGCTGAATGTGTTGGGTAAAGGAAGGTTAGGGGGTGGGCAGATCTCATAGTGTGGAAAGCTGGGGAAATTTTCTGGATGCGTTAAATGGTAGCTTGCAGGACAGCAAACCCATTAAGTAATGTGTTGTATGTGAATTTGTTTACATTTACTTACATAGAATGCACATGCCTACACTGTATATACTTGGTTCTAAGACAAATATCTGGCACATTTTAATTATCTATGAAATCTCTCCAGTTTGGCATTCTAGTAACTTCTGCATAAGTGGAAAAATTACTACTTGTTTCTGAGGCAGGTGTGAGTTACAGGCATGTTGAAACTGCATACCTGGAAATATCTTTAGAAATTCCTACAATAAAAAAATTGGCACCTGAAGTTACTTTCATAGAAAAGCCTCTTGACCATTACAATTAAATTCAACTTTATGTAAACACTAGAGATCTTATTTCAGGAGCAAAGTACAAAGCTAGGTGCTGCGGATTAGAATAAAATGAAGACTCTATTTTTGCTCTCAAAATAATTACAAATGGACACCTTGATTTTGAACTTCTAGCCTCTGAACTGTGAGAGAATAAATTTAAGTTCTCTAAAGGCACCATGTTTATAGTAATTTGTTATAGCAGTCCTAGAAAACGAATATACTTTGGAAGAGGTCATACAGTGCTTTAAAAGTACCAAGCATAATGAGGTATATTGGATCTTTTTTGAGATCTGGTTTGGGTGGCAAAATGGTCAGCACGTGTCTGAAGCTGTGGATCTTTAGCAATTTAATTCACTAAATATAGCCTGAGTTTCTGTTAAGTACATGGCTGATGGGATTTCTCCTTCTAGCTAAGATGGAGTAAGAGGAAATATATTTACCTAATAACCAAAAAGAGAAAAAAAAGTCACAAAATATATGAAAAAATTAGTTTTTAAGACATTAGTCATCAGATAAAGCAGGACAAAGATACCCAAAGGATAAAAAACAAGTATGATGGGCCCTATGATTGTCCCAATTTACTCTTTTGAGAGAGTCTTCAGCCTGAGATTCAGGGAGGGAAAACTCAGCAGAGTTTGGTGGATAATCTGAGCAGAGAGAGGAGAGAGAGCTGGCTCTGGGAAGAACTGAAGTGTTAAGAGGGCAGAGTACCGAAAGAGAAAGGGATGCATGCATGATAATCATGCATATCGATATGTATAGCTCTAGAACATTAATTTTCATCAAATGCTGAATAGCCTTGTTCAATGTACAATTCTTTACCGTGATTCATCAACGTTTAGAACTTCTATCTGGAAAACCTGTCGCATACACTACATATTTTTTACATTATTTCTACTTTTTACATTATTTACATTATTTCTATTTGAAATGACACTTGGATAGTTTAGTTGGCTGTATTATTTATATGTAATTTTTTACATTATATACCAATGTACCCTACTCTGACACATATAGTACACAAAATAAGATCCTTTAGAACAGTGATGCACGAGACGTGCAATGTTGGATTTATACACTGGATCCCAGGATGTGATTGACCAGAGGAAAAGAAGCTGGGATAGGCATGTAGGGTAAGCCATCATTGTAATGGATGAGAACCACTCCTTGGGACATGTTCAGTCTCTCACAGCCCCTGCATGCTAAAGAGGACTCTAATTTCTAATCTGAGAAGGGTCTGACCAATCAATTTTTCTGGAATTTGTCATGGAGGACCATAGCATGACTATAGCAGAACAGGACCTGAATACTGAGAGGAGGATAAGTATTAGCAATAGACAGTCAATCAGTTATCATAATAAAGTGATGAAGTGGTGAAGAGAGGAAGTAGGAGTAAATGTCTGTAGGACAGGAGGTTTAGAGGAGAATATGCTCTTACTATTTAGAAGAAAATGCCTTGGGAGCGGCTTCCATGCTTAAACCAGTGAATGAGAGCAGAAAACGGATTCTTTTTTTTTTTCCTTAAAGTATTACTGGAGACACTCTGTTCTCTTCAAAGTGTTAAAAATACAAATAAAGAATTTAGGTTATTTTAACAATTCTTGTTTTTGCATAAACTGTGCCCATTTAACTGTTTTCTAAGCCTGAATTCATAGACATACATAAAATAGTCTATCTTAGGACTTCAGAAAAACTTTAGTCCTCACTGTTTAATCGGGCCTTATAGTTCCCATACTGTGGGATTTAGAAAACATTTAATCCTGCTTCAAGTGACATATTAAAGACAGAATTATAAGAATTTAGATTGACAGGGTATTCTCATCTACCTCTTTCGTCTGTAAAGTCACATTTAATCAGGTTGGTCTTTTCTCAGCTCTTTGTATTAATGAAGTTTTTTTGCTATGTCTTCTACTTCCTACCAGACTTTCTTATTGATTTATTGCTTCTGCTTCTTTAGATTCATAAGACAACGCTCTCAGATAAGGTTTGTAATGCTCAAATACCAAGCCATAAGTTCTTTAGTTTGGTTCAGTTACTCTAAGATGGATCTGTTTGCAAGATGGCTGGCTTTCAAGTGTTCAGAATGGACACATAGAGAAAGACTGAAGGGCACACCTCACCTGAACCAACTGGAAAGGGAGAAGTGAAATTACTTGAGCCTGGTGATAATGAGTGTGCCCTCTTCCTTCTATGAAAATTTGGTCCTGGAAGTCATTTTCAACTAGGTTTTCCAAGATCCTTTATACATGCAGGTGGAGCAGTATTAAAACATTATTTATATTAGTAACTCAGTGTTATCTCTCATAACTAATATGCTGCAAATATTAAGCTGGGGAGCAGCTGTGTAGCTACTCATATCTGAAATAAACAAAGAGCTAGTGTCTGTGAAAAGAAAGAGCTCAATTCATAACAAAATTGTATATATTTCTCATATAGGTAATCTAGTTGCTTTGCAAAGTTCTCTCCAGGACAGTGGGAGAGGTTATTTTACACGCTCAGCATTCACCAGTTTTAATTTTCCAAATAGAACCTATTTCAAATATTTTAGGGATTTTTTTTGGTTCTGTTTTGTTTTTACTTTCCTCAAATTGGATGGCTGTAGATTGCCTTGTGGAGGTCAAGCTCTTGATTGACAGCTGAGCTCAGATCTGAGCAATCAGAAGGCATCAAATAAAGTTGCAGACAGGAAGAAAAAGAGGAATATCTGGTAGAAAACAGGCCAGGGCCCTGGGTCTGGGAGTCTTGCCATATGTCAGAAGTGGGGTTTTAGGAGGCTGAAGATGAGGTGGATGAGAGCCAGAGAGATGAATGATGGTGGAGGGTTGTGAGGGAGACAGAGTAGTTGGGAGAGGGACATATGGAATGTTGGAACTGTATGGGGCAAGACAGACATTTTCTGTTGGGGTCTGCAGGCAGAAAACTTGCCAAGGCTCAGTCCTAAACTTAAGAAACCAGTTTGACTGAAGGAAAAACTATGAAGGAGGCAGGGGTTGTTTCCAATATTCTGCCATTGGTTTTCAACACCCTGTAGCTCTTTTGGCAGATTCTCTCCATTCAGGTGTTCAGACCCCCCACCCTTCTTTCTCCTGAACTGCAGTGTACAGGGTCACCCACATTGTAGTAATCACTGGACAACCTTCCTATTCCAAACTTCTTTCCCCAGTTTTTCTGCCTCCCCTATATCTGTTTCCTCATTGTCTATGCCCTTGATTCCTGCTGGAGCAAATTTGACAACTCACTGGAGTGAGAGTATCAGTGACTAATATTGCCTCAGTATTTCCTCCCCCTTTGATCACATTTGTATTCTTCCTAACACAGTAAAGAGTGGAATTGGGCAGGAAAGAGGCGGTTCCTTGATTCCTTCAGATTATAACTTACTGTTTTGCCTATGAGTAAGGGCCAACCCTGAGAGTGCGAACTTAGCTGCTAGAGTAGCTGCGGCTTAGGAAAAAAAGAAGGAAAGATGGAGATTGCTGGGGGGAAGATTTAATCAGAAGCTTGATAGAGAAAGAAGACATTTGGAATCAGTGTGGGAGCTAGGTTAGAGAGTATCTATTGCCAGTTTTGGGAGATAAACATGTAACATTTGAAGGGTCGGGTGAGTGGCTGAGGTAATTCCATAAATTCATGTTTTATTTTAAACCACAGCTTGAGCTAATGGATTTGTCTAGGACGGTTTCTCCTTTCTTCTACTCTGTGAGTAAAGCCCAGCCTTCCGTTCTGCTAATGTTCATTGGTTCTGTTCCTGAGACTGGGGATGGAAAAGGTTGCTTAGGTGTCAGCCAAGACACTCCCTCTGTTTGGGGGAGAGGGAGCTGCCAGCCCGACTATCCGCTTCCTGCCAGCTTAAGGAGCTTATGACTCAGATTCAAGCAAAACACTCAGCTGAAGCAAAAAAAGAGGGAGGGGAATTCGGCTTGGATGATGGCTCCCGTGCCAAATGGCATCATTGAAGCAGTCAACTCAGGAACACATCCCACAAGAGGGCTGTGTGATTTTGTGTTCGTGCTCTGGTTTAAACACACACACACACACACACACACACACACACACACACACACACACACACTTTCTTTTCTCTCACACACAGTTTCTCCCTGAGTTGGAATACTGAGACTATCATACCCTCCTGGAGAAAATGGCATTCTTGGAAGCTGGAATGATTATTACGCATCTCCCAGGTTCTGTGATAGCAGAGAAGTTATCACCAGATATTACGATTCAGCTGGTGAGTCTAGTTGCCTCTTCATGCCATGTGTCACCCTAGTTTCCATTCCTCATGGAAGTGTTGGAGGAAGACTACAGACATTTCTTGGGAATAATACTGAAACTCGGGTGCATGTGTTTCAAAGTTCTTCGTGGTTCTGGTAGTTTCCTGGATATTGTTCTGGTGGCTGAGTTGTGCCAGTGTTGACGTGCTGGTCATTTTGGAAGGCAAACTCTTCCCCTGAGGAAACATACTGGGTGTATTAGAGAGCTCTCCCTTCTTTCTTTTCCTTCTTCCTTTAATTGCTCATGCACATCTCCATTTCTCTCCCTTTGTTCCTTCCACTTGTTCCTTTGTGAATAAATGTTTCCTAGTCATTTCCTCCCAAGTGTTTTACCTCCATGTACTGAAGAGAAATATGTGATCTCTTTGAAGTTCAAATCACCAACCTATATACTATCGTGATATAGATTACAGTGTGACTCCTTCATGTATGAGTATATACAGCATGCACAATCATCCTAATATTCAAAATGATCTATGACACTACCTTTTAAGAAACCCTAGAAACTCTCAATAGTCAACTGTTTAGGACCAGATACCTTCATACCCTTAGGTAATTGTCCTGATCAGCAGAAGTTCCCAGTTTCATTTCACCTGGCATTACTACTCCTCTTCAAACTGGCTGCAGTGGTCTACTTAATTCACTAATCCAAATTAACCACACCCCTCTTTGAAATTTCCTCTTCTAACACCTGTCTAATCCCAGCCATTCTTAAAACTCAGACCCATGTCAGTTCATTATCTTTATTGGAGGAGAAAGAGGAGGATAAAAATTAGGGCAGAGAGAAAGAGTAAATGTATTGAAATTTGAGGGAAAAAAAGCTGGTTGTGACATGTGGTGTTCCTTGGGGAATTCTGTCATTGGCCTCAGGAATTTATTATAGGTGCCTCCTTCCTCCCTGCAACATTTTTGAGAAGGCCAGGAAATGAGCCTTATCAGTGCATTAAAAAATGTCAATCCCAGTCAGAAAAACACATTATTTTCATTTTGGAGTGGGACTAAGTTTTTCATACTTATTAGTGACAGATACATGTGAAGTCAAATTTGAATAGGAAGGTAGTTTAGTGGGCATGGATATGGTAAAAATGGAATGAGCTGGAAGAACTAAATGCTGGCTACAATCCACCCTGATAGTTGTCATTTCTATTCTTGAGAATCTCTCTCAGAGGATTCTCAGGGTAGTACCTCTGAACTAAGGCTCACTAATACTGTTCTTGTCAGACACTTTTCTTTTTTTAAGCATGCTAACACCGTCCATTTGGTTACTTTTCAGGCTTAGACAGATGGCTACTCTGCCTCTCTAAGAGGATTCTGCCTACCTCTTCTTTGATTCATTATCTGTGGGCTTCACTGTTTAATAATATTCCCAGGTATAAGGAGGACTTCTACCCACTTGCGCTATAGTTGGTTCTCAACGAGGCCTTAATATTAATCAATTTAATATGTCACTTGTCTCTAGTGGCTTCTCAATAAGTATTTGCTGGCTAATCATTAGTCTGTCAATTGGGTAGGCTGTTAGAGATTCTTTTGTCTGGGATAGGCAGCCAGGTGCTTTATTAGTGGCTGAAATTTTCTGAAAAGCTTCAGTATTCAGGTCAAAAATGGTTGTTGGAGAAGGGGCAATGGTCATGGCACATCTTTTTTCTTTCACTTTAAAAATAGAATTAGATTAAAACTTTATATTTTTATTAATGCAAAGCATTTTAGAGATATCTAAATAAACCATTTCTTATTTTATTGGTAAACTAATGTTCAGATTGATTGTCTTATTCAAATTCAAACAATTTGTCAGTGACAAAGAGGGACAGAAATATACATCTTCTAACTTTTAGGTAAATGGAAATCACCCGATAAAACCAGAAGTAAATTATGGAGTCTAATTGAGACCAAGTTACTTATTCTTTATATTTTCCTATGATCTCCCAGGCACCAACAGAATAATAGCCACCAGAGTGAGACCATTTCATTATGGCTGCCAAACATTTATGTCCCAAGTTCTTGATGTTCATTATAAAAGTTAGTAATGAAGTAAACATTGCTATAGTTACCATGGAGTTAGACTAAAATTTCAACATATGTGGCTTGAAGGGATTGATCTAGCCACTTCAGATGTAATTTCCAAGGTAAAGATTGTGGTAAGGGTGACTCCTATGAAGGAGTCAGCTCTTGTGAGCTGCAATGTCATCTCTTACGTTTATTCATTCTGGGCTGGGTTAGAGTTTGGAAATATTGTATGATAAGACTGGTTGATACCATGGAGGCAAAAGAAAGAGAAACATTATTTTTTTCCCTCAAGAGGATACAGTGTGTTCAAAACTATTTGTATAGCGATTTTGGGGGTAAATTTTCTCTTTGTGCCCAAATGTGAATCGATTAAAGAAATGTTAATGTTAAACGGTTTAGAGGAATACTAACTTAACAGTTTCAAGAATAACAGAATTTGTTTAATAATGATATTTGGTTGGTGCTTTTTATGCAGTTAAAAGTGTTTTTAGATATGAGTTTTTAAAAGCTAGACTTGGGGGTGGCTCCATAGTGTAGTGGTTAGTACATCTGCTTTACACGCAGATGGTCTTGGATTCGTGCTCCAGGTAGAGCCACGAACCATACCCTGGGTGTGCCAGGCCCCAGGTGCATGCAGCGAGCGTGTGGGAGGAGATGCTCCGCCTTCATAGGTCAGGAGTGGAAGTGGGGGCAGGAGGAATCAAAGAGGAAGAAAATTAAAATAATAATAATAAAAAAAGCTTGTCTTGACTATAGTGAGTAGCCAGAATTACAAGGATACATTCAGTGTCCTTTCAGTTGTTTTTAATATTTTTTTTTTTAGTGGACTTTTTCTTTGTAATTATGAAAGGCAAAAGAAAGTGATTAACCTTATTCACTGTCTTGTTATTAGCCCAGGAAAATGACTATTTGAAATAAGGTAGTAATTTTTACTTTGAGTTGGCATTATTTTTTTTTTTTGAAGAAGAAGGTAAAGAAAATCTTTTAATTGGCTTTATCATTGAAGATAACACACTGGAATGGCCAAGAACTCACAATAGCAGTAGGTGCTTCAAGGAAAATAGTAGAACAATGAGGATAATTCCCGTAAGTAATTATAGTTAATTAGATTTCACATAGATTTTTTTCCTCCAAACTTAAGACATACTATGTTTCAAATGACCATATTTTCCCTGTGTCCTAAAAACCTGAATAATAGATTGGCTAATAGGATAAAGTAAAGAAACACGGCTCAATGTACGCCCAACGGACATGTAACCACAATACCACTGGGTGTGAGTCATTTTTGGTATTTTAAGTATTATGTGTGTTTTATGATAACAATTCTAAGACAACACATATTTGTGCAATATTTAGTCTGGGTGGTAAAGATTTAATTATATTTTGTAGGACATTTTTTTCCTTCTCAAAGAGTAAAAAGTAAAAGATCTGCAGATAGTATGGCTAAATGCACCAGTGAATATAGTAATTCTTGTTAGAAACAGAATAAATTTTATTAAGATATGAATTTGTTTCTTATGTGTTTATTTAACAAAATCATCTAACTCTTGAAACATAAAGACTTTCAGAGAACTTTTTTCCATGACAAAAACAAATGAAATTGAAAGTATAATAGAATTTTCTGAATATTATACTATGTCAATACAAAGGAGGGGTAGGAGAAAACTATTTTAGACCTACAGACAAGCCTGAATCAAAAAGGAGACATGAAAGTGTTTTGCAATCATTATTCTTATTTTTCTATAACATCTAGATCCTTGATATTTAAAGTATGGCCCATGGACTGGACACATCCACATCTCCTAGAAGCTTGGTAGAAATGCAGAATTTCAGCTCCTATTGTAGAAATTGAATTGTATTTTAACAAGATCTCCAGGTAATTCATATGTGTGCTAAGTTTTGAGAATTCTAATATAGAGAGCCTTTTTTTTCCTATAAATGCCTATGGAGATAAGCATATGAATTTCTCTGTTTGATAATGTGGTAAAGAACTCCTGCAGGAGGAAAGGCAGAAGGTCTAACAACATCAGGGTAGAACTACTAGCACCAGTCCAGATGGCAAAAAGGAGTCCTTTTCTATAACTGTGGTAACTTTTGTAAAATAAGCCACATTTTGAAGGGGTCAGATATGCCTTAACACCATCATGCTAAGGTTATTTATTTATTTATTTTCACAAAGAGCAGAGTCAAGTTTGCATTCAGAGGAAGAACTTGTTTTCTCATGTTAGATGAGACTGTTGTTTCTGGTAAATGTTAAATTTCCCTTTGACAAGATGTGCTCATATCTTAGGTAGTTAGTGAAAAAATGAATTGCTGCACTTCACAGTCAAGAGCCTAGAATGGATTCATATAGTCTACACTCTTCCCTGGTCTTGGGACTAGAGCCAGTTTCTACCCTTTAGGGGTCTGTCAGGGGCAGTATCTTAGGTTTAATTGAGTTAAGTAGACAGTGAAAGGGACTAAGAAATTCTCCAAATTTTGTAGGAAGTGACAAATTTACTCAGGTACTGGGTTTAAAGATATGGGGTTGTGAGAGCTGGATGGAGAAATTGAGGAAGGAGAGAGGTCATGAGAGAACATTCAAAAGGGTCTTCCCCTATTGTGGTTCTCAACTTTTACTACACATTAGAATCACCTGAGAAGCTTTTAAAACTTCTGCTTCTTGGGCTACACCTTGACCAATAACAGAATCACTGGTGGGATCTAAATATCAGTATATATTTTTTTAATCTTCAATCATTCCATTTTGTGACTAAGGTTCAGAACCATCAAAGGTCTAAGTTTGTAAAGGTTCCTTCCCTTCTGTGGTAAGTATATTTTGTCTGGGAAAAGCTAATAGGAAAGAAAAGTTCCAGCATATTGCTCATTTGAAGAAAGCTCAAGGGGTGAATGAAACACAAGGCTTTCTTTTGGGATCCCTAGACAAAATATGCTCAGCCACAAGGTACTATGTAACTAAATTCCTCTTGGTAATGTTTTCTTCTCCCTCTCCTGAAACCTTACAATCTAGCAAGAAACACTGCTGGCTGAGTGTGGTAGCCACTTCTAAGGTGGCCCACAGTGGTACTTGTCTCCTGATAGTCATGCTCTAGTGTAGTCCTTTCCTACATTGACTCACTCAGGGCTGGGCTGTGTATTATAGCCTTTTCTTTATTATTTTGGATCTCTCACTCTACTTGAAGCCAGCTACCATGTTGTGAGGAAACAAAAGAAGTCCCATGGAAATGAACCAATTTGCTAGCTCTTTGAATGGGTCACCTTAGAAATGGATCATCTAGTGCAACTGAGTCTTCAGATAACTGCAGCCCCAGCTGACATTGACTAAAAAACTTCATGAGAGACCCTGAGCCAGAACTGCCCAACTTAGCTGCTTCCAAAATCCTGGCCTACAAAAACCATGAGAGATATTTAGAGATTACTGCTTTTTTAAGCTACTAAATTTTGGAATGGTTTGGTATACAACAATAAATAATACAGCAGGGCTCATCTAAACTCTTTTACCCATTAAAGCAGTTAGTTTGGGACACAGTTATAGATGATTTCTAGAACATGACAACAGAGCTAGATATTTCAGCAATGAGTTGCATTCAGTTCTACATTAAATTATACGGACTACTTTATAAGACAAATATTAATGTTTGTGGCAAAACTAGTGATGTCATTAAAACCTGAGCTTTTCATTAGGTCTTAACAAGTAGCTAGATAACATTTGGTATATAGATCAATACTGTTGAATAGAACTTTCAGCACTTATGAAAATGTCCTGTACCTGCACTGTCCAATATGGTAGCCACTAGGTATAGCTGACTACTGCAACTGAGGGGCTGAATTTTTACTTTTACATAATTTTAAATTGTGACTACCATTTGACAGGATAGTTCTTTGGAAAGAAGATAGAGATGGCAAAAATATCATGCCTTAGTAAGCTATGAAATGAGAATAGATGGAAAACTCAGTAAGGGGAGCAGTTCATCTTTGTATATTCAATTAAAATGCATCTCCCACCCTTTTAATACCTAAATAAATACGTGTCTCTTGGAGTGAATGATGATGAACCACAAAGAAGCAGACAGATCATAAGAGATTGTGTATATCTAAGATGTAATTGATTTCAGGATATCTAACCACAAAGAAGGTTATACTGAAATTTGAGAGGAATTTTGAGATGTTATCAAACACAATTGTCTTTGTGGTGCCTTTTGAGCTGCTTTCCAGAAAGTTATTGGCCCTGCCATCTACCATCTTACTGCCTCAGATTTATCTTCTGCTCAGGAAGATTTCCAAGTAATGTCCTGCCAATATAAACTATTTACAGGGTCTATAATCTGAAGATTTTGTTGTTGTTGCTGTTTGTTTGTGGTGGTGTAAAGATGATGATGATGACTATTAAATATCAATTATTGTGTTTGGATCAAATTAATTTATTGTTTTCTTAATATCCTGGAGTTTTTAAATTAATCAGAGCAAAAAAAATCAAAATCAGGGCACTGGAAATAAATTAATAGAAATTCCCAGTCCCTTTTTTATTCTTTCCCTTACTCAAGCTTTTTAAACATCTTATTTGTGGGAAATTGTAGGTGAAATAAATTTTGAAGCCTAAATTTTATTTAAAATGCACATGAAATATTTCTATTTTATGATCATCTAATTATATTTTAATTGTCAATATAATGAGAACTTGTTAAAGTTCTGGTGGTTGTTAAATTGTTAAAATTGCTGGTGTTTGGCATGTTTTTTGATAAAGTAAGTATATTTTCATCATATAGGTATCTAATGAATAATATTTCTTAATTTATCTGCTTTCTTATTCTGGATATTTGTTTAGGCCAACATCATACTTTTTTGATTGTATTTCCTTTTTGAAAAAGAAAATCAGACACAGAACTAAAAGAAACAAAAACTCACCCCAAATCCTACCACTCTGAATTATGTTTATACACACAAACATTTTTATAAAAATAAGTTTGTATTATACATGCTACTTTGAAATTGTTTTTTTTTTACAATAAAACTAACATTTTCATGCGATTAACTGTTCTATAATTATTTTACACAATACTGAAATTGATAGTTATTTATAATTATCAAGTCTTTTTATTGTTGGACATACTTTTGTGGCAAAATGGGGAAAATAATAGATATAAAAGTTGGATACTCACAGATGTTCCATTTAAAGCTGTGTCACCCTGCTGCTATATCTGGGAAAGATCAGTCTTCCCCAGAATGTTAGTGAGAACATGACTTTGTTTGGAAAGGTAGAAAAAATGCTAGAAACATAAAGTTACCGAAACATTTGTTTCTCCATCAAGCTCATAAGGTCAATCTGAATGTGCCAATTACAAAGATTCAAGAATGCATTCTTCAGTGTTGCATATGAAAGAGTTAAACTCTTCATTTTGTTTTTGCAGATCTTGCTTGCCCAACTTCCCTCCCAGTGTTTCATAGGGTCACCTCCAAATGCTTGCAGTTTGAATACCGCTTCTGAGAGAACCTAAACTAAAATACTTAGTTTTGAAAGAATATTTGGCATAAAAATAACAACAAATTTGGTGTTTCTTAGAAATATATTAACAAGTGACAGAGAGAAAACTGAACTCCTACTGTGTATCAGTCTTCTTCATTGAGGAAAAAGTTTTTCTAACTGGGAGGGCTTCACTGAATACTATAATATTGAGTGAGTAATTGAGATTGAGACCTAAGACTTCAGCTGATTAAATCTTATTCCTTCATTTGGTTCTGTTTTAGGAACTATGGTTGCAGTACTGAGAAAGATAGACAAGATCCATACTCATGAGTAGGGGATAGACAGTACTGTGAATAAAGAGAACAATAAACAAACACAATAACTTCACAGAGTAATGTTTTATGAAAAAAATATAACCAAATAATGGAATAATTCAGGTATCTTTTCATTTATTTATTAATTAGTTCATTCATTTAATAAATATTGGCTGCTAGTGTAAAGCAGAAACACTTTAATTTTTAAAAAATATCAGAAAAGATTTCCAATCGAAGTCTGAACTGGAACATTATAATCTTGGCCTTAAAAATGGTAATAAAGACTTATTGTGGGGATTATTCCATTTTCTTTTTTCAGCTTAATGCAATATTCTATAATGGATTACCATGCGTGTAGTTTACATCCTTGGGAAGTGGCTTGGGTGGATCTGCAATTTGGATGGAGTGGTGTGAAGTAATCAGTGTTAGCCAGGTTGATGAAGACTCAGATACGGCGGCTGCCTGTGTTTACACACCAGAGGAGGGAGAGCTCAACAAAGAAACACTGGTTTCTGCCAGCACTTCTGTCTGGAGAAAGTTGCCCCTCCAGCCCTTGCCCTGAAACCAGACAACTGAATTCTCTGTATGTCCCTGATGCCGTTCAGGCTGCTGCCCCAGCACTTGAGTCTGTTTGTAGCAAATGGGACTCCTGCTTTTTGATGATAACCATAAAATAAGCCAATGATATGCTGAGGCTGTTAGAAAAATAGACTAGCATAATCATAAATTGCATTAATGAAATACTGTGTCTAGCATAGCAGAGGCTATAAGAAAAAACAATTTCACCAAATTCTCTACTAGTGAGATGGCTTATGGAATAAAGCATCAAAGTCCTTGCATTATATTTTAAGACAGGCTTCCACAATCAGAGTATGATCAGAGGAAGGCACATGGAATTCTGAAAATTATATCTTTTGAGGAAAGTCTGAAAGTCTGAAAGCACCCTGCAAATATCTCTTACTGCTTTCTTGTAGGAGAAAAGATTAAGGAGATATTTGCAGAGTGCTTTTGTCTACATGGCAAACTTTCATGTTGAAGAAGCCAGAGAAGTTTTGATTATATAACTAGAAGGTTAATCTACAATATTAGTTAGAATTTAGAGAGATAAAAACTTTGGTCTGATATGAAGAGCAAAAATAAAATTATCTAAAACATGGCTAACATGTAAGGGGGGAATGCTTTTGACTGGAATCATTTAATCCAAAAACTTCATCCCAGAGTAGAGATTTTGGATTAGATGGTATACCAGTTATCTATTATTGCATAGCAAATTATTCCAAAATTCAGAGGATTAACTCAGTAATTTTATTTTACTCATCCTTCTTTGAGTCAGGAATTCAAGGGCTTGCTTGTCTGAGCTGTTCTCACTTGGGGTTTCTCATGGATTGCATTATATACCAACTGCATCCATACGAGGTTATGTATTTACTGCAACCTTTTACTGAGTTGAACGTCCAAGATGGCTCACTCCCTTGTTGGCAGGTTTTGCTGGCAGTTGGCTGAGAGCTTAGCTGGGCTGCCAATTGGAATACATAATTGTAAACTCTTTATGTGTTCTTGACTTCATCACAACATGGTGGTTACTTTAGGGTAAGTGAGCTTCTTTCATGTTGTCTCAAAGATATAACAGCACATGTCCCAGAGCTTAAGGCAGAAGTGCATTCTCCCTTATGATACAAACTTAGAAGTCAAAACACATCACTTTTCCTGCATTGTGTCTGCAAGTGAGACAGAAATTTGTGTAGATGTGTGAGGAGGAAACATAGATCCCACTTTTGATGGAAGGAGTGTATACAATTTGTGAACATTTAAAAAGAACTACCACAGATGACCTCTTAAGTAACTTTCAAGCCTCTGATTATTGGCTAAATGGTAAGATTTTAAGGCAAATAGGGCATTTTGATATTTTGATATCCTCATAAAAATTTGGACTTGATAGCTAGGACCTCTTAAAATTATTCATTTGTATTTCACATAAAAGATTTTTAGTTTGTCTACACACACATACACAGTGGATGTTATGAGAAATACATAACTAAAATTATGTATTTCTCAAGTAATTTATTGGAAAATATGAATATAAAACTATAAATAAGGCTCTAAACCAGTATGATAAAATATAAAATTTTAGCTAGTTTAGGCCAGTACAGAAGCCATGATAAGACAGGCAAGTAATTGATAAACTCAGATAATTTGAAACTTTTACATTCCTGTTTCTTTAGCTAAAACTCCTACTGAAAATACAAAAATTTTGATTTAATTTAATTTTGAGTGTTTAGTGACAGATATACTTGGAGTGTCTTACCTTACAGGTATACAGAGTTATGTTTATCAGGATAGAGACCTAACATTTAGCAGAAGCTCAATTCAAATAACCTCTGAAGACAGTTGTTTATGTGCTAGTTGTAATTACTCATTTTCTTGTTAACTCCAAAGGCCTTGACCCAGAGCTAAGTATTGCTCTCATTTGCCCATAAGAGTTTGGTGTGCTTTTTGAGGTCTGACCCTGGACACGCCATTGCTTTACTGCCGCAGTAATAACTAAATTTTTAGCAATCTGTCTACTTCTTAATGGCATCTGACCCTTGATCCCAAACTGGCTTTCTGTTGGTGTTTTCGTTGGGTGCTGATAATACCTGTCCTCATCACATTGCTGAGATCCACCTATTGTAAATCACCCTCCTTTTGGCAAAGGGACTTTTCTTCTCATACTCTTTTGTTTGTTTGTTTTTCTCTCTAGAAAAAGAAAATTTATGTTTTCACAAAGTAGCTTCTAAGTTATTGTAAATATTTGATAGAGCTAATCATACTTTAATCTTTTCTTGATGTTTCCCTTATTCTGTTTCTTTTTTCTTATGATGAAAGAAAATAGAAACAGAAATTGAAGATTTGCCTTTTCCCACTACTATTTTCCCCATTCGTTCAAACTTTCATTATCTTCTTTCATATTGATCAGTGCTTTTTTTGGAAATACTTGTGGAATAGCTGGCTACTGCTTTACTCCTGCAAAATAAGTAAATATTTATTTTGTAGCCTCCCCAAGAAAATTCAGACAGTATTTTCAAAGATCTTATTTTGAAAAAAATATGTAATCTACCACTCTATCAAGCAAATACTCTTTGTATTTTGACCTTAATTTTATTTCAAATCCAACTTCTATTCACCAAATCAAAATAGGAAATCTCTATGTGAGAAGAAGCACCAGCTATAGCTTCCCATTAAAAAAAAAAATCAAAATTTTTTTCATCAGAAACTACTTCTTGGTATCCAAAATGCTGTGAAATGTGATGAGAGCCAAAATGGTAGATGTCAATGGTCCTATAAATAAGAATTCATAAGTGGTCATTTGGATAAATAAAATTCTGAGTTTCAGGTATTGTAATGAGACTCTTATCTCATTGTTTAACTTTATTTCCCTTTAAGAAGAAAAATATACTCATTTACAACAAAGCAACAAAAGAATTTCTATGAGAAGTGTAAATCTACTCCTTTACCAACATACTTCCCAGTGGACCATTTCCAACCTTATTTCAAACTTTTTCAGGCTTTTCATGTAAGGCCCAGTTTGTGGTAACCCAATTGTGTCAGATGCATCAACCTATCCAGGTATAAGCTCAGAGTTTGGGCCAACATTTGGCCAATGTCTGCAAAGTCTGGTCAAATAGATTATTTATTTTTTGGAAGCTAAAGAAGAGATGAAATATGGTTTAAATTTTTGTGCCAAATGTTTTTTTGAAAAAAATCAGAATTTACTACTATAAAATGTCCAGTGATGGGGTAAGAATAAAATAAAATGCAGCTTGTTCTTTGGCATTATGTATGTTCTCCTTATGGCATCTGATACATAGGCTGTGTTATTCTTGATTCGTTACTGGCAATATGACCATTCTATCACCATAGCCAAAAGAATGTCAAAAAAGTGAGCGCAGAGCAGGTTCTCACGAGGTCATTATTGCTCAATAAGTTGAGGGTGCTTCACTGGACTCCTGAATTGCTACCTGAACAATACTGGTTGCTTTGGATAGGGTAATAGTTTGCCATTTCACTGCACCATGGCAGCTGGTTATATACCCAAAATCTGAGTTATGGGGCTGCTCACAGCAAGAGTTAACTGTAAAAATGAAAAGAAATGTTAGACCTTCTCTAAATAGAAATAATGTTTGAACTAGTGGTAAGATAAACACAGTTTTCAGAATATTCAGATGAATTAAAACAACAATAAACACAACATGTTAACTTTTACATACTTTGCAGATTAAGAGCAAGTATAATTATATTAAAAAGAAAAGGTATTTATATTTGAACAGTGGTGAATAAGGTCATGACTAGGTAAAAAACAGTTCTGCTGGGTGGCTCCAGCATGCAGTGGTTAGCATGTCTGCTTTACATACAGACAGTCCTGGGTTTGCACCCCAGGTGGAGCCATGGGCCAGGCCCAGGGTGCACCAAACCTCCTGGGTGTGTGAGACGAAGTGCCAGGCACAATAGGTGCCAGGTGCCTGCTGCGTGAGCATGTAGGAGGAGACGCCCCCTAAACTTCAGATATCCAGTTCTTAAGGGAAACCGGCAACATCCATAGGTCAGGGGTGGAAGTGGAGGAGAGGGGAATTAAAGAGGGTAAAAGGAAAACAATTCTGCTGAAAAACAATACATGTTCTTTGCAGAAAATTAGCACATGAATAAAGCACACATAGTAAGAAAGAAAAACAAAAATAAAAGTAAAAAGCAAACCATTATCCTAGATTAAATGAGAACTGATTATAGTTGACACTTAACACGGGTGTGAACCTTCTCATGTACACCTACATGCAAATTTTTTTTCAATAAATACAGTTGGCCCTCCTATCCCCAGCTTTTGCATCCACATATCCAACCAACTTCGGAATTTTCAGCCCATGGTTGGGGTCTATGGATGTGGAGGACCAACGATATTCATTGTTTTATGCCATTTTATGTAAGAGAATTGAGCATCTGCAGATTTGGGTATTTGTGCGGCATGAGGTTGGGGGTGTGTGGCTTCAACCAATCCTCCGTGGGTACTGAGAGACAACTGTAGTTAAGTTTTAATTTTCATTTCTTACAAAAGGATAAAATATGTTCATTGGTTCATTGATCATTTATATTTCTGTGGCCAATTCATATTCTTGGTTCAATTTGAGTTGGGTTTCTATCACTTATAATGTAAAACAGTGGGTAAATTCTGTTTTGTTCTACCTGCCGATGTTGAATACTTTCTTTAGCTCTGGATCTATGTCCCTCTCTTCTTTCTCTGCAACAGTCTAGAAGTGTCAAGATTACTGAACTTGAGAATATTAAAGCTTTTGAACAGCTAGTGATAAACTAATGTTTTTATTTTTACCTCAATTTTCCTTCTGTAGTGTGTCCTCAGGAATCCTTCAAGGAGGTCCACATGACTGACTGACATGTGGACCTATTTGGGCATTCTAGAGTCAACAGCTGTGAAACCATCAAGTCGCCAATTTTTTAGAATCTTGATACAACACATTTTTATCTAACTATGGATTTTACTTGTGAAATCAGGTAAACCCAACTATGTATGTACAACCCGAAGCCAATGAAATAATAGCCTGATTGTTGCTGTAGTACTGATAGCACTGCATTCCAAGAATTAATTTTAACCTAGTTGTTTTCTATTCTCTGACAACTTAAAGTGTGAATGAAAATTTATTTTAAATAAATAAAATTATCCATGCCCTGTGGTTCCCACGCCTTGACAAATTACAGCCTTTCTTTCTATAAGGGTGCCCTCTAGAAAATTTACAAAAAGATCAGTTAGCTTTTAAGGTTTTACATCTCCTACTTTGTGATATAAATCCTATTCTCTTGGATTTGTAGCCAAAGTTAATTTCATATGCATTCTATTTCCTAGTGAAAATGCTAATTGTTTTCACTTTGGTAACAAAATTTATAACATCTCTCTCTAATCTGACCCTAACATCTGCCTGAAAATCTCAGTGGAATAGCCTTATCAATACTAACTTTCACTGTAGTCTTGCTCTCCAGAAAAAAAGGAAACGTTTTCTTTTGTCTGACACTTTTTTCCCTCTAGAATTTAGTTTTATGAAGTTAAACTGCATTTCCAGATTTAGACTGCACTGTCTGTATAGAGATGCATGGAAGGAATTATTAATAAATATCTCCTATATAGTGAACATTGTTTCAGAAAGCAGATACTGCAGAGAGGAATGACACAGTGTCCCTCAGATTTATTTAGCTTTCTTGGTGTGTGAGTGAGTTCATCTGCCATGTCACCATCACAATATCCTTTGCTTCGTGTTAGGCTAGCCCGCAATATATAACTTTCAGTTTACCTCACACATGTGCCACAGATGGTCACTTTTAATTTCAGAGCTCAAATGTAATAAATTCAACACATTAATATTTGGCTAAGATTAAGTGCTGGAGGTTACCACTGAAAAACCATCAATCAAATTCATCTCTAACCAAGAAGTTGTGATTCCATTGCTACAAAATAAACCTTTGTTGTGCCTTCTCCTCAGACTCACAATCCCTTTCTCTTTCTTTGTGAGTGAAATGTAATGTCATCCACATGCTAACATTTGCTTACTAGCTGTGCAAAGAACTCAGAGTTTTGATATTTGATTAAAACAGACCTTTCAGGGAGACATTCCACTGGTTGAATAGGTCATACTGGGTTCTGGGTTTCTTTTTGCCCTCTGTTTGGACTCTGCCTTTATTTTACTTATTTATTTTGATTTTTATTGGATTCAGTAGAAGGCAGTCAAATCATCATCAGCAACTCCAGTGGAATCACTGTGTTGATGGCATGCTATGAGAGGCTTGGGGAAAATCTGATTTCTATACTTAGACCAAGAAAGAAGACAATGTCCTCAGGTGGGGAAGGGATAAAAATACCAAGTAAAGTTGGACAAAACTATCATAGAGATCCTCATCCATCCTTCCTTCCAAAATATTCATTTTTTCTTTATGTTTCTCTATTTGCAGCTTATATTCCAAAGTCTATCATTTTAATAACATCCTTGCTAATAGCTTACCTACTTGCTCTTTTTTTTTTGCCCATAATTAACTAGTAACATCTTAGTCCTTATTGACCCCAGGTATTTATCTTCTCTGTGTGTGTCCTTGAACAGATAAATATCACAGTAAGTTTTGCTATTTCCTGACTTACACATTCCTGGTTACAAATCTCAATAGTTCTTCCATATGCTCAGCCAGGTTGTTACAGTCTATGTTCAGCTCACTCTCCATGATGGCCATTTCAAACCTTTTTCACTCTTTATTGTCCAACTTCTCCTTTCCTTTAGTGTCAGAAGACATCACCCACTGTTTAGGTTGTACTTTCCACCTAGCTTTTGTATCCCATCTTTTCCAGCTATCTATTTAACTCTAACTATTTAATCTTTTCTCCCTTGAATATATACCCACTTGCTCTTACCTGGATCCTTTCCATTGTCCTTTCAATGTGTAGACTTATGGACTCTCTGATCTGTTCCATTGATCTCTTTGTTTATTTTTGCCCTAATACCACATTATCTTAGTTTCAGTATCTTTATAAGAAGACTTGCTATCCGGTACTGCAAGTTCCCTAGCATTCTTCTTCTTCTTCAAGATTTTCTTTGCTATATTGCATTTTCTTATAAATTTTAGAATAAGCTTGTCAACCCAAACACACACACACACCTATGCACCACACTCGTATACATGCAAACACTATTCTGTTGAGATTTTGATTGTGATTTCAACAACCTATAGATCAGCTTGGTGATGGTTGGCATCTTTACAATATTGACCCTTCTAATCCATGAGCATAATGTAGCTCTCATTATCATGTAGATCTTCTTTAAAGTCTCTGAATGTAAACTTTATCATTTTTTTCTCTAGCAATCTTGCATATCTTACATTTATGTTTTAGTATTTTCAATTGAAATCATTTTTTTATTTTAACTTCTTTTTCTGTATGTTGTTTGCAAACAATATAATTTCCCTTTGCATTCAGTAACATTTATAAATTCTCTCATTTATTTGAACGATATATAGGTAGAGTCTTTGGCTTTTCTACATACAATCATGTCATCATTTGTTAATAATATCACTTTCTCTTTTTTTCCTCTAATCCTAGGCTTCCTTCTTTCTTTCCTTCCTTCCTTCCTTCCTTCCTTCCTTCCTTCCTTCCTTCCTTCCTTCCTTCCATTTCTCCTGCCCACCCTTTTTCCCTCTCTCTCTCTCCCTCCTTCCCTCTCTCTTTTCTCTTTCATCACTGAATATTACAGTATAATATTGAATAGAAAAAGTTAAAGAGGTCTTATTTTTTCCTGGATATAATATTTAATATTGCATCATTAAGTATAATGTTTGCTGTGTTTATAGTGTTTCTTTTTTAAATAAAGTTTCCTTCTAATTCAAATCATAAGTGCTTGTTTTAAATAAATGTCAAATTTGTCTTATGTTCTGTATTTATTAAAAATAGTCATATGATTTTTCTCACTGATCTATTAATGTGATGAATTATTAATTCATTTTCAAATGTTAAACTATCCCTGCTTTCCTGGAATAAGTTTAATATGGCCACAATGTGTTATTCTTTTTACACATTACTAGGTTTGCTTCTCTAATATTTTATTTGGGATTGTCTTTAGAATCTATTTATTTGTAATTTATTTGATATTCAATAAATTTACTTGTATATTTTATTCAGGTTATTATTGTTATTTAAAAAATGTTTTCCTTATCTGCTGGTCTGTATTTTTCTTTCTTATACCGTTCTTGTTGGACTTTGATATCTTAGACCCTTTTCAAGAACTTGAGAAGGAGCCTAGCAAATTTGTATTCAGATTTTTTTCTCTACTTAGAGAAATGTCCTCAAAACTAAATTAGTTTAAGAAAATACAAACACTTGTTTCACCTCTGAATTTAATAGTTATAATGACAAAATAAGCACAATTGTATGTGTTTACTTTTCAGTAGTTAGAAAAATAACAATAGATATGGATAAAACAAATATGGCAAAATGTCAACACTGATGATTTTCTTGGTAGATATTAGTTTTATTGTATTATTTTTTCTCCCATTTACAGTTGATTGGTTGTTGTATTAGAAGACAAAGACTGACAGATTGAAAAAAATGTGTATGATGTTTATAAAAGATCCTCCTAAAACAAATATGTGAAAAGGTGGAAATTAAAGAATGGGGGAAAAAAGATTAATCATGCAAATACCAACCAAAAATGATATAGGTACAAAGGTATCAAACTTAATAGACTTTAATATAAAGAGGGTCAATCCCAGGAAGGTAACATAATTCTAAGTGTATAAAGTAAAATTAATATGTTTATTTTTTCCATTAGATACCATTTTCACAGTAAGAAAATTGTCTACTAGATAGATATCAAAGTGGTAGGTGGGGTCTTAGCTTTCATTTTATAATTATGAATGTCATTACTTGCTCATGAATTTTTACATATTCGAAGTATTTGAATTATAGGCAGGATTATTTTTGCTGCTTAAGTCATCTCAAAATTTACCAGTATAAACCTTGTTAAATGTTTGATCTTTTACACAAGGAGTTCAAATCAGTTATCACTTTTTTTGCTTGGTATTTTCCAAGCTTAAAATATTTTTGTTCTGCTTTCTTTTGAACTGATTTATATTTTTTTCAGGAAGCTCACCCAAGCCATGAGTTCAGGGTTTTATTGTGGGTCATTTATGGAGGAATGCAGTACCCATGTGGCTGACCTCAGCTACTTGGACTCTAGCCCCCTACAGGTCAAACTGACTTTGCATGGCCCAAGGCCTCAGTATACAAAAATACTCTTATCACACAAGATATTCTAAAGTTTCAGAAGTTATCACTCAGAATCCAGTCAGGGCCAGTTCTGAAGGTAGGCATTTCTTTGGAATGTGAGGAGTAGAGCAGCCTAGGCCTGCCAAGTTAACCCTTTCTTGCATACAGGCTATGGAAAATAAATAAAAGTTCAGCAAAAATTTTTGCTATATTCTGCCTCATAAATATTAATATAATACCTCATCCCAGAATTGTTCATTAAAATATTTCTGAAATTCATCCTTCTTTAAAATACATCTATAAGGTAAAAATGCTGCTTTTTAGCTTTCCTTATTAAGAATCTTCTCCGGGATGAATCTTCTAGCTGTTTGTTTTGCACATTTCAGTAATAACACAATTGTTACCAGCCTATGAATATAAATTTTGAAATTGTTATTATTAATAATTAAAACAAATGTTAGTGTTCTTGACCTCTTCAATTTAGGCTGTGCCTCCTCCACCCCTTCCCCATCTTAATTCTCATCAAAATTTCTTCCTGCTTAGTCTAGGAGGATAACTAACCTGTGAAATGTTGGAGTGGGTTATGCCCTGGGGAGACTTTAATGAGTACCGTTATCTGTGGTTCCATGCAGAGATGGGGAGAGAACGTTACTATATAGTTTATGTCATGTATGATTCAAGTGAGCTCCAAAGCATCTCTGCTTGATGCCTAATCAATCTCTCACAGTCCTGAATTCAACTGGGCTTTCATATTCTTTCTGTACCTCTAATAGAGCTTACATATCTTTTATTTCCCCAAGAAAGAACATTATAAAGCTCAAGAAAGTATGTTACAGAATACAGCCGTCATCTTCTATTCATTCATTCATCACTACTTATGGAACACAAGTAACTACAAAAAGAGTCAACAGAGCATACTTTAGGAATAAAATAAGTTATTTAGATAAAATAAATTAAAATTCTTAAAAAATGTACTTCATTTTATCTCAGGATGGCGAAAACTCAGCCATGGACCTGTGTAAAAACCAGCACATGACTGCCTTCTCAGAGGCAATGATTGTTTTGGTAACTTGTGTCTTTCAAGGGCCTAACTCAGTGTCTCGTTTAGTAAGTACTCAGTCATTGGACAAAATAAATGTAGGGGTGAAGGAAGCAATGTATGGGTGAAATAATAAGCAATGGATTGCTGTCATTTTATCAATTATTTTTTATTCTCAAACTCATAATAATAGTGAGTTGAATTGTGGCCCCAAAGGAAATGTCTACCCAGAACCTCAGCATATGACCTTAATTGGAATAATGGTGTTTGCTTATGTGATTAAGATAAGAATGTCTAGATAAGATCATCCTGGATTAGTATGAGCCCTAAATCCAATCAGGTGTATCAGACAAAAAGGGGAAGACTTATGGAGACACAGAGGGAAAGGCATGTGTTGATGATGGAGGTAGAGATTGCAGTGATATGTTTGTAATCCAAAGAACTCTGAGGACTGGAGGTAACCAGAGGTATGTGTATAGATTCTTCTGGAAAGAACCAACCCAATTGACAATTGTGATTTTGAACTCTGCTTCTGGAACTGTGAGGCAATCCCTTTCTGTTGTTTTAAACCACCAAATTTTTGTCAATTTGTTACAACTGCCCTAGAATTGAATACAGTATCTATATATAAACCTGCAGTTACCTTTATGTATTCAAAGAATTCCTAGATATGCATAAGCCAGAAACGACATAAAAGATCAGTCTAGGAGCCCTAGTATAGTGAAAGTCTTATTAATGACTCATTTATAAAATTAATATCTGAGAGGCAAGAGGAGATGTATTTAAATTTCTGCATCAAAGAAGAAATTAAATTGAATGTAAATAATTATTCAAACATATGCATTTTATAGTAAACAATAAAAAATTGTTTTGAGTTTTCAATTATCATTTTACAAATAGCTAAGCATATTTCAAACACAAAAATCTGGATTAGAATTTTTGGAAATCCTGAGATAAAAGCCCATGATTTCTGTATAGTTGCTTATGGTTTGGTAGGAGAAAGAGGCAAGAAAACAGGCAGTTAAGATGCTGGGGTCTCTGAGAATTAGGCACAGGGTACTGTCAAATACAAAGAGGCAACCCTGGCCAAGTATATGGCCTGCTAGGGAGCTTCACAGCAAAGGCAGCAAGGAATTGAACTTTTGGGAACAACAAGACCATTAATATGATTGTGTGGTTTTGCACTCTGATTGGCAAAGAAAAGTCAGATTCTTCTGTTTTTATTTTTTAACTATTTTATTGAGAGTTAATTCACATCACATAAAATTCATCCATTCAAGTGTACACTTCAGTGTTTTTCATAGTCAGAGTTGTACAACAATCACTATTCTCTAATTTTAGAACATTTCATCATCCCGCAATAAAACTTCTGTACCCTTTAACAGACCCTACTCATTCTTCCCCATGCCTACAATTCCCTACAGTAGGCAAATACTAATCTGTCATATTTCTATAGATTTGCCTGTTCTAGACTTTTCATATAAGTGGAATCATATGACATATGTCCTTTGCATTCTTTTGTGTGCGGCTTCTTTCACTTTGCATATTTTCAATATTCATCCATTTATAGATATATCAGTACTCCATTACTTTTTATTACTAAATAATATGCTCTTGTATGGCTATAACAGATTTTATTAATCCATTCATCAGTTGAAAGACATTTGGATTGTTTCTCCTTTCAGCTATTATGGATTGTGTTTGCTATGATTCATAGGAAAACTTATTCATAAATATGTTTTTATGAATTTTTTGTGAACATATGTTTTCATTTTCTCTTGGTTATATTCCTGGGAATGGAAATGCTAGATCATATGGTAACTCTATGTTTAGTCTTTTGAAAAACTGTCAGATTATATTCAGATAACATTGGCTGCATCATTTACAGTCTACCAATGTATGAGGGTTCCAATTTCTCTACCTTTTTGCCAACAGTTATTACGGTACGTCCCTTTGATTGTAGCAATTCTTGTGTGCATGAAGTGGTATCTCATTGGGTTTTGATGTCCATTTTCCTAACAAGTAATGATAATTTCATGTGCTTTTTGGCCATTTGTATGTTTTCCTTAAAGAAAAGTCCCGTTCGTATATTTCTTTTTTTTTTATTGAGTTTTTATAGTTTTTCTATAATCTGGGTACAAGTCTCTTACCAGTTAATATGATTTTCATTGACGAAATACAATTTAATCTTCTTTATGTGTGCAGAACTCATCAGTGGCTCAATTGGGGGCCTGGGGATAATGGCTTGATGGGGAAGAGCAGACCCTATTCCACGAGTTTGAAAGGTCTGATGCCTGAGGGCAGGTGTGTGGGAGCGCTGTGCAGGAGCTTGCCCAGTGATTCAGCAAGGAAGTTCCCCGGTGGAGGTCCCTGGCTTCCGTCTTGTAGGGACAGCCAGAGCCACAGACAGGGATTTCTGAGGCACGCAGTGCGCCGCCATATTTCAGCCCTCTCTAGGTCAGAAATTCCTGTTCCTCAAAGAGCCAGATCTCAGGAGATCGCCTTAGCTCTGCCATCCTGCGCAGTGCTGGCGGTGGCTGTGCACCGATGAGAGACACCCGGGGGGCTGACTCCTCAGAGGCTGTGTGTGTCTTCCCTACACAGGGCCAAAGAAGTCCGTCTGAAAAGAGTCAGTCTGTTCCATATCAGGACTTCAGTGCGTGAGAGCTGCTGACCCCAGGAAGATGGCCTGCTACGCACAGGCTCAGATATCCTGAACGCCCCAAAGCAGGTGCGTGGGGGGAGAACTGCGCATGCGTCTGCCGCACCAGCTCAGAATCCAGAATCTCTTCGCGGGGTCACGTAAGTATAGGCCTGGCCTCTGATGGGGACTTCTGGGGAACACACCATGCTGCCAGGGTCCATCCTGCCTCCTGTACAGATTGCTAACTCCTTTCATGCCAGATCGTGGAGTATTTCAGAAGCTGATGGGGGAGCATGAGCAGGGAGGGATACCTGGGATGAAAGACACTTGGAAATCAGGGCGACCAGATAAACTCAAGGTTCTGTAAGGAGAGTAGAGCCTTATGAGGTCTGACTAACCACCATTCAAACATTCCTATCACTGGCCCAGCCTGGGGAACCTCGGGGCATGAATGATGCCTTGATGGGTGAGGCCAGGCCCCATCCTGCGTTCTGGAGGGCCCACAGCCTGAGGGCAGCTGTGCTGGCGCAAACTGCGCATGTGCCTGGGTGTGACTCAGCCTTTGGGCTCCAGGCCTTTGTTCCAGGGTTTAGTCGGTGTAGGGTGTAGGGTGTAGGAATAAACCCGGCCACAGGCTGCGACTTCCGCTGTGCATGACGCAAGGTAGGCTCCCAATTTCATTATTTTTCTTGTGGCTGCCCTGTTGTCTTAGCACCTTGTTTAAAAAGACTTCTTTCCCCACTGTATGTTTTCAGTATCCCATCAAAAATTAATTGACCACAAATGTAACTGTTTACTTTTGGATTGTGAAGACTATTTTATTGATTAATATGTGATTTTATGCCATTTTAATTACTATAGCTTTGTGAGAAGTTTTAGAATTGAGAAGTGTTTTTATTCGATTATTCTCCCACGTTTTTATTCTTTTTCAAGATTGTTTTGGCCACGTTGTGCCCCTTGCATTTTCATATAAATTTTAGGTTCTGTTTTTCAGTTTTTAAAACAAAAAACATCTGAAGTGTTGATAAGTTTGCACTGAATTTGTAGAACCACTCTATGTATGTATGTATGTGTGTGTGTGTGTGTGTGTGTGTGTGTGTGTGTGTATGTATGTATTTAGGTGATTGTAAATGCCCTCAGTATGCTGAAGAATTGTAAATATACCTAATCCAGACCTTAGAAATAATAGAGTTGTATAACTCAGGTTATCTCTCAGGCATCTCAAACTTATCACAAAGCAGCTTGTGGTGTTTCTCCCCATCACCTGGACTTCCTCTAGCCACCCCCCTCCTTGTTAATGACACTCCTGTCTACCTAGTGGATTTCTGTATCTGATCAGATTCTTTTGGCTATGGGTAGACAAAAAGGTTTATTTTCTCATGAAAAAGAAATCTGGAGGTATGCAGGCATGCCTAGCATGTGAGTGCCTGCCTTCTGAAAAGTTTGGCTGTTATCTTCATGGTCAAAATCGACTGCTAAAATTATAATTTCACATCTGAGTTCCAGACAAAAGGGTTTAGGTAGAAAAGAATAAGGCCATGATATCTTTCTTTTAAGGAAACATCTCAGAAGGCCTCAACGCTTCTACTTAGATTTTATTAGCTAGTGTTTAGTGATATATACAGTAACCATGTATAGCTGAAAGTAATACAGAAAAACATAAATCTTATCTGGGACCCTTGGCACACCAAATAAATTTAGGGTTATATTGTTAAGATGTAAGTGAGTTGATGGATGTTTTGAGATAGAAAATTAATGTAAAATCCTATAAATGTCATTTCCTTTTTCACGCCTTTTACCCAAACCATCAAAAAATACTGTTCAGTTTACTTTCCAATAGTATATAAAATTTCTTCATTTCTATCTCCAGTGTCTTTTATCCAAGTCATCTTCATGTTTTGCTGGCAGGAGTATTCTGTTATCTCTACTGTTACTCTTTGCCCCTATATTCTCCAAACACCTGTCAGAGTAACATTGTACAGATGCAAATCTGATAACATTGTTTCCTAGCTTAAAACTTCTCTATAGTTCTCTTTGCCCTGGAACCCTTAGACTTACCCCTATAGCTTTGCATGTATTGGCCACTACCTATGTCTCCAGCTTAACTCCTACCATGTTCTCTTCACTTTCTCTGATCCAATCACATGGACCTTTTCGGTTTCTCACACGCATTGTGCTTCCTGTTGCAGAACACATGCCACTGCCTCTGTTGAAATGCATTTTGCTCCCTCTTTGCCTAGTTAAATAACGTTTCATCCTTTTGATCTCTTTTTAAGGTCATAGTCCCCTATTATAAGTTCCAACAGCTTCTCTCCTGTGAAATATGTAGTATTGAGGTAATTTCTCATTTGTACGATTTACTGCTCATCCATTCCCCAGTAAGCTCCACGAGGGCGGACATAGCTTTATTTTGCCCATCTTTGTATTTGTAGAATAGTATTTGACATTTAACACAGTAAATAAATTTTGGTTAAATGAATAATGAATTAAGAGATATAAGGGGAGTGTCAGTGTTTTTGAGCTTCGTAATTACAAAATTAGGACTGACATATTGGATTTTTGGAAAGCAGCATTGTTAAAAGAAAACAACATTATTATATGTCCAGTGCCCAGCAACTTTTGGGCAACTGTTCTTGTGATTGTGTGATCTCATTCATTTATCTAACAGATGTTGAGGACCCAGTGTATGTCCTGTCACTTGCTGTTTGTGGATTTTATTCAATAAATACATATAATACTGTAAATATATTTTTTCTTTTCTCTTTTGTTTTGTTTTGTTTTGTTTTGTTTTGTTTTAGGTGAGGCAACCCTTGGTTGACTTCACAGATTGCAAGGACCTTGTCGTCTTACAATCCTTTATTTTAAAAATTTTTTTATGCCTACAGCACCCAGTCTTCCATCCAAGTACTAACCAGGCCCACCCTGCTTAGCTTCCAAGATCAGATGGGATTGGGCTTGTTTGAGGTAGCATGGCTGTAGTCTGTATTTTTTCTTCCTATTGATTTTCTTAATAACATTTCCTTTTCTCTAGTTTATTTTAGTGGAAGAATATAATGTATAATACATGTAACCTACAAAATATGTGTTAATCAGCTATGTTTTCAGTAAGGCTTCTGGTCAATAATAGGTTATTAACAGTTAAGTTTCTGGGGTATCAAAGGTTATATGTGGAGTTTTGACTGCACAGTGATCCTAACCCCTGAATTGTTCAAGGGTCAGCTGTACATACTTACTAATATTTATTATGTATATTATATAAATTAGATAATATAAATAATATGAAATATATTAGAATCACCATTTTGGTCACTCAAACTTTATAGATTTTCATTTTCTCACATATAAAATGTGTAGGTTATACTAATTTTTGAGGACTTACCTTGATCTTAGTGTCTGGAATTCTGAGTCAATTTGAATTGTACCATTAAAAGACTCTTAGAGCACTCACAGGAATTACAGAGTTATGAATGAAGGATAAATGTAATCTTCTCTCTAAGCACCAAGAAACAAATTGGTCCTAGGAGTAGTCCAGTTACAGTAAGAAAATAATCTTCAGTTTCCACTGAAAACCACACTTAGTGTTTTTATTGTTTGAAAAATTTTCCCCCATTGTTGTTAAAAACATCTAAATGGGAAGGACCTGTATCTGTTTTCTGGTCAGCTTGAAGGGACAAGTAAAAATTTTTATAAAACACAGTTCTGTAGAGGAGAAGAATCCAGAAGGTAAAGTAGTTGGGGGATAACCCAGAATTGAGAGGTCAGTGATCTAAATTTTTAGAGTGTGAGGTTAAACGGAAAGCGCTGTGTATAGAGATGGTTTGGGAAAGATGTATGTACATTCTCTCTCAGAGCTTAAACCCATCTCTAGGTGAGAGTATTTTACTTCCTATCTTCAGGATATGTGTTTTCTATGAGCCTGAGACTCAAACATCCAGTTACCCATTCAGCATTTCTACTTGGATGTCTCATAGGCATCTCCAGCTTAATATGGCCAAAACAGAGCCCTTAATTTTCCCCTCAAGCCTGGCTCACATCAACCTTTTCTAACTGTCGATGGCACCACCATCAACCCAGTTACCAAAGCCAGAAGCCTGAGAGTCATTTTTAACTCCTCCAATTCGTTCATGCCCTACATCCAATTCATCAGCAAGTCTTGCCATTTCTCTCTCCAAAATATACCTCACCTCCATCTATTTTTCTCAATCTTGAGAACTCCCACTCTATTGAAATCACAATCATGTTTTACCAATGATGGCTTTTGCAATAGCCTGCAGATTGGTTTCTTCAGTCCTATTCATGCCTGTACAATTTTCATTCACATCACAAGTAACTCAGGTTACTTGTATTCTTAAATTCATTGTTCTTAAAATGAAAACTGTGCTCCTATCCGTGGACGATAAGTGCCTGCATGATCTGGTTCATTCTCTGCATCTCTAGCTACTGTTCTCTCCTTTGAATTATCCAGATCTAACTTCTTTTTAATTCTCAAAACCATGCTCTTATTTAGACCATAAGAATTTTCTCTACTTTTCCTCTACCTGGAATATTTTTTTTTCTCCATGAATCAGACCTAATTTTAGTTTGCCTCTACTCTCAATCTCTTAGCTTAAACTTCTCTTCATCAAAATGGCCTTACCATGACCATTCTGTTGAAAACCAGACCTTTTTCCCATTCTGTATCATGGCACCCTGTTCATTTCCCTTGCAGCATTATCAGTTACTGTTTATTGATTTATTTAATTGTGAATAGCCTATCTCACCCACATGTATCTGAGCTCTCAGAAGACATGACCTTTGCCTTTTGGTGGTATCTACAGCCCCTACACAGAGCTGGCTCATAACAGGTACTCGATAAGTACCTGTTGTCAGGTGTGTGGATAGAAAAGTGGACTTGGGCCTCCACCAGTGAGAGATCCAAACATATTTTTGACCATGGCAGGATCACAGGGTGTGGAGTAATGTCTTTAGAAGTGTCTACTTTGAAAGTTATTCTCAATTGGCTACATAACCTTTAGAGAGGTTAACTGAAGTAAAAGTGTTGTTAGTTTGTTATCAGATCTCTGCCTGTATACTACCTGCTGATTGGAATGGGTTCCAGATCAGAAGTGACAGCTAATCTTTCACTGGCATCTTCTCAGAGGATTTCTTGGTCCACTGTTCTGTCCCTGAGACCCTAGGTGTCAGATATGAATCCTGCTTACTAGTCACTACATGGAATCAGGAGCACAGTTCTAAATTCAGGTTTTCCCAGGAGTGTCGATATAACTTCAGCTGCCAGTGACTATCCAACTTTCAATTTTCTTATTTACTTCTTTCTTACTTACTCACTTGTATCTCTCTGTCTGTCTGTCTGTCTGTCTGTCTATCTATCTATCTATCTATCTATCTATCTATCTATCTATCATCTCATCTATTAATTTATCTGTTTATTTATTTAGCCATATCGCACCAGCCCCAATGCCTTGCTTAATACCCTGAAGTAAAACTGGGCTAAGAGTCAATGACCTGTGGATGTGATATGACATAAAAATTAATCTTGGAAGAAGGCTACTTTTCTCCTTCTCTCTTTAGGGCTCAATATGAGAAGGAAGAGTTTTTGAGGGATAAAAAGCGGAATCAGGGCAGCTTGGTGGACCTTTACTGAACTGCGTAGGTTTTTTCTCTTCTATTGTCCCTGAGTTCTTTCTACTATATCTCCTTTTCTGTAACAAATCACACTTTGCTAATGATCAGAAAAATTCACACCTACTCAGTGCTTTCTCAGTCCAGCATATCAGAAGTATCCTTCAGAACATCTTTATTTTTTTATTTTTTATTTTATTTTTTGCTCATGTATAAGATTATACAAAGGGAGAAGAGATTTGGAAATATTTTTTTCCTCAGGTTTCTTTCAACTCTGATTTCAGAAAACAGATTTATTTCTTCTCAACCCATAAAGAGGAGGCACTCAGGTATATCATTATGTTCCAAACATTCCTGTACTTGTGAACTCCCTCTAATTACTATATACACCTGCCACCTGTACAATTACTGACAGATATCTTTAAGTTGATTCACTGCTGGTTACACTGCCATATATGAAAAACAGGTTCAATGGTCATAATTAGAATTTAAATTTAAAAATTTAAAAATATATTAAAAATTAAGTATAACAATTATTTGTGTACCTCCTGTAATAATTTTACCCTTAACACTTGATATGAGAGGAAAACATGGTTACATCTCATGTTAAAACATGGGTTAAAATGCTAGCTCTTTCAAATTCAAATTGGAATTGGAACATTTTTTTGAGCCTTAGTTTCTTCAGCAGCAAAATTGAGATAGGTAGGTAGGTAGATAGGCTTAGAAAAGGGGCTAACTGGTGAAAGAGGAGAATTCAGAATTAATTACTCTTTCTTTTGTGTTTTATGTCCTTTTTGTTGCCTGGGGTGGAGAACCTAATAGACAAAAAAAAAAAAAAGAAGGAAAAGAAGAAAAGAGAGGAAGTGAGGGAGGGAAGGAAGGAGAGAAGGAAGAAGGAAGGAAGAAAAGAAAGAAGGAAAGAAATCCTGTCAGGCCTATTGGAAAACATGTTAAAACAGTCACCAAACAACTAAGAGATGAATCAAAACTTGATATGTAAAGCAACAATTGTGATCTTAAAAGTTGCATCATTATGTGGTTGTTCATAAGAGCAGCTTATTGAAGTTGTTAATACTTAACTGTGGTTTCTTCACCTGTTATATTTAACTAGAGGGACATTTCAGAAATAATATGGGTAAGAGATATGAGAGTCTATTCACTACTGTGATTCAATTTTGACGGAATTATTTTTTTTCTGCTCTATATTTATGATACGAACCAAACTGGCTTCTAAGGCTTTCATTCTGATACTAACTTTGTCATTCAGTTAGCATTGTTAGCTCCAAGATGTGTTATAAGAACCTTGATTTATTTTGAGCTTGGCCAGTGGTTGAAAGCTAACTTTGCATGTTCTACATAAAGCATCAACTAGATTTCTCAACACACATTGCTTAGTTTCTTTACCATTCAGTGTTTATATCTTACCCAATATTACTCTTCATTGAGCATCTATAGTGGTTTTTACCAGTGATGTAGTCTGTAAGGGACATAAGAAACTTTTTAATTCTATCTTGTGTAACGTCAAACCTAGAAAAGTCAACAGACTTTCTCTTGATCCACAAGGCACAGATAATTTTCTCATAAGAGGAATTTCCCCATGCTTGTAAATAAGTACCTCCTCAAAAACATGGTCAACCAAGGATTTTTTTCTGTACTTATTCATTCTTTTCTCATTCTTCTTAGTAACTTGGAGTCTGAATCTCAACCTAAATACCAGAATCTTGTCCCAGTTAATATCTTCTGTCTGGTAAGTTACATTCATCAGAGCCAAATGAATTTGAAAGCCCTTCTAAATGACCTTTGGAAGAAAACAGCTCCTTGCAATTAAAAAGAATAATTTGTAATCATCATATATTGACTAAGAATGGTCATAATATTTATAAATAACCATAGAAACACATGACTAACAGGACCTACACAGTTGCTTCCAAACCTTTTTCCAGCACCAGGAGTCACATAACACTTATAATCTGAAATGCCAGGTGATGGCATGTACTACTTACATGAAGATAAAGAACCTAAACCTGATGGAGCGATTCTTTAATTGGGTTACTTTACAAGCAGCCTAGCCACATTCATGCAGAGTCCTGATGACTGATGATTGATGAAACCTTAGTAAACCATGCCCACTTAGTTGAGAAAAGGGATTTCAGAAACAGCAGAAATATGTAAAATAGAATTACTTTATATTCCATCCTATTAGATGGTGGTAGCTCTTATATCTGGAATGAAAGCCATTCAGGATCAAAATGATGCAGTCTTGTCTCAGATAGCAAATTAAACAAAGGTGCCATGTGCATGTCATACCACCAGAAAGCTGTGGAACCAAGTGTTGGGGGACTGGTACTATTTAAGAAAATTATTTCTGCTTAATTAAGCTTGGCCTATGCACCTAAGGAAATGCATGTCCCACGTCACTTACCAAAGGATGACTCTAGAAGGCTGGAAATAAGGATTGTCTGTCACTGAAATGTAATGAATGCAAGTTGGATTTCATAATCAGAAGCATTAAACCTTGTGTCTGTTTTGATGTCCTGACAAGATCTCACCTGTTCAGCATTTTTCCATCAAACATCAATCCTGGGTTCTAATATACATATTTGGGATTTGGCAGTGAACGTATAGGTTTGTCCTGATTTAGATATGAGGATGGCTCTTATTTATTAGTTGTCTAATAATTGGCCTTAATGACAAACAATACAATAAACATTAGTAAAGTGTTCAGGATTTATTTGACTTCAGTCTAAATGTTAGTTTGGAAATACCTGCTTATGAATAAAATGGCCACACCCTCCCTACTATTTGGTTTTCTCAGTGCTTTATATTTTGGCTATTCTAATAGGTCTTTTGCTTATTTAAAAAATAAGGCAGTTTTTTTTTACTGTTGTGTTTTAAGAGTTCTTTTTACATTTTTGATAACGGTCCTTTATTAGATGTATGTTTTGCAAATACTTTTCCTCAGTCTATGGGTTGTCTTCTCATTGTCTTGACAGTGTCTTTAACATAGTTGAAACTTAATTTTAATGAAGTCCTACTCATCGTTTTTTTTTTCTTTTTATGAGTTATGCTGTTGGTGCTGTATCTGAGTTATAAGTTATGCCGCTGGTGCTGTATCTGAAAAGTAATTGCTATAGTCAAGGACATCTAGGCTTTCTCCATTGTTTTCTTCTAGGAGATTTATAGTTTTGCATTTTATATTAACATCTGTGATCCACTTTGAATTATTTTTTTTAATGGTTAAAAGTCTGTATCTAAATTCACTAGTTTTCTTTGTGACTATGGATGTCTTGTAGTTCTATCACCATTTGTTGAAAAGGCTATCATTTCTGCATTGTGCTGTCTATTCCTTTGTCAATGATTTAGTTGACCATTTTATGTGGATCTATTTCTGGGCTCTTTGTTCTGTTCCTTTAATCTATTTGTGTATTCTTTTGCCAGTACCACTCTGTCTTGATTACTGTAGCTTTATAGTAGTCCTTTTATATTATGTTGACTATTCTGGGTCTTTTGCCTCTCTCTATAAATTTTAGATTAAGTTTGTTGATATTCACAAAATAACTTGAGGTTTGGTTGGGATTATATTGACTCTATAGATCAAATTGTGAAGAACTGACATCTTGACAAATTGACTCTTTCCATCCATGAACGTGAAATATCTCTGTTTATTTAGTTCCTCTTTGATTTCTTTCATCAGACCTATGTAGTTTTCCTCATGTAGGTATTGTACATAAATTATTAATCCATGAAAAAATTTGTAATTAAGATTTTTCATTACACAATAATATTTTTTAGTTTTTTTCACACCAACAAAATAGTCTTAGATGTTTATATGATTGAACAGAGAAGAGTTGCTCTGCTTCTGCCATCTTTTATTTAGGAAGGTCCTGGACATCAAGATACATTCAGAAATAGAAAAATTGGAAACATGTAATAACATATATAGTTGTTGATTTGGAATTTTTTTTAAGTAAGGAAAACATAAATATATGGATTAAGAAGTAAAACAAATTGGGTTACAAGTGTCAGAAATCCAACTAAACCATTTAGGCCATGGAAAAATATTGGCAAATGTTGGGTTTCACATAACATAAAGAGACTTATGGTTGTTCTGAAAATCCAGAACGAGGAACAAAGATTTTACCAGGATACTTTCTCACACTGCATTTCTCACTGCATCTTAACTTTCATTTCTTTTACTGTGAACTGCCTACATAGCAGATAAAGCTTTAGATAGCCTCTCAAGGCTTATGTTAAAGTTCAGCAACCAAGGAAAGACTTTTCTTCATTTCTTTGAGTCCAGATAGAAAATTCCCAATTAAGGACTTTTTGTTGTACAACTTGGTGTCACAGGCTCAACTTCAGGCTAACCAACTCTGCATTGAGGCAGTGAATTAAAATTGAAGGCTCTAGAACTCCATGACTAAAAAAGATGGAGAAAGTATTTCCTAGGGGATGTTATTCCCAGAAGAAAGGAAGCTCCCTAGGTAGGGAAAAAAAAAAAAGCACAATGAATAATAAATTCAGAGGATGTGAAAAATCATCAGATAATATGAAGCCTATTAAAAAGTTATATCAATGCATATTCAAAAGTCCTTGATCGAGTTTTTTGTCATTGTTTCTCAAAATGTGACTGAAGGACCATCTACATCAGAATCACTAGAAAGCTCATTACAAAGGATTGATTTCTTGCCTCCATCCCACACCTACAAATTCAGAATTTTTATGACAGGGACCAAGAATCTGCATAATTAATTAGTTCTTCTGATAATTATGAAGCCCTGGTAAGTTGGGAAACCACCAGTTTAAGTTTTCCTTTGACGAAATGTTTGTGAGATGAATAGGAAACAAACAAGTTCAGCTGTTTGGCCATAAAGCCAGAATGAAAATTTTCCTTGGTTCTTCATAGATGGGTCATGCAATTGTACTTGCATTTTTTCTGCTACCTCAGTTGCAGTATTTTTACTGAGGTGGATCTAATTACATCTTCTATTTTTATTCTTACTTTTTTCATGACTCAGTGTACATTTAATGACTAAGACTTCTCTATTCCACCTCAGCAGTCTTTATTATCTTCTTTATTTCCACTAATATGTTTTCAGTTCAGTCTCTAGTTACTTTCCATTGTCTAACTGGATTATTAGAATATAATTTACAAACTTGTATCTGAAACTCTTAGGCTCAGGTGTATTTCAGAATTTTTTTTTGTGTTTTATAAATATGATTCATATATCAAATATTAGTAAATACTCAAACATATTCAAGATTAATATTTCTGCAGTGAAACTAATTGGGATAAATAATATAAAAAGGATCATGTCAGTTCAGGTCAGCTTTTGTCATCAATGAGTTTTCGAACTTTTGGGACCTTGGAATTACAGATAAGAGATTGTTTTATAAGTATCCTTAGTTTTTGCCTCCAATTCTTTCTGTTTTAAAAAAAAGGTCTTATTTGGTTGTCTTCCACTTGCAGAAGCTATGCTAGGCACCTCAGGAGACGCAAAATGGAGAAAACCAAAATGCCTGCCTTCTAAGGTGCTCATTTCTCTTAGGAAAAAATAGGCACGAAGTGATAATGGCTTAAGGGACAAAATGAAGGAAAGGTACAGAGGATGAGATCATCATACTGCAGGAACAACCACGGAATTTCACTGTCATGTGAAAATTTGAGTTTATTGCTCACATGTGCAGAGTCATCTGGGTTGGCTGGTTATCTCTGCTGAACTGTGCTGGACTTTCATGTCTGGAGTTGCCTGATGTAGACTGCTTTGGCTGGGGTGACTGTGGCAGCTGGTGCCACTGGCTCAGCTTCACATGCCTTCATCCTCCAATGAGCTACCTCAATGCATTTTCTTATGGCAGTGGCCAAGGCATAATAAAGCAAGCCCAGATAAGTAAGCCCATCTAAAGTTTCTGTTTGTATTATACCTGCTAATACCCCATTGGCCTAAGTGAGTCACATGGCTGAGCCAGTCATAGGACAGAAAGTTACCCAGGTAGAGGGTCAACAAGTTTACCTGGCAAAGGGTGTGGATACAAAGAGGGGTGAAGAATTGGGATAATTTTTGCAATATTCAGCACTCTTTTCTTTTCATTTTTCTCTTCTCTTCTCTTCTCTTCTCTTCTCTTCTCTTCTCTTCTCTTCTCTTCTCTTCTCCTCTTCTCTTCTCTTCTTCCTTCCTTCCTTCTTCCCTCCCTCCTTCCTTTTCTTCCTTCCTTCCTTTGAAAAGGAAATTTGAGGAATTTACATCAAAAGGCTAATCAGCTCTTTGCTCTGCTTTTGTAAATATGCTTGCTGCATGCAGGAGCTCATGCAAGAATTCACTTGTATTTTGTTTATACCTCTAGCAGTTCCCACCTCTTATAGCACTTTGTAGTCTGTCAGCTCCCCACTTCCTGCAACAATTTGTAGCTACTGGTAACCCATGGCAACTCCCACCCTTCTACCAATGTTCCTACTTGCAGCCATAGCAATTCCATCTGCTTTGTAGTGGTCTGAGTTCAAATCAACCAATCAGCATGTGTAAAATCCTTGTATATAAGGAATGTTGCCCCTAAGCTTGGGGCCCACATCTTCAGAGCATCAGCTCCTCTGGGACCACGTGTAATAAACCTGATTCCTCCTCTTCAAGTTAATGCTTGGTTCTTTGCTGGAATAGTTTTGGGATTTTTTCACAATTTTGGAGACCTCAACGAGATTTCAACCATGCCAGCCCCTTGAGCCGCCAGACCAGTGGCTTGACCTGGCCAAAGCGGAGGGGAACCAAGAGACTGAGGAGGGGTGCTACCTGAGCAGTATTCCGGGTTCTCTTTCAGATTGGTGCCCTGATTCCCGGTAAGGCTGAGTCACCAATTGGGCTCATAGGAGGGAAGGGCCAATGCACCAGGAACGGCTGCAAGAAGAAAAGGTACCAAGGTAAGGAGAGGAAAAAGTAGGGTCCCAGGGCAGCTTCCATTCAGGTCTTGCTTGTTGGGCTGAAGAGGAAGCTGCTCCCTTCCTGGTCTTTAGAGTGAAGACAGTGGTCAGAGAATCTTGATAAATATTCCAGGTTCATGGAGTCTCCAAAAGTGGGGGTGGAGTCTGGGTCTCCCCAGTGCGGGGGATGTCAGGTTAGGCCAGAGGCCTTCTACTAGGTACCTGATGAGTATTCCAGGTTCAAGGGGGAGACACTGTTTAGCTTGATGTGTGAATAAGAGCTTTTTCAGTGGGGAGGCATCAGGTTGAGTCAGGCACCCCCTAAGCCAAGGGTATACCAACGGGGAGGAGAAATGTTTTAACTTGATGTGTGATTCTGTGAGTGAAAAAGAGTGGCTTGGTCAGCTTGATCAGTTAGATACAAGTTTGTAGCTACATGTCTGGGCACCCTTATATACAAGAATTTTACGCAAGCTGATTGATTGATTTGAACTCAGGCAATGGAATTTGCTTGGGCTCACTCTGCAGGTCCGTGGTGAATGGCATACGGTCCAGGGTAGTATCAAACTAGTGCCCCATTGCCAGTCACAAAGCAGAGTCCGCTGTGGCTAAGTGTCACCTAAGCTCCCCATGAGGTGACATAGCCAAATGAGTATGTGAATGGTCTCCTCTATGGATGGGGCACCCACCCTTGTTTGTCTTTGCATCACCATTATAGGTTAGGAAGAGCTTAACTCAACACTAAGTAAAAGGGGAAGCCCCATCATCCTCCAGAGGGCAACCAAGTGTCTTGGTAGCAGAAGGTATAAATAAGGTCTGGAGACTCATTCTGAAGGAATTGAAGGGGAGATATTTGTCTCTGAGTTGGTTATTAAGTGAAAAGAGGCTAACTGAGGGAATAAAGAAAGTGTGAAAGGTTTGTGAAGGAAAAATCCTGAGGTAAAGTTTTGTGTGGAATAAAGTTGGAAAGAAGGATGGAAACTTGTGTCAAAAGTAAGCTGATGCAAAATTAAGAACTGTGTTTAATGTTTCTTAGACTATTGGTCGGTACTAATGTTTTGAAAAGTTTTCTGAGCAGAAAACTGAGATTCTGTATTTCATCAAAATTAATTTCAGTATTTTGTGCTGCCTTAACCAGGTTCCTGGGACTTTAGAGTATATTAACACTGGCCTCTGCATTCAATATTCAAAGGAAGCTCCCTGCAAAATGGGGGGACGTTCTTCTAAGCTAACTGTCTTAAAATGCATGCTGAAAAATTTTGAGAAAGGTTTTTCAGAGGATTATGGGGTTAAGCTGACCCCAGGAAAGCTTCGTATTTTTTGTGAGTTTGAATGGCCTACCTTCGGGGTTGGATGGCCCTCAGAAGGGACGCTAGACCTCCCCACTGTGGAAGCTGTATACTGGGTAGTGACGAGGACCCCTGGACATCCAGATCAGTTTCCATACATAGCTTCATGGTTGCACATCGCCACTATACTGCCCCCTTGGATTCGGATCTGTGTGAACAGGCAGGGACAGAGTAAGGTACGTATGGCCCGACTGACTTGGGGAAAACGCAAGCAGGAGCTGGCAAAAATCATCCACCAGGGGGGCCCTTCAGCAGCTGCAGTTCCTGCCGGCGTGGGCCCACATGCACTTAGCAGGCCCACCAGGCCTCAAGAGCATCCAGGGACTTTACCGGGCCAAGAAGGTCCTCATGCATGGGAGAGGCCAGGGCACGGCAAGGCTGATGGGCTGTGGGTGCCCGATGCCAAACAAGAAGAGTCTGCGGGTGGTGGAGAGCATACTGCAGCCCTGCGTTGTGTCGATCGAAGGGCTGTTGCCCACCACCAGCGTCCAGCTGAAGAGCCTGCTCATGTTGATGGGGCCCATTCAGGGACGAGAGAGCAATGGCCTTTTTTACCTGGAGAGCTGGCCTCAGTGGCTTCCTCAGCCCCCGGAAGTGAGACAGCAGCCCATCCGCAAGGTGATGCTGACCAAGATGACCCTGAGGAGGAACCCATTTTCCTACTGGACAGCCCTCCACCATCATTGCCTTTGCTGCCTCGACCTGCCCCAGAGTCCTGGCCTGGCACCGTGTCCTCTGCCAGGTTCAAGTTCAACTCCTTAGACTGTTCCACTTGGTATGTGGGTCTGGTGTCTCGTCAGGAGGCACAGACCTGGCTCCAGGGCCAGCGCCATGGCGTGTTCCTGGTCCGTGACTCCTCCACCCGACCCGGGGACTATGTGCTCTCTGTGTCTGAAAACCTGCAGGTCTCCCACTACCTCATCAGCTCGCTGCCCAACCACCATTTTAAGATGGGGGACCTGGAGTTTGACCACCTGCCGGCCCTGCTGGAATTCTACAAGAGTCACTACCTGGACACCACCACCCTGACCGAGCCTGCGCCCAGGCATCCAAGCCCATCAGAATATGTTCAGACTCTGTATGATTTTCCTGGAAGTGACGTTAACGACTTACCATTTAAAAAGGATGAGATCCTGGTGGTGATAGAGAAGCCTCAAGAACAGTGGTGGAGTGCCCGGAACAAAGACGGCCGAATTGGGATGATTCCCGTCCCTTATGTGGAAAGGCTTGTGAGAGCCTTGCCACATGGAAAACATAGAAACAGGAGTTCCGACAGTTACGGGATCTCAAAACCTGCTAAGGCCTCTGAAAGTAAAAACTATGAACGATATATCATTCGCAACTTGGCCTCCACTGTCCCTCAGACAAGTTATGCTCAACAGCCAGTGGGCCAGGAATGTCAGGAGTGTGGGCAGTGCTTTGCGACCATTGAAGACCTCAGTGCGCATCAGAAGATCTATGCCCAAGAGGAATTCTATGGGGGGGAGCATCTTGGAGACTCTCTGATTCGGGGCAGGAGCCTGGATCAGCCTGAGCACGATGAGCTAGAGGAACGGGATGAGCAGGGCGATCCTGAGGACATGATCTATGCGTACAAGGACTGTGGGCTTGGCTTCACGGATCGCTCAGAACTTCAGGACTACCGAAAAGTTCATGGCAGAGAGTATCTCACTGACACTGATGAGTACACGCACTTTGTCATTCACACCCATTCCACGAGTGGATATCAGAGAGATTATACCAGTGAGCAGCTCTATGAGTGCCTGGCATGTGGGGAGTGTTTTGTTCACAGCTCATTCCTCTTCGAGCATCAGAAAGTCCATGAGCAAGATCAGTTTTATGGATATAGGAGGTATGGTGAGCCTTTTGTGCAACCCTTGGTCATTAACCCCCAGAGGTCTCATGCCCCACAGAAGAACCCTCCTCCAGGGGCCCTACTTCAGTGTCACATGTGTGGACAAGATTTCATTCATGGCTCTGTCCTTAATGACCAGATGACAGTTCATACTAGAGAAAATTTACCAGAGCAGGGACAGGGCACTGACAATGCCATCAGCCCAGAGTTGGCCCTCACTGAGTTACAGAGAAGTCATGCCAAAGAGAAACACTACAAAGGTGAAACCTGTGGAGAATCCTTCCTCAGTCAGTCAGACCTTAAGGATTGCAAGATAATTCATGAGAAAGGTGAGCTCTACAATTATGGGGCTTCTTTTGTTCACACCTCATTTCTTACTGAGCCCCCCAAAAGAGATTCATTATTCTTTGAGTGCAAGGACTGTGGGAAGTCTTTTATGCATAACACTGATCTCATTAAACATCAGGAGTACAACTGCAACAAGATGATATGCCACGAGTGTTATACCCGTCTGCATCCCCATGCTGTCAACTGCCAGAAGAAGACAGTGTGAAGACTGGATAACCCCTTTACTTAGAACTTTACCCTCATTTTCTAAACCACAGAGAAATGAAGTAGCCCATGATATCTGCATAAACGTTTTGAATGCACACGGTGGTGGCTGCCTCGGCATTTGTATCATAGTTGCATTGTCAAAGAGTAGCCAGTTTTAGAGTTCTATACAGATGGAAGCAAGCCAGTGGAGAGACATTAACAAGGAAAGGATCTTCTTTCTCGTCACCACCCTGTTTATTGTACTTGTGACTGATTTTGTCATTTTCATCAGAGAAAGCTTGAGACCAAGGTCTAATCCAGGGGTGCAGACAATTGGAACTATGTCACTCAAATTCCTAGAAGTGGACTTTACTGAGGTCAAGCCCTGCAGGAACCACCTATACTTGCTTGTGTTGATTTGCACCTACTCCGAATGGGTTGAAGCCTTTCCTACGTGCACTGAGCGGGCACAAGAAGTAGCTAGAGCCTTACTGAGGGAAATTATTCCAAAATACAGACTACCTCTCTAGGATCAGACAATGGGCCTGCCTTTGTGTCTGAGATAGTCTAAACGTATCCAAAGCTCTAGAATCAAATGGAAGCTCCACACGGTCCCCAGGCCACAAAGTTCAGGGAAAGTTGAACTCGTGAACTGGACCCTCAAAACCACTTTAGCTAAGCTTTGTCAAGAAACCCAGTTATCTTTAGGGAATTGGGTCTATCCTTTTCAGCCAGGAGATGAAGTAAGGGTTAAAGATTGAAAAAAGGAGCCACTCCAGCTGAGTTGGATAGGCCTTCACATTGTTGTATTAGCAACTCCCACTGCTAGTAAAGTTGCAAGTGTCACCCCATGGATCCACCTCCAGAAAGCCAGGAGACTTGGACTGCGGATCCTCTTCCTGGTCAGCTGCTCCGAGTCACATTCCAGAGGCAGCAGAAGTCCATCTGAGGTTGCTGGCCCTGCTTTGGCCACCCCTGGAAACTGGCCAGTCTACATACGGCAGAAGCTTGAGGATCGACCACCACCACAGTCGGCTGAAACTGGTGCAGATGGATTCCACCGACCCCTGGAGCATGCCCTGCTCCAGCCATAAACTGGAAGCTGGCTGGTCCACACATGATCGAAGCCTGAGGAATTTCATCATGAAACTCCTTGTAATTGGACACTGTGGGGTGGGGGAGGGAAATCAGGGCAGAGGACTGTAAGCTGTGTACCCATGTCACCAAAGGAGGTAAGAGAATTTCCACTACCTTAACTTTCCATAGCTACTATAAATGTCAGGGAATTCAGAAAGGGACCTATACCTATAAGCAGACTCAATATTCAATATGCGTCCCAAGGAATAAATCAACCTTATGCATGTTACAACCCAAATAACCCTTTCAGTGAAACAGTTTTTGAAATAAGGGTAGCTCTGATGGACCAGAGGGGAGGATGGACAGATGGACCCATGTTGGCCCAGGCTAGGGTGGAAGAAAATTCTAATCAGATAATCCTAAAGTTTAATGCTTGTGCTTTATGAGTCAAGGCCAAAGGAAGGAAGGAAGATCCTGAGGACCTCAGCTGAGAAAAGAGCTACAGAACAAAAGAAAAGTATATATGTCCCCACAGTCCCTCAAGTGGAATAAGCTGTGCCTATTGGTCATGTTTCCTACGGGCTACTTGAGAAAAGGACACCACCAAGAAAGAGGTACATTTAAGAAAAGGGGTAGCCTTATCAAACTGTACCACACATTTGTGCAATTCATTAGTTAATCATAACCAAACCCCTGTTGGAGTTACAATTATTAACACTTGGCATTGATGGGATGGGGTTAAATCGCTATGTTCAAGTTTGTATTCATATTAGCAGTTAACTAGCCCATTCGGCCCAAGTCTATCAGGTTTATATGTCCTTCTACAGGAAGTAACTGAACTCCTACCCCTATTGCCACAATCAAAAACTGTTTCTCAGAATGGCTGAAGGGATAACTCGCTCACTGAATGTCACTTCCTGCCATGTATGTGGGGGAACTCTAGTGGGAGATAGATGGCAATGGGAAGCTACTGAATTGCTTCCCACCCAGGCAATGCCAGATATGATGGCCCCACATGAGCTTTACTGGATTTATGGAAGCATGGCCTATATCCACCTCCCCACAAATTGGGAAGGAAGCTGTGTAATTGGCATGATAAAATCACCCTTTTTCCTCTTACCTCTGAGAATGGAAACAGCTTGATTACCCAGTCCCACAACACCTGCAAAGCATAAAAAGAGAACTCCAAATAGGAGACTAGGAGGATGATGAATGGTCCCCAGAACGAATAATCTAATACTATGCATCTGTCACTTGGGCAAAAGATAGATGATGGGGATACTGAACCCCCACTTACATGTTAAACTTAATTATCCGACTGCAGACAGTCTTAGAAATAATGACTAATGAGACTTGTTTTATGATTAAAAGAAAAGAAATCCAGCAAATTATCAAAGAGATGAAATTTGAATCTTTAGTTAGGACTTGGATTATAACCTGTATAGGGATGGATATATGAATGAGAATATTATACATTTTGAAGTCTCTACAACGTACTTTCACATATTCATATTTTCACTTTATTATTTGTGTAAACTTAGGAAGGTTACGGACTTTCATTTTCCTCATCTTTTCATAATGTATTGTGAAAACTGAACGAGGTTTTAAATTGTGTAAGGCAACTGGCACATCATAGGTACTTAGAAATACCAATTTATAATTTACTTTCTTCCTTCAAAGGAAAGAAAGCAAAATATATAAAACAATATATAATTTAACCTTTTCTTGAGAAATTTAATGTAGTCGGTATTATTTATTTATTTATTTTTTAGTTTCCTCTTCTGTCATCGCTTTCTTAACAGATCACAAGGCACACGAAAAGTGAAGCACCTCAACCTCTGACCACCAGTGATTTGTGAAAATGCTGGTCAGCTCATGTGACATATTCTGTCTGCTGAGTCTGTCTCATAGCCTAGTTGGTTGGGAAAACATGGTTTGCAAATTCTCTGCAAAGCTTTTTGTGACATCTGGAGATGTGCTGACGTTTGATGTCTTGATCCAGTCCATCAGAGTCTTTGTGGCGAAAAACACGTGTCTGCACGATTGTCTGCATAGATGTCAGATGCACAGAACTTGGGCCAAAATAATTTTGCAGATTCACAAGTAAGAAAGAAGAAAAATGATGGTGGCTCCATGCTGACCCTAAACCCACCTTGTACCTTGTTCTGACATTGCACAGCTGCCCAGAGGCTTGCTGTTAGTCTTCTAGACACTCAAAACAACCCTCAGTGGCTCTATGAAGGTGATTTATATACAGTAAAGGCATATCACAATACCAGTTCTGTGGTCAAAGAGAAGTGAATTGTTAACATCGCTACTTTGGGTTTTGGTTTGTCAATTATGTAAAGAAGCTCCCAATAGTGTACTTGCCCCTCAAATATTAAACACCTGGCAATCTGCCACATCCTGTCGAGCTGAAATCTTGCTTTTGATTTGAAAAGCAGTGTCATAGTTGGGTTTCCACTTAAGTGACTTTCAGCTGCTTTGAATTGCCTGAAGTTGAATAAAAATATGTTTTACCAGGTGTTTTCCAAGCAAGGTTGCTCAGAAATCTGGCAGAGGAGTTGGGAACTGATTTGTTGATGAGTGCAATCATGACTGGGCTCACCAGTCTCTTAAAAACAAGACAGATAGATGTAGTAAATCTATGATAAACCAATTCTTTATAGTTTTATAAGAACATGTTAAACTTCTACCCAAGGCTTGAGAGAAGCAAACACATATTCATTTAATTAAACCATACCAAATAGCAGATGGCCAAGAAGCAAGTATTCATTATTCTAGGAGAACTCTTACTTTGAGTTAGAATAAAAATAGCAAGGAGCACCTTCTTGCATGGGCTCATATATGAGGCAGCTTGATAAAGTGGAAGGAATTGATAGACTTGACTCCTAGTTCTCTGAAATATTCATACAGCATCTCATTAATTAGGGATGCTCTCATAATGGAATTTTGTGGAAGTAAAGGAAAAGAAGCAGGATTGGACAGAGGGAGAATGCAGTTCCAATGAAGTAGGCACACTAAAACTTATATTGCTGTTCAATGTTTGTTATGCCCAGAGTTGCGAATCCCAGAAGACCCCCAAGGGGCCAACACCGATGCAAACACATGAGGGTCTTTATTCAGACTTGAGTCCGGACTCTCGACCATCACTGATGCAGCAGTGTTGGAACGAGAGCCCCGAATTCTAGGGGAGTGCATAGTTATAGAGAGTAAATGTGGGAAAAGGAGAAATTCTAGACTTGTCTCTACCTGATTGGTTGTATCTAAGGTGGTACAAGGCTGGGTAGGGGTCGATTAGCTGCATCTAGGGTGGCGTGAGGCTGGGTAGGGGGTCGATTGGCTGCATCTAGGGTGGTGTGAGGCTGGGTAGGGGCTGGACATATGTCCGCGGGTCTTCTTTTTTCTTTTTTTCCAACTAAGGATCAGCAAACGGTTACAGCAGCTTAAGAGGGCTGAAGGCATTAATTTTGAAATGGCAGCACTTATACTAAGGGAGGGTTTGGAGGAAAGCTAAGTCCTGAAGAAAAACTAAGTCCCTTTCATGTTGACCCAGTTGGAATAAGGGGCTGCATCTCTGTAATCTTTTTTGAACATATTTGGATGTAGGCTGCCCTAGAAAGAAACACCATCTTGGACAGGTGGTTTCTCCAGCTGGGTGGAGGTCTTCTTCTCACAGCAGTCCCACCAAATGGAGGGATAAGTCCTTCATTCCTGAGTGGGGATTGGGACATCACAGGGCCTACCATGCTACCTTATCTATCACTTTTTAAAAATACAACTTAATTTTCTAATCCACAAGTGTTATATTTGCTACTTCCTATCTTAAAGCATCAAACAATAAGCAAAAGTGCCAGATGCATAGGTATTTCTTTTTACAAAACAATATGATTCAAACCTATTACTTTATATCGAGTGGTCGTGTACTCATTGAATTCAGCAAATATGCAAGGGGGTGGGAACACTTTAGTGAACAAAACAAGTCCCTGTCATGGCACTTACAAAATCTAGATAAGTGCAATTACTAGTCTTGGCTTCCCAGGGGTTGCCACTTTGGTTATTTGGTACAATTTAATAGTAAGCCAATGATCAAAATATTTCCTTAAATAACTTGCCTTTGTGTCTTCTGTCTTTTGTCAAAGGGATCTGTGTGTGAAAGTCCACCTTCAATTTTCAGGAAATTTATGAGATCACTTTAGCTTTCACCTCCTGCTTGTACAGCCCTCAAGGTCAGCCAGAGGTGAATGACTGAGGTCTTGTACATTCCTAGGTTTTTCCTGAGTGCATGCAAGAGTTCTTTTAGTACCCTAGGAATATGTTGGAGCTTTTCAAAGTTCCTTCTGGTCCTGTAGTTCTCTAGGACTTCCTTTTAAATTGTTGTCTAGGCTCTAGCAGACCCTAACTTGAACCATAGCCTGAGGCATTTGTGGTGTTGGTGGAAGATAGCTATTGTTGAAACCAAAATCCCCTGGGGAGAGGCCTTTTCATTTTTGCTGAATGGGGCTCTGAGTCAAATCAAATAGCCACATAAACTTGGAAATGAAGTTTTTCTAGGAAGCAACCAGTTTGGACAAAATATTGACTGTGCTCTGCACATGAAGCTTTTAACAGTGCTCCAAAAGATGCCAGTCTTCTCTTTCAGCCAGCAGGCTGCTGGCTTTTCTTGGCTACATTGTCACAGAGCTGGTGAGGGTGATCTTGCTTCGAATAGTTTCAATTTAAATGTCCGAAATGCCACTGTTTTACAGAGAAACATCAGTTATTTCTCCTGAACAAGAAACTTTTTCAGTTTGTTCAGTGGTTTTGCTTAATTTCTAGAGTTGAAATTATTGATTTTAATTATTTTGCCAGTATTTTCATTGTTTTTGTAGGAGAGCCATCATTGATTGATTATTCTATTGTTGATGAACGTGTGATTTTTTTTCAGTATTTTTTCCTATTATGAATAAAGCTGATGTGAACATCCATTTACAGGTCTTTTAAAAATTATTTTATAAGAGCACTGATATATAGCCAGTTAGAAAAAAAATGAAAAACCCCAAAGAGGAAAAAATGGATTTCATACAATGATACCAAGAGATGTGATTATCACATTAGGGAATTAATGTGCTATCCCTTAACTGGTAATGGAGGCCAAAAATGTTGGGCATTTTCCAAATATTGTAAGAAAGTTATTTCCTAACAAATGAGAAAAACATTATGAACTAAATATTTTTGAATCATTACCATTTCTCTAATCAAGGTGAGATTACAGTTTTTTCCCTATGATGCCCAGCTGCTCCCATTTTCAAGTGAATTGAGTGAAACAAAGCAGATACTTCACGAAAATGATTATGATCTGTGCTATTTTACAAGGGTTACAATTTCACCTAAGTACCACATAAGTGGTTTGTTTAAACATCTCAGTTATATTTTATGAGTTGGATTTCTTCTCTAATTGGGAGGGAAATGAAGCCATTAAGACATGCTCTTTGGCACTGTCACTAGTATTTCCATTAGTTTGTCAAATTAAAGAATATATATTGCTATTCAAAATGGCTAGTATTAAACCAGTTTCTCTAAAATATAAACAAGTGAGCTTTATTCTGACTAAAAGTGTCAGATCAGCGTGTTCCCATAAGACATTGGTTCTCAAGGTGTGGTCTTCCACTTAAAAGCATCAGCTTCAGCATCTCTTGGGAACTTGTTGGAAATGCAGACTCTTGGCCTGCACCCCAGACCTACTGAATCTGAATCCCTGGGGTTGAGGTTCAGCAATCTAACATGTTTTCCAGGTGATTCTGATAACACAAGCTTGAGAACTACTAGTTTAAGACACTGGTTTTTAATTCTGGATGTGCACTGTAGTCACCAATGAGACTTCAGAAAACACAGAGGCCTGAGTTCTACCCCCAGAATTCCTCTTTAAAACTGTCCAAGGTAGTGTGGATATTGGGATTTTTGAAATCTCTGGAGATGATTCTAATGTGTGGTCAAAGATAAGAACTATTTGCTTAACAGGATCAAAAGAAATAGCATCCCTGGTTGGAGCTGCTATTAGAGCTGGAAGCTCTCACTTGCATTTTGAGATATGACTTTGTTTCTGTCTTCATCTGAGTACAATTAAAAAAGTTAAGTGTCTCCGGAAAGCAAGGGGACTGCTGAGTGTTAGAAGTGGCTCCCTTGTTACAGTTTAGTAGAAAACTCTCAGTTACCAAAATACAAGTAACTCATTCAGTGGTATATATGAGAAGAACATTGTAAAATGAATTTCTTGGCTAAATGGTAAACTTTAGTCAGAAAGGGGAAAATTCTGTATTCTTCATAGGAATAGAAGGTCCGGAGGGAGTGCCACTGTGGTTTGTGTTTTTATATCTTGTTCTTCAAGGTGAAACAATGTAGACCACTATTCTCAAGTTCTTTTTTAAACCAAGACTCAGCCAACATTACCCATGTTTCCTTTGTGTTAGAATATTTTCCCTTCTCATAACCCCTGGCCATAAGGGATGGGGCAAGGTGGGAGTGGGGAGCCATAGGCACTCTGAAAATCAAGATGTGAAGGAAAGCCCATTCTTTGCTAATAGGTTGATGATAAAGTCACAAAATGATAAAAGTTTTCACATTGGTGAAGACCTCCAACTATAAGCTATCTGTATTAAGGGGGAAATTTGCTAAACTAAGAGAATATTAATTCTTACCCTGATAACACCTCAGTTATTAAAGTGGAGGAGGGCCTAAAACCAAGAAAGGGTTGTGAACAGGTGTGACGGAAGAAATGTCACATGAGCTTTTTTCAGAAATGTATTCTGAGATAATCTTGAGACATCCCTGTCATTCCCAGGAAGCCATAAGTAGTATACCCTACCAAGATTTTGCAAGCTAAAGTAGTTTGATATCTATCACAACTACAATACAATTTCCTGAGACTCTAAAGGTCAAACTGGTTCTTTTCTCTTACCTCCTCTCACCCAGTGTTCATGACTAATTCTGTGAAGGTTCTGCTAAGGCTCTGAGTGACGTGGGCTGATCAGGGAAATAAATGACATCGCCCCACTCTTTTCAGGACACCCCCAGTCTTTCGAGAATATGGGAGCACTAGTTTGGATCTTGATCAGAGTGGCACAGTGGCAAACGCCTTGATGATGTCTCTCTTCTAGGGTGGGTATAGGTTAATATTCATATGATGATCAAAGCAGATAAGACAGTTGTCTTCATCAGTTCCTCCTATTGAAATTTTAGTCATGTGTTGCCTGGGTAAGGTTTAATCTTTAGCCAGAGATCCTCATAGGCATTTGGTGAATGTTTATATAAGTTAAACTAAAAAAATGGTGATAATGAGATAATTTATTTAATCAGATATTGGCTGCCTATGATTATGCCAGGTTTCAGAGATACTGTTCCTTATTCTATACTGTCTGAAGATAGTATAGAAATCTGGAAAGTATGCTGATATACTAGGATTTCTTTAACTGTGGCATGACCATGAACCAGGAAAAATTTAACCATAAAATCAGCTAAATGCAACTAAATTCATATAGAACTCCACTTGGACTGACCTAGGGATTGGGCTTCCATTATACTCCATGTTTAAGCTTTCTAGTGGTTCCGACTTTTGGATTTCACAAGTCTCTCATGGGACAGATGCTTTAACTCAGTTACAAGTCAGAATGTTCTGACAGTATCTAGAAAATGTTATTCCAAAGTGACCTCAGATTGTAAGTATTTATAAGATTACCTGTAAATGAACAGACTTGGAAGGAGATATTCTAGGTGGCATGGCTGACATGCTAAGTTTTTTGTTGCTTTTGTGATCAACTGGGAGCTGAAAAGGCCTGGATTTCCCTCACTTGAGTTCCAGCAGGTGGACAGTTGACCAAGGCCTGCCTTTCATTCTGAGTAGGTAGTGTATTCAGTGAATAGTTTTGCTGCTAGATGAAAGTACCTGAGAGGAAAAACCCAGTCGATTTTCTGTACAGCTTTTCCAGACCCACTAACATTAATGATGTTAGATTCTGGGTGCAGTTTCTTTTAAATAAAGAAAGTCCTGATGTTTTAGCATGCAGTTCTCATTCTTTCCTGACATTGTCAGCTTAGAAAAACAGGGATGGGGAAAGCTCATTTCTTTCTTCTTAGTAGCAGCTGGGTGGTCCAGACCAGACCATTTGTTAAACATTATGGAGATTGGGGAAGGATAAACACTCCTTGGCAAGAACAAGAATCAGGTAGTAGGAGCTGCTGTATCCTGTGGGTAAAATGGAAATTTATCTTTATTCAAAATACTTATTTTTGATGATCTAAAGAGGACAAGATTCTTCTCTCAAACGATGAAGCATGCTTTCTGAAACAAACTGAACAAAAAAACCCTCTCATCTGGTTTCATTTCTTATTATTTTCACCCCAACTTTTTGCTCTTTGATGTGAGTAGATCATATTTATCTTTTGCTTCTTGTGAAACAACAGCGCAGAGCCCTGGGCCCCTAAGTTAAGAGTTCTGGTTCCCAGTCCCTGCCCTGGGACAAACCATTAATATCTCTCTGTCTCATATCCCATCCATGAAATGAATGTAATCAGATGAAGGTAACACTTGAAGACGTGACTCTTTGAAGAAAGGTTCTTTGCAAACAGATAATAGGAAGAATGAGAAAAACTTCAAGCATCTGAGTGTGGACAACAAATAATTTAGGATGAAACCACATCTAATAGTTTTTAAGTGCTGTTTCCTGCACTATGTTTATTTTTGATGAATCTAATTCAGCAGAATGTTCCACATGTGCAGCACCTCTCTGCAGTGAACTCTGGAAGTCGGGTGGGGAGCTAGAGTAGAGAGAATGTGGTCAAAGGGTGGCTTTTTATGCCTCCTGTGGGCATTGGGTGATAGCAAAGAAACCTTTGCTGTTTGCTAATGGATCCTGCCCCCATTGGAGACTACTTACATTGTTGTGTTTATTATAGCACTACAATTATTTGTGAGTGTGCTTTTACTTTCTTCTTGACTGTCAATTCCTATATTATAGGAATGTGTCATGTTCATATATTAATTTCAGCATCTTACTAGATATTTGGCACATAGCAGCTCCTTAAGAGGGGTTTGACAAATAAAAAATGATGTTGGCTTCCACTTAAGAGTTCAAACTATTTGTTAAGCACATTTCTAAACAATTTTACATGTGATAGCACGTGTAATAATTATTATAGCTATGGACATACACCATTAGCATCACGTAGTATAGATATAAAAGAGAGATTATTGGGGGAAAATCTGACAGAGAAATAGCAAAGTATACACAATCCTCAGACTCTCTGAGCTCAAAGCTTAGACATATCCAATGGTCCTGTAGAGAGGAACCCTGCCTGTCCTCAGAGTATTCTCATAAGTGATTCTTAAAGTATATGTTAGACTGTCATCATTATCACTTGGAATCTCATTATAAATGCAAATTTTGGGGCCGAAGTCCAACCTAGAGACTCAGAAGCTTTAGGGCTAGGGCCCCAAATCTGTTTTTTATCAAGTATTCAGAGTAGTTTAATGCACATTGAAATTTAAAAACTGTTATTCTTTGTAATGGTGGTGAAAGTGGGGATTAGGAGAAAACACACAGGGAATATCTGTGTCTCTGAAACAACAGAAACTCCCTCCTCAGGGATGTGGCCTTGTTAGAAGTGGGAGGGGGGCAGCATAGACTGGTGGCTGGTGTCAGTCTGTTCTTCTTTTGAGATATCTCAATTGCTGAGCCAGCTCACTGCGAAGATATCCAGAAAGAAAAAAAAAAGGAGAATCTCCACAGCCATTCACAGTCATCCCTCATCAGATGTGTACTATTGTCCTTGCTTTACAGATGTGGAAAATGCAGCAAAATGGAGTGCATAACTTGTCTCATGCACCCAGCTGAGGGGTGGTAAAACCCTGATCCAAACCCATATGTTTTCTTTCTACATCCCTGGTTCAGAGATCTGTCTTAAATTAAGATTTTCTAGTTATCCTTTTCACATATAGGTTTGAGATTGATGCCTCTCAGCCTGTCATGATGTTTGACATAGACAGCAGACTTCCGTGGACATCTGCTGAACTGACTAGAACAAGCAGCTAAATCTGTATCTGATGAAGTTATATCTCCTAAGGTATTAGTGGTTGATTATGGCAGGTGTGTCTAGGGCCAGCAGCCTTAGTTTCTTACTATACAAGGAACACTGTGTGTGCCCTTTCAGAAAGGCCTCCCAAAAGAGCTCTTTAATCACATAACTATTCTGCAGGTTTATACATAGCAGACTGTATTGTTCTCCTTTCCCTACCCATCAAAGGGTACACAAGGACATAGCAGGTGCCTTACTTTTCCTGGCAGCTGTGTGTGCTCCACCTGCAGCCCCCGGCTCCTGAATTTATAAATGTTTTTAGAGTTTTCTTATTACCAGTTTCTGGGATAACATAATTAGGACAGTTTGCTATGTATTTGGAATTGATGGTTTTTAAAGACTTAATTTCCAAATCAAATACCTAAATTGGCACCCAATTCCTAATTACCCATTGATTCTCGAAATATCCCATGAACTCTACCAAGCAGAAACGGGAAATGAACTAAAACAGGCCATCAGCCTACCGGATGGATGCTATTTGAAGAAGTGGTTTTAAAATTTCACTTTGTTTTTAAAGATTTGTTACTGAGAAAAGGCCATGTACTTGGCACTATTTTATTTTGATGGAAAAATAATTGTAGAGTATTAGTGTTTTCCAAGTGAGTTTATTTTACTGAATCTTTCATGCTCATATTTTTGTTCTCAAATCTACGCAAAGTTTCTCATACTGACAAGTATCATTTGAAGATCAATATTCCATTTTAAGCATCTTGCATAATTGATTAGCTTCATGATTCTCATACCTCAGTTCTTACTGTGAATCAGAATCAACTGGAAGCATTTATATAAATACTGCACAAGATATTGCACCCTATATCCTACACCCAGTGCATTGGATCAAGTTGGCCTTTGGTCAGAACTATTTATATTATTATCATTTTTCAATCTTCCCAAGTGAGTCTATGGGATAGCCAAGGTAGAAAATACTGGACTAGAAATGAAGTTTTTGAAATTAGTTAATTCTATAGCCAAGATAATGGATTTTTTAGTTTATTTCTTTTATAACTTTCTGTGTGAGAAAAGCCTGCCTTCTTTAACTTTTTCTTCATTATTTTAATTTTATATGTAAATATAAATGAGATTTTAAATTATTTTAGGAATAAGATGGGTCTAAATATTTTCATTTTTAGAACAAGTTAAATGAAGCATGTGATAATTCTCATAATGAAATTAAGAGAGTAAACATAAATTAAAGTGTCTATAGACAAGGCCAACCAAAGTTGAAGCATTCTTTTATATTATAAGAATTTACTGAAGACTTTAAATGCTAGGTGTTAGGTTTTGGCTATTGGAGGTTAAAAGATAGATAGTATAATTCTGTGTTAGGGTTCTTTGGTCGCAAGCAACATAATTTATTTCTGCTAATTCAAACAGAAATACAGTTTATTAGAGTAACTTGGAGGGGGTACAGGACTGAAGGGAGGGACAAAAGAAATGGAGGTAAAAAATCAGAGTCAGAGTCAGCAAAACCTGGTGTTCTCGTGATCTCAATAAGATCAGCTATACAACTGTTTGGTTGAGGATCTAAGGTTGAAATGAAAGCACTCTAATTACTCTTTTATTTCAGACTTGCATTATTCAGTTCAAGGTACAGAATCCCAAGACAAAGTCAAATTTGTCCAGCTTAAATAATGTGCCCACAAGCTTGGCAGAGAAGGCCAGTCTCTTTGATTTATAGCCTCTCCAGGACTGGACCTAATGAGGGGAAATAATCCCCCAGAAGGTGATTACCAAAAGGTGGAAAAGATGTGGGGCAGCCAAAAAACAATCCTTGAGACCCTCATTAAACAACCCTTGAGACCCTCATTAAATAGTTGCAAGTAGAAGTCAAACTCAGATATATAACATGCAGTGTTTAAGAACCATGTAAATAGTACTTACCATGGGCCAGTCTCATCCATTTATTCCTACTAAAGCCTGGAAAAGTAAATGATGTTGTCTGAAGTTTTTACAGATAGTGTAAAAATTAAGGCACGGAGCCATTTAGTCAGTTAACAAGGGTCACAGAGGTGACAAATGTCAGTGGTAAGGTGCAACCCAGAGACTCAGACTTTATCACCAGACACTTCTCAGTGAAAGATGATAGATATCACTAGAGAGGGAGTTGCTTTCTTTGAGAGAATTGGGAAGAACTTTAGTCAGGGTTGGGACATGTAGAAACACAATAACCAAAGAGTAGGCTGTGGGGAAATATATTTGAGAGAGAGAGAGAGAGAGAGAGAGAGAGAGAGAGCGAGAGAGAGCGAGCGCGCGAGCAATCCAGAGCTTAGAGGCAGTTCAGAGGAACCTGTGATGGAAATGTTGGTATATAGATTAGGTAGGGTCTTGGGTATGGATTTTATTTGTCCAGTAATAGGAAACAGTCAATACTTTTTGATCAGGGCTAAGCAAGGGAGACCCAAGGAACTCCGTGATTAAGAAAATCTATCTGTGCTTGTGTGCAGTATCATCAACACAGTAAGTAGGGCCTCTGAGAGAGAAACAGACCATGCAAACAAGAAGGTGACAGGTAATGGAACTAATGAAGGCCTGTGCTGAGAAGCTGTTTGTGAGAGGCAGTAGCACTGACAGGTTTCAGCTATGGAATGCATGTTAGAGGTGGTGGTAAGAGTGAAGGAAATGCCAAAATTTCTAAGGTTTTGAGAAAGTCGGCAAGCCGGTGGTAATGCCATAATGAGCAGGTCAGGAAGAGGAGTGAGCTTAGAGAAGGATGTCCAGAGGCCTTGGCAAATGGGGGACTGGTGCTTTGGAGAACGGAGTGGCCTGGAATTAGAGGTTCTGTGTAGAAATGATGCTTGAAGACATGACAAAAATCAGAGGAAATGAGCTGTTGGAGTTAGAGTTGAGAAATGGTAGATGTGTACTGCTGCAGCTTTGAAATGTTCCCCCAAGTTAATCTGATCCAATCCTGATCATGTGTACAAGTCGGGGTTAATGAGGAGCTGCTTTTTATATAAAAATGAGATTTATAAAGCATTTGAAAAAATAACAATATTTTATTTTTCAAGCTAGAATGATTGCAAAGAATTTATATATGTCCCTCTCCTTAATTAAATCTGTTCCTTCATTTGTAAATGGGGTGGATGAGAGGGGAGGATTTCTAGCAGTCATCTTTGCTATAAGCAGGTAGATACTACAAAATAATAGAGTTGGGAAATACCTCAGAGTTTTATATTGGTGAATTGCTTCATTTTACTGAAGTAAGGAGAATGTGTTGTTCTGGTTTATTGACTCTGAAGACATTGGGTGTGCTCGAGGTGACATCAGGAATCTAGGTAAGGTGAATGTAATCTCACAGGAGGCTTGTGAGTTTGTGGCATGAAGAGAAGGGCCTCACACACTGCTTGCCTTTTTTCCCTAAAGTATTTGTGGTGTTTGTCCTTGGTGCCGAATGTAGAATGCTGGTATGTTTGCCTTAGATCTAGATTGTCATTGTTTAATTTTCAGAAAGTTAAAATATCATTCTCAAATAAATATAGAATTAACACTCGTGCACTTATATAACTCATTAATTAGGGAACAAGGAAAAATGGCATAGCTGGTTCAAATAATCTTTGAAAATCAAGGGTATGTATAGTCCATGGAGGTTAGAGTTAAAACTGTTTGAAGTCCTATTGAGCAATAATATCCTAACTTTTTGGGTTGTCTGTTCTGTGAAAAAAAAAATATAATAATTTACCAGTCTATAGGATCAATGTCTACCAAGTTAACTTGTAACCTAGGCCCTTATCAAGTGCAAACAGCACATCAGACAGGGTTCATTTGCCTTTACTAGAGCAAAAGTTATCAAATTCCTGTGCTCAAAATCCACTGGTCATCTGTTTTTATAAATAAGGTTTTTTTTTTTTAAATAAAGTTTCTTTGGAAAAATCTGTGCATTTGTTTTAAGTTTTCTGTGGCTGTTTTATGCTTCCACAGCCTTATGTGGCCCTCAAAGCCTAAAATATGTTCTGTCCGACCCTTTAAAGGAAAAGTTTGCTGACTCCTGACCTAGAGAATGATAGAACCCTTGGTTGGGCTGTTAGACAATAAACATGGACATGAAACTATCCTTTTGGTTATTTCACATTTTTTATAATTTCCCTCAACAAAAGGAAGGAATGGAAATCTTGATAATGGAAATCTTGTAGTGTGAGGATGGAGAACAGCAGAGACTACTTTGTATGCTGATTGGAAAGATCAGGGTTATCTCATGCCTTCTTGTCATAATCCAGTTTCCAGTACACCACTTTTTTAAAGTATACCTTGAGTGGAGGGTTGGGGCGGGTATGCGGGGAGAGGAAGGAGATGGAGGGAGGGAGAGAGGGAGGGAGAGATGGAAAGTGAGCTGTTTTTTGTATTTCTGCCTTGGGCACCTGGCCTGGGAGTATCTAATGCTGACAGCTAAGAGCATGGATATTATTTCCTTACCTTAGACCCAGCAGCCCAGGATAGCCACGGAAAACAGGTTGGCTAAGGTGCCACTCTGGGAGCCTGGAGACCTGTATTCAGACAGAAGATCATTGTTTTCAGGTTTGTGCTTAATTTGGGTCCAGTGTGACCAGTGTTTTCAGCTCCTCAAACACACATCACCTCCCTTCTCAGAAACAGCTGTGGAGACGAACCACAGGTTCTGCCCACAGGAACACCGAATTCAGGCTCAAAGTCTATTTGCTTGGGAGGCAAAAAGCATGCCCAGTTCTGTAAAAGAGACTGAGACCAGATGAACACCTGCTTTTCCCAAATTTGCATTGCCCTTTACATAATATATCCCCACCCCTCTTAGAAGGAACAAGGATACTTCTTGTTAACAAAATTACAAATTCCATTTTTCTGGGGCAGGATATTAGCCTTTCTAGAATTTAGTGCATCAAAAATCACTGAGAACATAATCCTCTTTCTCCTCCGGGTGAGTCTGATACTTCAAGCATCTGCTGTTATCACTGGTGGTACCACTGTTTTCTCTATTCATTGTATATTTCATTGTATGTGCTTACAAGCATATTTAAAAATAATGCTGAAGAGGTCGAAACACCTTAAATGTCCACGATGGATGAATGGATAAAGAAAATGTGGTATATATATACAATGGAATAGTATTCAACCTTAAAAAAGGAGATCCTTTCGTATTCTACAACATGAATGAAACTTGAAGACCTTATGCTAAGTGAAATAAATCAGTTACAGAAAGACAAACAGTGTGATTCAACCAAATGAGGTATCTGAAGTAGTTAAACTCATAGAAGGAAAAAGTAGAGTGATGGTAACTGGGGGCAGGAGGGAAAGGAAAGACGCTGTTCAATGGGTGTAGAGTTTCAGTCATGCAAGATGACAAAGTTCAAAAGATATACCAGACAACAGTGTGCATATAATTAGCAATACTGTACTTTAAACTTAGAATGTTGAGAAGGTTGATTTCATGCCATGTGTTTTTTTACCACATACAAAATATAGGACTATTTACATAAACGTATTCATTTCCTTTTAAGTTCATCATTAAAATATATTATTGTATAATCAAGGAAACATAGATAAGTCTGTCTCTAAGGTGTGAGGGTCATGCACCATTGTTTGGTTACATGAAGACACCCTAAGGCTTCAAATATTAACCCTAAATAGAGACTACTGGAAACCTTCGTAGTCATAGTGGCATTTAGGTTCTCATATTTGAGTTTGTACCAGGTGTATAATTGTTGAGTGAGGCAGGAAAATTAGGCATTTAGTACTGATTTTGCTACTTCAATGGGGGATTTCAAAGATTGCTTAAATAGCTGGAACATAATCATACTAAAGAATACACTCAAGTAAATTCAGGTGGGCAGAAGTAGTGAGAAGGATATGGCCATTTTAGAAGACCCAGTTCTTTGTAAGGTCCAACTTCGGTTATCTTCATGGTACTAATGCTAGACTCTTGTTAGGAAGACCATGAAAGTTGTCACTGAATTGTCAGATAAAGCCATTAAAAATATTCAGATTTTAACAAGATATAATTTAAAAGTCTGTAATTGTTGTACAGTCCTAATAGGAATGTTGGACTCCACCAAGTTTAAAGATTTTATACTCAGGCAGAAGACATGTCTTATGTCTTCAGAGCCAAAGAAATGGCAGAAATCTAAACCACTCATTTTGAAGTTACAGACTTCTTCACATGTTATGAGTCCAGTGATGTCTTGGACTAAGACCACTTCTTCTTATAATTGTGAGTTAATTGACCAGAAACTATAAATAGAGGTTAGAGCACCCATTCATGTCTATAATAAAATCCAGTGAAACCCTTGACCAAGATGCTTATCCTTAGTGTCCTTGAGTACATTGGTGATGCAACCGCCAAAATTATATGGCATGATATAATATTTTATATAGTTCCAAATATGAAGCTTGACCTAAATCTTTAGTGGAAGAGAGCTTCAACTAACTGGGCTGAGGATTCTTTTTCTCACTCATTACGTTCTTGTAATTTCAATAATGTTTAGAGCGTAAATAAATGTAAAGTGTAAAATGTTTTAAAGTATAAGTATAAAATGTTTAGAAAAGTCAATACCGTGCTATTAATATCTCATTACAAAATCAGTTCTTGTTTAGTACTTTATTATTTTGTAATATTTAAGAATATTAAGCCTAGTAAATGCAGATTAAGTCCAGTTTCAAAATTTATACTTGAACTAGCATTTAAGTTTTTAAAGTTTATATACAGAACTGGATCATTTAAGAGTATAGATCCTAGCAATTTTAATTTTAACTTTTAGATCTATATGAATTAAAGAGGTTAGATGCTTAAACAATTGAAAATACTTGAACGTGAAATTGAAAATATGAATATTCAAATGCAGTTAAAATGTTTAAGATGTTTTAGTGAATTTGTTTAAGGTAACAACATTATTCAAAGGTCCCTTAAAAGCAATTGCTACCCTTCCTAGGGTTTTTCAAGTTAAACACAAAATTAATTATAGACAAACTAGATTTTTGAAGTTTAACATTACCAAATTCAACATTACTTGGTCACACACAAAATAAACTTCTAAATCATCTTTTCTGCATATAAAAATTATGCTCAAGAACTCCCAAAACTTCATGTATACTATAGCTTATTTTGGAGATAATGAAATGGGATCAAAGAGAAGTGAAATGTTTTATTAAAGAACAAAAAGCTATAAAGACGTTATTTTATTAGACACATATAGACATATTGAATATAGGTGATGCAGCTTGTTTCATGTTGTATCTTTTTGTTACTCATTTTGCTATCTCAGTTCTTTGGAATTTACATGATGTCTTATTTTACTATGAATTCATTGTTATAGTTTCTAAGGACATTATGCCTTTCTTAAATGAAAGGCTGGATTAACTCATTTTTACTGAAATATGTAAAACTATCAGAATTTGAAATGTAAGAAGAATCTGAATAGAGGTTATAAACCAAAAGATTCTAAAAGGAGAGAGTTAAAAAATGTTCTTTAAATATAACAATTAGTTATTGGCAGCCCCTGACTTATTAATGTCATATTCAAATCTGTCCTGTTTGTAAGCAGGTCTGCTACACGGCAATAAATTTACACTAGGCCAATGTCCAACCTAAGCCCTTTATTGACTGGATTTTTCTGTAGAGGTCAGCATTCAGTAAAAGGGGTTATATATTTGAGAACCCTCTTATTTAACCCAGCACTTGGATGGTGAGTTGAAAAACAGTTGCAAGAGAGATTAATATAGACACAGGATACATACATAGTTGGAATCATAAAGCCTTTCCACATTGGCTTCTTTCATTTTGGTAATGTGCAAGAAAGTTTCTTCCATGTCTTTTGATGGCTTGATAGCTCATTTCCTTTTAGTGCCGAATAATATTCCATTTTCTGGTTATACCACAGTTTGTTTATTCATTCATCTACTAAAGGCCATCTTGATTGTTTCCAACTTTTGGCAATTATGAATAAAGCTATTATAAACTTTCATGTTCAAAGTTTTGAGTAGACATAAGTTTTCTACTCTTTTGGGCAAATACTAAGGAGCACAGTTGCTGGATAGTATCATAAGAGTACGATCAGTTTTCTAAGAAACTGCCAAACTGTCTTTCAAAGGGGCTTTGCCAGTCTGCATTCCCACTAGCAATGAATGAGTTCCCATGGCTCCAAAACCTCTCCAGCATAGGTGGTGTAAGTGTTTTGGATTTTGGCCGTTCTAATAGCTTTTCCCCATTTCAAAAATAAAGTCGTTTTATTATTGCTGAGTTTTAAAAGTTTTTTCGTACATTTTGGAGAAGAGGTCTTTATCAGATACTTCTTTTGCAAATATTTTCTCCCAGTATGTCGTTGGTCTTGTCACTCTCTTGACACTATCTTTAGCAAAGTAGAAAATTTTGAAGTTTAATTAAGTCTAGCTTATCAATTCTTTCTTTCATGAATCATGCATTTTGTAAAAATGCATTGCTCTACCCAAGGTTCTTCCTATCTTATCTCCTACGCGTTTTGTAGTTTTGCGTTTTAAATTTAAGTCTGTGATTCATTTTTAATTTATTTGTATGAAGGGTATAAAATCTGTTTTGATTCTTTTTCTTTTAATTTTTGTATGTGGATGTCCAGTTGTTCTAGAACCGTTTGTTGAAAGGACTGTCTGCTCCATTGTATTCTTAGCTCCTTTGTCAAAGAATAGTTGAAATCAGTATTTTAAATTAATGCTTTCTTTTGATTGGTGTTAGCATGGTATATTTTCCCCATTTACTTTTTACATTTTCATTTACTCTACTCATTTACTTTTAATCTATATATATTTTCATATTTAAAGTAAATTTCTTGTAGACAACATATAGTTGGGTTTGTTTTTTAGTCTTTTCTGAGAACCTCTGTCTTTTAATTGGTACACTTAGACCACAAACATTCAAATGATTATTGATATAGTTGGATTACTATCTATTATATTCATTCCTGTTTTCTATTTGTTGCTCCTAATTCATTGTTCTTATTTTTGTCTTTTTTTTGTCTTTCATTGTTTCATTGAACATTTTTTTACATTTATATTTTCTCCACTTTCTTAACATATCACTTATATTCCTTTTTTGAACTTTTTTTAGTGGTTGCCTTAAAGTTTGCAGTATACATTTACAACTATCCAAGTCAACTTTCAGGTAACACTATACCACTACATGGGTAGTATGAATTGTTTATAATAACAAAACAATCCTAATTCCTCTCTTCCATATCTGTATCACTGCTGCCAATCATTTTACCTATATAAAAGCATATATAAACGTATCCATATCTGTGCATGGTATACACTTAAACCTACGTAATTGAATAGATTGTATTATTATTTTACATCAATTAAGAATAATAAAGATAGTTTTTATTTTACCTTCACTTAATCCTTCTTTGATGCTCTTTTTTTCTGTTCATCTGAATTTCTGTCCTATATTATTCTACTACATAAAGAACTTCCTTTCACATTTCTTGCAAGGCTGGTGTATTTGTCAACAAATTCTATCAATTTCTGTTTCTCTGAGAATGTCTTTATTTTTTCTTCACTTTTGAGGGGTAATTTCTCAAGGCACAGAATTTTAGGTTGTTTTTTTCTTAATCTCTCTCAATACTTTTAAATATTTCACTCCAGTATTTTTTTGCTTACATGATTTCTGAGAAGTTGGATATATTTCTTATCTTTGTTCCCTTATAAGTCAGGTTTTTAATTTTTTTCTTGATTCAGGATTTATTCTTTATCTTTGATTTTATGTTTGAAAATGTTCTATGTATAGTTTTTGTTTTGGTATTTATTCTACTTGGTGTCATGTGAGCTTCCTAGATCTGTGGCTTGGTGTCTGACATTAATTTGGAGAAATTCTCAGTCACTATTGTTTCAAATGTGTCTTCTGATCCTCCCTCCCTCCCTCCCCACCTACCTCTCTCTCTCTCTCTCTCTCTCTCTCTCTCTCTCTCTCCCCCCCTTTCTCTCTCTCTCTCTCTTCTACTGGTATTCCCATTCTGCATATGTTATGCCTTTTGACAATGTCCCACAGTTTTGGGATAGTCTGTCCTGTTTTTTCAATCTTTGTTCTTTTTGCTTTGAGTTTTCGAGGATTTTATTAATATATTCTCTACCCCAGAGATTGTTTTCTCAGTCATGTCTAGTCTACCAATAAGCCCATCAAAATCATTCTTCATTTCTGTTAGTGCATTTTATCTCTAATATTTCTTCCTGGTCCTTAGGATTTCCATCTCTCTGCTTCCATTGCCCATCTGTGGTTGCATGCTACCTGCTTTATCCATTAGAGCCTTTAATATATTAATCATAGTTGTTTTAAATTCCTGGTCTGATAATTCCAACATACCTGCCATATTTGGTTCTGTTGCTTGCTCTGTCTCTTCAAAATGTGTTTTTTGCTTTTTGGTATGTCTTGTGCTTTTTTCTTGATAAGCCGCATATGGTGTATAGGATTAAAGGGACTCTTGTCAATTGTCTTTTAGTAATGTGGTGGTGAGCTACAGGGAAGGGGAGGCATTCTATAATTCTATGATTAGATCTGTTTTAGTGAGTCTCTGGACTGTGTAGACTTGACAAGTGGTGTTTTTAATTTTTTTTTCTGCCCCTTAAATTGGATGCATTGGCTAAAGTGAGTTGGAGTTGGCTATTTCCCTTCCTCCAGGTTAGTTAGGCTCTGACCATACCATAGGAAGTTAGGCTTAGGTTAGTTAGCTAGTTTCCCCTGAAGACATTCTTTCTTAGGAAGAACAGAGTGCTCTGGTGTATTTATTTCAAAATGGTTCCTTTTCTCCTTCCTCTGGTAAATGCAGGAGGAGATTTTCACTGGTATTTATTGTGGGGACCTCGTAAGGCTCTGGAGGTAAATTTTAAAATATTGTGCCCCCCCCCCCAATCAACACACACTCTATTCCCCTAAGGCTGGGTCTCTCTGGGTTTTTAACTCTCATAATTGTCTACACTGAGGTTCTAGCAACTTGTCAGTTAGAGGTTCAGGTTTTCTATTTTACACTGGATCCTGAGGTGGTTTCTGCTTGTGAGTCTGTTCTCTGGCAAGCCATGATTCATTGTATTCCCCTGACCCTCCAGTGTTGGGGGAAGAATTTTGGCCTATGACCTCCCCTCTCTTAAGGATCCAAGAAGTTTTTGATTTTTCAGTTTGTACAACTTTCTACTTCTTGTTAGGATAGAGTGGCAACTTTTAATTTTCTTACATGTGGAACTGGAAACTGGAAGTGTCATCAGTGTATTTTTTAAAAAATTTATTTTGAAATAATTTTAGACATGCAGGAAGTTGCACAAATATTAGCGTTTGTGTACCATTCAGCCAGTTTCCCTAAATAGTGACATTTCACCAGAGAATTCTTGACAAAGAGTTAAGGAATAAAAAACAAAAACAAAAATGAATCTACATAAACTTCCAGAGAATAGAAAAGAAGGATCGCATCCCAGCCTTCTTCAGAGCAGCATCCTCTCGAATATCTGATAAGGAAAATAAATGCATATGGGGAAAACTACAGGCCAATTTGATTCAAAATATCCTAAACAAAACATTTTAAAAAATCCAGTGTTTTATTGAAACAAAACGTATCATGACCAAATTGGTTTCATATCAATAATACAAGGGTGGTTTAAGATTTTAAAATCAATGAAATCAGATGAAAGAGAAAATCATATAATCTTATGATGAGAAAACATATAATTAAATTTAACTTTATATTTAAAAGAAACTTTTAGTAAGCTAGGAATGAACGGGAACTTTCTTAATCTGATAAATGTATCTCTAAAAACCCAATAGCAAACATGCTGTGATGAGATGTTGAAAGCTTTCCCTGTGAGCTCAGGAACAGTGGAAAATCTTATATTTTATAATCTAATAGTGCTACCTCAAGAAGAAATGTCTATTTTAGGGGAGTTGGGCACTTTCCCTTTATGGAAGATCCAAAAATCAATGGGCAGTATTCAAAAGTAGGCCTGCCAACAGGAGTTTCCTATGAAGAAATTCATTGTCTTTTAAAGGAAAGGGTTTGACCAAAAAACGCAATGACCTAATCCAACTATTTTAAATGGCTTAATTGTATGTTTTGTTCTATTTGGATTGGATGGTAACTATGAAATTAAAGATGATGCATTTTGTTAATGTTGAAATCTGGCTGGACTATGATTAATGAGATGCCTCATATTCTAGTCACATTGATTGCCTTAATCATTGTCCATTTCTTTTTTTTCATACATTAATTACAGCATAAATTTGTGTATTCAGTAGACTGCCATTTTTTCACAAGGGAATAAAATTAGATTAATTGTTAAGAAAATTGATTTCAGGGACCCCTCTCTTACTTACCATTTATCTTCATGAATTTGTATTATTGAGCAAAAGTGATTAAAATGCCTAATTTTCTATTTTACATTAAGGTAAAACCTAGAAAAGTTTTGCATACCCAAGGGTAATAGTAAATTTTCCCACATTTTATGGCTATTCCAGTTCCCCCTAGTCTATTTATTTTTATTATAATAATATAATTTTTGATAATAGAGACTTTAGAGGTCAACACCAACTTTTCCCTAATGCTTTGGAAATAGACTGTGTATGAATGAAATGTACTATTTTAGGAGGTCACTGTTCCACTGCTGAATAGCTAATTGTTGGGAAATTCTTCCTTTTATTTTTCACAAGAATGAAATATATTCTTCATGGGTAAAGTTACATGTCTAATTCATTGATTATTCAGACTTCCCTTTTTTTTATCACATGTCACATTTTCTCACCATCTTCAGGAAGCTATTTTGATTCTTCATGTTTTATTTCATTTCTTGTTTGTTGATTTTGTTTATTCTCCTAATCCTCATCTCTAATAAGATAATGGTATTTCAGACAGGTAGACATAATCAAAAACCCTCTTGGATATTAAGACATATGGTACACACACTGAAGAACACTGCTGCATTAGGGGCTTTTGAAACAGCTTTTCTGGGTACTGACCATGGACCCCAGACCTTTATATTTTTCTCCTAAAATTTTTCATACATAAAATGGTATGAAAAAAAATCTTTCCCCTCATAACCTTACATAATAACACATTTATGCATAACATGTTATTGACAAAAATTTCACTGTCATGAAGGCAGAGATAATTGTCTTTCTCTTTATATTGTATTTATGGAACCTAGTGCCAAGTTTGACATATAGCTAGAACTCAATTCATTTTCATGGAACAGATATGCCCCCTTGTCCCATTAGGGACATTTGGCTATGTGTGGAGATATTTTTAGTTGGAACAACTATTGGGTAAGATTTCTACTGTCAAATACTGGCTAGAGACCAGTGGCATATATAGGATAGCTGTGCACAATCATCTGGTCCAAAATATCAATAATGCGAAGGTTGAGGAAACTTTTCCTGGATGATCTTTAAATATCTTTGTTTAAACTCAGTTGATCTAACTGCTACATATAATAATATTGCTGTATGTTTTCCTTTCCACACTCACTTTATTGTTGTTGTTGTTATTATTAACACCTTATATTCCTAGGTGGTCTTCCATCCAGGGACTAACCAGGCCCAACTCTGCTTAGCTACTGAGATCAGATGAAATTGGGCACATTCAGGGTGGCATGGTTGTAACCACTCACATTTTTAATTGCTTAATACTCTAAACAAAACCAGAATAGTTATAGATGAGTTAATAGTTTTTCATTAAAAATACAAGTAAAAGTAATCTGAATTCATAGCTGAACTCAAAGGTGTAGGCAGTGTTAGAAAGAACATGATGAATTTCTATTATCCTTTGCACCCTTTCTGAAATACACCTTCATACTGAAGAGGCTGCCTATCTGCCATGTTTCATTTGTATCATGGCAAACAATAGAACTCACTCTGACGGATTTAAACAATAAAGGGATTTATTAAAGAATATTTGATAGCTTAGAGAATATCTAACAAGGCCAGATGTTCAGAGCTAGAAGCTCCATGTCCAGGAAAAATGTACAAAATCTTTGGGAGTTGCTGAAGCAAAGAACCCACTGCTGAAACCCAAAGACCAGCAACTCACACTGATAATGCTGGAGGATGACACTAGAAGCTTCCCCATAAAAATGACTTGTCCATCCTTGATATTTTTCCTAAAAAATGGATTCTTTCTGGTGCTTTCTTTCTTGCATTGCTCTCTTATAAATTGAAGTCTCAGAGATGCATTTGTTTAGTGAAGCCTGGTTTGACTTGTGACATAGGTGCAAAAGCAGCTGGGAAAGCAAATTCTTTCCCACGATGTCAAGCTTGTTTAAATTATGCTGAGCAATTACAGATATATGAAGTTTTCAGTTTACCATTGCTCTGCCAAACTATCAATATCAGTGTCTTTGCTGAGCACTGGATAATATCTCATTGGTTCAAAATTAATGGAAGCTTGTGCTACAAAGTCACTAGGTGCAGTAAAATAATGTCCTGATCTTAGCACTTATAGTCATTTAAAAAATCAGTCAGCTCATTTAGTGAGTTTATAATGCAGTAGTACAAGTAAAAAAAAGCATATTAGTGATGATAAATGCAAATGTATTTCCTTGTTATTCAACAAAATTACCTGGGACTTTTAAAATCTCTTATGTTGATTTTTGAGAGTCTCACTTAAATTAAAACAAAAAAGAAATTGAAAAGAGAAGGAATTGACAGAAAGAATTGAAAAAAATTATGGGAAAAAATTATCAACACTAATAGAACAATGTAGAATTCAAGATTATCTGTCCTAATTAAATGTCAGAGATATTCAAACTGTATTTAAAAAACAAACAACTAAAGAGGCAATAAAAAAGCAGAAAGGGTGAAAGTAAAAGTAAAGGATAGACCATAGACCAAGATGTATTATATTAAAGTAAGAAAAACTAAGTACTTTTTGAGACAAAAACTTTGCATAAACTATGGAGGGACATTTCACATTTAGAAAACTTTCCATCAGGAGAAAATTCTGAAATGTTTTCATCTGATAATCTGGCCTTAGAATTAAAGGGAAAAGTAGACATATTCACAATAATAGTGGATATTTCAACACTTCTCTTTCAGTATCTGATAGAATAGTCATATAAAAAAATCAGCAAGCATGAAGAAAGTTTGAAAACTGATCAACAAACTTGACCTAGTGGAATGTCTAATATATGGGATGCTTCTGTAGTATGACTTGCAAATTTATTTATAGCTTCAAAAGAAAAAATTGGGGGAAAAAAATCAATGAACTTAGAATCCATCTTAAAAATCAGCAAAATATATCAGAAGGGAATAATAAAAGAGCAGAATTTAATGGGTTAAGAAACAAACATACAATAAAGAAAATAAATTCAAAGTTAACACTTCAGAAAGACCAATGCAGTTGATAGACCTGTTGCAAGGTTAATCAAGAAAAAAGAGATAAGACACAAATAACAACTGTCAAGAATAAAAAGGGAGAACTCAGTACTGGTTTTTTGGATAATGAAATAAGAAGCGAATAGTACATACATTTCAATATCATATAAAAAGAACAAATTCCTGAGAAAAAAATAAAAAAACTGATTTTAAAGCTATTATAGATATTGCATATATTTTAAATTATATATGTAATATATAAACTTGTTCACAAGAATACTCTAAGACCAATGGTTTCCCCAAATAATTTTATTAATAATTAAAAACAAATAACTAAAATAAAAAATGATGCATTTACATTAACCAATTAAAAGAAAAGAACATGTCCCAAATCAGTGACTCAGTTTATCCTGTCAACATAATCTTGTGTAAAACTATCAGGTCACAAAAGAATACATGAAAAATTACTACTTTTTTATGAAGTTACATATACAAACACTCGCACATGGCAACATTAAGACAATGTTAGAGATGCATAATTCTCAGGTGGCAACGCTGTAGAGAAAAGCAAGGAAATGATTCCCATCAGTGGCAAGATAGTGGCTACCTGGGGAGAGAAAGTGATTGGGAGCAGGTATGAAGAGTCTTTTTGGGGAGCTGGTCACGTTTATTCAAATTATACAATTTTTGAGTTATACATCTTAATTTTATATTCTTTTCTGAAAGTACATTACATTTAACATACTAAAAGCAACTTAAGTAACATAAGAAAATATAATTTAGTGATTTTTTATTATTTTTAAGTGAGGGGGAATACAAATAGTAATAAATACAGACCATAAACAGAACCACGGGTATATTAAACTATATTAACAAACTAAATAAAATATAACAACAACAATAAATTATTTTAAAAATGGAAGACTAAGCACAGTTAATGAATGGCTATAGAGATATGAAAATAGTTTCAATATATACAACAATCTATATCCTTTAATTGCAAGTTTTCAGGACGGAATGCTGCTTTTTTGGACTAAGACCACAGCTCTCCCAGGCCACCTGCTTTCAGAAAAGGTCAAGGAAGTCCGTGAACTCCAACTGCCCTTGGCAAGACTAACCCTTTTTAGTTCTGATCACTCATAGTGTTTTCTCCATTTTCCATCTTGAGATTATCCAGAGTAATTGCACTAGGATTTTTGACTCTGTTTCTGTCACTCACCACAAGAAGTCTGGATTAGCCTCATAGCAGATTAACGATAGCCATAAATTTATTGATACTCTGCTTATCGAGTACATTTCCCCCTTCCTTTTTATCTTGGCAGGTCTTGCCAATGACTAATAATGACTTCTTTGACCAATAATAGATGACAGAAGTGAAGCTATATATCAGGTTCCAGGCCTTGACATAAAGAGATTGGCAGCTTCCACTTGTTTCCTGGAACATTTGGTTCAGAGCCCTGAGCTACTATGTAAAACTGCCATAACCATTTTTGCAAAGGCCACTTGAAGCATACTGGAGAAGGGGTGTGTCCAACCAAGCCCAGCCTTGTAGCCAGCTCCACCAAGGCACCAGGCATGTGAGTGAAGTTGTCCTGGACCATTGTGACCAAAGAGACGGTTAGCTACATACCATTACCCAAATTGACTGCACTTGGAGCAGAAGAATCACGTAGCTAAGCTCTGTCCAAATCTCTGACTGTCATGATCATGAGATATAATAATAAAATGGTTTAAACAATCAACTTTTGAGGTCGTTGTTGCACATTAATGGAGTATTAGTATATATCACCCTCTAATCCCTACACATTTCTTCCCAGTTCACAGTTGCAAAATGTTCAAGCCCTCATCATCTTTTAACCACTACTAGGACTTAAAATTCATCAATATTGTCATTTTAAGTCTCACTCCCCTCTTTACTAGATACATTCGTGGCTGAGCAGAACATGTTTGTATATACCTTCAACTCCTGAGCTCTCTTGCTTTGTGATTCAAAACTCCAGTTTGTGCTAAATTCATTCCTCTCCATTCTACGCATCTGCACCTATGCACATGAAAACTGGGGTAAAAATCCTCCCAATCTAAAAATGCTAGGCACTTTAAATTCATGACCTCTAACTTCATATGGGTCTTTAATTTGTTTAGCAGTCATTTTACATTTTCTTAGATTGGTTGCTCTCCCACTCACCCAGGTCTCCATTTATCATTTTTCCTTTATTCTCAAGCTCTGGATTCACTTTCAGCTGACAAACTTTGCTTTCTATTTCCCTAAAAAAAAAAAAAATAGAAGTAATCAGAGGAAAAATTATAGAATTTCACACCTCTACAAATACCCATCTATCAACATCCATACCCTTTTATCCTTCTATTTCTAATACTTTTCTGTCTGCATATCCAAAGCAAGCATTTCTACTTATTTTTATATAGATTATGTCTTTCAACCTCTATCGGGAAAACTCTAGCTTTCATTCCACTTCTCTTCTGTATCATTAGTTTTTCTCTTTCTACTGGATACTTTCCATAAACACACACACACACACACACACACACACACACACACACAACACACATACACTCTAATTTCTCCCATTAAAAAAGATCTTTTATTGAGTCCACACACGCTCCAGCTGCTGTAATATAACTCTACTCCACGTTATGGCAAAATCTCTGGAAATGATTGTCCACTGTCTCAATTCTCCCTTTCCATCTTAAATTTCTTCCAGTCAGGGTTTTGCCCTAACCAGTCCACTGAAATTCCTCTTGTCTTACAAAATTCAACTGTTGATTCTCAGTCCCCAACTGATGTAACCTATAATGCAGTTTGCATTCTCTTCTAACACTTACTTTTTAAGTTGATTCTCAAGTCATTGCTTTTTTCTAGATTTTTCTCCTCACTGGCTGCTCCTTCTCTACTGCCTTTGCTTATTGTTTCTTATCACCTTTAACTTTTAATATTGGATAGCTCCAAGTCTCAGTCCTCAAGATCTTTTCTTTACCAATACCCACTCTTTTGGCAGTCTCATCCAGTCTCATGGCCTGAGTGCCATGTCAGTTGACTCTGACATATAAGTCTCCAGCTTGGATGTCTCTCATGAGCATTAGTCTTATATATCAGGGGTCCTCGATTCCCGGGCTATACACCAGTACTGGTGGCCTGGTAGAAAATGGGCCACATAGCAAGAGGTGAGCTGTGGGTCACTGAGCGAAGTGATATCTGTATCTGCAGCTGCTCCCCAGCTCTAGCATCACTGCCTTAGCTCCCCTTCAGGTTATCAGGCATTAAATTTTCTTAAGAGCATTGGTCCCTAATGCCAAAAAGATTGGAGATCACTATTATATACTACTTCTCACTCAACATTTCTATTTGGATATCTAGTAAGCATCTTGAACTTAACAGTCAAAACTGAACTCAGATTCTCCCTAAAATCCATGCCTCCCATAGTCTTTATCAGATCTAAGTGAATGTAAACTACTTTCTGAATGCTCAGGCCAAAATCCTTGGAGGAATCCTTTATTACTCTCTTTGTTCATACCCTGTATCCAATATGAATATCCATATCCAATTGTATATGCCTAATATACTTTATTTTAACATTTTCATTATTATCACCGTAACCTTAAACACCATAATCTCTTGCCTAAATTTTATAATAAATTCTTAACTGGTTTCCTTCTTCTGTCTTTACCTTAGTAGTCTATGCTCATTATAGCAGATAGAATGATCCTGCTAAAAAATAAGTCAGATCATGACAACATGAATAAATAGCAAATGAATACACCAGAAAAAGAGTAACTATTAATACATAACAGCTTCTCAAAATTCAAGGAAAGTTAACCACAATCAGCAAAGAATTTGAATAGAAATTAAGAATGACCATTGAACATAGGAAAAGATGTACACTTCGGTAGCGTTATTAAAAAAAAATTCTAGTCCTTTTCTATCTGATTGTCAAAACTGAAACTGGCAATATCCAAGACTAGTAGAAAATTTTATTAATCTTTTGGGAAAGTTTTGTTTAGTATATAATTTAGCCTATAGTCAACTCAGAGACTGTTTGAGGTAGGTACTCTCGTTATTACCATTTGATAGATGAGAATATTCAGCTAAAGAGAAATTAAGCAATTTGCCTTTAGTCATACAGAATACAAGTAGGAAACACCAGCATTAAAATCAGCATTTTACTCTAGAGTCCATATATTTCATTGCTTTGTATTTCTTCTGATTTCATACATGAAGATGCTGAGGTTTTTGTGTTAATGAAATTTGTTCAGAATTACACAGGCAAAGATTTGAACTCAGGCTGTTGAATTCCAGAAACAATTTTCTTAATTGTTACATTATATGGTACTCTAATATTGGGAGAATTTTTACCCACTTTAGTTAAGTCACAATCATGAAATACAAAGTAAACAAAGATGTGTTATCATTAGCTAAAAGTTACACATTAAATTCTATGTGTAAATGTTTAGTTGATGCAATATATATGTGGCATTCAAATGTAAAAGTGGATCCCACCCACCAGTGACAGTGCTCTATTCTGATTTGCCTTTAAGGAAATAAGTAGGGAGCATTTGTAACCAGGAATGAACAAAATATGTGACTTTAGTTGGGCCAACAGCTGTTAAGTTTTTCTTTTAGTTCTGGAAGATCTCTGTATACCTTCTGTGGTAGTCACTGCCTATTCAACAATCATCTCCCTCCTTCCCTTATACTCCCCAAATATGTGCCCACACCTTTCTGCTCTTATGAATGTAACACTGATTTTTTTTTTCAAATAATTCAGTATTTCTCAAAGGGATTCTATTTGTATTTTTGGCAGAAAAAGTCTTATATGATTGCTAATTATGCAAACAATTTAGGAAAAAAATAAATTATAAATTAATGTCAACAAATATTTTTTATTTTTTACCTTTAATGATATCACTTTATTTATATATATATTTTTTGTGTCCCTAGGTCAGTTTGCATTGAATCACTTTAGGTGCTTTAAAAAATGCAGGTTCCCAGGCCCTGCCCTGTATACTAAATTAGAATGGAAATGGGTGGTTTGCATTTTTTTATTATTAAAATTATTGGGGTGACGTTGGTTGATAAAATTATGTAGGTTTAAAGTGTACAATTCAGTAATATGTTATATGTATATCACATTGTGTGTTCACCATCCAAAGTCCAATCTCCTTCTGTCACCATATATTTGACCCCTTTATCCCTTTCTACCCCCTCCTAACCCCGCTGCTTCTCTCTGGTAACCACTTATCCACTGTCCATGTCCACAATTCTCTGTTAATTTGTCACATTTGTTGCTTTCATTTTTGTATCCCACGCATAAGGAAAATCATATGGTTCTCCACTTAGCATGATAATCTCAGGATCTATGTTGTCACAAATGGAAGTATTTTATCTCTTCTTATGGCTGAGTAAGATTTCATTGTATATATATATATACCACATCTTCTCTATCCAGTCATCTATCGAAGGACACTTTGTTTCCATGTCTTAGCCACTGTGAACAATACTGCTATGAACATCAAGGTGCATATATTTTTGCAGATAAATGTTTTCAAGGTTTTTGGGTAAGTACGTAGAAGAGGGATATCTGGTCAGAAGGTAATTCTGTTTTTAGATTTTTGAGGAATCTCCATAGTGTTTTCCACAATAGCTATAGCAATTTACATTCCCACCAGCAGTATTTGAGGGTTCCTTTTCCCCACAATCTTTCCAACTCTTGTTGTTACCTATTCTGTTGGCGATAGTCATTCTAACAGGTATGAAGTTTTGATTTGTGTTTCCCTAATAGCTAGTGAAGTTGAACAACTTTTCATAAATCTGTTGCCATTTGTAAGTCTTCTTGGGAGAAGTTTTCAGTTCCTCTGCCCATTTTTCAGTTGGATTGTTTGTTTTTTTATTGTTGAGTTGCATGAATTCTTTGTATATTTTAGATATTAGGCCTTTATCAGAGGCATTGTTTGCAAATATCTTCTCCCATTTGGTTAGTGACCTCTTTGTTGTGTAGATGGTTTCTTTTGCTGTGTAGAAGCTTAAATAACTTAATTATTAATGTTTAAAAACAAAATCCAGCTTGTCTTAGATTGAGTTTAAATTTCAGTAAGTCTAGGATTAGCATTTACCACTTAGTAGAACCACCGTCCAAATTATTTATTAAAAAAATATTTTGGGTGATGTGATCACAGTATCTGTGTTTTTGACTCCACTTTTAGGTTTCACTGATATAAATCCCTTAAAGGGTTCCATTTTTATTTCAAGTTTCATTATAGATAGGCTATCTGTCATTCAGTAAGGAGCATGACAGTCATTTTACAAAAATTCTCCTCTTAGAAGTATGGTTCTTTGAAACATTTTGGAGAAATTCCAGGGCACTGGGAGTAACCACTGTTACTTCCTTTGGTGACATTCCTGGGGCAGACATAGGTGGCATGACAAAGGACAGGAATAATTCAGTCTGGTTTTGAATATATCCCATATTAAATCAGTGTTTATCACTCTTTTGTGTAAAATATATTTTAAAAAATCCACCCATTTGCTATTATCAGTGAGGGTTATATGATGATAATATCACTTTTAGAAAAAGTGACACAATTGGTTTTTTTTTAATAACACTAATCCATTCCAGATCTTTTAAGTCCATTGTTTATGTTCTCAAAGAATATCCTTGAAAATTATCTAGTAATAGCTGCAGTATGATTTTATGACTTTTAGGTACTATTTCACAGACAAGCTTAGAATACTATGTACCTTGTGGCATTTCAATTGTGTTTTCCAATTTCTGAGACAAGGACTAAAAAATAATTAAGAAGAAAAAAAATCCTGAGCAAACATACACCATGTTGTGTCCTATATAAATGCTGGCCTTTTACTGGGACGGGGGTTCTGGTTTTATTTTAGGGCAGCATTTAGGATGTCTGGAGGCTGTTGGCAGGCAAGGTGTATTCTCAGAGCAAAATTGATCTAATTCAATGTTAATCTTGAAACAAAAGGAACACTGTTTCAAAATGATAACTGCCATTTCTAAGTACTAACATGTTTAGATTGTCACCTACTTCAGTTACTTGAGAAGTATCAAAATGTGCATTCTGTGGTTATAGCTAAGGGAGCTAGTCAGAAAGCAGGAGTCAAATCACCAATGAAGGACTTTCCATTTACCCTTAAAAAGGTTATCTTTCTGTCTGTTGCATGTGGTACAGTTTGAGGGTGAGCAGGAGCTTGCGGAAAAGGGAATGGAGGGGAGTGCAAGAGAAGAAAATGAAGCAATTGAGCCGCATTCTTCCATGAGCTTCAAGCAAAAGAGGAAATGGGTACCTAAATGTAAACAAATATCTATTTGATGGAGATTTTTAATAACCTTTATCCTATAAATTTCAGCACTCAGCTGCTTTCTATTTGAATGGATTGAGGTCCTCATTAATTAGTGATTTTAAGTTTTCTATTTTCCCATGGTATGGTAAGTACAGTTGGGAGATAAAGGAAAAAAAATTGATAGCATTTATTAAATTAAAATATCTCAGCTGGGTCTATCACTGAGTGGAGATTGGTCAGTCAATACTTTTACATGGACTGAAGAAGAAAAATAAGATAACAGTATTTGATTTAACTCACACTTAAGGAATTTAGGAAACATGGCAGTTTCCTTTCAACTAATTCAGGAAGGTCCAGAAGTTGGGGTGAGGGGGTGGTTGTGTTCTAAATATGTGAGGATGCAGCTTACTGTGTCTGTCCCTCCCTCTTTTTTTCTCCATTGCTCCTTTACGAACTCAGTCCCAGAAACGACACATATTTTTGCATCTGATCTGGTTGCTCATGAATGTTGCCCTTTGTCTAACTTACTGTCAAGTGAAAGCTGTCAGGCTCACATGCATGGCTTTGGTTCTTTCTCCTTCTACTCCCTATACTTTGTCCTTTCTCCTGTTCTTAGTCCCTTTTATACTTTACTTTTCTAAATGTTTCTATTCGAAACTGAGGTAAATACCCTCTGTATTTTAATAACAATAACAATAACAATAATAATAATAATAATAATAATAATAATAAAATAGTTGTTATTACAATCATGTTCATTTACAGAGCACTTACTGCATGATAGGACCTCTTGTGCATCATGACCCTTCCCACTTTATTCCACTGCTCAGGGGTTTTTCCCCTCACTGGGTTGCTCACTGCCCTCATCTTTGGAGTTTCTTAACCCTTGTTTATACTTCAGGTCTTTGGTGCCTGGCATTCTCTTAGGAGGTCTTCTCAAACTCCCCCATGGCATTGTAAAGTACTTTTTCTTAGCGTACATCACAGTTGTTGCTTGGCATTTGTTCATATGTTTAATGTAAGCTTCATGTACCATTGCCCTCAAGATTTCCCCTTCATCCATTCTTGTATCATTCATTTTCATTCCAACCACTCTTTTTTTTTTCCCATTTGCTCACTGCTAGTTTGACATGAGTGGCAGGCGATATAAATAGATGAGCTAAGAAGGGAAGAGGCTCCCCAAGACAATACTGATGAGAGTTCTGGGATTCATGAGTGATAGGAACCCATGGAAAATGGTAGAATACCTGTCAGATAAGCCCAGGTGGCTGATTTGAGTCATTCTGAAGCTTATCAGTGCAAATCTTGTCTCAAATGGGGTCTTTAATTGGGAGCTGAAAAGAACATGTAAGTTGGGACAGTAAGCCATTCAGTGGTGACCAGTGTCACTGAAGAGTGACGCCCTTTAGGTCACTCTTCAGTGACACTGGTCACCACTGAATGCCCTTCCCAGATCACTGGTATAGAGGAAGAGTGGGCATTGGGAAGAACTGAATGAATTTTTCATCTAGGCAGTTTACTGTGAGATACAAGGAAAACAAAAAAAAAAATGCTTCACTTTCTACACTCACACTTTTTGAGTAATATTCATTCTCAGTGTACACATGGTAATGGTGAGAAAAAAGAAAAGAGATGATAGTGGTGGTCCTGCTTCTTTCATTGAGGAGCTCTCAGAAAGCTCACATTTGGGTTGCATCTTGATTGAGGTTATTGTTAGCACTTTTCAGGGTGTTGGAAGGAAAAAAGAGGCAGGTAAATTGGTCATTGTCTATCTCCTCCCCATTCCACTACTCCTGGCTCTGTAACTCATATCAAGTGACAATACTTTATGGGACTCATCTTGAAAATAAGAATAGTCATACTTTGTATTATTTTTAACTTAGGATGTTTAGCTAGAGGAGGTCATGAAGATTCTCCAAAATGGACCACTTTGATTTCAGTGTCCTCAACTTAAACATAACATTCTTCAGTTTGCTTTTTAAACTCAACATTATGTTTTTAATTTTTTTCCATGCTGATAACATGTTATCTAGTTTATAACTGTTAACTGCTATAATATTCCATTATGTGAATGTATCAATTCCTTATTTATTCATTCAGCAATATGTGTTGAGCCTACTTTAGTTAAGGTGCCAGGTTTTGGGGATATAGGTGTGAACCAAACAGATTAAGTTCTCTATCTCTTATGTAGCTTACATTCTTACTTACTGAATTATTTGTCAGTTAGTATGTCCTTTGAAGAAAATAAATAAGGGAATAGAGAGTGATTGAGTGAGATGCTTTATATTCTGAAGTCCAGAAAGGAATTTTTGATAAAATGACATCTAAGCAGAACAAGATTAAAATAAGATAGTGAGTGCTACAGATATCTGGGGAATATATCAAGCAGAGGAAATAATAGTTAAAAAGATGGAAAGGTAAGAGCATTTTTGGTACATTCAAGGAATAATGAAGAAGACTATGTGACTGAATTGTGGAGAAAAGGGAGATAATGGTCGAGATGAGTTGAGAAAGATAATAAAAGAACGGGTTATTTAGGACATTTTAGGTCATAATATGTGTTTAGTTTTGAATATGATCTGTTATGATGAGAAGCAAAACTATCTGATTTTAGTTATATAAGAATTATCCTAATTACTATATGGAGAATAGAATGGAAACTTGCAAATTTGGAAGGAGAAAAACCACATAAGATGCTATTGCAGTAGTCCAGGCAGGAGATATGGAAAGCATGGACTAAAGTGGCAGTCATGGAATTGATCACATTTGGAGTATATTTTTATATTGGAGAAAGTTACCAAGATGTGCTGTTGTTTGAGATATGGAGTTCATATACAGAGAAGAGGCAATAATAATTCTGTTATTAATATTATTTTAATACTGATATTCAAGCTACTTCCTACTTTCTATTTTTCTTATTTTAATCTATTTGTTTTAAAGTTATTTGCAATATGGTTTCTCTCTAGATATATTCATTTGAATATTACTATGCCTATTTAAGTATTAGTAAGAGATCCAATTTGAGTAGCATGTAAGAAAGAAACATGGAAAGAAAGCTGAAAATAAAAAACTAGGAAGCCACATAAAGAATTTGTACATCATTTTGTATAGAGGAGAATTGTTGACACCTTTTAGCAGAGAGATGCCATGTTAAGAAATCAACTAAAGGAAGATTAATTTGAATGTTGAATGTTTCAGATTGGAAAGGAAGAAAAAGGACAAAGGGATTCAGGTAAGAGGTTCTGGAAATTATCTAGGAAAGAGGCAATGAGGGCCCGAATTCAGATAACAATGTTAGATTTTTAAAGCCACATTTTGCAAAGGGGAAACCAAAGGATCTACTTGTGCTCCTCAAAGCTTAGTTTGTCAGTTGATGATAAAATAGCAGCCCATTCCATGCTTTCCAGCCAAGGCAACCTTTTAAAAATGGGAACCTTATCACATATCTTTGCTATTTTAAGTCTTTCAGAAATTTCACATTGCTTTAAGAATAACATCCTAATTCATGATATTTGTCTACAAGGCTCTACATGTTTTAAGCCCTGCCAGACTCTCCAGCCTTATCTCATATATGAATCCATCATGCTAAGTCTTTCCTTTTCTACAGTTGTCTCAGTGTCATCCTCAAGGTTCACCCCAGATTTAAGTTCCTCTGTGACCCCTGACTATTTTCTTCTCCCCAGTGACTTTCTACACAGGGCGTTCTTTTTCTCTATTAGCACTAATTAGAATTATAATAATCTGGTTAATTAATTTACTGAATTTGTTATTATCCATCTATGGTGATATCTTATAAGCTATGGGGTAGCACCCAGGTTTTGCTTGACTGTACCTCCAGCACCTAACACAGTGCCTAGATCCGATAGGGCTCAACAAATATTTATTGAGTTGCAGATATTAGAATTTGAGGCTTTTTTCCAATGATCTGTTTATCAGATCATTTGCATCTGCCTGGAAGATTTTAATAAAAAAATGTTAACAGTTATTACATGCTTCTAATAAGATCTCATATTCATTTGGTAATTAAATTCTATCTGTGTAATAAGGACCTCCTTTTTATACTAGGAACAAGATGGGGTTTTAGGCACTTGGATACTTTTGTCTTTCTGACTAAACCTTATTGAAAATGGATCGATGAAATAAGCATTGCAAAATCTTGATACTTGTTGAATCTTGGTGATGACTAAACAAGCATTTTTAATATTTCTATTTTGTTTTCTTTGAAAATTATAATAATAAAATACTAGAAGAACCATAATATATCCAGCATGTGCATATGTTTGATTTCTCTTGAAGGTGGAACCTGACGGGAGAACTTGGATGCAGGTAGTTTGAGAGGTGATAGGTGAAAGAAGTGAAGGAGTGAGGAGAGTAAGACAGAGAAGGGGAACATAAAGAGTGCATTGTTGAGCAGGTTATCACTGTGGGCAACAGAGGAGCAATCCAGCTGGTGATCCTCTGAGGAACTGTGTAAAACACATCTCAAAATTGTCTTACCAAAGGAAAAGTGGATGCAATGTTAATCCACTGAAGTCAGGAACCAGTAGTTGTTCTCATGGGTGTTAACTTCCTTGTAGGTCGAGGCTACATAGGTGAAGCAACCAATCAAGGCTTTGGAGAAAGTTGCAAGGCAGAAAAGCAGACAGGTTCAGCTAATGTGCTGAAAGTGGAAAGGGAGTGGAACTGTCTAACATAACATATGCCATCAAATTGGCTGAAGAGTTGAAACATAGGACACCACAAGGATTTGCCATGATATATGTATGTGTGTATTTTAATAACAAACCAGCTACTTTACCACTGCCTGTAAGTTTTTGCAAATCCAGTACAGCTGCTATAAATCCTTTATATGATTTGAAGATTTGCACGTGGCCTATAAGCAGGCAAACTAATAACCATTTAGAAGCTGGAGATGTAAATGAAAATAAGATGCAGTGAACTTTGCTATTTTGGGGATTTGTCTTATCTTTACACTTTGATGATGGATCTTAAGAGTAATAAGAAAAAACCTGGATTAAAAAAATCTAAGAGGAGCTGATGCAGGTAATAGGAATGAGAGGAAATGTTTAGACCTGTTTCCCATTAAGAGCAATATCATAGTCAAACGATACTTACCTTGTTGATCTTGAAGATTTTAGCAGTATGAACATCTTTTACTGCTTTAAAATTTCAAACTGGGACTAGGACTTGACAAACAAATATTATAGCCTGTAATGTTTGCATTGTCATAAGATTTATATACATTCCTATATATATCTGAACTCAATATTAATATGTTTAGATAGAATAATTCATTTTATTTACTAATCAGATAAGTTTGAAATAATGTCAGTATACATGAAGCATGTATACTGGATGAAAATTTTCATAATTTTGAGTCAGAGAATACATTCACTAGGCAATATATCTCTCCCAAATCCTCAGTGTTCCTGTGAATATAATAGGTCAAAATGCAAAATGTGTACCACCTAAAAATATAAATTTCAAGGGCTGTTTTTTTAAAAAGTTGTATCACAAATAAAATTGTTACTTTTTGATCTTTAATTAGTGAAAGGAGAGAGTGAGACAATGAGAGAGGAAGTTTCTCTTCAGTCATAGAACTATAACTTTTAGAACTTTGAGCAGTTTATCTGCTATAACCATCTAATTTCATAGTTGAAGTAACACAAACCCATAAATGTTAATTAAGAAATGTGAGAGTGCCATGAATTAAGGTTGCTGAATGAAGGAGCAGAATACTGAGTATTATTAAGGGAAATTTCCAAATATTTAAAAAACCCATAGATGGTCTTAACAAAATATTCTATTCTGTGTATTTCTGATACTAATATTATTTCATGATCTCTTTTGGTTGTTTAAAAATTTCTAACAAGTTATAGATATCTCCCCCATCTCATTCTTGTTTCATATTAATTTTTAATAATATGGCTGAAGAATTAAGTAAACCAGTCAACAAAAAAATACTAATTTGATATCTCTGTCAAGTAAGTTTTATCTGTTTGTCCTATGTATCTATCTATCCATCCATCTATCTATAATTAGGCATTCATACACCCATTAATGACATATATATATATTATCCAATGCAATAATAATGTTATTAAGATATATATGTATAGATATACACATATATTATTATCCAATGCAAGCTAGTTCCAAATATTAACTGCTTCTGTCCATCTTTTCCCAGTTCCATGTTCAGTGACCCCCAAGGTGACAGCTTGATATTGGACATGGTGAGAATTTTTACACCATGGAAAGTAACAAATGCTATAAATCATCACCTTTCTCCCCACTTCTCCCAACCTACAATGAACTAGCAGTCAGATATTTACCAGCACAATACTGTCATGCCAGTAATTTCCATTGGAGTAGGTTTAAAAATGAGTACAGTACAAGATAAGATGATAATAAACTTGTAAGAATAGTGGGAAGTCTACTAAAGTAAACTGTTAATTGATCCCCAAATTTAAAAAAGAAATAATTTTATTTAAAAATCATAAGCCTACACATGTAAAGAAAAGAGAAATATTTCTTTGCCACTAAATCGAGAAAGAACATTTTCTTCTTCAGTGTTATAACAGACACTGTTGAAATAGCATTTCTTCTTCGATTGATGATCTGTAAAGACTAAAGTTATGCTATTTAAAAAATATACCATTTCTTATTTGTCCAGATTATAAAAGTACCATATTTCACTATATCAAATTTTGACTTTTTTCTAGCTTCTTAAACTAGAAAATGCACAAATTATTTTGTGTAATATTAAGAAAAATGTCTTTTTCCTGAGTGTTAAGAAAGTTTTCCATAAAATTTAACATGTATACCTTAACTGTTACCATTATGATGACCAAATAAGTTACTGATGAGCTTTTTTTTCACTGTCCAAATGTTTGACTCTTAAATGTCCTTTTTTTTGTTATGAAATTCTAGTTTATTTCAATATAATCAGAGTAGGTGGCTTGAGGAAGTTTTGTTCTTTCAAACCTAATGTAAGAAAAATTTTTTAAATTTCAGTTGAATGTGTCTTTATTTTTGTTATATAAACGTGTATAGTATGTTTATATAGTTGATTTAATAATTGGCTCATTTTTAAAACCATTAAGTTTATCTGACTTTGCCAATAGTTTGTGTCTTCCTTACGTAGCATTATTGAAGATACATCTATGTCAAGTCATTGTAATTATATCTGTATTGCTTTAATTTTAATGTTACTCAAGTCTAAGCATTTGTATTTTGCACATATTCTGAATGTTATCTGGTGCTTAAAAGTTCAAGGCTATTCTTCTCTGTGTGCTACACCTTTATCAATACAAAAGCAATTTTTAAAAAAATTTAATAGTTTTACCTAGAATTCTACTTCTTATATCCATATCAATATTCTTGCTGTTTGACTAGTTTTTTTACATAGTTTGCCCATCCCTCTATTTAAAACTTTCTGTGTGTGTGTCATTAAATTTTATCAGTGTCCCCACAATAGAATATACAGACGTCAAATGATAATGTACACCTGAAAATTATATAATTGTATTAATCAATGTTACCCCAATAATCTTATTTTAAAAAATTTTTATCAGTGTCTCTGTTTGTATTTAAAATATATTTTAATGTAACCTCTAAATCACTTTTACTAGATGTCAAATCTGTATAAGTTTACTGAGCTTTTTTCTTATTAATTTCACTTTTTCTGATATATGCATTTATAACTTTCTTATCGTTTCCCATCTATTTCTATTTTTTGAAATATTGCTTAAATTATCTTAACTCTTTTCTACCTATAGAGATTTTAACTTATATGCTACCTTTATTCCCTTTGGTTATTTTCACATTTAAAACAATCTATTTTGTTAATTAGAATGTACATAATGTGAAGTGGGAACCCAGATCTGTCATTTATCTCTGCCACACCAGCATTGAGCCAGGTCCTTGCACGTTAAAGATGCTAAACAACTATTTGCTAAATGAATAAATACATCAATAGACGTTGTGTAAGAAAACAATTGATTTTCTATATCTGAATAAGAAGTTTAGAAGAACTTCAATTTTTTCTTCTTTCTCAGTCCTTCCACTAGCCTTTCTATTGAAATAAAACTAGATATTTTCAATAATTTATTTTTAAATGGTATATTCTTTCTCATCCAAAAATTACTTTTGACATTTTTCATGTTTTATAACTTTGTTTATAACAGTTACTCGGATACCAGCCCTGTGTTGAGTTTGTTACTCACTGCCTTTTCTTTTGAAACACATGCCCTCAAATTGAGTTAATTTCTTGGTTTTGATTCATTTCTTGGTTGGGTGAAATACTTCCTTGAGTAATTTTTTTCAAGACAGATAACTGAGTAGCATAAATCTTGAGTCATTTCATGTCTGAAAAAGCCTCTGCCCTCACTAATGAATGTTGACTTGGTGGAGGTTAGAATTCTTGGGTCACAAACATCCCCTCTTAAACCCTGAAAATACCAAACTATTGCCTTATTTTATGCAGTGCTGTGGAAGAAAAGTTTGATGCTATCTTCATAGGATCTACTTAACTTTTATTTATTTTTTTAATAGAATCTTTAAGAATATTATATTGATACTCAAAGAAATATAAAATCGTTGTTTAATTGTAGTTTGATTTTTATTAATATCAAGTGTTCTTAGACTCTTAGACTTCCTTCACTCAGAAAAATTTTAAGTTAATTTGATTATGACATTTCTTTTGCTTTCTAGAATTCTGTTTCATACTTGTTCAATCTTCTGGTTCTATATGCTTTGCTTCTCCAATCTTTGTTTTCTTTCTCCTCATATCCGATTACCTCTGAGTTTTGGGAGGATTTCTAGAGTCTACTTTTTAAACATCTCCTTCAGCTTTCTGTAGAACATAGTCCACTATTTATTTTATTGTTTTTTCATAAATGTTAAATTCTTTTAGATTGGATTAGGAATAAGGATTAGCAATATGTTAAGGAAAATATTATTTTATGATAATACATGTTCTCCTGCCTTTCAGGTGTCCTTTTAATTGAGCTGCTATATTTTTTACATATTATTGAATTTTCTGCACATTCATGATTATAGGGTATAGTCTATAATAATACAATATGTGATTTGAAATGCATTATGTTGGATATTTTGGGCTCTTTAAAACAACTAAACAAACAATCCCTAAAATTAAAAATGTTTATATTTTCTATAGTTTTTTTTTTTTAACTGGGGATTTAATAAACCATGAAAAATAGAGAAAAAGCTCTAGGGATTCAATATGCATTTGGGAAGTTCATCGGATGATTACTGCTTTTCTACTCGGCTACTCTATTTGTGTACCTGTGGGTGTAGTTCCCGGAGTTCTTCATAAAGTTTTCATGTCTTGTAATGACTGATTCTTGTCTATATTTAACTCAATTTCCTGTACATAATTTAAATTTACTTCAATCATGTGATGAATCCCAAATAACAATAGCAATGAGTAGCCTCCTATTTTTCTTTCATTGTTAAATAAATGAATGGTCAGTGGAGACATAATGTATTTGGAGAAAAGGAAAAATAAGGTCAGGCACCCAGTTCTGGTTTTTGAGATAGAATGATGGAAATCCAGAGACCTCAACAAAGAAACTTAAGACAAAGTAGCTTCAAGAATGAATTTTGCAAGAATATTTTACTATATACTGTGCAACTCACCTCTAATTTAAACTGTTTTATCATTATGATCCATAAATATTGAGGCATATTCAATATTGTGGTGGTCAAGAACATAAGCCATGGGTTCTGGCAGATTTGGGTTTGAATCGTGTGCTTGCCACTTACTGACTGTGGAGTCTTCAGCAAGCTGCATCACTGTTTTGTGTCTTAAGTCCCTTATCTCTAAAAGGGATAGAAGACTATCTTACACCATGTGGGAAATACATGCAAAAATTCTTATAAAGCAGACCTGGCACAGAGGAAATACTCATTAAATTTAGATATTATTATCATCATATATAATAAAAACAGTAGTAGTAAACATTGAATTGATTACCAAGCCAGAAAGAAAAGAGTATTTTTTATCTAAATATGGCATTGAAAATATTAGTGGTATATTTTCAATTTTTAGAATTCTCTGATTAATTGCCCAGGCTATATTCAGTGTAATGTAGAAAATTAGTGACTTCCAAGAACCCTGACATGAAGGAATACATGTCACCAAAAAATTCTATCTTGTCACCAAAAAGTTTCCAAAGTTTTCTTCACATTTGAATCACCCAGGGGTCTCTTAAAAATGACAAAGCCTAGATCATGTCCTAGACTGAATAAACTACAATCTCTGGGATTGAGACAGAGACATTAGTAATTTTTGAAGCTTTCTAAGTGATTCTAGTGTTCATCTAAATGTAAGAATCACTACTCTAACACATACTATCCTTATCTGCATTTAGTATCCATATTTGTAAAATGGAGGCAATAACACATCTACAAAAAGGTAGAGTTTAGAATTAAATAAGAGATATGTAATTAAATTTTTAAATATCGTAGCTGTGGGCTCAGTGAAAAATAGTTCAATTTTACAAACTTAATTATCAATGGATACTTTAAATTATTTGAATTTATTTACATAGGTTTGAGTTTTATATCTTCTAAGATTACAATATTTTATATTTTCTTACTAAAATGTTCAATGAGTGAGAAATAGTAACATCGATCATATTGAAAATCCTGTATTATAAAAAATTTACATGTCTTTTTGTTCCTAAGAACAGTAAAAATGTTTATCAATTCTGACTGAAGAGTGAGCAATATGTTGGACATCTTTATAAGAGAAATAGCTCATCATCTAGCATACCATACTGTATTGACGTCAGTGTTCTGAAACACTTTGTTTGCTAAAAGTCTCACCAAATTAGTGACAATAAAAGTCTCAACAATATTTTTAAAATGTGGTTTGTGGCTAGTGGCAAAACCCTACATTATACACAAATGTCTAGAACAGTAATTACTTTTTTTAAAAAAGATCGGCCCACAAAACAGGTAAAAGGATATTTAAAAATCAGCAGGTATTGTTTTCTTCCAAATCCAGGCATCTTGCATTGATTTCCTAACATTTTGAAATTCTACATGTCATGGCCACTTTTTTGACATATGACATATGACATAGACAAGGGTGTGGAGAAGTGAGCACTGAGGGAACCAGCCATTGCAGATGATGCCAAAGGTTTAGGATATAACATCTTTTAAGAATCTTTTAATCATTTGTGGGATAAGGACTAAATACCAACATAGCATCTTTGCAGATAATTTGTTGAATAAATTATTGGTATCATCTCAAGTATTACTAACTGCTATAATCATATCTAACTAAATTGAACAGATTTGTGTCCAATCAAAATAAAATTAAACCACTCTTAAATATTAAGTCTACTATAAACTTTGAAGGAAGTAAATATGGAGTCACAATGCATTATTGATGTGCAACATGTTCAATATCCTTTCACCAAATATTTTCAAAAGTGTCAAAGGCACAGTAGAATGGGAACCACTAAAAGGAACTTTTATATTTGACAGGATAAATAAGCTGTTGATGATTTGGGTTAAGTGGTCTATAAATTCCAAGATGACATTCTATTTTTCGAGTTTTTCCTTGGTCCAGTATACACAGGTTCTCAAAATCTCAATCTAGGTTTGATTGAAGTATTTAGATTCCATTATTATTGGAATATTATTTTTATATGCATGAGCGTTCTGTGAAATTTCTAACATTAGTATAGGCTGTTCTGAGGCCTAGAGAAGCTTTTGACATTTATTATTTATCAGTAGTACAATATTTCTTACCACATTGACATTAGATTTAACTACCAGCTGCAGAGACTATTGAAAATAGATTGCACTTCGAAATTTAGAGTGAATGTAGTTAAAGCATGCTAAAGAATGTCCTCAACCCCAAACACCTCCTTTGTAAGAACCTGTAATTCTTATTGCAGTGTCTGTTCTGAAAGCAGTATTTTGTCATCTTGAGGAAAAAATATCAGTATTTTTCGTTTCTTTGGGGGCAATTATCTAGGAATGGTATACTGCAGGAAATGGAGTCAGGTGCATTGGGCTGCAAGGTCGGCAAAAAATCCCCCAGAATATAGATACTAAGAACAATCTGCTTTTTTACTTACAGGTTTCCTCCTCTTCCATTTTTTTTTATGGTGCACATTCTCAAACCAGGCTATTGTTTATGTTCTCATCTCACTGCATAGTGCAAAGCCGTGGTGAGGCTCATTTTTCAGAGAATGTGGGATGATGTTCAAGACTCGACACATAATCAGGAGCAAGACCGGCACCCTGGCCAGCAGGGTGGAAATATTCACTATGAAAAGGAATATCATAAACCAGAGTATGAGAATCACATTAAAGCTCACGTCTATACAACACAACCTATGCTCCCAAAGCTGACATTTGACCTGCAGTACTTGCATTTGAGAAATGAGTTTCTGCTGCCTAAATGTGTATTTCAGAAATGGACTGAGGAGAATAGGTGAACTTTTTCATACAGGGATAGAGTTTCAGAAAGCCATTCTCTCCGAGTTCAGTTTCATTTACTTTCACCTGTAAAGCTTAAGAATTAGAATTTAGGCATGAAAGGAATATAATAATATCTTCCCTGTGACCTTTTCCCTTACTCTAAGAGAGTTGGCTTATATAATTTTTCTTCATTTTCAGATGCTGTTCAAATCAATTCTATTGGACTCCCTGTTTATCTTCTATTGTTTTCTATAACTAATCTTCTTGCTCATTACATAATATATATTAAATGCTAATCTTTGGAGAGGAAACTCATACCTTTTATTTTTATACTGTGGCTGATTTTTATTATCATTCAAAATGGAATTCTGCCACTATTAGAAGTTAAATAACAGGGATTTCCTATGGATCCCAAAGTTAATTGTAAGTTTTAATCAGATTTTTAGGCTATCTTGTCATGTCACCTGTGTCATCATGACATGTCAGGAATAAAAATGTCTATGGAAATGGGTGCCTTGAATTTGAATTGAATTCTTTTTTAGACATATGGCCTTGAACAATTTGCTCTGTCTCAGTAATCTCCAATTTTGCAGTGTACAAAATGGGAACAATAACCCCTACCTACTGCACAGTACTTTTGAGAACATCAGATGGATGTACCTGAGACAACTGAAACACATAAGGTGCCGTATCCTTCTATAAGTGTAGAAATAAAAATCTTCAAAATGGAGATTTGAATTTTGCTGCTTTCTGATGCTACTAATGCTGCTGTGCGAGTGGGAATAAGTGCACCAGTGTAGATCTGTGGAAAGGTAGCTGATAATGCAAGTGACCCGCCCAGGTGCCTTTAGCCTCCCCACTGTGGAGCACAACAGCCTAGCTTCCCACTGCCTGGGGCCTTCTCTGCTGAGCTCTGAGGACACTGTGCCCAGCAGCAGGCACTGTGGTCCTCAGATGCTGGAAAATTAATGCCCCCCCTCTCCCACCCCAGCACTCCTCAAAGATGAATGAGAATTAGTGAGTAAAGATGCCTGTTCCTTTGGCCCTTGGGTGAGGTGCATGTTCTGAACTGGCTCTTGGTTTCCTGGCAACTGGATAAATCTCCAGTTTCCACAGTGGTAATTTGCTTAATAGCCCATCCTTTATCTGCTGCCTTCCCTTCTATGTGTCACATCTCCCCTACAGGTACTTCCTGGTATCCCCTCCCACTGGAACTCTTTTGCCTCAGAGGCTGCTTCTGGGGGGCCCAAAGACAAGAGTCTTCCACTGTCCCTCAAGGCCTCGCAGGCTCCAACCCTCCTCTGCCACTCTGAGCCTATGCTGACTTCCTTCCAGCCCTGTTTTTCAGGGAAGATTGGCATTACTGCCTAGAATTGTTTCTACTTTTATATACTTCTTATCCTTTAATCCTCATATCATTTATTATAGTTCATAATTATATACATGTAGGGATATTGAACTGTCTGTCTTCCCAAAAGGAAGGTAGAACTCCAAGAGGACAAGGATGGTTTCTGTTTTACTTACTAATTTTTCCTTAACTCCTGGTAGAGTGCTTGTTGGCTGTTTATTGAATGGGAGAGTGTTTTAACCAATAAGCTTGTGTGCACGTATGTGTATGGAACTATATTTTTTTTTTTAGCATAACTTCTACGTCTAGCAGTTTTATTTAGCAGCTGTCCCCTTTAGAACAAAGACTCTTGGGACTGAAATTCTCATATCCACCCAGCAGAAGTGGACCTCTGTACAGTCAGAACTTTGTCTAGGGTAGAGTGGACTGGGTAGGTTATGTACAGTGAAGACAGGGCTGTTATAGCAGCTGTGATTGGCAGGTAAGAGGCAGGTGGGAAGGAAGTGACCCGGATAGCTGTTGTCAGTGAAGGCTCAAGTCTTTGGGTCAGTTTATGGAGTGTCTTGGGGCTGGGGTCAAGCACTAGAAACCTAAATTCCCTCCATTTTGCTGATTGACTTCAGATGTTTTCTTTTAGGTGTTTAGTCTCCCTTCATGACTCCCATCCCAGGTTTGCTCAGTGCACATTTTAATTCATGTGTCAGAACTTACCTGTATTGAAATTCTGTTATCTTGGAGTTTCTTTGGCCTATTGTGCACTTCCCTGGCATGGTTCAATCTATGGGTAGAGATTATGTTAAATGTAAATTGTTATCAGAAAGAAAAAAAAAAAAAAGAATAGATACCTGAATGTCCCAATATCCTAATGGAATATCAAATTTCTAAGTAAAATTATTCAGTCTAAAATGTGAATTCAAAATAAATAATAAATGAATAAAAAAACCTGTTTTAAAAATGTATACCTAATTCTCATGGGAGGTGGTATTTAAATACTGTTGGGATAAAAAATGTGTGAATTCCAGCAGTTCACCCTTTCGGGGTCCTGTGTAAGACAGCTTCTTATGAACCATGCAAATGAGAAACAGTGTCCCTTTTTGCTGCACAATGTTTCTACATGTCAAATTTGTTTGGGAAGAAATCTACTCAGCTACTGGGATGACAGGGTCAGCTCCTGCCAGCCCTTGCCCTAGAAATTTTCAGGTATCTGAAACAGAATCCTTGTGCTTTGAGCAGTTAGTTGTCTCTGATCAGCTGCATCAGTTAAGGGAATCACTTCCCCAGCTTGGCAGTCAGAAATGTTGAGGTGGTTTATAGTGAGCCCTTGGGGAAGAACTCAGAGGTATAAGTGAAATTATAATAATATCAATAGAGAGAATATCTATTGGTTTTGGTTTATTCTTTTTTTCTTTTTCTTTTTTCCCTTAGAGCAAAAGGAACCTTAGGGGAACTGAACACCTGGTGAAATAGTTTGCTCAAATTCATTTTGCATTTTTTTTTTTTCATTTCTGTAGGGGAATTAGAAGAGTGCTAAAGGTTTTAGAGAATTCAGATGAAAAGCCATCTGTTCCCTGGGCTTTGTTCAGTCTCAATTTAAGGATGGCTTTGGAGATTTCCTATTCCCTAATTAATTTCTCTAGATGAGCTTGTGGGCTTGGCTCAATTTATTTTTTGAAAGATGGAAAAAAATGCTCCCATCAATTAGTCCTTTGTTACGTTGCGACTGAGATGGAAATAGCTTTTTGCCAAATGGAGCGAGGAGCTGAGAGATGCCTGTGTTTGCAGTGGCCAGGTGTCCTTTGTCATTAGGACTGGCTTTGATGTAAGTACTGTTCTTTGGGCCTTTCAGATAATTGGTGAGAAAGCACTCGGTCTTACAGGAATCTGAGTAATATTTAGCCTGAAGCACAAAGGCAGAGAAACCAAAGCATTGAATAGGAGTCATATTTTAGAGAGCGTAATTGTTCTAAGAATTTTTTGTATTACTACATGTAATGCATTATAGTTGAAGGCTCGTTGTTTTTCTAGGTCTGTGTTTTCTGTGCGAACAAGCACTGGGGGGGCCATCCAGAGGGTTGAGTAGGAGAGAAGGGAAAGGAGGGGAAGAAAGGAAAATGGGAGGGAAAGTGAGGGAAAGAGGAGGAAAAAAAAAAGATAGCAGAGAAAGGAGAGGTGAGAGGGGAGAGCCTCTCCAATAAACTGGCTATATGGGCTTGGCAGCTGACAACATAAAAGTGTAAAAATCTGCCTGCTTAAATTCTGTATGCTGTCAGATTAGAGCATCAAAACAATACCTTGTACAGAAATTTCTATCCACGATGAGACACAAAAAAGTTTGAGGCTTTCAGCACCATTGGCTAGGAGTGAGTTCAATTTAAGGCCATTCTGAATAGCACGTTGTAAGAAATGGTTATAAGAAAAAGAATAACCTGGGAGTATTATTTTTAAAATATTAACTAATGAACTTTCATCCTCCAGTATCCTTGTTTTTAAGATGTCTGGGTAATTCTGTACAAGAATCATGTCTGGCAGACTCAGATTATAAGCTTTTTTCATTGTGTTGGATATGCCTTGAGGCTTAGTTTTGCAGGTAGGAAGAAGGATATGATATAGGAGAAGTACTAGCCAGAGCAGGATAGAATGCAAAATCTCAGTTCTTCTGCTTGGGTGCTCTGTGAGAAGGAGAAGAGAACCAATAAGGAGGGAGGGCAGCTGGTCAGATCCACGTGCTATACCTTTACTTTCCAGTTTCAAATCTTGCAGCATGTTTTTTTCTTAGGTTAGTCAAGGGAAAGAGATTGGCTCTCAAGACTGGCTTTTTAGCTAAGTCATCAGTGTGTCCCAATTGGTGTGTGTGTGTGTGTGTGTGTGTGTGTGTGTGTATGTGTGTGTGTAGGCATGCATAATATGGGTTGCATTTGAAATTTTCCACTTGTCCTATCACGGAATGGAAGTTGCGTTTGATGACAGGTAGAGAGAAGAGATACCATGCTGTAGGCACAGAGTTCTCTGTAGCTGAGTGTTTCAAGGTTGACTGCCTGGCTAGAATTTGGTAGTATTTGTGCCAGACACTTTGGGGAGGAAGAGATATGGATTGTCCAGAGCCAAAGAGGACCTAACTCAACAGGAAGGGATATGATCTCCTGACTAAGACAAGCAATGAGAAGGCAGATAAGGACTCATTGCCAATAGTGACCCGTGGGTATGCAGACAGCATCACAAGACATTTTCCTCCAACATACACCCCCTCCTTGGTGTTACCATGGAGCAGGGGAGCAACCTCCATTGTGGGGAGAAGAGCAAGGTGATAGAACAGTAGGCTAAATATAGAAGCAGCTGTAAAATTAAAAAGGGAGGTGATATTCCCTTATGTCATATATATATGACATATATATGTACACACATGTACACACATATAAATATATGTACACACACACATGGCTGTAGACTCCTTTATGTCATATTTATGTTGGCATTTGTACTTAAGATTGTACAAAGATAAGACCAATATAGAAACAATCTTCTAAAACATACATTGACTTTACCCATCTGTATGTAGTATAGGGAAATTTATGGTTCCATGCCACAGGATCATTTCAAATATTGAAAAATATAAAATCAAAATGTTATTTGGGAACAGCTTTTTGAAACTACAGAATGAAATAATTTTAAAAACTTTGCTTGAAAAGTTTTATCCTCTAGTATTCTCAGGATGAAATTCAAATTCTTCTGCATGTTTCTCCAGACATTCCAGGGCCGGTCTCCTGCTGGTCTCTCTTAGCTGCATCTCTTCCCTCCATGCTCTTCCTTTCTTGCTGGGTCCACAGAATCAGAATATTTTCCCATCTCTCCCATTGCATGTTACTCCAGTGTTGCATGTGCTGTTCCCGCTACCTGGAACATCATTCATTTCCTCTGGAGAGAAGCCAGCCTCCTCAGTCTCCCTCATCCTCACCTCCACCAGCAATCCCATGAGCTTGCTGGCCCCACAAACTTTTAACCACTGCTGGAGACCACCTTTCAGAGATCTTCCCCTTTTGACACCATGGACCCATTTGGCATCTAGTTATACCTATTAATCCCTTTTTAGACTAGTGCCTGAAATGCATAAAATAAAATATCTAAGCAAAGGTGACTGGTTCTATTGAAATAATCTACCAAAATATTAGAGGAAATAAGTTTTGATATATGTACCTCTCTATTATTGTTTTAAAAAACACAGTGAAGAGTCTAATAATCTCTTTCATTTTGAAGTAATGAGAAGCATAAAGGAAGTTTGAGATATCTTTAGTAATTGTGATATGATATGAAAATATCAATGATTCCTATTCTGTGATCACAGATTCTGCTTCTGCTGCCTACAGTTGTTATGGAAGGAAATGATAAAATTCTGTTACAGTTTATTGAAAAAAGTAATATTTTTCCCACTCCAACCTCAGGTATTTCCTTGATATTTCCACCTGCTCTTGACGCTGCTAGGCTCCTTCTCTGTCCCCATGCATGCACAGCTGTCCCTTTACTAGCACATGTCACCCTGGATTAGAACTATGTATTTATCATATGAGGACTGTCACTAGATTATAAGCTGTATGAAGTCAGGTCTATCTGGGTATCCTTGCCCCATGCTCAGCAATGCTGACACCCAGTGGAGGGTTCCCCATGTATAACTGTGGCATTAAATTGACCTTTTGGGGATCCATTCACGTTTTTGAAAGTATAAATCATCTTAGCCCTCAATTTCACACAGAATTACTTTTTTTTACAGTTTTTGGACATTTGAATCCCAGGTTCTACTTGTAAAAACATTTTGAAATATTAGGCTGCCCTTAAGTGTTCATATAAATAATGTAAATGATATCAATTTATTGATATAGTTATTATCAACTCATTGATGACAATCTGCATTGCATTATCTAATTCAGTTGGCTAATATCAATTTGAAATGTTCCTGGGTCCGCATTACTGAAGGTGGAATCTTGGGTAAATGACTATACATGAACAAGGGCAAGGACTAAGCAGCGCTCATTGAAGAAACTGCCTCAGGATCAGTAGCAGGTGGACATGTCCCCTACTGCCCTCATTGTGTCTGGGGCAGTGACCTAGGATTTGGCACAGCTTGACTTCAGACTTTGCAAGAGGAATTTTGACCCCTGGATTGTGGAGCTTTGATACTATATGATTAGAGAGTCGCTGGCTTTTCCCTGGAGTGATTGGGGACCAGGATGTGATGATAAAATGATATGGCAGAAGCTTGGTCCTAACCTCCTCCTGCCAGCTGAGGTCTGTGACTGGGGAGTAGTGGGAGGCACAAACCCCTGCCTTGCCATCATCAGGAAGCTGAATTCCAAGACCTGTAATTATAGATGGATTACGTGACAAACTAGCAGCATGGTTAGCCACACTGGTGTTCTTGGTTGGCAAAGCACAGACTCTTCCCCTGGCATGACTGAGGGTGGGGGAAAGAGGGACTGGGGTTTAGGCCTTGATGTTACCCACATTAGTTGACTTAAACACTACAATGACTATGGGCGGTTTCTCACAGAACAATGCAGAAGGAAAGTTCCCTTTCTGAGAGGCCAGGGGTCAGTCTGGGAGAAGTTACCCCTTATTTCTTTCTTAGTTACGAACTTCTCTGTTCCTAAATTGTCTCATCGTAAAAAGTGGCATTCTTTTCTATAACTATTGTGAAGAATAATTGAAATAACATACTTAAAACCATTGGCAAGTTCTTAGCAGATAATAAGAACTCACATTTTATTATAGTTTTTCTATGGTAGTTTATATGAGATTATCAAGGACTTGCTGACACTATTGAGGAAAACTAAACTTTCTTCAAGCACTAACTAGACTATATCAATCTCTTTTCTTTCTTTGGGAGATCAACTTCCTGAGTACTATATTTAGGTTCTATACATATTATTATACTGCTCTCTATTGCTTTCTTAAGCATGTTCTGATTTCTTAACTAGATAATAAAATTTATATCTTATGCTTCTAATGTGCCCCACCCTCCTGGCTCTATGCAAAGAAACTTAACAAATACATATTAATTATTAAGCAGTTATAAATCCTTAAAATTTCAAGATTCTTCGAAGCAAAGCCAATGAAAAATTCCTTTACACCACTTTGGTATACTTTATTTGGGGTTTTAGATCTATTTTAGATCTCATTAGGATTTCAGCTCATGTGGCCACACCTAATTTGTAACATTTTTACAATAATCTTATTAAAGGTAAATATAAATAAAGTGTAATATTTAATACTTATCCAGAGGTGTACTTAACTTGCTAAACTCTAACAAATTAATATCAACAGTCTCCTTTTCCTTATATCTTCTTCAAGGCATCTAGAGAATGAAAGATCCTGCATTTAACTTCTCTTTCCCTTAACCTGTATGGAGGCATGCTGTCAGTTCACATCAGTGACTGGGCCAGAGACTTACTACCTAGGATGCCACTTGATCTCACCAGCCCCCTGTCCAGGAAGTGTCCATACTTCTGAGCATGGCATTTCCAAGACACTGTACCCCAACCTACCCATGCAGATATTGCTCTTCATTCAGCCAGCTGGTCTGCAAACTAATCTCTTTGATAGTATTTAGCCTAAAGAAACTGATTCACCTCTTTGATAATTTATCAAATACTTCCCACATTCATGGCTGTTCATGTCCTCTACCTTCTATCTTCTAAATAAAACTAGTAATTACTTAAGAGATGTAATTCCAAAATCCTGATTCTGTCCCTCATTAACTTAATGACCATCAAAAATTTGCAAATGACTTAATTTTCCTGCATCTCAAAGTCCTCACCTCTAAATTATATATGAATACCTACCTAACTTCTCCTGTCTGGAGATAAAATAAGGACATTCATAAAGATCTCCTAACCCAGGTATTCTAAAAATCATACTCACATATTCTACCCTAGTCATTCAGCTATCTCTACACCAAAATTCTTTGTATCTCATCCAATGCAAAATATATGACTATACTGGAGAGAGCACATATTAACTCTTCCTTTGACATTTTTATCTTACTCCCAACATTACCCTATTTCTGGGTAATTAATATAGTTTGCAGAAAATCTTTAACTGTTTTCATGCTTTTCTCTCTCTTTACATTGTTCTTACTCTGTTGCTTAGGAATAGAGAAAGTTTTAGCAAATAAAATTGAAAAAGGAAAAAAAGGAAAGATGTAGAGGAAGAGAAAGAATAAGAACCAATACAGGATGGACATCATAGCAAATAGAAAATGAGTTGTGCATTTGTTAGTATGAGTTAGAGATACAGGTGGAGTAGACAGGGCAAGTGAAATTAAGGTGACCAACAGTCCCATTTTGCCAGAGATTGATGGTTTTTTTGGGAGATGAGACATCGAGCGCTAAGTGTGACAAGTTGGTCACCTTAGGTGGAAAGGAAGAGCAGCAGGCCAAATTCAATAACAAGAAACTGAATCAGAAGGTGATGAACTGGTTATTTTGGAGAGCGGATTCAGAAACTCAAACTGCTGGTTATTAAAACATTTCTTGATACTTATGTAAAAAATTATGTAAAAATGGAAGTCAGAATTATTTTTCATGAAAGGAAACCTGACAATGAAAGGGAGCTCTTCTGTTTTGTGATCAAAGAATCATTCTCAACCTGAGCGTGAGGAGCAGTTTTATGCTAGAGTGCCAGAAAATTCAGCCTCATGTATGGTACAGTGAGAACCTGAGGGTTAATCCCAAGTCATTACTCCCTTTGTGAGTCAACCCCAAGGGACCAGGTGCAAATGAGGCAACCATGTTTGATGAGGCCATGGTGCTGTTTTCTTCATTTCTGGTACTGCTCATGGAAAACAACCAAATTAACAAAGGTCTCTCCCACTACCATCGATTTAGACTTCTTTCTCCATTTACCTTGGGCATCATCACTATGTCAGGCCTTGCCACAGTCACTAACTTCTTAGTGTAAAACTGTTATGGATAAAATGGAACATGTCTCCAGAGAAGAATCAGGAAGATAAGATAAAAGTGTGATCTTAAATACCTGAAGTCAGGGTTTGAAAATTCTGAAATCCATTAGAGTGGAATAATTTTCAGCTCTGTCCCCCCCACCCCACCCCAATAATTGTTGTGGTAATTTTAAAAAAGGATTTTCAAAGTATGTGGTGATATCATTAAGTAAACAATCTGGAAAGCCTAATATTAAATAACATAGAATGATCTTGAATTATCATTAGTGTTGGAGGCAGGTCTGCAATCTGTTTGAACTGCTCTCATTCGTGACCAGTTCTCATACACTTTATTTTTTTTTTTCAAAAGCTAATATGACAGGGAAAATCCAGATTCTTTTCTCTAAGTCACTGGCCTCATGACAAGCTATATTAGACATACCCTTGTGGCAAGGGTATTAAAATATTACCAGCTTTTCTTTGAAACTGTGACACAGAGTGTGTTTTTGGAATCTTTCTGAGGTGGTTTGGGCCTTTGACTTCCTTGGTAACCACAGCTCCTGGACTAATCCAACTCATAGTTTGGGAATTTCCAAAGTGACTCTTAACAGGAGCCTTAGTTTATGTAATGCTGTCTGTTTTAGTTTGCAGGTGAGCAAGCCTTGTTAACCAGCAGGTTGCAGGGGTGTGGATTTTTTTACACTTCACTCTGGACAACAGATTTGGAGGGAATCTTTTAGACCAGAGCTTCTCCAATTCTAATGTGAACACCAATTACAAAACCTTCTGGAAACCTGGCTGAATAATTAAGTCTGGAAAGAGGCATTTCCTACTCAGTGATGCTGATGCCACTAGCAAGGTCTTTGAGAAAAATTAGGTGTGCTCATGTAGGAGAGTACCATGTGCTTTCAGGACACTCAGAATTTATGAATCTGACTTGTCCCTGGGGACCAGTGTAGCAATGTCAAATAGAGTCAATGTCCTCAGCTGTAATAAACTCGCCCAAATTTATGTATTATGAAAACCCCTCTGGAGATCATTTTCTTCATGACATTTCTTGTTCTCTGTTGGAGCTTGGCTATATCTCTTCTCTGTTGCTCAACTTAGCTGGGAGGTACTGCACATTTGATTTCTTCAGCTATGTTTGCTGTCCTTGCTTACCACTGCACAGAGGAAGGGGTGATTCATGCCAAGGTGTAATGCATGGGCTTTCTGGTACTCTACCTAGAGATGAAGGATAGGTGCAAAACATTATGCATCCTCAGGTTAAATGACACCAATGGCTCTTATTCAAGGAAACTCTCATTCAAAAAGAATGAACATTTAAACAAGCTGGTTTATTTAACTGTGAGAAGGAAGTAAGATAAAAATCCCAAAGTGGAATGAGAACACTCAAAGACAAGGCTATGGAGTTGAAGACTGTGGAACTGCTTTGCTTTTATTTCACCTGGCCTCACGACTAGAGAGCCACAGCAAACCAGTACCCCTGACACCAGACATCTCTTAAGGCATAGGAGTTGAGTTGGAATAATTTTGTATCAGAAGCAGAGGACCTCCAGTGTGAAAGATGAGAATTCACAGACGTGAGTCTCACTTTATACTGCATGGGAAGGATATGTTTCTGAAAAACTAAATGCAGCCAGACCTTTGTCCAGTTTCTTTAAAATACATGATCATATTGGAAATAATTTCTCTTTTTTAAGGAATTTAGCTCTCAGTTATTCCCAACAATTGAGACTTGTCCCATGTTCATAAATCTAAAGGTATCCTTAATGTGAGACTTTGCCCACTGCTAATTTGCTGTGGTGGTCAATGTAGGCTTTAAGATTTGTAAGTTTTTCCTCAGTGTATAATTGAGTGGAAGGCTGCTTCCTAGCAAAGCTTATTGCTACATTTCTTTGTGGTTGTTAAACAGAGGACAAATGGACACTCACCAGAACCTTCTGTTTGCACATAAAATAAAAGCCTTGTGGTCATGAGTCCTTTTGCATTAACCAAAATAGAAATTTAAATGGAACAGAGAGCACAAGGATGGTTTAGTTGTGCATAGTTACATGATAAACCTATGTGAATGACTCTTGAATAGGCACTGATTTTATATCGTCACACAAAGGTGATCATTTCCAGTTTATAAGTTTGTCATCTACTCACCAGTCATTTTTCCTCTTTTCCATGACTCCAGCTTCCAGCTAAACAACAGAAGAGCTGAATCATAAAAGAAAAGTCCAAAAAAACTTTTATTTGTTTGAAGGAAATTCTTTCCATGTGTCCCTGCTCCTTCCTTTGCTAATTTAGGTCATGTGCTTTGCTTTAGTCATCTGTCCCAGGCAGAGGATGGCCAGGCTCCTCCCCCACCCACCACAGAGAGGTCTGGAGGTCTACAAGTGGTAACTGAAGACTGCTGGACTCACCACATCCTACAAAAATGTAATAGCTGCTTGAGGCTGAGAGCTTCCACTGGAATTTGAGGCTAAGAACACAAAGTGAGCCAAAAGCTTGAAGGTCTGCAAGTCAAGGAGTGAGTTGATTGAAGGAGAGAAGGAAAGAAAGGAGGGAAGAACAAGAAAGAACCAATATCAAGAGTGTAGAGGATGAGCCAGGAGAAAGCAAGAGAACTTTCAGTTTGAGTAACAGAGGACCTTGTGTTCCTCTCCGGCACACATGGAGAAAGGGGAGGTATCGTCATATTAAGGACGAAAGGCAAGCTATCAGGGCAGATGGCTGCTCCTGAAGACAAAATTGAATCCACGTTAGGTAAACGGAAAAACAGCCCTGAAAGAGTCCAGAATTCACCTGGGTTTGTAGCTAACATGTATATGACATGCTCCTTTAAAGTCTGAGGGAAATAAAGGATTCCCTTATCTCTACTTCGGTTTTGGGAAAACTGAGAAATGTGTTTTGGAAGCCACGCTTACCTTTCTTCAATGATTTATCCCTCTAGACCTTGTGAAGCATTTACTGTCTGTGCTACTCAGTGGCAATAATTCAGAGTGTGTGGCAATATGCATTATTTATAGTGTTTTCTGTATTGTTTCTTAATCCTTATATTCTTATTTGAATTTCGTTCAACTTCATTTTGGTTTTCTCTGCACCTAGGAGAGTTTGTTTTAAAACGTGGCCATGCATTCTTTTACATTCTTCTCACACAGGGGTGGGCTATCCATACCTCCTCTCAGTGAATGTGGGTAGGCTGTGACTGTTTCTGTCTATAGAGTGCAACTTAAGTGATGCTGTACTACCCAGAATATAGGGCTGTAAAAATACAACTCACTTCCATTAGTGGCTCATGAAAGTCTCAGCCTTGTTTGTTGGTGAGATTAATTCTTGGATCCCTCAGATACCATGTAGGAAATGTGACTACCCTGAAATCACAATGCTGTCGAAGCCACATTTGACACTCCAGTTGACAGTCTGTGCTGAGTTTGTTCTTTAGCTTCCCAGGTAGGCACAGATATGTGTATTAAGATATTATATTGGAAGTGTATTTTCTAGTCCAAGCTTTTAGAGTCATCCTAGCTGAGGAGTCCATACATCAGAGAGCAGAGACCAGCCATGGCTGTCACACTTGTCTGTGAACATTATGTAATGGTTACGTTTTTTAGCACTGTGTGTTTGTGTAGTTTTGTTACACAGCGGTAATAACTGGAATGCAAGAGAAGCTCTTAAAAGCTACGTTTTCCATTGCCTTGAAGATAGTTTCAGCTAGTAGGAGGCATTAGTGCAAGATTAGAGTGTGAGAATAGGGAGAAACCAGGTATTTTTCTCTCTACCTCTCTTGTGTGGTTGTGTCTTTTCTGATGGTTCCAGCTTTTGCCAGGCAGCCCTTGAAATGGTTTTAGGAAGTACCTAAAGGTGCCAGCTCCTGGTCTCTGGGAACAACCTCCTGCCCTTGACCCTCTGATCCTAGTGGTAGTAGTGGCCTTTTGCTGGTGGCCCTACAGTCCCTTTCAGTTCTTCCTTTGGACTAGTTCCCAGTATTAAAATTCTTCCATTAAAATACCTGTTTTCCTGACTGGACCCTGGTCGATGACAGGGTGCAATTCACATTTCTGTATATGCTCAACTGGACACAGGAAATATGCATTAGAGACTAGTTGATTGATTAAACACAGCCAGTCCATAGAAAAGTCATCTTGCTTGATGAGACAGGTTGAAGATTTCCTTGTAGCATCAGGTTGACCTTTTGTAATCCTTCCAAAAGATACAATATTAGCTAGAACTTGCACTGGGGTAAGATTTTATAAGAACTGCTATGCTATTGGTCAATTCCTTTGAACGTAATAGGAGCAGATTGCTAAAAGCAATAATGAGTCTCTTTTATTTAGAGGAAGGTTTTTGAGCCACTGTTTTCTAAAGGATGATTTCAACCTAAGTTTTGATTTTTTTGAGGGAAAGAAAATAGAAACTGTATCAGAAGCTTATTAGAAGCAGAACGTGCATAACTGCTCTACTTGAGTTATTGAACTTGTTTTATCGTTATCTATCGTCTATCTAATCTATTATCTATCATCTATCTATCTATCTATCATCTATCTATCTATCTATCTATCTATCTATCATCTATCATCTATCTGATCTATTATCTATCAATCTATCTATCATCTATCATCTATTAATCAGTCAAAGCTTAGAACTTATAAACAGAAAATGTATCTATATATCTGTATCTGTATTACATCAAATTGGCCTAAGACAGATATGGCATCTGTGCAAAGCTGTATTCCTCCTAACCTCAGGTAGCTTGAATGACCGACCATTCTAGTAGCACAGATTCAAAATCAAATGTCTTCTTTTTTATTCTGTATTATTGAGTTTGCTTCATAGGGCTACCCATGGCCCTGTTAAAAGCTGCTGTGTAATCACACCTGAATCACTTAATCCTTTTGGGTCATGAAGTCCATATGTGTAAAACAAAAGGATTAGATGCACCCTTAAGATCACTCCAGCTTGCACATTCTGTGTCATTATTTCCAAATGCCTGATTTCACCTCCCTTTCCAGGCTACTTTTTTCTCTCTCTTTTTTTTTTTTTTTGAAACTGTTACAAAACTATTACTTCAAACACAATAAAGGTCTGAGACCTGACGATACAGAATACAGAATTCCATGCGGCTTTATAATAGTTGCATCCTGCCATCACCTGTCTCTTATGTATCAATAACAGTTTTTTAATGATGGCTGACTTGTGTTCAAATTTATCATTTGCTATTTATTAGCTGAGAAGTCCTACAAAACTTACTGAATCACTCTGAATCACAATTTTCAAAGAATAAGGTTATTGCTCAAAGTCGGATAGTATAGTTATTATCTCTATTTTATAATGAAGAAAATGAATTACATTGTGAAATTTCTCCTACCTTTGTACCCTACACTGTGGATACCCAAATTCACATAGATGCATTCCAATATAATGAATACTGATGTGATTATCATGGGATTCACAATTTTTCTTTACCTTCCAGCATGTGTGTGTTGGGTATTTCCCTATTTTATTGTCTTGGGATCATGTGATGTTGAGGTCAATGAAACGAGGGCTGGAGTCTCAGTTCTGAATGGAGGCCAAATACTATATTAACAAATCTGCCCAAGAGTTCAAGCTAGATGCTAACAAGGGTATTTCCAAATCCACGATACAGCATGTTCATCAGTTAAAGGTTGATTAACTTCAAGCCTGGTGTTCATATGCAGAAATATTATTCTTTTTGGAAGTAGAGAGTGTTGTTACACATTTTTGGCAATAAGAAAATTATTTTGAGGTAGAGCCTCTACACGTTGCCTACTTAACAAATTCTTACTCTAGTGTTCAGTGATTTTTGGTGAAATAACAGAATCAATGATTATATCTTCACAACAGGTATGAGCAGTTGCTCTCATTTCTTGTGGTCCATGAGTTGACCAGATAATTTGCTTTTCAGATTAAAGTTGCATCTAACTAGTGACAATTCCGACCTTACACTTATGCAGCAAAACAAAACAAAACAAAAGATAACTATGTAATTTTATGTTAATAAGCTTGATTGTGGTGATCATTTCACAATGTAAATGTATATCAAAACATCTAGCTTTATACCTTAAAAGTATACAATTTTTATTTGTCAAATATACCTCAATAAAGCTAAAAATTCTCATTAAATGGATTAGTTTTGTGTTTAATTCTAAAAGTTTAGAAGATACAGAAAGCCACAGATAATAGTGAAACAAATACACATATATACAATTAAGATTTAACAAATGTTAATATTTAGTCACTTTCATGTTGTTTAAATAAAAGAGTTAGAGGCATTAAAAATAAAGTTTTTGCCTTTTCTTCCTCATCCCCTTTCTTAGAGGGAACAAATAATGAATTTGGTGTGCATCTTTCCAGCCTGTGCTTTTATGTTTTTTCTAGGTAGACTCATAATTTATTCATAAATAATTCACAATATTAATTTCCTTCTAAATATTACATATGCTATTATACTGTATGCATCATATTGTAACTACATTTTTTAATAAGATCTCTTCAGGTTGATGCATATATGTCATATATGTAGATGTAAAAGTAAATACCTAAATTTCATTATTTTATGTGTTACCTAATATTGTATTATTTAATTATAACACATCTTTATCCATTTCTTTATTAATGGGCATTTGTTTTCAGTTGTTTACTGCTACATAGAATGTTACAATGAGCACCCTTGTTGTGTCCTAAAAGTAAAACATGATATTTGATACTAATGTGTTTTGAAATTGTGTAAAATTTTTCTTCCTTAAAATTATATTGAAAAGTATCTTCCCTCTTTTTTTTTTTAGATCAGCTTTTTGAGCTATAATTGATACATAACATTGTGTAAATGTAAGGTGTATAACATGTTGATTTGCTACATGTTTATTTTGTGAATTGATTACCACATAAGGTTAGTTAACATGTCTACCTCCTCATATAGTTACCTTTTTGTATGTATAATGAGAATATTTAAGATCTACTCTCTGAGCACCTGTCAAGAATACAATACAGTATTGATTACTGTAGTTACCATGCTTATACATTCAATCCCCATAACTTATTTATCTTTTAACTAAAAGTTTGTACCCTTTGACCAACATCTCCCCATTTCTCCCAACCCCCAGCTCCTGGAAACCACCAATTTACTCTCTGTTTCTTCCAGTTCAGCTTAGATTACACATATAAGTCTCATCTCTTTTAGAAACAAAACACAGTACACTGCAAAATAGGAAAAGAACATTTCTCAATGACCTGGCGGGGAATAAGATGGAAAGACATTAATATTCAAAGGAGAAAAAGACTTGGTGAGCACATTCCACAATGTACTTCTGAATCCAAAATGTTATGTGTCTGTGGGTGAGAAATGGATGGTGGTAACAGAAGTTCTCATATAAGCATCTTAATTATTTCATACCAACTCAATATAACTAACCTCTATAGTATATGATTTTTTAATATTTCAACTTTAAAAAGTCAGTGTTTCAGTAAGTACATGAAAGGAAACACTCAAAATTTCCTCAAAGTGTGGATATTCCTAAAATGATATTTATAAAGTATTCTTCTCTTTTTTACATGACCATCCGTTGACATGTCTTGAAATGACCACCAATATAATGTTTTTCTTCCAAGGGGACCTTTGACTTTTTAAAATACTTTTACTTCTATTTGTTTTTTTTTTTTTAAGAATTTCCCCCCCCACCTTTCCTTAAACATGTGGCTTCATATAACTTTACTGCAATTTTTTACTTAAAGCAAACTAAAAATATCTACTATATGGACATATACTTTTATTAATTTAAAATGTAGGAAGTTGCATACAACTTACATAAGAAAGTACAAAATTCTCACTTAAAAACATCATGTAATGGGGTGATATTTTAAATGTGTGAGTAGATGAGACTTATGTCTATAAATTAAGACAGGAAATGCTATAAATTGATATTTATGTCATCTTAGAGCACACATCAACTAAGTCTTTTGGTTAAAATTGCAGTAGTGCCTTTGTGGTTGAGGTGGCAGAGAAACCCTTCACATTTTTCTGTGATGGAAAATAATGCATGCTTTTTTCCTTTATTGTCATCAGAAATTATTTTGCTATAATTTGTATAAGAATAAACCTTCATTGTTGTTATTGGAGTTTTCCTATTTTAAGCTCTTCTTAAAGTAAACTTTTTTTTCGAGTGAGAAGAAGGCAGAAGTGATCATTCTGTAAGTTTTAAAAATAAGAATCTACCTGAATGAATTTGCTTTTTTAAAAAAAAATTTAAATTGTACTATGTAAGACTTATTACATGGCAGGCACTATTTTGAGCACTTTACAAGCATATTATAATTTAATCCGTATAGTATCTCTATGACATTTTTATTTAAGCTGAGGCACAGAAAGGTAAAATGACTTCCTTAAGGTCACACAGCTGGGAAGTGGAAGAGTTAAGATTTGAACTCAGGCAGCCCCCATTCTCTGTCCCTAGACTCTGCTGGTTGATGACATACCTGAACATCTGTGGGGACCATAATTTTCATAAAAGCTGAGCAATCCAGATGGTACATTGGTGAAGGTGTGCCAGATTTGAAAAGGAAGTTGGACAACTTCTCTTACATGTAATTTCTATAAATAAGAAAATGTAGAGCAAGAAGACATGTTTAAATTCCCTTGAGAATTATTTTTCTCTAATCTAAACCAACATTTCCTAGTAGTTAGGTTCATTATTAAAGCTGATATAACTTTTGTCTATCAGGTTTAGATGTGATCACACCTGGAGGCAGGAGGTGGATAAGATGCTTTTTTTACTATTAATTATAACCTCTGGATTTTTTTAAATGATGCCATCTTGGTGTGTCCAGGTTGAGCATGGATCCTTTCTTTTGCTAATACTTTGCATCTACTTAGACTTTTGGACCAGAAATATTTCTCTAAATAATTCAAGTAAATGTTTTTATTTTGACAAAATGTTATATTTATTTTTAAAAGAACTGAAATTGGTTTCATTTTCTTTCCCTTAACTTTTAAAATTCCCTGAATGAAACTCCCTTAGATTTCCTAAGACTTATTCTTTTTATTTCTCCTAAATATCTTTATTCTTGTGACATTACACATGTACACACACATACACATATGTGTATTATAAACATATATATACACACACATACATGTACACACATACACATATATAGAGAGAGGCACAGAGAGAAAAGAGTGAGCACATGTGAATAATTTGTTGAGGAGCTTCTTTTCTCCACATGACATAGTTCCTGACAGAAGAATATGGTTCTTAAGATCCAACTGCTTTGCAGCAGTGTCTGTACATTGTAAAATAATTGAACTGCAATTGGTGGTGGTAGTTCTGTCTGACTTTATAATAAATACATTTGGGCTGTGTCGCATCTGGCTAAAAAGCAAGCTGCTGGATGGTGACGATGTTTTTTGCTATATCAGGAGGCAATTTACCAAGGGCACATCTCTACTAGTTCATCAAAATAGAAGGAAAACTAATTTACATAATTCTAGGCTTTTAAAAATGAATGAAATATTTCTACCCAATATTTTAAGCATTTATTAATTAAACAAATGGAGATTATTAGGGTAAATTTTAAGGGCTACCATTTAGGGTTTTTTTCCACCTAAAACCTTCATACCAAACAGTATTTACTATCTAGAATGCATTTTAGTGGTTGCATACTTTATTAAATTTCTTTTAAAAGTGTTCTTTTTACTGTGTAGCAGAAAAGTATATTCTTCATGATTTCAGTCCTTTCAAATTTATTGATATTTGACTCTGACCCAGTGTGTGGTCTCTTCATTAATGGCCCACTTACACTTGGAAAAAAATATGTATTCTCTTGTCCAGTGGAAAAAATTTTAAATATCAATTCAGTTACACTAGTTGTAAATGTTGTCCATAGCTTCAGTATTCTTACCATTTTCTGTATACTTTTTTCATTAATCATTAATATTCATGGATTAGTTTTATGTTCCTTTTCTTCTGTCAATTTTTGCTTCATGCATTTGGAGCTCTGTAACTGGGTACATGAACTTTAGGTCCTGTTTTATTTTATCTTGATAAGTAAGTGTCCTATACTATCTCCACTATTGGCTTATTTGCTATACATCTTTGTTCTACTTTTGAGTAATGTTTTTGTTGGGTATACAATATGCATCTTTATTCACTGCCTACCTTCAAATATTATACAACTTCAAGTGCAATGTAAGAACCTTACAAATACTTCTTTTCCCCTTTATTGTTCTTTGTGTGACTTGACATACCTTTTAATTCTACATTATTATATACTCCACAATGAATTGTTACTATTTTTTTCTTAAACTAGGTGTCAGTCATTTTTTTCCTGAAGGCTAGATAGTAAATATTTTAGATTATGCAGGCCTTGATGTCCCTATCAAAACTTCAAAACTACTGAACTCTGCCATTGTGGTATGAAAGCAGTCATAGATAATGCATAAACAAATGAGTGTGGCTGTGTTCCAATAAAACTTTATTTACAAAAAGAGGCAGAGCTCATCTTTAGCCTGTAAGCCATAATTTTCTGACCCTTGCTTTAAACAATAAATTCTTTTTTATTGACAATAAAATAAAAACATTTAACATTTTTTGCTCACTTTATTTCTTTGACTGCATTTGAGATTCTATCTGTTATGATTTTCTTTCTGCCTGAAGAATTTTCTTTAATATTTTTATCATTTAATTTTGCTGTAAAACAAACAGAAATAGAAACATACATAAACTTCTCAGCATTTATATGTTGAAAACCACTTTATTTTCATATTTGAAAATGACTTTGTTTACATTTTGCAGTGTCTCCTCTTCTGTTACACTCAGCTCATGGTTTTAAAAAAATACAGTAATTTTTATTTTTAGAAGTGCCATTTAGTTTGTTTTTTATTTTATTTTTTTTCAACCTGATATTTATGTTTTCCATTAGATCTCTGAACTTATTTATAATAGGTCTTTTAAAACCTTTGTTTCTTAACACTATCATCTTTATTTCTACTATTTCTATTGACAGATATTTCTTCTGGTTGTGTTTTATAGTTGCCTGCTTCTTTACATGTCTCATCATTTTTGATTCATTAATAGACACTATGAATATAATGATTTTTGAGAGTCTGGATCTTATCATTTACCATAAAATTTTGAACTTTATTTTGGCAGGAAGTGATTTGTAAGTTAGTTCATTTCTCTCCATACTTGTTTTTAATTTTTGTTAGGGGCATGTCTGTACATAGTTCTGCTTTAGCCTCACTACTAAACTTAACTCTTCTAGGCTCTCTAGTGAATGTTCCCTGTATATATTTTGGTCACTGCACTTCTGCTATATAGAACTTAAATAACCTCCAGCTCTGTCTACACTGTTGGAACTGTTCAAGTTATATCTTTCTGAGAAGTTTTTGCCCAGCATCAGGACATTTTACCCTAGACATGTGAGTCTTAGTATTTAAGAACAGACTCAAAAAGACCTTGTATATTGATTTTTCAAGTTCCATATCCCCAAATCTGATTTCTATTTCCTCTTCTCAGTGGAGCCTTCTAGCTCTGCTTCCGCTCTCCCTTGCCGTGACACAGTCTGTGACATGCCTCCTGAAAACAACAAAACTGGTGAATTGTAGGGCTCATCTCATTTGTTTTACTTTCTATCTTATATCCCATTCGTGCATTGCTAGTTGTTCATTGTCCACAATTGCTCTTTCATGTATGTTGTCCAATATTCTAGTTGTCTCTGCTGAGTGGACAAATTCAGTTCCAGTTACTCAAACATGGGTAAGTAGAAATCTCTATTCTAACTAGTGATTTCTATATTAGATTCTTCCCAGAAGGATTTCCATTAACCAAGATTGATTTGCAAATTGTGTCATAATTAGTGAACTTCTTAATGCTTCTATTTTTACCATGCCAATTTAAATTTAATAAGAATGTTTACATCTGTATAATGAGATGTAAAGTTTTTTTTTTTTTAATCTTGGTGAATAATTTCAATTTGCAGTTCAAGGGTATTCAGCAAATATATGTATAAATTTGCAATTCAAATGTTTGAAAAGAAAAATGAAAACATTTTTTATGCTATTTTAACAAGGCGTTTGTCCTTGGTGCAAAGAGGAATCTTTAAGGAGGGAGAAGAATAAGTATTTTGGCACTGTTAGGCAAATACATGGCCAATTAATATAATTGCAAATTTATTTTTTTAAATGTGTTTTCTCCAGAGACAGATTAATTCTTCCTTAACACCCTTATTCCCCTCTTGAAAAGAAAAAAAGTTTAAACATGAAATTCCTATCCTGCAGTTTTATATAAATAAATTTTTTTTGAGCCCCATATTGTCTCTGTATGAGCATCACATACTTACTTTTCTACTCACTGAATGCTTTGCTAGTTAATCTGGGCCTCAGTTTTCTTTATGACCTGTAAAATTGTCTTTTTCAACTTCTTGGCAGCAGCAGCTTGCAACCTTGATGATGTTTCATGTGGCCTACCCCTTTTCTTGGCTAAGTTCAGATCATGTGTCCATCATCGGAAGTATACAAAATGTGGTCTAACCACGTAAGAGTCTTCCAAGACAAAATCATAAATAGAGATGCTTTAGTTTAGAATGCCAAAATATCTGTACCATCTGTGAATACAGAATTTGCCAAAGAAAAATGAGTAGAAAATATATGGTTTTCCTTTAGAACTTCCATATTAAAAATGGGCCCGATGTTGAAGTTATTTAACCACAAAATATATTTTTAAAATAGTATTGATTATAATTATACTGAACTTCCATATACTATTTTATTTTGTGATTATAGCATAAACACTTCTGTGGTTTTATTTTGTATACTATAACTAAAACAGATTCTTAAAATATCTTCTGAGCAAGGAATAGTAATAGTAATAGTTATGAGTATGATGAGTATTTATTGTGCATGTCCTTTATAGATTATGCTATTTTATATGGATATTACATTATTTACTGGCAAGAATATTAAAGGCTTAAAAGTATAATTAATAGCTCATTCCATTAATGTAAATATGAATGATCAAAAGTTAAAAGTTAATGGCCTTTTAAAAAATGATGGCTTGAAGAATTACCTATTGGTTGGATTTGGTCAAGTACTTGAAATAATCTGCGGCAAGGAGAGGGAGGACTTGGAAGAGAAATAATTCCTGCTGAGAAATTTTATCATAGCTTTTAAAATCCAAACAGCGGGACATGGTTAGAAAACTTAGAAATTCTTCAGCTCTTTAGCTTCAGGTATTTTACCTATCATTTAAAATTAAAACACATTTTAAGTTAAACAGGTGAGAGGGTGATATTTTAAAATGTGTAAAGTAATGCATCTTATAAGTATGCTATACTATATGCACAATTCCTTGCAATGAAGAAAAAAAGCAAATGAATTGCAATTTCAAAAATAAATATCTCCCAATAGATTTTGACTCCTAAATTAAAACAGTACAGTTAATGCATTGTATTTCATTTATGTTTAATTTAATCATTTCACTAGATAAAATATAGATAATATAGTGATATAAAATAAAAATATGTTATTTTGTAGTTATTAATACTTGCTGTAACAAACAGTTTTTACATTACAAAGTTACTATAATAAACAATATTTTGTTCTCACATTGTAGTATCATGTGGGACATGTAGTTATACTAGGTGGCCTTTCTCTAAGTACTAAGTTAGAATGCCAGGCTTTTAACTTCCGCAGAGTGTCTCTGCTTTCTCCTAGGCTTCCTTAAAACCCTATGCAAGGATTGTTTTAATAACTCTATAGAGATGGTTTAGCCTTTACGAACTCACAGAATAATCGACCTGTAAACATCAGCTTTTACTTGGGATTGACATCAGCAAGATGCCAAAGATGTCACTCACTTATATCTCCCCTTTCAACAACAATAATTTGGCATCCATCCATGGACAAAAAATGCCTTTGTGGGAACTTAGGCATCCAGTATCATATGCCAAGAGACCTGGTAGAAGCCTCACCCACCAGTGCATTGTATAATAGGCATACAGACCTCGATCTGGCCTATGAACACTGCGGTGGCCTGTGAACCAGCCCCAGCCCCTCTTAGCCATGGTCTGGAGCCCCTTGGAAAGCAACTGTATCAGACAATTATGCATGGATGAGAGAGCCTTTGTGGAAGCTCAGGTTTCCAGCAGAAAAGCTCCAACACACTACTGGAGTGAAAGAAAAAAAAATGATTTGAAAATGAGTTGTATGCACTGGAGAGGGTAAGAAGAACAGTATGACTTGACCTGCATCACCTGCAGTGGCACTGCTCAGGGCCAAGAGGGACCTTGTTGACTCTTCCATGGGGACAAGTGAGAGCATGTGAGTGAGTGCACAGCTTCCCATGCTGTGTGGACACCACCAGAGAGGGTCATTTCTCTCTCACTCCATTCAGAGTACTAAGTAGCAAGCTGCATGATTGAGGTGTGGGAAGAGGCAGGAAAAGCAGCAGATAGGACTCTTGAAAGGCATTAAAGGGACACAGATCTTACTACCCATGTTTTGGACTCTATTAAAAAGTCCCCAACACATTGCCCATGGATCCACCCACTGGCCCCCTAAGCACTCTGCTTGTCTCACTGACATACTCTCTCCCACTTGTGGTAGCTCCTTGTGTGGGCTCCCAACTTTGGCAGATGATTATTGAGCATGTGCAGAAAGCCAGCCCAAATCTGCAGGACTGGGAGAGACCACAAACACGAGCTTTAGCACAGACCCTAAAAAAGCAGAGGGAAATCTGTCAACACCTGGCCTGGTGTGTTGCAGGGTCACAAGAAGGCATACAAGCTTAAGAATTCTATTACAAAAGGTGCGAGTATGGAGTAGGCATATCCACTGAAGGTCTGGAAAAACCTCAGAATGCCTAGCAGGCTGATAGAAGGTATTTCTCTCCCAAAGCCAGTCAATACAGACTGGAGGAGGTGACTGCTACTTCAGATACCTAGACAACAGTGCAAGACTTTAAGGAACATGAAAAATCAAGGAAACCTGATACCACAAAAAGAATACCATTATCTTTTAGTCATGAACCCCAAAGACAGAGAACTGATAAAGAATTTACAGCTGATCTGATAAAGAATTCAAAATAGCTGGTTTAAGGGAGCAGAATGAACTACAAGAAAGCACAGAAAGATAATTCAGTGAAATCAGGAAAACAATGCACATGAAAAATGAGAAGTTTAACAAAGAGGTAGAAATCATAAGAGAAATAAATAAATCCTGGATCTGAAGAATGCAATGAATGAAATGAAAATGTAGCCAAGTCCACAGGAAGATAGAATTGTGTCCAGGCTGGTAGTTGGGATCGTGGTCAGTGAGTCAGCCATAGTCCCGCTTTCTCAGAATGGCCCTACTCGGGCTTAGGCTCCACTGAGTTTCACAGCCTTTTATCTGCATTTCAAAGCTCCCACAAAGGCACTTTGTCCGTGGATGACTCCAAATTATTGTTTCTGAGGAGAGCGGTCAGTGAGGAACCTCCTATGCCACCCTCTTGATAATGCCATTCTTCAGTATTTATTTCATTACCTGACCATCTGTCTCTGAAGTAGCCTAGAAAATAGAGTATTAATATTCTTCTACCTAAGTGGTCTAACAGCATAATTCTGATCAAAGAGATGTATGCACCAAAATGCTAGTCACAGCAGTTTTTGGCCTCTGAGAGCTCCTAAGGGGTCCTGTCACTGCTTTTAGAAAAGAAATCTTCTCTTTAAATGTCCATTGGCAAGACCAACAAGCTTTCAATCATGCAAGTAAAGGAAATCTGTACTGATTTTTCTGGTCAGAGTCTCATGATGCGTGGGATTTTTCTGACACAAAATTATTATTTTTTACTCCTGGCCCCAAAAGTTTTAGACTAATCAAATATTATACTTTTATTTTTTAATATTTGATTATTAGCTAACCAGAAAAGTATTCTTTTGAGAAAAAAACTTTTAAAGTTCTGAAATTTCGTAGCAACAGTAGAGAATCATAATCACCCTTAGAGCTGAAGAAAGAGAAATAAAGAGTTCACAGTCAGGTGGGAAGTAGAAATGTGGAGGAAGGGCTGCGAGGCAGGAGTAGAGGGTGCAGCTACTGCCAGAAATGCATCGTAGAAGGAGAGAGAAAGAGAGGAAGAGATGACAGGCAAGTGCCTGCTGTTGGTCAAACCCAACTGGAAACCCAAGAGCAGAGGAGCCCAGGTGGTAAAACCTGCAGGCCAGCTGACAGACTTGATCGGAGGAGTGTGGAGGTGGGATCTTGGGGAAGAGTGAAATTGAGGATCGCCATCATATAGGGGAAAATCTTTTAAGGTAAAGGATCCCAGTGAGTTCTCAAATATCTAAGCATATAAGCAAAGCTGACTTCATCTAACATAGGATGAAGGTCTGATATTTTTGTAAGTGACTGTGTAGGACCAAGGCTCTGATGCCATTACTTGTTTTTTAATGCTCTATACACTTGTGGTCGATCTGAGTGTGGTGTAACAGTCAGAAAATGGGGCTTGTCAAAATTGTTCTAAGTATTAAAAAGCTTGTGGTAAATATGGTTAAACAAATTATTTGCTGTTTCTCCTACTGCAAAGTGGTTCTGATTTCCTCACCTCACCCCTTGGGTCTTGGCCAAACTGAGTGACCTGCTGGACCAGTAGAACACTGCATAAGTTTTGTTTGAAGCTCAGAGGCTCAAACATTCGAAGCCTTGTGGCTTTCACCTGGATCCCTTGGAATATTTTCTCTTGGGACACTTTCTCTCCGAATGCAGCTGCCACAATTTGAGGAGACCAAGCCACACATGCGGCCCATGGATGGGTTCTCTAGTCAAACTCCCCCGCTGTCAACTCTAGCCCACATCAACTCTCAGCAAGGAGGGTCAGCCGTCTCAGACATCTAACCAGGAAGGCTTTCTGGTTACTGCAGCCGCACTTGCCTGTGGACCGCAACTGCCTGGGGGGCCTCAAGCAACAATTTCCCAGCTGAGCCCTGTCAACACACAGAATCATGACAGACAACAATGAATTGAAGTTTTAAGTCACTGTGTTTTGGGGTGGTTTGTTACCTAGCAACAGAGAAATGGGGGAAAAAAAACCTCAAGGAAATAGTTTCATTTCTGGAAAGCCTGGGGAAAATAAGCAGTGATCATTTGTCCTATCACTAATTTAGAGAAACAACTTTATAATTTAGATTCAAATTCATATTTTTATCCAAAATATTGAGAAAAAAATTTTTTAATGATAAGTTTATGGATCCTCCAAATAAAAGCTGTTGTTTTCAAAAAAATTTTTTTTGCTTGGCAATTTTTCTTATCAATTTGCTCATGAGATCTTTATATAAATTCCTATCTTTTCCCATTGTTCCCCTTCTGAAGATGCATTCCGTTGACATCTAAGCATAATATGCCATACATAGCAAAATAGACAGTCTATTAGTTTAACCATGTTTGCACTCCATTATCAATAGAAACAATTGTTTCTCACACTTGAGTCTGTACATGAATCACCTGGGGGTCAGGTGAAAATGCAGATTCTGATTAGTACTTCTGGCATAGTTTCTAGAGTCTATACTTCTAATATTTCCAGTTGCTATTGATGCTACTTTGAAGAACAGAGGACCCTAAAATTGAAAAGAAGTAGAAATTTAATACAAAGATAAACAAGTTTTACTCTTGGAGGAAAAGCAACTTATCAATAGGTAAATGATTATTATGAATCAGATTCACTAAATTGGTCATTACCAGTAATCATTATAGCATGGTTTATATACTCACTGGACCTGGCAAATTCCTTAAATATCAGGGCTTATATTTATAACAATGAATTCACCCAGTGATGCATTTCTCAGAACATATCCCCATCATTAAGCAGCACATGGCTATACAGTCTTAATCACTTTTAGAGAGTAGACTTAGCAATCATATGTAAAATATTTTAAAACAGCTTCGAAGCATTATTTTTGCATTAAAACATTTCATTCATTTGATTTTCTAATTTTCGTGTTTTCTTCCTTAGCAAATTTGCTCTGAACAGAAAACCCAGTATTCATAACCCCATCTTAATTATTGCAAATACCTTCTTTTTAGATATTTTGAATGTAATTATCCCACTCTTTCACTTTGGTTCTGTTTTTTTTCCCCTCTAATTTTTTATTTTTGTATCCATTTATCACTCATTTAACAATTTACTTGACACCTACCATGTGTCATGCACCATTCTTGTTCTAAATCTGTCATCAGTAATTTTTGTTTGTTTTCTGTGTTTGTGAAATTAGTCATCTCCTTTTATCTACCCACTTATTCACCAAGTATTTTTCAACACCTACTGTGTGTCATGCACTGTTCTACTTTCTGGGGACACAGAATTGGGGGAACCAATGGGAAATCCCGTTCTCATGGACCTCACATTCTAACAGGTGCAGAAAGACAGTAAACAAAATGAATAATTAAATACATAGTATTTCATAATGAAACGAAGTAGGGAGGGGACTCGGTAGAGCTGGGGACGGGCAATATTGTAGTATAAAATAGGACATATCAAGAAAGGCCTTCTTGAGAAGGTGATTTTAACAAAGACTTGAAGGAGGTGAGTGAGCAAAGGGCTAGCAAAGAGAAGAAAGGTCTTCAAGTGCTCATATTTTTTAGTTACTTAAAATAATTCCTCTCAACACCAAAAATTTCAAATTTGCCAGACAATCACTTTTATTTTTATTATTTGGGTATTGGCTGACCAGAAAGGATTATTTTGAAAAAAAAAAAATGTCTTGAAACAAAAACAAAAACAGAAAAACACAACTCTGAAATCTGAGTTTTCAAGGACATAGTTCATCATAAAGGAATCTAGAGGCATAAATTAATAGAAAGCATGTGTCCAAGACAGATATCCTTTCCTGAAGGCAACAACTGTGACCTAAAGAGCACTATAAACTCTTTGAGAGTCATAATAAGAGAGAAAGACAGTTAGTTAAATGTTGATGAATTAAGTCTTTGAAAATAGGTGAAAAAAAAGTTGAAAAAATAAGAAGCTCTTCGTAAAGTCTCTTCTGAAATTTATGACCAAGAGATGGTAACTCATCTTTATGGCATCTCGCTTTAATAGATTATTAAGAAGAAATTGCCTTCAATAGCTAAAAGTCCAGATGGGCTTCTGCTAAAATCCCCTATTGTGCATTCATTGCTGTAGATGGTTTCCTGTCAGAATACTGTGTAAATTAGCAGCTTGATGTTCTAAGACTGGGTTAAGTGGTCTGTTTCAGACAGGGAAGAATTTATGGCACGAAACACAAATGCTTAAATAATCATAAAAGTATTTCATTTTCTGGAGCTAATTTTACATTAACACTTGTCCTATCATATAGTTCATCGTGTCTTCCTTTGTAATCAGGAGGAAATGTGTTCTTTATCATTAGAAAAGCACCGGGAAGTTTGTAATCTTTTTCACCAAAAGAATCTTGTAATAGGATGGGGAATGAGGTTAAGAAAACAATAGATGTGTAAATGTCACTGGAGTGTATACATCTGTAAACCATTCTCTTCTGAAATGTTGGAAAGGTTGCAGTATAAATAGTGCTCTATCACATGTTTTCCTTTTGTCTAGCTCTTCTGTTGTCTGGAGTCTCGTGAGATGAAATGCACACCCTGAAACAGCATCCCCCATGAACCACAGTGGGAGGATATTACACTATTTTGTGGCCTTGCTCGCTCTATTTTAGCCCCCAGTATTTTCATCTGCAGGTGCCACGTCTGGTTCAGGGATGAAGCTCAAAGTTAAAACCAAATCAATTGCATACACAGGTGGTTAGACTAGAATGCGTTTGAATCTGAAAACCAGAAAAATGCTTTATGTTAGAATGATTCCAGAAAGTAGCAGGAAAAGTCTTCAGGGAGGAACGATGCCAGCATAAACAGTCGTGGGCTGTTTCAGGCGCAGTAGACCCTTTCACTGCTTGCTGTTTTTACATATTTACTTGCTGTTTTTCAGGTTTAGCACAAAGCAGAAAAAGTGGAGTATTTTGAGTACAAAAGAGGGGTAGTTAGGCTGTAGAGGCATGAAAATCAAAATGGGTGATGTTAGTTCCATGTTAGAAAAATTTATGGACTAGATGTACACATTATATGTACATATAAACAGTGATAAGGTTTCATGCTTAATTCCTTTCTGGGTTAGGCAGGCTCCTCAAACCAGTGCGTGTAAGACAATTGGGAGTGGTATAGCCTGTGGCATACTCAAAAGCCCAGACATTACCAAAATACGTCAGCTACTACAAATTGGTAGCTTTGTGGGAATGTGAACCCAGTGCTGGCAGGTCATTCCAAGAAGAAACCTGACATCTGATTCTCTGGTGTGTGTGTGTGTGTGTGTGTGTGTGTGTGTGTGTGTGTGTGTGTGTGTGTGTGATCTAGGCTTTCTAGAGCAAAGAGACATCTCAGTACCAAAGAGGCCACCAGTAGCTCTGCCCTGTCCCCTCCGATAGAGATCCCAGAATATGGACTAATCAGACATCCAGGCTGCATTCAAAAGGTTGAGATATACAATAGAGTCAAAAGGAGAGCTGTCTTGAGTTAGAATTCTAAGGACCTAAATTTTATTTCTAGCTCTGCTATTAATTCATCAGATTAGTTTATTCACTGTTAATTTTAAGTAAAAGAAAGCCTGTATCACACTTTTTAGACCATCTGGAGTACCCTGCCACATTTATTGAGTTTATTATCAAATTAGATTTAAAAGGAATGCTGTTTGATGAAAGAACAGTGCTGGGATGAATTATGTAAGGAGTTGGATGAGGTTCTTCTAGGAGCATGTTTAATTGCGAAGTCTAGGATCAGTGTAAAAATTTTATTCTGATTTGACCCAGTGTTAACCATTAACTGGACCAGTTTTTACTCAGTTTATTCAGCCTTGTGGATAAACATCAGGTCAGCCCCTATGCTAATTTCTCTGCCTTATCACAATTTTCCTCCCTACTCCTACATTACCTGAAAGTATCTTGGCAATTCTTTATTTGTGGAATGTTTTCTGAGATTCATTTAGAGGTCACCAAGAATACATATGTGAATGGAAAAATTCAGAACATATGGAGAATGGAAAAGATGACTAGTAGAAATTCGAGACTATTTTCCATCTGGAAAGATCAACTCTGCCATCAAATAGCTTGGTCACATACTGCTGACTGCTTCTAACTGACTGCCTTGTCTTTGTTTAGGTTTAAGGGAATATGGGAAGACCACTGGGCATAAGCCTCAGATTTCTATTATCTATAAATATTTATCCAGTACGTGCCATAAGTGAAACTGTCTATGGTCTTAGACACTGGCATTACACTTGAAGCTCTGAAACTAGAGGGGCAGGTGAAAGTAGCGTTCACTAAGTTCATTATGATAAGACTGACTGCAAGTGCTTTGGCAGTTGTGAGGTTAGAGACCTCACAAGAGGCCAGAGGGGCTCCATGATGGAGAAAAAAGACCTTTGGAGATGACCGGGGAGGAGAATGTGCTGAACCATTGGGGAAGAGTAGACATAATGAGCAATACTTCTCAGATTATAGTATAGCCTGGCAGTGCCTTTCCGTTAGGTACATGACCCACATTGCCTTAGCTCCAGACCCAGGTTCTCTCCCTTCCTCCCCTGAAGAAACACCTACACACTCTGGGAATCATTGTTGCCTTTTACTACCATGAAGACAATCTCCTTTTCATGAGCTTATTTGTCATTGTGGAATCTTCCTGAAATGAACATCAAAGGAATCCTTGAAATGGAATAGGAATCACAAAGTGGGGGTCACATGAAGCCTGTGTGTGAGAAGTGAGTGTGTGTGTGTGTGTGTGTGTGTGTGTGTGTGTGTGTGTATTTGAGAGAAAGACAGAATAGAAAGAAAAGAATAGAATAATTTTGCAGTTTTGGAGCCAGTAATTGCCACAATTTTTATCACAAAAACTTCAGATCTTTTCTGGGGGAGATTATCTAGTAAGAAAAAAATGTGGGTTCAAATACATGTTCCCTTACTTATTAGGTATGTGACCTTGAGCAAGATATTTAACATCTCTAGGACTTATGTGAAGAAACAAGTCAGAAAATTTTGTCTACTTGTAAATGTACTCATATGGGAAAACAGGTAATTGATGGTCATCAATTAAAGAAAGAGAATAAAACGATTATAAGGGAAAGAAGAGAGAAGGGAAAGGAAAAACTGCAGACTGGTAATAGCAAATTTTGCTTTAATATTTTTGTTAGTATCATTGTAGTGATCATTTTGCAGACAGCAAGGAGGCCACTGTGGTCACGGGTGGTATGTTCTTGAGCAGCCAGGTTCATTGATAGTCACAATTTCAGTGCTTGATGTATTCTCAATACTCATGCCACACCAAAAACACCTTTGAGGGTTAAGCTGTGAAGTAGTATGTGATGGACATTTTTGTGCATCCTTCTGTTAGTCCTTCTACCTTAGTGAGCAAAGAACTGCACCATTTTGTATTGTGATTTCTTGCTCCATTTCCTCACCTATCCAATGAAGTTAATGATACAAGAAATTAAGTTTTTATGAGGGTTAAATGAGATATTGAGTGCAAAGTCGTGAAAATGAAACTTGGCTCAAAATAAGCAGCCAGTAAATGCTATTTCATCATAATCACCATCATTATCTCATTATTACTAACGAAGGACCCCAATTTATAGAACATAAAGGAATTATTTCAGTTTTCCAAACCCTAGAAAATATTCTGCTGTCGTACCCATACCTTACCTAAGAAAACCTAAGCACTTGCCTGCATCATCCTTCTTCCTGAACAAACGGACATAGGAAGAGAATCCCAGGTTCATCAAACCTCTTTAATAAGAGCACTCTTTGCTCAAGAAGCACAACTCAAATAATCAAAATATGGTATTTAAATGAATTCTTCATGGATCTACCTTAATTTCCAATCTCCTCTTTCTGCTTTGGAATGGCATGAGATGTTTTCAAAACCATGTCAAAAAGAGTCATGTCTCTAAAGAAAGAGCAAACTGCACACATCATCCAAAAAGCCTATAGCAGAATCCAGTCATTCAAGAATGAAATTCCGTATCATGAGCAAGGAGCTCTAACTTTTTCCCATTCTTCACCCCAAAGAAGATTAACCTCACCTGCCAACACTATTGCTAACATCTCCAGTGAAACATAGGATCTACCTGTGGCCAAAAGCTTTGACCACAATACAGGAGAAAATAGTTGGCCCTGGAGGGTTGTCTGTCTGTTTTGTTGCCACTTACTTTATTAGAGTAAGTAGGAAAAAACTGACAAAATAGCTTTAAAAGACTAATGTGCTATAAATACATTTTCCCTTTCAAATACCTCATTTGTATGTTGTTTTTGTTTTTGGTTTCTGGCTTTGTCTGGATTTCACTTGGGAAAGTTGTTGTTCTTGTCCTAGAAGAGTCAATGAAGTTGTATTCAGTTTTCCAAATTTACCTGATTTCTTTCTCTTTCTTCCCTTCCCTCCCCTCCCCTCCCCTCCCCTCTCTTCCCCTCCCCTCCCCTCCCCTCCCCCTCTCTCCCTCCCTCCCTCCCTCCCTCCCTCCCTCCCTCCCTTCCTTCCTTCCTTCCTTCCTTCCTTCCTTCCTTCCTTCCTTCCTTCCTTCCCTCCTTATTTCCTTTCTTTATTAGAGTCAGGATAAAACTGACTCTTGATTCTGGAGGTAAACATTTCAAAGGATCCCTGTAGAACACCACCATTTTTTATGAATAGTTTAGGCAAATGCCTTTCCTTCTTTGGGCATAATTCAAGATTCCATTTACACTGCTGATTACCTGGGACTCTGCTTCTAATTTCTTCTGGAGTAAAACAATACAAAGGGGCTTTTGTTTGATCTTTAGTGCAGCTTCTCTGACAGTTCTTTAACAGTGTGAGAGAAAGTACTCACTGAAATCTGGTTCTCTTCTCTCTGTAATGTGTCTTAAGATAGATAGCATTGATTATTCAGTTCCAGAGGCATGCAGAAGAAAGTCAGACGTACAAGTAAAACTGCATGGTTAATGTTCATCGAACACTAAATACCTACTGGCTAAACACAAAAGTTATAGCTGTATTAATTTGTTTAAAACTTATACCAGCTTCATTTTACAGATCAGAAATTTTATACCTAGAGACTTTAAATATTTTTCCAAGAAGTAAATCTATGTTTGTGTTCCTAAACTCTTTGACATATGGCCCTTGTATATTGCTTTGTTTTTTAAGGTATTAACATAGCCATCACTTGAAAAATCATTTGAAACATTCATTAACTACCAATTCTAGATTTTTTTTTATCTTGAGTCTTTTATTAGAAGTTTCTGAGACACTGAGTAATATTGAGGAGATGAATTGAGTTTTTAGGTACAAACTGGAAGATTTGGTTACACTGATCATTTCTCCTTGTTCTTCTTTGTCTTCAATAAGGATTCAGGAAAATGCTTGCTGATTAACTCATTTCCAGTTGTCTCATCAGCTAAGAAAATTCTATTCTCTCACAAGAATTTAATCCTTTCAGAATTTTTGAGGTCATTCTGGGTCTTTAAATTAACATCTCAGGTACTCCTTCTTGACCTTTTGTTAAATTTAAAATTCATAGTATGAGAAGGCGCCAGTCTATCATAATGAAAGCTGCATTACCTTTGTTTTGTTGTTTCTAATCTTTTGAACCAAATAACAGGGGCTCGATTTGCGTGAGTGTTAATTGGACATAGTGACACCTACTCTATGAGTTCACAAGGTGATTGTGAGAATTAAATATTCTAACCTGTGTGCTTTGGGAAAAAGTACCAAGAGCTTTCCAGTGATTTTACTTTATTGGGGAGTCCTTCTGTAGGCTTTCGACAGCTTTCATTTTCTAAAGCCAGGTGTTCAGGATGAAACCAACAGAGACAGCAAGATTCACTTCCACTTAAGATCACATTAACTCCATTCAAAGTCACCCAAGAAAGGCCCACCTCAGACCTAAATTAGAAATTAATGAGTAAGATTTATGAAAAAGTTTATTGCTTGATCACTCTGTGAAAACTAACAAGGCTATAGCTGGAACAACAGCTGCAAGTGGGAAGAAATCTTTTTTTAATCATAATAGTCAATATTGTTTTGATTTAAGAACATGGCAGACATAAATCTGGGCATTACAAGTTCAGTAGTAAGTTGACATTACTTACAGACATACCTGGCATTGCTTTCTGTGTATGCTAAATGGGGGCTCTAGACCTTCATTAATCCAGATGAGCTTAGCAAATGACTGATGTCTGACCTGAATTTCTGCCCTTTGATGATTGAAGGCAGACACACTGATGCGTGTTGTTGCATAAGCCATGCAGAGAAATGGTGCTATAAATCCCAAGCAATAAAATATATTGTAAAAGAAGTAGATCATGGAGTAAAGACATGACAAATGCAATACATTTTTTTCATAATTTGGAAAACATCTTGTTGCCTTGATTGATGTTTTAGTGTTTAAGGTGTAACTTCCATCATGCCAAAAAATACATCAAACGGACTTTATGTATATAAAATGCCAAATCTAAAGAGACTTGGACCCAGTAATTTAAAAGGGCATTTGTGTGTACTGCATTACTACACTTAAATTTCAAGAAATAAAAATGGTATGAGCTAATGAGGGTATACGTTAATTCTGCAGCTTTGAATGCGGAATAAGGCAGCTTTTTCTCCAAATGAACTAACCCTGGCTCCCCTGCTCTGGATCTGTCTCCTTTGAAGTTCCAGATGCAAAGAGAACTTCTTTACTTGAAAGTTAAGCACACAAACAACAGGACTGTGACTTCTCTGTTTCCACTGCCAAACATAAACAATGCTGGGAATCTAGCAATGTATCAGGGGCTGTGTTCTGGTACGTATTATAGTGCCTACCAGGTGGAATAGAAGGAAATATGGACTAATTTTGAATTTCACTAACACTGGCGTGACCATGTTCCCCTCCTTCAGAATATCTTCTTTGTACTCCACTGTTCTCCCATCCTAATACATTCTCTGAAGATTTATACTTGGGTGAATGAACTTATCTCTTTACAGATGTTGAAGTTATAGAGCAAATCATTTCTCTTTTAGTTCTAAAAGAATCTTGTTGAAACTAGTGAAATGTGAGTCACTGACTTAATGTAATTTGAAAGTCTTGAAAGTCCCATTAAGGGACATTCCTATTCTCCTGAATTTAGTATCAGTCCTTGCCATTAGGAGAATAAATGCTATTTTTGGATGTTTTAATTTGAGCACAGCTGGTTATCCAGGCTGAGTGTCTCTTTTAAGTTCAAGAAGTTCCATATTATGCTTTGACCTTTTGGGATAGAGAATAATGAAGAATCAGCATACTCTAGACTACACCCAGTTTTGCAAATGACTTTAGAGGCAGAGAAGAATGACTACAGGGCACGACCTTGGGGACTGGATGTGTGCGATAAGAGATGTCCAAGTGTGGAATCCTGTTCAGTGTGCTCAGAGGAATAAAAAGATGCTACTTAGTGAGATTGAGGTCATGTGTGGAAGGGGAGAGTGTTGTATATTTTTAGAACTATTCTCTAATTTTCTTGCATTTTTAATACATTTACTGAAGGACATTTTCAGTCCATGACTTCCTTTAATTTCTAAAGAGACTTGATTTCTTCTTTATGATCTTTGCCTAAGTGAAGGCTGAATTCTCACTTAAATTAACATCTGTTTTTTTTTTCTTTTGAATTAACCAAGTTTTGAGTAGCGCAGCTAGATGGATAATTTTTATGTCAAGAATGTTTCATATCATGGTTCTCAGAGAATGAGTTCTCAAAATATATGGGGAAATATTAGGGAAAAGACAAAATAATGAGAGGCACTTTTATCCTCTAAATAAATCTCCTCTTCAAATGAGAGAAATAAAAGGAAGACAGAACTTTAAAGATGTTTCTTCTTCTATAAATTGCCTTTTCTTTAGAGGAATCAGTATTACCTTTTTTAAGTTTTATTAAATTAAAAAGAAGACACCATAAAATCAAACATAAAGGGAAAACTCTGCAAGTCATGTGTTTATTTCCTTTATTTTATACAAGAGAAGCTATAAACTAAGTTATCTATTTACTTACTAACTGGTTGTATGGCCCATGACAGAACCTAAAGGGGTTGAGCAAGAATTTCTTTGAAGGGAAACAGTCATATTGAGGTACAAATAAACCCTTTAAGAAGCAAGGAAGACCCAAAGGAAGCAATTTATGAAAGGGACTGGACCTTCTGGGATGGACAGTGGTCAAGTACCTCACATGGGAGAAGTTCACCCTTAATATGTGCAGAAATTCAGTGGCTTCCAAAAGCCCATCTAGGGTCCTGTGTCTGTAGGAAGGTTTCCAATGGACCATAATGAACTTAGGAAAAACAGTTAAGTGGAAAATTAGGGAAAAATTATATCTTTTATGATAACATATTCTAATCTAAGGATTTTTCTTTATTCTGACATTTTATGAGGCAAATTTTCCTTTTCAAGAAAATAATTTTGATAGTTAATGAACTTTGTATGTATCTGTGTCTGTAATGTCCTCTATTGGCCAAAATACACATACATGTGAAACACACAGTTTATATTATTTTATTTTAAAAAATGTTCATGTTCCATAAAATGCAAAATTCTAGGAAACTCTGTCCTATTTTGTGTAATACTAAAGTCTGTTTAAAGAGTCAGGGGCAATTTTTGTCATTAATTTCTGTGTTCTGTAGGAGAAAAGAAGCCTGGCACCTAGGATGTTGATTAATATAAAATCCTGCTTTTGCCTATGTTTTAGAAATAGTTGGACCCAATTAGACTGGAGTTAAGTTCAAATTTTATAATTATAGAATTCAGAAATCACAATCGAGGGGAAATTTTAATGATTTTGAGATTTCTTTATGCTATAAAAATAAAGAACAAAATATTTGAATATCATGAAATGGTGACGAGTGCTACCTATTTCTTTCTCTTTTTTTACAGGTAACAATAATGATTATTGTATGCTACCCTTTGTTGTAATAAGGTTAGGAAGAGGTCTGACATTGTCTCGGTGCTCACAGCAGCTCCAGAGGAGGAATGCAGAGGAATTGCTAAACTGACTTATAAAGGTGGCTATCTAGATTGTGATAGTTGAAGAGACATTCCCCTGATCACAGAGCAGGATGGGAGCTCAAGCTTGGGTCATATGTGAGTGACTCCTATCCCTTTTCCGAGTACCATTAAGCTAACACCACAACTCAACAAAAACCAATGTGAGGGAAACCAAATATCATTTTAATCTTTGCCTTACTGAACTCTGTAGGATTTTAATTTTTTTGTTGTTGTTGTAGTTGTCAAATTTTGTTATGGAAAGTAATAGAAAGTTCACATTTTCTTTACAGTGAAGCAGGTCATACATGTTTGCAGTCTTTTTTTTTTTCATTTTAAAATATCCTCCACCCCCAAATGCAGTGTTTAACTATAAGAGGCTTCAGAATGGTTTATATAGCTGGGAATTGTGATTGAGACTCTAGAATTTATTTTATACGACCTTGGATAAATTACCTAACTTCTCTAAACTTCAGTTGCCTCATTTGTGAAACTTAAATTAATTGTATTAAAAATGCTTGGTGTAACAACCTGCCATTAGTAGGTGCTCAATAAAGGTAGATCCCATCTTCATCCTTCTTCTCCTCTTCCTCATTGTTATTAGTAGCATTAAATTAGGGCAGAAATGCAGATGGTAATTCATGATATAAGAGGAGGAAGAGGGACAAATCTAATGCTCTCTCCTTTTTAAGTGGGGAAAAAGTGCTGAATGCAGAAAACAACCACTTGTCCTGGAGAAATTGAACATGGGAGATAACTGAGGAGGATGAGAAATCCAACTCCAGAATTGGTTAATGTATTAACTCTGGCTTCAGGCTCTCTTAGGCCATGGCAAAAAATTTCACAGGCAGGAATTCTGGAAAAATCGACACAGCATACAAATGTTTTCTTTTCCTCTATATTATTTTTATTTTCAATCTCCTCTCCTACAACCTACCTCCTTATTTCTACCCCCAAAATACCTTTTATACTTTTTTTTCTGGTTATCTATATAATCTACTTTCCTTCTATGAATAAAAAGAGAAAATATGACAATTAATAGTAGCAACCATTAGTTGATTGGATCAAGATCAATGATTTTAAACTAAGCTATTCAGGTATGAGAGTTCATTTTAAAAAATTTTTTTCTAAATAATTAATTTGAAAAAATTGAAACCTACAGAAAGGTTGCAAAATTGGTAAAATATATTCTTATTCCTTGCACCAAGATTCACCAAGTTTTAAACTTTAACCATATTTGATTAATCCCTTTCTCTCTGAGAGTCTGTTTTTTCATGTTAAACATATTCAGTGGACCCTGATCATACATAAACTTGATTATATTTTTATTCATTTGAGTTGATAATGCCTTCTCCAGTAGATTTGGGAATAAAACAAATACTCCATCCCCATATCCCCTATCTCCCAGGAGTTCCAGGTACTCAAAGAGAGAGGACTGGAAAATCTTATTGAAATATTTTATACTAAAGTATAAATGAAGTCTAACTACCTGAGGGAGCATTTGCACTTAATAAGATGAAGTGATAAGGGTTATGGTTTGTGCATGTTAGATAATATATCTGAAGAATAAACTTCTGGTGATGCTTGCCTCTTCCAGTCTACATTATATCCTCTGAGCCTTCCTGGCCACAGGATATGCATTTTAACTACACTTAGTCCCTTTATCTCTGTCTTATCCTAGAAAGGGCTCTGTGGTCTGCATGTGCAAGTCAAAAATGGGGCATGGATCTTGAAAATTAGAACTGACCCAGGAAATCAATTTTGTGTGTGGTTCTTGTCATCTCTTTGGGATAAATTATGGTTTGGAGAGATAGGCAAATATTTGCAACCAAAAATCACTAAGTATGGGGAGGGCCCCATGTATTTCATAAAACAAGGCATGCCTGGGTTCCCATTCCCCACAAATATTTTGATTAAATGTGAATCAGAGTTTGGGCTTCCCTTAGACACGCTGACCTGGGCCTCCCAGCACAGCTGCAGTCTTCTAACGAGGTCGCAATGAAGAGTGATCCTACATATCTGATGAACCACAGGATGTGTTAACAAGACACACCCATTGTCCCACATTTGGCAGGCTCTAAAAAAAGAATGCAGCAAGGAGCCTGCAGCAAGCCAAACCAACACTGACCATAGTAATAGGCTCTTCCAAATGGGTGTGGCCAAGTAGATCGCATTGAAAAAGAACAGGCCCTAGGATAAATCTGTATTAAAGAAAAGCAAAACAGACCTGAACTGTCACAAAGAATGGAAAAAAGCTATAGACCCTTTCATCCTCACCAGGGATTGGAAGGGTGGTGACTGCATAACATTGTTCCAGCCTCAAGATTTTTCCTTGAATTGACTCTTAAGAGTAAGGGGAGGTGGTTTAAACTCATGTTGGTCATACCACACCTCAAAATCCAAGATAAGATTAGGTTCTTAAGTTGTAACTTGATGAGAAAGTCCCAAATAACTTTTAATTGGGACTCAAATAAAGAAAAGGTCATTTCCCATAACTGCTCTTCATTTTAATACACAAAGGAAACAGAAAGATAATCTTTTCATCTGAGAGTGTACTGTTTGTTTATCCCTTCGTTACACTCATGCAAGCACACATACTACACACACACATTCAACCCATATGTTGATGCTAAGAATAGGTATAAGACAGTATGGCAATTATAAATACATGTGGATACACAGCAAACATAACATATGCAGGGTAAAGAAGGAATATAGTAATTGAAAAAGCAGTCATTACTCCAAAAGATTATATAATTTGAATGAGGACTGTGAACAAAAAGATGTGTGTGTATCCATGCTTTTGGAGAGTTTTTGAAACATTATAGAAGATTTGGATTCAGTTTTGTTTTGTTTTTGTAGTTTGAGTTCTAGGACTAATTTATTGTGCTTTGGAAGCTAAAAATTGATTAATCCAGATGAGTGTGTGTTCGATAAATCCAAGCTATTTCCTCCATCCCTTGTCAGTTGTCTTACCAGGCTCCTCCCCATACTCATCCTAAATCAAAAAGCAATTTTTAATTCTTGTCTACCATCTTCTTTTCCATTCAGTTAGTTATGACTGTTATATCTTTTTCTTCCAAATGTTTCTATAGCCATTCCTCCTACCATTTAAATCACCATCATTCAATTCAGACACGTAACCTCAACTCTTTTCCACAGCATTCTGCTGGGTGCCCCTGTGTCAGTTTCTAAACTTCAAATCTTTTACTCAGTTTTCAGATCATAATAATGATGTTTAAACCACTGATTTTGAACATGTTCATTCTCTTCTGAGAAATTAACTGTCACTTCATATTTTGTATAACACCTAATTTAATATTCTTGGCCTAGTTTTCAAAGCCCCTTATTATTTGCTTCCACCGCAATAATGCAGACAATTTCCATTATCCTCTAACACACACCATAACAGTGTTGTTGTAGTCTACGTTTATTCATCAGCTCTTGGGCACAAAATGGTCATTTCTGCCTAACAGACTATACTCTCCATTTCTCGCAACAAAATGTCATCTTCCATCACTTTTCTAAAACCTTGCCAATTTCTAAGGCCCAGAGAAAACTCAGTGCTCTAGGAAGCCTATTGTGACTACACTAACCCTCAGTTATGTGCCTTTTTGTGCTTTTTTTAAACTTCACCAATGATAATCTCAATCAAACACATTACACATATATACACAGGCACACACATATATTGCCTTTAAATGTTCACTGTATTTTTACATGGATTTGTTTAACCAACTGGATAAGGAAATTCTTTGAGGAAGGGGACCATGCTGTATAAATAAATCTCCTGACATATACCCTAAAACAACTGACATAACGACATCTACATCATACAGAGTTTGGTAACTTCTAATTTTGAAATTAATTACGATTGACTATATAAGTAGAATATTTAGTAAAAAAGAATATTACATAATCAAAAAGTCTTAAGCCTAGCTTTATTCTGGGTAAATAGTCTCAATCTTTGTATGCAATAATACTGAAAAGAAATCATATCACTTTTTACTATATTTTGGAGTTTGCTCAGACATTCCTAGTCATTAGTATCTGTTTCTACCTGGAAGCACTATTAAGTAAATGCCATCATCAAGCAGAAACTATTTCAGAGAACTTGATAAAAATCACAATCTAAATCTAACCCTTATGCTAGTCTTAACATAAAGCCTAAACAAACTCAAGCTCAAATAATAACACTAGGCATATATCTAATCTTCATCTTACACTAGGTCTAGCCCAAATTTAACCCAAATCCTAGACTTTAACCCTGCACTTGACCCTAAACCTAGCCCTAGCTCTCTACTCTAGGTCTAACCCTATCCTCGCCTCAACCTAACTATAATCCTAGCTCTAATCTTAGTCCTAACTCTGACTTTAACAATAATCTTAATCCTACTTCTAAACATACCCCTGTCTGCTAATTGTAGTCCTAATCCTAATCCTAATTTGAGCACTTACTAGGCCAAAATCTAACACTTAGATTCACATGATTAATATCTAATTTAATATGTATTTAAAAACAAGAAAGTCCATAAAGCATAGAATAGACAAAAGAGAGAAATGGGATATATAACATACACTTGTATACATATGCATTTTTTCTGGTACTGAGCATAAATATTCAGTACCAGATATGTTAAGTATCAGACATATTTGAAAAGTGACCGTCATTCTTTTCTCAGTAAATGTTTAACATTCAAAAAAAGAGAAACTCAAGTGAAAGAAGCTTTTCTCATGAATATGTACTTTTATGATTCCTCAATGGTCTTTTGGGATTTCTCAATAAACAAATGAAGATACTCTTATCTCATTTAGGGATCTGGGTGTTGGCTAAGACTAAATTGGGTGAGATGAAGTTAGATTCTGCAATTCCTATTTGCTGTTGAAATAATTGATGAAAAACTGATCAGAAACCTAAATGGACATTATAATGGGTTGAATGTTGCCTCCCCAAATATATGTCCATGTTAAAATCTGTAACCTGTATTACCTTATTTTAAAAAAGAGTCTTCATATATATAATTGAATTAAATATCTCAAGATGAGTTCATTCTAAATCCAATGTTAATTTTTCTCATAAGAAACAGAAGAGAAAAAGAAGAGGAGAGGGTAATATGACCATGGCAGCAGAGACTGGAGTTATGTAACTATAAGGAATACCAGTGGCCATCAGAAGCTGGATGTGGCAAAATAAACCCCCAAAACAGAATCTTCCCTAGAGCCTTCAGAGGGAAGTACCTTGATTTTGGATTTTTGGCTTCCAGAATTGTGAGTGAATAAGTTTATGTTGACTTTTAAGCCACCGAGTTTGTGGTAGTGTGTTAGAGAGTAGCCTTAGGAAACATGGACATGTTGTGGTCAATGCTATAACCAGAGAAGCGAAGATTGTGTTTGCTGGGTGAAAGTTCCAGTGATAAACCCCTGGCAAAGAAAGCTTCATCAGAAAGGAGGTTGCTAGTGGTAAAGCTTGTGCTCTAAGGAAATTAGATTGATGTATAATAAGCTTTTTACATGAAGGGCGGTTTACATTTTCCATCTTTACTACTTACCACAAACTGCAGATGTCACTATTGAGGCAAAGATAAAATGACAAGGTTACTGCTCTTAAGTTCATAGACCAAGGAGGAATAAGTATGTAATCAGATAAGTTCTAAAAGAGTAGTGTGGGCAAAGGAGATGGGAACCCAAGGTACTTTGTCTGAAATAGCAGTGGTCAAAGGGGTATGGTAAAAGGAGGTTATTAGAGAAAAAAGTCAAAGTAGAAGTGGGATGTCTCTAGGAAGTTAATTACTCAAAATATACAGAATTCCATTCCAAATTTGTTTTTTATATAATTTATTTAAAAGTTTTAAATTGACTTCATAAATCCTTTAAATATACTTTGTTGTTTCTTTTTTGTTGTCTATTTGTATTATCAATCTGGCCATTTACAGAGATTTAAAATAATATATGTGATGTTTTATTCCACGAGCGATTTTTCATATTGAATCCTATGAGGAAAGTGAGGTAAACTGCAGCACCAATTCCATTTTTGAGTTTTAGAATAGAGCTCACAATATAGTTATGACTTCCTCAAGTGATTTTGGGAACTTTAATGTCTGATCAGGAAATGCTACTGACGCAATAATCTTCCTATGACATGGCTTCAACCCTACTATATACCTGCTCAACAAATCACAACTTTTACCACGTAATACCTGGATTGGTGTTCAAGGACTTCTCCCATCTGACTGTTTCCTAGCTTTGTCATGTTTCCTAACATATCTCTGTGTGGACCTACCATCAACTGTGTTTTTCATCATTTTATTTTTGTCCTTTTTACCTGGATTCCTTAAATTCTCGTGAAATCTTACCTCATCTTTAAGGAAATAATTTGTGAGTCTTAACTCAAAGCTTTCCTCCCTCCATTTTCTTCAGCCCCTCTTCCTTCAACACATATTTATTTAGTGCTTACTACGTGCTATATATTGGGGCAGGTGCTAGAAATATAGAAACTCCTGAGATTTGTCTCCCAACCATGACCTACTTGTCTCTAAATCTAATGAACACTTTTCTATTATCATAAGTCCTTGTTTCTCCCACTGGAAAACTAGCAATCTCTTTGTTGACAGGGGCCGTCTTCTGTTTGTTCTCTTCTTTGTTTCAACCTCTCCGAGAGTAGATATTCAGTAAATTTAAATAAATGAATGGGTAAGCACTGATGTTGATATTGATACTAATCATAGAGAAAATACGGCTGTTTTTCTTAAGAAAATAACGATTTATTAGAATCTCCATCTCTCTGTGGAGGATAGGAAATACTTGGGCAAAAGATAGACTCAATTTAGAGTAGCTGATGTTTTCTCTTCTTGCTTCTAAGTAACTGACCTGGAGTGTACTATACTTGGCATATAGAATTTGAGTTACTGAGAGGGAAGTAGTTGAACTTTAGATAGCAGTAGTGATATATTATTTCTTGGAAATAGAAATCAGAATGTTATTGCTCATGTTAGATAAACAGGGTAAAATCTACCTTTTTAAAGTGATATTACACGTGCCCACTTTTGAACAGAAAGTAACAGCTTTGGGTTACCTATTTTATTCATTTCAAACTTATTTTAGTTATGCATTTTTTGTTAACTATAATCTTTCACAGACAAATATACAAAACCAATTAAAGCAGAGATACTCTAAGTAAAATTGGGGCTGAGAAGCTTAGTTGTGTTAGGTGATACTCAGCACTTTTAATGACATTCTTTTGGCTCCAAAGAAACACCAATCTTTATAGCATTTAGTATAAAGACCCTGCAGTAGCTTATAAGAGAGGGATGTGAAAATGTTGATTAAAGGGTATTAAATTTCAGTTATGCAGGATGAATAAGTTCAGAGACCTAATGTACAACAATGTGACTATGGTTAATAATATTGTCTTGTATACTTAAATTGGCTAAGTGAGTAGATCTTTAATGTTCTCATCACACACACACACACACACACACACACACACACACACAGCAAAGAAATCAGATGATGCTAACCATGTAAGGTGATGGATATGTTAAACAGCTTGCCTGTGGTTACTTCACAATGCATATGTATATTAAAACATCAAGTTATACTTTGTACATGTATACACTTTTTATTTGTCAGTTGTATCTCAATAAAGCTGGAGGGGGAAGAAAAAAGAAGTGCAAGAAAACATCAATGCTATAAATTGATGGGCACTTTAAATATATACATGAGAGAATAAAAACTTGTGTTGCTTGGTTCTGAAACCATCTTCAGATAAGAAGAAACCAAAAGTTGATCATTAACCCTTCAAGCTATCAGAAAGAAAACATTCAAACAAATACACAAATCATAGAAAAACCTAAAAACACAAATAAAGCATTAAAAACAGAAATTAGACTATAAAATATGATGAACTAAGAAAATACATTAGCCTTAGCAATAAATACATATAAAGTAAACACACTTGTTAAAAGAAAAATATTCTCAACTTAGATTAAAAAGTCAGAACATTATTAAAATCTAAAAATCAGAACCTTATTAAACTTTTTAAATGCATTTAAAATGATATAGATACATAAAAAGTAAGTAATGGGCAAAAACACAGGAGAAAAAGGCAAAGCAAAAACAAAAGTAAGGATTGTAATAGCCAACAATGTTGAATTCAAAGGATAAGTATGATCACCCCAAAACAAAAGTGTCATCAATGAGGGTGTGTCACATATTTTTAAAATAAATAGTAGTCTCAGAAATCGAAGGCAAAATAAACCCTACCAAAAGAGGTCGGGGGGAATTAGTGGCAAGGGAATTGTGTTTACTTCATTCAGAGCCAAATATACTAAACGTGCGAAAATAGTAAAGATTTTTAAGACATGAGCATATAAATAATATCATTAATAAAGTATATCAAATTATATAATTAAGAAACAAAGCATCTTTCATGTGCCCAAGAGTTATTTACAAAATTGTAACATATGGTGGGTCTCCAAAAAATCTCAATGGTATTCTGTCCTCATTATAAGCCTAGAAATTTATAACAAAAGAGAAATCAACTTACCACACACACAAAAAAAAATGTTAAAGAAAACTTCCTCATTAACTCTTAGGTAAAATACAATATCAGAAATTAAACTGCAACACTCCTAGAAAATTAGATAGTTAAAATCTATGCATCAAAATTAAGAGTGTGGTTAAAGCAGTCCTTGAAGGAAAAATTTTAGTCTTATATTACTCAGCACACTAAACCAGAAAGAATAGAAAAACAAACAAACAAACAAACTCAGTATCTATCCAAACCAAGAAATGTTTAAAAAGGAGAATCTAATAAAAAGAAATTAATACAAATTTACAAACATGGATAAACCCAAGAGCTGATTCTTTTAAAAGGCTGATAAAACAGATAATCCATTAATTAAAAATATCAGAAAAAAAGTAGTAATGTATGAAATTATTTTTAAAAGATTGAGAAATAACTATGGATAGAGAAAAATCACAATTTCTCTAAAGACTGCTTTCCTCAACTTTATCAAAATATATTTGAATGTCTGGATGGAATGCATGATTTTCTAGAAAAAGTAAAATAATGATTCCAGAAGAGAGAGTTCAATTTCTATGGAATAAATTGATGGCAGCTGACAAAAATTTACTACCTACCTTTCCCTATTTTCCTCAAAAGCACTAGAATATATGATTTTACTTATCAGATGAATCTGTGGCAGCTTTTTTGTCCAACATCTTAGTGAGGCTAAGTGGTAGCAGCTGCTCTTTGAGCTTTGCTGTTATGCCCAAGGTTGGCAAGAAGTAAAAAGATGCCGGAAGGTCAGCCATGCTTAAAGGCAAAGACTCAGCAAACAAATCTGGGGGCAAGGCCACAAAGAAGAAGTAGTCCAAAGGCAAAGTTCAGGACAAGCTCAATAATTTAGGCTTGTTTGACAAAGTGGGAAATGATAAACTCTATCAGGAAGTCCCCAGTCATGAATTTATAATCCCAGCCATTGTCTCTGACAGTCTGAAGGTCTGAGGTTCCCTGGACAGGGTAGCCCTTCAGGAGCTCCTTAGTAAAGAACTTAGAAAACTAGTTTCAGAGCATCAAGCTCAAGTAATTTACACCAGAAACCCGAAGTGTGGGAATGCCCCAGCTGCTGATAAAGAGGCATGAAAAAGAGGTCCCACCAATGGTACATTTGGAAATAAAACTTTATTAAATAAAAACAGAATCTGAGGCATATTAAAAATTTTAACTTTATTAAAGCAAAATTTGATTCAAATTAGGTGGTGCCAAACTGGAGGGAGTTAGGAGCACTCCACTAACAGGAGCTGGGAGAAAGACTGTTAGCAAAATAAAAGCACAACAAGGAAATGATCCGATTGGCTATAGCTTGAGTGGTTGCATTCGTTGGGAAAGCCTGGTTTGCAGTTTGTGACTGGTTGTCTTTAGATTTTGATTTCTTAACCTTGAAGTTTTTATAGTTTTTGGTTTAGGTTTGCTCATGCATTAAAATCACCTTAGTTTAATAGCCTTCTCACTTAATTAATTTAGCATTATGAATATACAAATTCTCTCAAACTATTGAGAAACAGAGAACTTTAAGGTTAATTAAACTGTTCTATATGTTAGGAAGAGAAAGAGAACTTCCAAATTACTATTTTGACATCAATATAAGATAAAAAAAAGCTAACAACACCACAATAAAGAAATTATGATAACTGTGGACAATTATAAATATGAATATGGACATACAACCACATTCTTAACAAATAAAACTAGTGGTATTTTAAAAGAATAATAAAACTCTAAGTGGGATTACCCAATAAAGGCAAAGATATCCACTAAAACATTTTTATTCAGAATTATTCTGCAAATATAATAATAAACGTAATGTGAGGTTTTGAAGTACATGTACATATCATATATGCTCTCATTTTATGCATATCTGTGTATGCATAAAATTTTCAAGAAGTATACACAAGAAGTGGTTACCATTTGAGTGGGGCTAAAAACCTGACATGGGAGAAAGACTTAGCTATCGGATCTCATCAAATCTAATTAGCATTTATTAAAAGGCATATCAGTATTCAGTGTAATACTAAAAAAAATAACCTTGCCAATTAAATTAGGACTCACCATGAATTTTGATATTATTATAATTATCCATAATGATTCTTTTTTCAGAAATATTAACATATGAAGAATCTTAGTATTTATGAAAATTGGTGTTATTGTATATTTTTATTATTCCTTAGAGTTTTTACAAATATATTTATTACCTTTTTATTGAAAAGTAGCTAAACAAAATTTTAATATGAAAATTTCAGGATAAAAAGTAAACAGTTAAAGTGCTTCATCAAATTGCATTTATTAGGATTTGAAGAAGAAATAGGTAAGGGACCTTTATGTTTATCCTAGTTCTGGTGCCTTATAATATCTGTTGACCCTCAGAGGAGTCTCCTGGCTTCCTGGACTGTTCAGGACTGTACTCAACTCTGCTCTTTATATTAATCAAGTCTCAACTCAGAATTCTGGAGCAGAGCAACTGAAAATAAGAAGAATCAAGAGGTGGGTAATAGCCAAATCCTGTAGAGCACTAGGGTCGACTGAAATATTTGAGCTTTCTCTTGATTAATTAAGCAAGGAGGCCATTTGATTGAGATGACTCTAATGTGAGGCGGCCTGTGTAAGCGAACCTAGCCCTAAGGTGATAAATGCCTCAAGGTTTTGAAATTGAAATGCTAAGGACAACCTATCACAAACAACTAACTTGGCTTTAAACTATAGCCAATGAAATAATTTTCTTTTTTTGCTTCCACACTTCAAAATATCAGTCTCTTCCCCAGCTCCTGTCAGCAGAGTGCCCCTGACCACTTTTGGTTCGACACTGCCCTATTCAGATTAATTTTTGCTCAGATAAACTCTTCAAATTTTTAACATGCCTGTTTATCTCTTAACACTCTCAAGGGAAGGATTTAAATAGTGATGTTATGATTAGACATTTGTGAAAAAATCCATATACTTGGCATTTTGGTTGAACTTTAGAAAATCGATTAGAAATCAATCTCAATGTCTTATAAGTAGACTGAGTATGGAATCCACTCTTTAGTGGGTTAAATTTAAGGGGTTCTTGGAAGCTGGGGCCCAAAACTTATCTCTCATCACTAATAGTAGTGGGTTCTGATTATCTTCTGTCATAGAAGTGTTTTGTGACCTTAAGGATTTACTCCTTATGAAATACTATGTGACACTTGGATCTTTTGCCTTGGGTGAAAGTTATCAAATAAGTCCCAAATTCCTTCAGGTGATTTTACTAAAAACTATAAAGACAATTATGTTGTGGCACCGTTTAGGTGTTCAATAAATCTTTAAATGAATAAATGAAGGAACAAATGAAAAGAATAAAGGACTGCATTAAAAGAGAGGTATGGAGATTGGAGGGGGCAACAGTTGCCTCAGAGAAGAAGTGATAGGGTTCTGAGCTTAAATTCCTATCTTTCTATGAATTTGCTGAGGCCAGTCCTACTATATAAAAATAATTTCTATCCAGAAGCTATTAGAAGTATCCTAGATCATTAAAAATAATAACCAAGAGGAAGAGTTTAATGAATACTGGCATAGATATAAGATGGAGACGTTCAATATAAAAATAGAGAAGTCATAAAGTGATATCCTAGATTTTCTATTTCTCCCCTTTTGTAACACTCCTCCCCACTAATGCTCATATAATCTTTGTTGTTAAACTTTGCCCTACATTGGCTTCATGGTCTGTTTTTTCTTTAAAAAATTCCTTACTAAACACAGGAACTGCCCCAAATTGCCTGGGAAGCAGGGCTCCCCCTGAATCCAGGCTCTATTTTTGAAAGTCAAAAGGATTCCAGGCAGGCAGGTTTGGTTTAGATATGCATCCGGATTTGGGGACGGTTATCTGAAGCCCTGTCTGTCATTACATTTCACAGCAATGAAAGGACATCTACTCTTAGGTTCTAAATCAGTGGAGTAGGTTCAATGAATGTCTCAACTTGTTTTCTTGCCCAAGTCACTGTAATATTTCCCAGACTTGCACTTTGCCTGTCCAAGTGTTTGGATATCAGTGTGTGATCAGTACTCCCCTCCTGTTTGTAGATTTATTGCTTCCTACCTTCTTAACTGATCCTTCAAATAGAGGTCAGCATGAAAAGGTGTTGTTGTTTCCCAGTGAAGGGCATTTTAATGGCCAGAGTTCCAGAAGCTAAGAAACTGAATGACAAAGGGAATTATTTGGGAGAGAAGGTGAGAAACTTCTTATCATGAGGTATCATTGCAAGGCTCCCACATCACTTAAAGGATAACTCTCAGGAAAGCATTAGGAGATAAATGAGTAGAGTTAGAATGAAAATAGAATGAATTAGCTACAAAAAGGAATGCCTTCAGTAGAATTAATTCTAGGTCAGCTGTGCCTTGCTTCCAAAAAGCTATCAAATATAACTGTGACCACAAAATGGGGCTTTGGGAAATGATTCTATGATGCAGGTAAAGCTGTTTCTTAGTCTGGGAGCAGTTAACACATGTATGCTCAGTTAGAAAAAATTCATCAAGTTTATGATATAGATATATATATATATATATATATATATATATATATATATATACAGATCTTAATGTATGTGTGTTATATGTCAGTAAAAATAAACACAAAAAGTCTGTTACTTATTTGTTTGGAAAAACTACAGGAAGTTGTCATTAAATGTCTCAAAACAATGGCCCATTTCATATCCCACTCCATAGCTACTCCCCAATTTTGTCCTTCAAAAAGTTTCCCCCCATATTAGGTTTTGGTGTGTCCTGTGGGTAGTGTCCATTCACAGATTTTGGAAATATCTGTTGGGAAAAATGGATCATGGGATTTGTTGAACTTTATTGTTTCTGCATATTGAAGAGTCAGAGGATGAGGGAAGGGACCTACCTAAATGTAACAAATATGAAAGCAGTTACAGATTGTGCTTGCCTGAAGTGGTTGCATGCAATGCTGTTAGGAACTACTATTATCTCTTGTGCTGGAAGGGTGGGACTGTCACTGTGATGTGAGAGCAGGATGTGGATAGCTATACAAAAACTTACTGCAGGAGATAAGATCTAGAAACACTTTTTTTTCATTGTTCCTCAGGTTCTTTTCTTTACCACGTATGTCCCTTGAGATAACTGGTGGACTTCCTATTATGGGTTATGACTTATTTCTTTCAACTGTTGTCTCTCTGTTTTCCTAGTTACCCAGATCTGTATCTTGCTTCTCCACTGGTTTTCTTTATTCCTCTAGACTGGCTGCCATTCCATTGCTGGTGTCAAAGCCAGCACGAGGCCAGGTGGTCCAAAGCAGAAATTTCTAATTCAAATGGTCTGTTAAGTAAGCTTCACCAAGGAGTCCAAGAACCTTTGAAATTGTGTGCAAATATTATGTGTATGCATACACCCTTGTGCATTTTCTTGAAAGCAGGTCTCTAGTATTTATCACAACCTTTCAGTTGTTCACAATCCGCCACATATTTAAGGACTAAGACCACAGATTCTCTTTGGTATTGCTTAGACACTTATTGTATTGCTTTTTATTTATCTTTCTATAAAGCCAATGCATTCTTAATAAGGGCTGAAGGTTTTGGGGGTTTCAACTAGAAATACCCAATTTTCTCACTGGTCTAGATCCCCTTTTGAGGAAGCTACACCCAACCTCTAGCTGTCATGAGTACTGGCAGCTATCAATGGAAGACTGTCACCTTCTTTAGAGAATTAAACTCCCTCTAAGTATGAAATTTTGCTTACAGGATGAGAACAGACCACAGTTAATGACCACTGACACAGTAGCAGAGGCTTATCCCCAAACTTAAAGGTGGCACCAAGTCTGTGGTGCAATTCCTACTTCAGATAGTTCCATGGGATTAGGCTGAAGCTCGGCTTTCGCTGAGATCACCTCCTTACTCAGTTCATTTCTTCTTCTGCCCCGTTCTGCTTCCCTTATTCCCCTTTTTCTGAGCACATCTGAATCCCTGTCTCAGACTCTGCTTTTGTAGAACCCAACCCAGAACAATAACCAGTGCTCTTAAACACTTTAACTTAATGCAGCTGACTGTCTCGTGGAGCTAATGATCCAATGGGGGCTGTTGTATGAGATCAATCTCAAATTACTCAATGAATAGAATAAAAACTAACTTATAATACTCTTAAATATTTTCTTGGCCTGTTTATTTGGTAATAGAAATAACATTCTGGACTTATATGCCTATTTTTCATTTTTCATAAACTGTGGTGTCAATTGCTATTATGACCAACTCTAGAAGAAGATAATTTATTTGACTTTTTCAAGTCAGCCAGAAGTGAAATGATGATTGGCCTTCTGTTTATTATATTTATTACCTTAGCTTCTTCCATTTTCCATTTATGGAAGTATTCCAAATCATGATCTTGGATGAAAGTTTAACTTGCAAATTTTTAGGGATAGCCTGTTTATGGAAGAGCACCCAAAATTGGAAAGCAGGCAAATTATCTTGGCACCTTCACAATTTGATTCATTCCTTAGGTCAGTTAACAAATGGTGTATTCCTGATCACCTGTTGATGGGACATAGGTACTTGGCTATAACAAAATTACTGACATTTCACAATTCTTAAAATACGCCAGGCCTAATGTATGTATTATCTCTTTTAAAGATTAAAACATCGCTATGATGCAAGTATAATTATCTCCATTTACTAATGAGAACCTTAGATATGTTAATGTTTTCTGTACAGGCATACCTTGGAGATATTGTGTTTCAGTTCCAGACCATAGCAATAAAGTAAATATCAAGGGAACCACACAAATTTTTTGGCTTCCCAGTGTATATAAAATTATGTTTATTCTGTATTATAATCTAAGTGTACAATAGCACTATATCTAAAAAGTAATATACATAAAATAATTAAAAATAATTTATAGCTAAAAATGCTGAATTGAAATCTTAGCAAGTTGTAATCATTTTGCTGGCCTTGCCTCAGTGTTGGTGGCTGCTGGCTGACTGATCAGGGTAGTGGTTGCTGAAAGTTAGGTGGCTGTGACAATTTCTTAAAATTAGACAATGAAATTTTCCACATCTAATGATTTTCCTTTCATGAACAATTTCTCTGTATTACATGATGCTGTTTGATAGCATTTTACCCACAGTGGAACTTTTTCAAAATTGGAGTCAATCCTCTCAAACCCTGCTATTGCTTATTAACTAAGTTTATGCAACATTCTAAATCATTGTTGTCATTTCATCAGTCTTCACAGCATCTTCACCAGGAGTAGATTCCATCTTAGGAAACTGCTTTCTTTGCTCATCCATAACAAGCAACTCATCATCCATTAAAGTTGCAGCATGAGATGATAGCAAGTCGGTCACATCATCAGATTCCACTTCTTCTAATTCTGGCTTTCTTGCTATTTCCACCACATCTGTAGTTACTTCCTACATTAAAGCCTTGAACCCCTCAAAGTCATTCCTGAGGGTTGGAAACAACTCCTTCAAAAGTCATGTTGATATTTGACCTCTTATCATGAATCATGAATGTTATTATGACATCTAGATTGGTGAATCCTTTTCACAAGGTTTTCAATTTACTTTGCCCAGATCCATCAGAGAATCACTATCTGTGGAAGTTATCACCTTATGAAATGTATTTCTTAAATAATGAGGAAGCTGAAATTACTCCTTGATCCATGGGCTGCAGAATGAATGTATTAGCGGGCATGAAAACATTAAACTCATTTCACATCTCCATCAGAGCTCTTGGGTGACCAGATGTATTAATGAGCAATAATATCTCAAAAGGAATCTCTCTCTCTCTCTCTCTCTCTCTCTCTCTCTCGTTATAGGTCTCAATACTGGGCTTAAAATATTCAGATAAGCTGTCTCTAGGCTTTATTGTCTCATTTATAAAACACAAAGTAGAATTAGGCTAATTCTTAAGGGCCCTAGGATTTTCAGAAAAGTAAAAGATAATTGGCTTCAACCTAAAGTCACCAGATAAATCAGTCCCTAACAAGATAGCCTGTCCTTTGACACTTCAAAGTGAGGTATTGACTTCTCTTTAGCTATGAAAGTCCTAGATGGCATTTTTTCCAATATAAGGTTTTTTTTTTTTTTTCCTACATTGAAAATCTATTGTTTAGTGTAGCCACATTCATTAATTATCTTGGCTGGATCTTTTGGATAACTTACTTCAGTTTCTGCATCGCCTGGCACTCTTACGTTATGGAGAAGGCTTCTTAAAGCTCATGAACATACTTCTGATTCCTTCAGTCTTTTCTTTTGCAGCTTCCTTACCTTTCTCAGCCTTCAAAGAATTAAAAAGAGTTAGGGCTTTGCTCTGGATTAGGCTTTGGCTTCAGAGAACGTGGTAGCTGGATTGACCTTCTTATCCAGACCACTAAAACGTCTCCATATCAGCAACAAGGCTGTTTTGCTTTCTTATTTGTATGTTCTCTGGAGAAGCACTTTCAATTTCCTTAAAGAACTTTTCTTTTGCATTTACAATTTGGCTGTTTGGTGCAAGAGGCATAGCTTTTGACCTATCTTGGCTTTTGATATGGCTTTCTCACTAAGCTTAACCATTTCTAGCATTTGATTTAAATGGAAAGACATACAACTCTTCCTTTCACATGAACACTTAAAGGTCATTGTAGGGTTATTAATTGGCCTAATTTCAATATATTCAATGGGGAATAGGGAGGCCCGATGAGAGGGAGAGATATGGAGGAGTAGCTAGTCAGTAGAGCAGTCAGAACACATAAAGCATATATCAAGTAAGTTTGCCATCTTATATGGGCATGGCTTGTAGTTTCCCAAAACAATTATAATAGTAACATCACTAATCACAGAGCTTCATAACAAATATAATAATAATGAAGAAGTTTGAAATATTATGGTAATTATCAAAATATATCATAGAAATACAAAGGGAGCAAATGATATTGGAAAAATGGTGCTAATAGACTTACTTCTTGCCAGGTTGCCATAAACTATTAATTTATAAAAAAATGCAATATCTGTGAAGTACTATAAAGCAAAGTTCAATAAAATAAGATATGCCTGGATAGTCATAGGACAAGTAACTGGCAGAACTAGGATTTAAAAATGCATCTTCGTGGTTTTTAATCCTTTGCTCTTAACAAATTGTATTTTCTTTTCATAATCTGGGGTGCTATGCTTCTTTCACTAATTTAATGAGGGATGAGAAAAATTGGATTATATCTAAAGGTAAATGGAGGAGCCAGCACAGTGTAAAAGTGTGGTATGGGATTCTGCAGGGTTGTTATTTCTGGTAGTTCTGTTTCATGGTTGAGCACAGACCTCACTTGGGGATTTCTGACCAAGGTAAGTGGGAGAGTCTCCATCTTTCGGGATACCTGGATTTTTTTTTTTTGTATTACAAACTGCTAGTCTTACCTCTAGTTTGCCTGCCCTCAGTGCCTGCTTGTTTCCAGTCTGAAATGCTTAGAAAAGTTTCCTCTCAATCATGTCTGTCATGACATGGCTGCTACATATGTAGTTACGTGTTCTTCATTTAAATCACCAGTTTCTCTTCCATAAAAACTCTCTAAGATCCCATTGTTGTTGTAAAACAGCAATTATTATCTATAATTTTATTCAAAATAGAATAACAAACCTAAATTTATTTTTCTTGAGCTATGTTTAGATAAATTAAGCTTATATGACTTTAATTAACCAGCAATCTCTATATTTTTATATAGTTTTTGAGAAAATGTTAATGATTTGATACTATTTTTCCAAATTTTTATTTAGTGATACCTTAAAATTGTCTGGTATATCTATCTATCTATCTATCTATCTATCTATCTATATAATCAGAAATGGATAAATTAGATGTCAATATATTTAAAACTTTCCTTCTGTGAAAGAACTTTACAAAAGAGTTGAAAGACAAACTAGAGACCGGAAAGAATATTTGCAAACTACATATTTAACAAAGGGTTAGTATCTAGAATATATAAAGAACTCTCAGATCTTGACTTTAAACACAGACAATCATGGACAAACATTTCACCAGAAAATATATAGGTGACAAATAAGCACATGTAAAGATGTTTAATATCATTAACCATTAGGGAAATGCAGATTGAAAACACAGTGAGTTATCACTACATACTCTTAAGATGGATAAAATAAAAAATAGTGATAACACCAAATGCTGGTGAAAGTAAAGAAAAACTAGATCACTCATGTATTGCTGGTGGATATATAAAATTGTAAGGCTACTCTTGAAGCAGTATGGCAGTTGCTTACAATCTAAATATATACTTACCATATGATTCTAGCAATTACACTCTGGGCATTTATGTCAGAGAAACTAAAACTTATGTTGACACAAAGATTGTATAGCAATATTTATAGCAGCTTTATTCATAACAGTCCAAAGTGGAAAAATAGCACGTGTTTTTCAATTGGTGAATAATTGAAAACTTTGGTACGTACGTAGCAATGGAAGGCTACTCAGCAGTAGGAACAAATCATTGAAAACAACAGCTTGGAAGAATGTTTAATGAATTATGCTGAATGAAAAGCTAACTTCCAAAGATTACATACTATATGATGCCATTTACATAAGAATCTCAAATGATAAAATTATGGAAATAGAGAACAGATTAGTGATCCTCAGAGAAATGCAACTTCTAATGGAATTACAAAAAGAAGGCAACATGGTTTTGTCTATGACCTGGGTAGAAGAATGAGGAAATAGCAGTTATGCTAACCCATTCTCTCTTTATCTTAAAATGGTTTTGATAATTTTTTGTTATAAAGAAAATGTCACAAAACCAATGTAAGTGGTCAAGTAGATACTGGCAATGTGCCCAACAAAGGTAGTAATGGGGAAAGAAAATTTACTGAGTATTAAGTTTTTCAGATGCTATTTTGAATGTTTCACATTTATTTTGCTTTTCTTCCAAATAGTGTATTATAATTAAGAACACTGGAGATTTTTCATCAGTGTGTAAATTATGAACCTAAAGTGGGCCCATTCAAATTTTGTTTGACAACGTGAAGTAAATAAAATGTAACCCAGAAAAAAAAGTACCTGAATATTAGAAAGCTTTTTGCACTTAATTAGTATTAATTAGCAATGGTAGTAATTTCCGTACATTATTTCTAGTCACAGAACTTTGGCATGGAATATTGGCTCCTTGCCCTCATTGTTTTTGGAATGTGGAAACTATTAGAAATTATTGCTTGTTCAAAGAAAACCTACCACAATGTTTTAGGAGTTTCAGGAGCTTATGAATGATATAGATTGAGTAAGGAAATGAGCAACCACATGGCCCTTCTTTATAGTTTTTGTTTTTTTCTCCAAGTGCAAAGATATAGACTTAGCATTTTAACATTCTTGCAGCCTTTTTTTAATTAAAAATTACTTGCTTCGTAATCATAGGCAGATGAGAGAATGCTCATTATTGATATTTCTTGCTGAAAGTTTTTGATTTCTTAAAGAGAAGCTAATTCTCAAAAGACTTACTTGATGAACTCATATGTTGAAGTCCTGCTTCCAAAAGTTTGGAGAAGAGAATGTCATTCAGACCCTTTCTTGCAGGTTTCCCAACTGATAATTTCTAATGCCTCAAGTCATGCAACTGAGAGTGAATGGAAAAGAGTTCCTATCCAAGTCTGTCCAGAATCAAATCTCTGTACACCAGTGTCTCTCTTCTTTATACAGAGTAGAGATTTCTATCCCATGTGAAATATCCCCGTAATGGAACTCAGACTTTCTGATATTTCAGAGATTATTCTGTGGTCTAGAAAGTCCTGAGCTGAAGCTGGAGCTTGCAGTGTGACCTACCTTGACTTAGCAGGAGGCCAGGTAATAGCTGCTTCTGAAATGCTACATGAGCTTTTTCTATCTTTATAGTTGTAGTCCCAGATATATCAAGGGCAACAAATACAGTAAAAGCCAAAGAAATGGAGATGCAGGAGTGATTAAATAACACTTGTCTTAAAATACATTTTTAAAAATGTATCCAGGTAGTGGTAATTCTGAGTACTCAACATAGAGCAAAACTGCTCAAGAGATCAGCTCCCCAAAAGGAACCAAACATTTGGCTCCATTTTATTTTGAGTCTCACTGCCTTATAGTGCCACAAAAATATATCATACTGTAGTAGATCCTGGAACCTTATCAAGATTCCATTTACTTTCTAGTACAACCAGCTGCTATGAGAGTTTGCTGCTCATGGTTCAAAGCTGCCATTTCTTAAAACTTTCCTGAAAGGCTATGAAAGCCCTACCCTTTTGCCTCAAGCTGTAACCTGGCACCATATACATTGAAAGCTCCCCAAGAGATCAGGCTGAGGCTAGATTTCAACTGAAATCTAGTCTACATGTGGTCTTCCTCTTTCTTCTGTTTTCCTCATTCCCTTATAGGTTTATTCTGAGTCCATTTCCTTAGTAAATCATTCACACACACAAATATACATGCACAAATATATTGGGCTCAGCTAGGGAATGTAACCAAGATAAACACTCATTGAGAGCCATCGGTGAATCACAGTAGGAGCCTGGTACGTCTCCACATAAAGGAAGATAGTTGAGCAAAGAGGAAGAAGTTGTAAGTGTCATACAAAAGTCTCACACAGTGATCTGAAGGCGTTACACTATGGATATGTAGACAAAGTCATTTCCTGTAACGGGAAATTAAATGCCTATGGTAACATGTCGTATCTAGAAGTAAATATTTTAAAATTTCTGAGCTACATAAATAATCTATACAATTAGAACTCTTTCAAAAGTAGGCATCATGGATTTGCATGGTAAGAAAGAAACCTAGGGATTCCTTACACCTAAGTCATATTTAAGAATTAGGTGTCTTTCCATTTTTATAGATTCTGAGAAAGTTATGTTAATCAGTAACTTATTTCAATGGCTAATGATTCACAAAGCTGAAAAATTTTCATTTTAATCTCATGCAGTTTCTTGTCATCTAGTGTAAATTCCTCCATCTCTCTGCCCAGTGTAGATTTGAGGAATTGATGTATTATAACATTCCCTTTACTTTAATCAGAATTCTCTTTCTTTTCTTTTTTGAGCAGAAATAAAATGAGGCCTTTCATTCCTCTAACCTAGGGACAGAGCTCTCAGGAGGGCCTTCCTCTCATTATAAACATAGATATTCTAGATAAAGTATGCTAGTATTAACATACGATATAACAAGGAAAAAATGAAGCCTCTAGAAACAAAGGGAACAGAAAGCTAAAAATGGCAAAAACACAAGCTGATAACCTGGTAGCCTGGGCCAGATATGGGTCTGATATATTTATTAGGATTTGGGGGTAAGATCTTAATGCTTTTTGGAGCTGCAAGAGAAGGAGAGCTAAGCTGCCAGATGTCAGGCAAAAAAAGCAACAAGCCTAAAATGAAAGAGTTAAGACTTTAATGATTTACCGTAAAAGTTAAATAGGCTACAACCAGAGGAAGTGCTAGGTCTACTGTTCTATCACGTAGATCAGCACAGACATGGAAGTGGGAATTATCTCACTTTTGAGGGAGCTCTGGATCCTTTAGTGAGGGACAGTAGAGGGGGTAGGACTAGGAGTGGAAAAGTATTGGGGACTGAGAGTGGAGAGAGAGTCTTCAAGATTTTACCCTCCTCCCCCCATAAGGAGGCTCAGTAGGGGTGCTGAAGAAGACCTCTGTCAAGGCCTTCCATTGAGAGACTTAGGAATAAAAGTGCCTGAATGAGGAATGTAAATATGTGAGTGTGGCCTGTGGAGGGGCCCCTCAGAGACTGCCAGGTGTTGCACAGTTTTCCCTGTGAGGCCTGACAAAGCTTTTGTAATTGTCTATGACTGGGCCTGAAAAATTACACATAGGTTTTTAATGAGGAGCTGGACTCTTCAAATGCAATAATTTGTTCTTGTGCTTGTTAGAAGGTGTATCACAGGAACTGATATCTTTGAATTCAGCTAGGATCCTGGAAGAACTTTCTATTCAGTAAAGAAAGAGTAAATTAATTTTATTCATTAGTCTGCAGAAGGGAAAAATAAAAGTTTCTATTTGCCTGGGTCTCTATATGCCATAAAATCTCATGAAAAATGCAGAGCTCAGGACTATTTGTCCTTTCTCTGTGTTTGAAGTCCAGTTTATACTAAAAATATGTAAAATATAAGTGCTTTAAACTAGGATTTGACGTATGAAAGACATAAAGAACCTGATGGGTTCTTTGTAGCAACCTTAGAGAGTAAAGAGTATATATATGATTTCCACAGAAAACATTAAATAACCAATCTGAGATGAAAATGAGTTGATGGTAAAAACTTACAAATGATACAGAGAGCCAGTCCACTATGAGGGATAGTCATGTACATAGTAAATCATATAATGATTAGACACATACTAGTGAAACCACATAACATGAAAGATAAAGAAAAGCATAAGAATTCAGAAAGAAAAAGTGATTTTCTAGGAAGGAATAACAATAGCTCCAATAACAAAGAATAATGTAGACTAGAAACATTGAAAAATATGTTCAATGGATATTTGAAAATAACTGTCAGGAAGAAATCAAAGTGTATTTTTTTTGAGGCAGTAACAAAGTCTACAGAAAATAACATATGAAAAGGTTTTATCTGAGAATATAAAATCAAAATACAAAAATCAATAGCTTTTTAATATACCAGCTCAAAGCAGTTAGAAAATTTAATATATTTCACAAAGAATTCATTAACAATGGTAGCAAAACCCAGGGGGTATCTAGGAGTGATAGAGTAAAACAAGTTTATGAAAAAAGTTATTAAGCTTTACTGTAAGTCATATAAGAAAGCTTTAATATATTGGAAGAGATACCATGTTCATGGGTAGAAAGATTTGCTGTTAATTTCAATAAAATAATCTATAGACATAATATCTTTCCAATTAGAACCATGTAAAAGTTAACTTAAAGTTGTTAATAATTAAAATAATAAAAATTATTGGATTGTCTTCCACAGATTTTGACAAACAGATTCTAACACTTATATAGAATAATGTAGGTTTTAAGGTGTGTAAGATGAATTTGGAAAACAACAGCAAAAGGTATTTTTTACCACCTGTGTTATTCAGTTAGTTCTAGTCAATCAGACAATGAGATTTTGGTATAGACACTAGATAAAATTGATGCTGGTGTAAAACTAGGCCACTGATAAAGTATTGTTATTATTGTTGCAAAATTATTCTAAAATTTTCTCTAAATAGTAAAGAATGAGACCTGAAAAAGGAGGGCTCTATCTAAGGAATCATACTGTTTCCTGGTACACTTTGTATACCTTCTCCTTTGCTCACCTACCATTATCTCCACCTTCGTTAGCTATTTTAAAAACATGTACTTTAAGACTGTTTTGGTGTCATAGTAATACATGTGCCTTTCAGTGGCAAGAGGAAGGTGGCTAGGGAGAATGTGTTTCTTCACACTGTAGTCTGGGAGATTCTTTAGGAAGCATGGATGAAAGCATCAGAGAAGATGCTTTCACTACTTCTGCAATTGTCAAGGCAGAATAGAGACCTTAGAAACAGGCCTACATTTACATTTATGAGTATTTGCTCTATGACAGAGGTGGCATTATGTATAAAAAATAAAATTATGTTACTACTTCACATAATACACAAAAATAAATTGCAGAGTAAAATTCTAAATGTGAAAAACAAAAATTTTAAAACTTCTGGGAGACCCTGTAAGAGAATCCCTTGGTGACTACAAAGTAGAATTTCATAAACAAGACAAAATGTACAAACCATAAAGGAAATGAATGATAACTTGACCACATTAAAATGAATACAATCTGTGGAAACAAAATAACGTCATGAACAAAGTTGAGATCCACGCCACAGACTGGCAGAACAACTTAACAATGAACATAGTCACAGAAGGCTTATTGGCCAAAATACATAAGGCTTTCCTTCAGAACAATGGGAAAAAATAAATAGCCTAAGAGAAAATGGGCAAGAGATGAATGGGCAAGTCTAAGACTGGGAAACCAAATGACAATAAACATGGAAAATGCTACTTAACTTCACTAGTACATATAAATACAAATATGCCCATTACTGAGATCTCTAGTCATTTGTCTTATCAAAATTAAAATAAATAAAAATTTATAAGTTCAATAACTTCAAAAAAAGATAAGTTTGGAAGAAAGTGTTCACTAATTATGGTAGAATGTAATAATGTCAATTAAAACAAAAACTCATAATCTCAGTGGCTTAATACAAAGTTTGTTTATTGTTCATGCCCCAGGCCAGGGGACATGCTCCTGGTCAGACAGCTTCTGATGAGGTCATTCAGGAGGCCCAGTCTCTCTCACCTTGTAGTTTGACCTGTTCAAAGTTTAGAGAATTCTCCATACAGTTGGGAGATGGGAAAAGAGATCACAGTGGTCAAGATGACTTTAAGGGACCAGACATATCTTCTTCTCGTGTCACCAGGACCAGATCTTTGGTAACATCCAACTGGAAGGAAGAATAAGAAACAGAGCCAAGATTTATGCTTAGGAGGAAAAGAAAATAGAACTTGATAAATATGCATAATCTCTTGCCACACAATGAAATACTTGTGCATTTCTGGTGAGAATATGCATTAATAAAATCATTTAGAAGGGCAATTTTTATCAAAGTTGTAATTACATGTAACCTTATAACTCACAATTCAACTTAAATAAATAATCTAGGAAAATTTTATACACATGTTCAAAGAAACTTTATAAGATTTTAAAAATATGTATTTCAATAATGGTTATAATTTTGATAAATGGGAAGCATCCTAATTTTTTGTTTGTTGGGAATGGAAATGTGAATTGTGGCTTATTTATACAATGGAGCATTTTAGTGTAGTTAAATGAATTTTAAAAATTAAATATATCAATATAGATACATTTGAAAATGTGAATTGAATTAATGTGATATTAAATGATGCAAAAAGTGCAAAAGCATGCATGCAAAATTTTAAATTTTACAAAACAATAATTTTCATTGTTCATGAATGCATGCCTATGCCAATAGTATAAAATCATGCCAAAAATAGTATACACCAATTTCAGGATCATATTAAGCTCTGGTGATGAAATGTTGAGAAAAGTGATTTGATTTCTTGAAAGAGAATAAAAAATCTGAAGCAATCTGGCAAAATTTTATCACGTGTTAATCTAGATTTTGTGTACAATGCTGTTATATACCCACCTAATGTATATTTAAAATGCATATTAAATTATTCTAAAAATAAAGTGAAACATGTAAAAGATGGCTCACCACCATCTACCCTATCAACATTCTCAAATTACTTTAAACTTTATATATTTCCACATATTATAGTACATAAATAATATAAAACAATTAGATTTCAGTATAGTTTTAAAAGGAAGTTCTTTCAGCAAATGAAATATTAAAACATTAAAAATCTTAAAAACACATCAATTCCAATGTGTTGATAAAGGCAGATCTTTCGGGTCTTATGGAGACTTAATTACATAGACATGTCTGATTAGATCATTGGCCATTGGTGATTGAATTCAATTTCCACTACCTCTTTCCTCCCAGGAAGTAGAAGGATTAGACTGAACATTCCAACACTAATCTAGTGGTTTGCTGTCCTGGAAGCCAGCCTCCATCCTAGGTAGGGTCTAAAGTCATCTAATTAATATAACTAAGACACCTTTATAGCTCTCATCACTTAAAAAATTTCAAAGATTTTAGGTGCTCTGTGTCAGAAACTGGACAGAGACCAAATATATATGTCTTATTATACATCACAGCATCACAGCAGCCTTTCCATTGATTTATTATTCTCCCACCTTCCCTAAAATACAAAAGTTAGAAACATAAATTAATAAACAATAGCTTCTACAGTTACTAAGTGGTTACTAAGTTATGTCTTAATCTTCTTAATGCTTTGTTATCATATTTCTAATCATTTTCAGTATCTCACTTGAAGATATCTTGCTATTTACAACTATCTAAATATTAGAGGCCATATGTTTTCAGAATCCCGTGATACTCTGAGTTGGTGAGGAAATGCTCCTTAATGACATAATCCTTGAGTTCATCTTTTCTGCTGTCTCTTGAATTTACATTTTCTTGAGGCTGTGATTTATAATAATGTGGTAGGGATCAATGCTTCTTTAATTTTTAGGGGTTTAAAATTTCTGTCAGTAAAAGTAAAAAAAAATCAGAAAAAGTGCTCAAAGACAGCCAAGCATATGGTTAGGTGCTTCTGAAAGAACTGCCTCAAGTTAAGGGGTATCACAACATCCTGATAAGGAGAAGGGACTCTGGAAGCAAAGTACCTGGGCTTGTACAAGTACCTGGGCTGAATTCTTTCTGTAATGTGTATCTTTAATAAAGATATAGATAATGTCTAAATAGATATAAGTATACTAATATATAGTTATACTAATATAGAGATTATACTAAGACCTACTCTAGAAGGATTTTATAAGGATTTTAATGATTTAGTATTTGTAAAGTGTTCAAGAGTTTCTGGCACACAGCAAGTACTTTATAAGTATTTGTTAGATAGTACATTCTTACAAAGCCTGATTTCTCTTAGGCTGGAATCGCATTCATAATTATGTGTCTGGAACCTCCACACTTGTTGATGCAATGCAACATTGACTTAAAATGTAAGCAAAAATAAGATATTGAACAGCAAATTATTTCTAATGGGAAGATTTATGGCTGTACTTATTATCAAAAAACAATAAACACATCTCTTGCCTGCAGATGACTTGAACAACCACAAATGACATGTTGGAGGAGAAGCTTATATCAATAAGAAATATGGACTTATTGTTAGTGAGCTGACCCCAAACCGTTTTTCCATACCACAAAACCCACAGTTTCTGTTTACTGCCAAGATTTAAGAACAATAAAATAAATTTTTTGTAGTTATATGATTTTTACTTGATTTTTTTTTTACTTTTTACATTTAATAAACTTAAACATTTTTAAAGTGGTTATAGATTTACAGAAAAGTTTTAAGGATATTACAGAATTCCCATCTACCCTGCACCTATATTCCTCTTTGTTAGTATTACTATGGCAATGTAAGCGTCTATAAACATTTGTGTGCAGGTTTTTGCATAGACATAAGATGTCAAATCAGTTGGTAGAATACCTAAGTGTACAATTGCTGGATTGTATATAGTAAGATTATGTTTAGCTTTAAGAAAACTGCCAAAATATCTACCAAAGGGGTTGCTGCATTTTGCATTCTGTCCACCAACGAATTAGAATTCCCATTGTTTCACTTTTGGCTAATGCTTGGTACTGCCTAATCCCATCTCCCAACCCTACTACCTCAATGTAGCCTTCTAAGAGGTGTTTAATGGTATCTTGTTTTAATTTGCATTTCTCTAATGACAAATGGTGTAAGCATCTCTTCACATGTCATCTGTTATCTCTATATCTTCTTTGGCGAAGTATCTGTTTAGATATTCTGTCTATTTCTAAATAGATTTAATTTTTTATTGATGACTTTTAAGCATTCTCTGTATATTCTGGCACAAATCTTGTATTGGATAAGCATTTTACAAATATCTTATAGTCTGTGGCTTGTCTTTTCAACTTCTTAACAGTATTTTTCACAGAGCAAGAGTTTTAATTTTAATAAAATCAAGCTTATTAGTTTTTTCTTTTATGGGTCACCTTTTGTTGTTTATAAAAACTCATCACCAAATCCAAGGTCACACAGATTTTTTTCTCCTACTTTTTTTCTACAAGTTTTATCATTTTGCATTTTACATTTGTGTCTTTGATTCATTTTGAGTTTATTTTTGTGTAAAGTGTGAGATCAGAGTCTGTGTTCATTTTATTTAATTTTATTGCATATGGATGTCCAATTGCTCCAGTACAGTATTTTGAAAAGATTATTCTTTATACATTGAATTTTTTTTGCACCTCTCTCAAAAATTTGTTGACTGTATTTGTACTGATCTTTTTTTATCAATACATCTATTCTTTTGCCAATACCACATTGGCTTGATTAGAAGAACTTTTATAGTAAGTCTTGATATCAGGTAATAGGAGTCCTCCAGGTTTGTTCTTTATTACTGTGTTGTCTAGAATAGACCCATTAATTTTACATATAAATTTTGTAATCAGTTTTGTCAACATTGATAAAAAAAAAGAGTTCTTGGATTTTGGTCAGGACTGCATTAATTTTGTATATTAAGCTAAGAAAAAATGATATCAGATCTTTCAAATCATGAAACAAAATATTTTATAAATTTGTATTGTCTTTGACTTATACTGTCAGTTTTTATAATTTTTTTTGCATACATTTTGTTTGCCTATTTGCTCAGATATCTTTCCTAAGTTGTTTAAAAAAATTTTGTTGCTATATAATTTACATGTCATACAATTAACCAGTTTAAAATTAAATTTATTTTAATTTTAAAATAAATTCTTGTATTATGTTTACAGAATTGTGCAGTCATTACTCAAATCAATTTTAGAAGATATTTTTTAAAGCCTACAGCACTTGGTTTTCCTAGGTGGTCTCCCATCCAAGTACTAAACAGGCCTGACTCTGCTTAGCTTCTGAGATCAGATGAAATCAGATATGTCCTGGATGGCATGGCTGTAGGCCATTTTAGAACATTTCTATGATCTCAATAAGAAACTCTGCACCCACTGGCAGTCATTCTTTATTTACCTGACTTGGCCTTAGGCAACCACTAATCTACTTTGTGTCTCTATAGACTTACTCATCCTGGATATTTGATACAAAAGGAATTATACAAAATACCAGCCTTTGTGTTTTTTCACACACATAATGTTCTCAAGGTTTATCTATGTCGTAGCATGTATTAATGCTTTATTGCCAAATATTACTTTATTGTATGGATTTACCACATTTTGTTTATCTGTTCTTCAGTTAATGGATATTTGGGTTATATTCACTTTTTGACTAATACTGCTTTGAACATTGGTGTACAATTTTTACATGAATCTGTGTTTCTAATTTCCTTGGGTACATACCTAGGAGTGGAACTGCTGGGTTATATGGTATCTCTATGTTTAACTTTTTGAGAAACTACCAACCTCTGCAAAGTAACTATCTCATTTTACATGCTTATCAGCAATTAATGAGGGTTGCAATTCCTCTGCATGCTTGCTAAAACTTGTTATTGTTCATCTTTATATTGTAGCCATCTTAGTGAATGTGAAGTGTGGTATCTTGTTTTGATTTGTATTTTCCTAATGAAATCGAGGACTTTTCATGACATTTTTTATATCTATATACCTTCTTCAGAGAGATGTCTGTTCAGAATAATGCTTTCTATGTATGAGGTGCAGTTTGATGTACTAGAAATATATAAGAGCATACAAAACAAACAAAACAAACAACAAAAATAAAACATCGCTGTCATAGAGCTTACATTCTAAGTAAAGAATTTGTTTGTTTTGACTCATTGAGATAGTGAGAGTCTTTTTTCTCACTAATGCAAGTAGTTCTTATAATTAATTTACTCTCCAAACTAGTTAATGATTCTCTGTACTACTGAGCAAGAAGTATTCTCCATAGTTTTCTAGGAAGACAAACATAAATGTTCTCTAATTTAGAGTCAGTATTGTAACATTCCTTTGAGCCAAGATTCTGCTTTATCTCATGTCACAACTCTACCTCTTTTTCAACAAAGTTAGAGACGATAATACCTCTGCCTTTCAAAAAGTAAGTATACATTGTGGCTTTTAATCCAGAGTTTGAACCTGAACTCTTTAAGTTGGCCTGGGGTTGCCCAAGATGTGGCTCTCCAGAATTCAGCACCATGGCCAGAGCACAAAGTTTGTTAAAAAAAAAAAGTCTGCAGGAAACTCTACACAGGGGTCCACAGGCGATGGATGGTCTTACTTCTACTTAATGCCAGCCTCCTTAAATGCAAAATGTGATCCAGGTTATTTAATTGTAACTCCTGTGTGAAACTAGCGCTTCCATGCTTAAACAGATGGTGGTCTTGTCTGGCAAGTTTCCCTTCAAACTTTTGGTATATACAGCTGTTCTTACTATTTACTTGTAAAAATGTAAACAATGTTTTTTGCTTACTTTTTTTTTCTAGGACAGCTCTGTAGTAGGTTTAAAGGACTATATTGCTCTTTATTCTGATGGCTAGCTGTAGCACATATTTCACAAAATAGAATTTCCAACTAATTAGAGAAATTGATTTTGTCTGGTTTGTGTAAGTAAAGATGATAAAGATACATATGTTAGTTGATACAAAACAAGTGCTGATTTATTAATTCAAGTGTTAAGCATGTTCCCAAAATAAACTATTCATTTCTTTACAACTCTACATCTATTCCGGATAATACCTATAATATTAAATCTTGTTAGTGGAGGAATACATATGAATTGAACCAAATTATAATTGGTATAAATATTGACAGTTTTCACTGCCACCCTCTCTTCTTCCAGAAACAGTACCTATCTCTTTCTCTATTATGTCTTTATAGAGGAATCATTCTTTTTTCATTTTCTATTTATTTGGTTCAGATAGAACTTATCTTACTGCTCATCCCTAGAGTAGCATGTTGCCCAACATTGGCCAATCAGAGTCATAGTGATGAGCAGAAAAAGACATATGGTCCAAGTTGGGCCTATCCACATCAACTTCACAACTTTTGATGTATCTCTCGGGAAGAGGATTTTTTTTCCCTTCAGGGACTGTGGGTGCTAAGAATAATGTCATATTGGCAATTCTGGGGTGCAGTTTTTCTTCTATATGGGGAGAACTCACATGTGAATGAAGAAAAGGAAAACAAGTAAGGGAGAGGGATAAGAGGGAGGGAGGGAGAATGAGGAAAGGAGGGAGAAAGCACGTGAGCTCGCACAGATCTACTGATTCAAGTTCTAATTACATTTAGTTTACTCCTGGACATTTTAGTTAAACCAATAAATTTTCTGTTGGAATTGAGTTTAAGAGACTGTCCCTCCCTTGCAGCAGAAAGATTTTCAGCTAATAGAAATCTATTCCATTGCTTTTATAAATCATCCCAAGCTTTCTTTCTCATGCAGACATTTACATTGGTCAATAGCAAAGACATACCTGTGTGTATAAACATGAAGGCACTGATAACCTATGTGTACAGAGAGATGGTTTGTATCTGAAACAGTGGTGACAACCAGGTGCAGAGCCACAGATAGGCAAACCACGTATAGGAAGGAAAAACTTTCAAATCTAATTTGACAATGCAAGAAATGACTTAATTTCTTTCCAATAGACTAAACTGACAAAGATTAAGAAAAATTCAAATATAACTTGTGTTGATAAGGCTTGGTATGTGACAGACTTTCAATTTCAGTTTGTTGAATTGAACTAAACTGAAAACTGAAGGAGAAAGGGAAGAAGAAACGGAGAAAGCGTCTTTTTGTCTGAATCTTCTTTTCTAAGACATGAAATGGAACATAGTCATTTCAAAAGTTCTTACAAACATTGCAAGAATAACTATTTATATCAGTATCAGAGAATTCTATCAGTGATGACACAGAAGACATCTAAAGCATACAGCACAGAAGTCCAAAAACTTGAAATACTAATAAAATGTATTTCTAAATGAAAGTGATGTATTTTATTGTGAACTCAGTCACAATTAGTTTTGACTTTATAATCTCCCTTATCAGCCTCACTACACATTCCTATGCTTTTATTAAATAAATATTTTACCTATCTCTAAAAGTGGCTTATATATGACAATTTTAAGAATAAACAACTTGTCTAAAGGATATTGAGGTATGCCTGTCATTTTAAATGATTTGCACTGATTCTTATAGTAGACTCTTACCTTTGCTGCAAGAGAAGTAGCAACACTGATTACAAATGCAGAGTGCTAAATGAGCATTTCCACATTTGGTAACTTCTTTTTGACTGTTCACAATCTGAACCTAGCCATCTGAAATTCTTTCTGAGAACAGAAAGAATTTCAGAGACAAATACAAGTTTTAGTCAAGGGTGGTTATTATTTGTTCTCTGCGGATTCACTCATAGTGCCTTTTTCCTCATGAGCTAGTGGTTTTATTGTGAACTGTGTATTTGCTCTGGAAAGTTCTTGTTGGGAACTATTTGAGGCCTTGGATGAGAGTGCATTTCTTCAAAAAGACCTGAATTTATTTCTGCCAGGTGTCTAGTCTAGGGTCAATTTAAATTAGGTGTGGTTTGGAGTACTTTGGATCACCCAGAGCAATGTAAACTTAGGTCTGCAAAGTCAGGGAGCACAGCCTGAGATTTTGAACTCAAAGATATTTTCCCGCTGTCTCACCCAAAGCCACTGAAGACTTCTGGGGTGGGTGGGGATGGGGTGACTCGTAGCTCTTTCATTTCCCAGATTTATGAGAACAAAGACTCCTGTTAGAATTCTCACCTCTGGGCTTCGATTCTTGTTCCATTGTCTTATTAGATATTTAAAAACAAAGTTCAGTTTACTCAGATTTGGTGAATACAGTTAAGCAGATTTCCCAGAATGCTCTTATATGTCCAGATTCTGACTTTTCACTACATCTTGGACTGGCAACTCTACTAAATGGTCAGCTCTACTTTATCAAGCCTCTTTGTTGACTTGTATAGAAAGATTGATCTGAATAACCTCACCTACCATAATTCTAGAAATGCAAGTCTCCATAATTCTTTATTAAATAATAATATTGTACCCAGAAGAAAACCCCTATACTTTATATATATCCAAGGACACACTCGACATAATAGAGTGGTTGTTAAGGGTATAGGAGAAATGGAAAACAAACGATGGAGAATTTTTTATTTTTGGTCTCCTATTATTTACTGAGAGAGATATGTTACAAATGTGTTATAACTGTTGCTTCATTTTTCTTCCTTGAAGTTCTTCAGATTTGAAGCCATATTATTAGACATACACATTAATTTTGCATTTTCTTATTGATTTTAACTTTTTATTTTCTGTGTCCTCTAAAACTCTAACAATGCTTTTTTCATAATTCTCCATATCTGGTGTTGATATTGATGTACCAGCCTTTTTCATCCTTTAACTTTTAGCCTTTTCTGTTTTTCTGTTTTAGATGTATTATTATAAACAGCACATAGTTGTGTTTTAATTTTATTCTGTATGACTATAGTCACTTTTTATTTTTTAATTTAAGTATTTTATTTTAAAGCTATGATCTAAGTGCTTCCTCTTTATCTTACATGCTTCTTGTAATATTTTATTTACTTTCTGTCCTCTTTTGTACTGTTGATTATTTTCATTATTGCATTTTCTGATGTTAACTTATTAGTTATGTGTATATATATATGTTTTCTTTTGCTATTTTTTAGTGACTACTAGGCATTCTTTTCTTATTAAAGTCTAGTATTAATGATCAATTATATATATCCTTTTCTATAATAATTAAGAACTTTAAAACCCTTTTACTCCTTTTCTGCTATATACAATGTTTTCATATATTTTAATTCTCTCTATTCTATAAAATTTTGCTATAATTTTAAATCCTGTTAATATTTAAATTTACTCAAACCCTTATCTTATTCATTTCTTTTCATAATGTCATGTATTTTAAAACTCCTACCTGGGTTCATTTTTTTCTGGCTGAGGAGCACCATTTATTATTTCCTTTAGGGGGAACTGTTGGTGATAGTTCTTTCAGTTTGAGCAATAAATATCTTTATTTCACTTTCATTTTTGAAGGACAATTTAAGGATATATAATTTTAGGATAGTAGTTATTTTATTTCAACTCATGTAATATGTCATTCCTTTAGAATGATTTTCTTTTTCTACTGAGAAGTTGGCTTTCCATCAACTTGTTGCTCCTTTGAAGGTAATTTGTCTTTTTTCTCAAATTTATTTTGACATTTATTAATTGTCTAATTGTTAGTTTTACTATGATGGACCTAGATGTTTTTCTTTCTTACTTATTCTGCTGAGACTACATTGTGATTCTTGAATTTGATATAAAGTTCTCAGCCATTATCTCTTCATACATTATTTCTACTATTTTCTTTTTTTTTTGGCCATCCTAGGACTTCAATTCTAAGTAGTTAGCTATTTCGATGGTATCCTCTATATTTTTTAATCTTCTGTAGTTTACATCTTTTTATCTCTTTGTGATTCCTTCTGGATAATTTTTCTTACTCTATATTTGATTTTTGTCTCTCCATATTAGGTCTAATTGTTATTGTACCTATTTAGTTCATTTTGGTTATTGTATTTTTTAGCTCTAGAAATTTTGTTTAGTTTTACTTAAAGATCAATTCTTGCTTGAAATTTCAATCTTAAAAATTTTATAGCCTTCAACATGATAAACATAGCTCTTTTAAAATCTATGCCTGATAATTACAAAATCTCAAGCCCCTGTGGGACTTTTTCTTTTGTCTTTTAGTTATCTTTTTTCCATATTGACTTATCTTTTTATATGATTAACTTTTTATTGTGAGGAAGATATTTATTTGTAGAGTGGTTTGCAAAATAATTTGAGACCTCAGATGGTAAATGATGTTAGCACCCTTCAGAAAAATATTTAAATTGGGTCGTTGTTGATTTCCTTCTAAGTCCCTAAGGACATTATTTCAAGGATTACTTTAATCAGATTTCAAAGACCAAGGTTATTTGATACTGTGAGCTGCATTCATTGTGGGGAACTATTAACTCTGGACTCTTAGTTTCTAAACCTTGGAGTTTGTATCAGTCAGGACTCAACCAGGAAAGCAAAACTACTATGAGTCATGGGATAAGAGAGTTATTAAAGGAATTCAACCTTACAAAGTTGTGAGAATAGCTGAAGAATTGAAAAAGAAAAGGAATAATTGGAAGCTCACAGAATCACCTGCCACTCCATCTGATAGGCTGGCCAAGCACATCCAGACAGCAAGTGGTTTCATGAAAGAATTGCTGGATGAGAAGTCTAAAAGAAATGCTTACTTTTGGTAATCTGAAGGCAAGAGTTTGGTAATGGGCCTGGAATAGTTGTTAATTAGTAGGAATTCTAGTAGTGAAGAAGAACTGCACAATTCTTCACTTCACAGGAGAAATTGAGAATAAATTGGGAATTTCAAGCATCTCTACATCTCTCACCCCACCTAATTTTTATAATCTTCAAAGAGTAATAATCATTGTTTCACTTCCATCTCCTTAATCTGCAAGTTGCTTTTCTGGCCAACTTCAAGAAGATGTAGAATTTCTGCCTTAACCAAATTGACAATAGAACATTCCATTGCAAAATCCCAACACAGATGGGGGTATTCAAAATTATCTCATTATAGTTGGCACTCAGAAATGTATGTTACCGGTGTGTATGTCTTTTAATGTTCTTATAAATTTATTGGTCCTTTTTGGCTGAAGTTTTGATTTTTGTGTGTGTGTTATTGGAAAATTTTTCTAACCTACATTATTATTTCATGCCTGCTGAAAGAACATTTTCCTTGGCCTCTCATTTTTCTGTACATTTTGTGAGCAGAAATACTGATTGCCTTTTGTTCTATAATATATTTTGCAATTGTTATTACATAACAAATTGCCTTGGAATATAAAGATAGTGTCTCCATTCAGAGTAAAGAGAAAGTTGGCATATAGCTTAGAAAAATAGAGATAGTGTCTCTCTCCAGCACAGTAGACCTCCACGCTTGTTACCCTTGTAAAAGATTTGGGTTAATTAACCTCAGGTTCTTCTGTAGTGCAATTTACTTCATGAGTAGGCATCCATCTGACCCCATACATGGGACCATGTAAAATTTTGGGGAAAAGGAACTGATGCAAAAATCCTGATGCTCATTCTGCTTTCTGCACCGTGAGTGTCAAAGGCTTTTATCTCTGACCCAGGAGTCTTATTTCTTCTGCTAGCATCTGAAAAACTGTAGCAGGTTAACTCCTTAGTTTGAAAACAGTGTAAAATCCAGTGTTCACAGTTTTTGACACTGCACTCTGCTTTTTATTTCTCCTATTTTGTTTTCTTCTTGAATTCTTGACTGTGTTTGGTATACACATCTTTTAATTCCATTAAGCTTTCTCTCCTATTTGCCAGCTATTCAGCTTGCCACCCTTCATTTTATGGGAGTTAGTGGTTGATTTATTCTTCTAAGTTCCTAATTACTTCTCATGTTATCCATTGTATTATTTAGCCTTTTGATTAAATTTACTTAACAATTTAACAATTCCCCAAATATTCTTGTTTGATTCATTGTCTCTAATAGCATTTTTTCCAGGCTAAGATTGACTTCTTTACTAAGACCTAATAACCATGTTGTATGACCTTCACAGGTAATCTTGCATTTTTAAAGGCTATTATACTTGAGAGTTTAGCCAGTAGTAAGATATTTATTTCAGCCACTCTGAATATGCAGGGAGTAATCAGAAATTGCTGAAATTACTGATCTGCTTCTGGAACATTTTTATTGTTGTTGTTTTCAAAGATTTTTACATATTTATTATTTCTAAATAATCCAATATTATTTTAGTGAAAATTTTAGTTAGAAGAGAAGTAAACAGAAGTGCTGACTCCACAATTTTTGACACCAAGTTATTGAAAAACTTTCCCATTTATCTATCCTTTAACAAATACGGTCTCCTGAAATAAAAAAGAGAAAAAAAAGTGTTCAAAATAATCTATGAGGCTCAGACTAGTGGGTCTCATCTCTGTTTCTTTTTAAAATTTATTTCTTTTACATGTGGTCAACATAGTTTGGGATTGATATTGACCAATGTGGACAGCCTGGACTGTGTTTTCCTATTTTATTTTTTTGAGTGTAATGAAGTTTATTTTTCTAATGAAAAGAAGAAAAAGGAAGAATTAGCAAACTAGCCAAATTTTAAACTATTACTTAGACTCTGAGTCTATGTTTTGTTTCCAATCACTTCAGTAGACATATGAGCATGCTATGACAAACCAGAGAACTCTCTGTGCACTTTGCAGGGGTATACTTCAGTTTATGATCCAGATGGAACTGCATTGACAAATCATAATTATACAAGTGGTTTCACAACTCATCTGCTGTTTTGGAAGCAGCTGTACATCACTTCTCTGCTTTTTGGTACAATCCAAAAAATTTCCCTTGGTAGGAATCCTGCAAATGGATTCTTTTTATTTCAATATTTTACCTTTCTCTAATAATTCGGTCAGGTTTTACTAAACCAGACAAGCAGGAGATGAGTTTTCCATAACCCTTTATTCTTGCCAGGAAATCTCTGGGCTTGGTTACATTTCTGTCCTTTGGTGCTAATTTTGTAGCTTCTGTTTTTTATTTCAACTGGATAAATTCCTCAATGTCAAGTCTGTGACCTCAATGAGCTCATGGAGCGCCTTCAAATATGACCAGGGCATGGGTTTGTGATTGGCTCGATGCATTGCTATCAAAATATCCATTTTCAAGTCTCCATGTTCCCACAGGTGTGAGCCACTGTGAAGAAACCTGTTATTCACACACTCAGATTGTTAATTAGTCTATTTTTGACCAAATGAACTTAAAATTCAGTGGACCTGTTAAGAAATCCAATATTAGAGGCAAAAACGACAGGCTTTAGAGCCAGAACTCCTGCATTTGAATCCTGATTTTATTGTTTACTAGTAGAATGATGCTGAGAAAATAGTCAATATTTTTTATTAAATATTAATAATTCAAAAAATTAAGTCTTCCTAACTCCTATCAATAAAAATATGTGTACCTTAGTTTGGCTCTCAAAGCCCTCTGAAATATGACCCCATCAGATAATTTTTCACCAAAAGTTAGCTTCTTTCCCATATTATAAAATCTACTCAATTATATCATTTGTGACTTTTAAAATGTTATTTCTTCATCTTTCCATCCATCTAAATACTCCATTCTGTAGCCCAATACAAATGATACTTCCTTCATAGAATCCTCCAAAATTATTGAACCTCATATTGACATCCCTTGTCTCTAAATTCTTAGAATATTTATAGTCAGTACTTTGTTATCTAGGACAGAATTCATTGAACATTCTTTTTTTCTTCTATTTTGATATAGATATCTAGGTGGAAAAAAAAGACTGATATTTAAATAAGTGAGAAATACTGGATTAAATATAATTAGAAATGTTTCTTAACTGTAAAACTTATTACAAAATATTCTTAACATATAATTTATTTTTAAAAAGGGTCTATAGTATACAATATTTCCCAAAAGTATTATTAGATAGTAATATTTTTAAGATGAAACCAGCACTATTGGTCAGTGGAACACTTTTTGGAACATGCTATTCTACCTTAATTTAATGATTTCTTGAATTATAATCTGAATTTCTCACTTAAAGTATACATTTGAGGGTTTACATACTTACAATTGTTAGGCAGTCATTACAGGCATTTGGAAAATACTTACTGATTCTTTACCTGTCCACTTTTTAATATTTTTCCTTTATTTTGAAATTTTCCTCTTTTAATTTCTTTATAATTTCCAGTAGGATTTAGTCTCCATTTCCTCTACTTAGTCATTAGCTTTAACTTATTCCATATGTATCAGAAGAGTAAGATGAGGGTAGCAGAACCCATCTGAGTGATATAGGATAAAGAATTATTATTGGCATTAGATCTCCCACAATTACAGAGTCTGATGAAGAAATCTAATAAAGTCTGTTGTCTCTGCATCTGGTGGTACATCTAAAGTTGCTATAGCTCAGGGCTAGTGAGCAAGAAACCTGGACATGAAGTAGGGAAAATTAAGACAAATTGAACCAGAGGTTAAGGATTCAAAACCAGTGGTTTATCTAAATAAAAGGACAAATCAGAATCCACAGGAACAAAATGAAACTCTCAAAGGCAAATGGGTGCTCATGTCTGTCTATCAGGGCATCCAATCTCTGAGTGAAGAAGCTAGCACCTTTTGTTACAGAGCTGCACACTTCTGCACTCAGAACTTGAGACTTGAAATAAAAGATCCAGTGGGAGCTGGGAGAGCTACTGCCTCAGCAAGGTAAGGCAGTTTTCTGGCATTAGAGGCAGCAGTACCTATTACCTATGTAGGCCTCCAAATCTCAGGTAATTTTTTTTTAATTAGTAATTCTGACTTGTAACCATCTAGGGCAGGGCATTCTGGGAAAAAAATTTCTACTCAGCTAAGTTGGCACAGTGCAGAACATGACTCCATGGTATCATAGGAATTGGGAAAGATATTAGAGCCAATTATCCTACTCTTCCTAAGGTACAGAGGAGGAAATTGAAACTCAGGTGGTTGTATCTTGTTCAAGTATCAATTAGCTTGTCAGAGTGGAAAGATTAATTGATGCTTCTGATTCCCAGTCCAGTCTTCTCTCCTGGTATTCCTCTTGGAAAAACAATAGTCTAGAATGGCTATCATGGCCCGCTAAAATCCAAACTCCCACACCTTCTGGGGATTTCGTCTAATGGATGCATCTAAATTCTTTCCTCTGGTCATCACCCGCATCACCTTTTTGGCCAAACATACAAGTATTCTGAGGGGCTCAGCTTTATTATTTGTTAAGCGAAGATCCCTATCAAAACTAGGTTTCTAGTCTAGGGTTTCTCAATCCAGGAACTCTTGATATTTGACACTGAGCATTGCCCTGCAGTAAATGTGGTGGAGGGCAGGGCCTGTTCTGTGCATTATAGGGAGCTTAGCAGCGTTCTTGGCCTCTACCCACTAAATTCCAGTAGCACCCCCTTAGTCATGATAATAAAAATGTTGGCAGGCATTGCCAGATATTCCCTGGGGGAGAGGGAATTTGTCCCTGGTTAAGAATCACTGGTCTATCAGCTATTTTATTTAGATAAACCAAAACAATCTTCTTTTCAAGCATTGGCTGTACAGTAAAGAACATTGACTTTTTTTTTTTCTCAAGCTACAAAGTAATTTCATTTTCTGAAGCCCAACTAGACCTTCTCTATCAACTTGCCTTGTAAAACATTTTTGTTCTGCCTGAGATATGAACCAACTCTAAAGTAAGAGTATTCAAAGCAGGCAGTGAGAATATCTATGAAATTATTTTTTGCATTGTCTATACTCAATTGTTTATTTAGGTAATATCCAGGAGAATTAATAGTGGAGTTCAGAATTAAACCAGACAACACTCAGAATAAGAACCTGCTTAGCATATTACCTCTCCCCTACTTTATGAGGTGTATTGAGGCCTCTTTCAGAGCCTGCACACCTTCCCATGTATAAAGCCACAATTTGTAGCACATTGAACTGCATTTTCTTCACCATAACTGCTGTGTAGGATCAAGTGATACTGTTGAAAGGAAGTGGTTTTCTTTTTCCATCTAACTGTAAAATTATAGCAGTTTTATATTTTTCTTTTGGTGGAATGTACCATAACAGAGATGTCACCAAAAAATTTTTTTGTTTTATTTTAGAAAAATGATGCCACTAATTCATTGTTGCTTATCTTTATCCTCCAGAAACATGAGCATTAAGAAAATAATCAGTGAAGATATCAGATTTCTGTGGTGGTCTCTTGAAACCTCTTAGAAATTCCATTGGGATCTTTGTTTTTGATTATGAATCTTTTGTATTTAGAATTTATCAATGACTTCTCATAGCATTAAAAAAAAAAAAGAAAAATGAAAACAAGATTCTGTACCATGGTTGATGTATTCAGCCTACTTCTTGACCTTATCTTCCATCACTCTCTCTTATGCTAAATATATTTGAGCTGAGACAACCTTTCTGCTTTTTTTCTGGAAGCTGTCAACTTCAGAATCTCTGTATCTGCTATTTCTACCTGGAAAAATCTCTCCTCTTCTTAAAATTAGTTCCTCATTCTCAGGTCTGTTGAAAGACTTCCACGTTTCCCTTTGAGAAATTTTGATTCATTGATTTGAGGTGAGATACAGAAATTAGGGGTAATGCTAACCTGAGAGCAGTGTTGATGCAAACGGTTCACCTACACACACTGAAAAACCCTAATTTCAAATTCTGAAATGGTGCAGTTGTGGTTCCCATGAGCAATAGAGGCGACTTCTCCCACTTCCATGGAAATACGCCCTTGGGAAGACTTAGGACTTAGCTTTAGCTCCAAAGATGTGACAAATCCCCTACAAAATCCCACCTAATCAGCATATTATGTTGCACCTTTTGTGATATCTACTTCTTCAATGAAAGATGCCTAACTTTTTGTTGACCAATTTTTCATCTCTTTATACCAAAGCTAAATTGTCATTCTCTGAAGTTTTCTCAAAACTATATTTGATGTTTGTTTGGATTTTAGGGAAGTAGGCCTTTTTACCACACTAAGCATTGGCCTGCTCTTCTGTTGGCTCAGCTTCCATTCCTCACTTGATACTGTGATTAAACGTCTCTCTTCAGTGAAACTTCTTGCATTCCCCCTAGGCCAAATTAGAAACTTCCTTATTTGTTTCCTCACAGTACTTCATTCAGATCTCTATTAAAATTTCAGATCGCTAAATTTTTAATTAAAATTAAAATTGCAGTAAAGACTCTCTAAGAGAGCCTCCCCTGTCCTCTATAATACCCTTTGGCCTCATTTGTTACGTAGTTCATAGTTCAAAGCTCTGCCTGACATTGTATTATTCCTTTTGCATTTTTTTTTACACTTCTACTCCCCATTATGATCTTAATTCCATGCAGGGAGTAACTTTGTTGTTTTCTGCTGTATTTTCAGAATAGTACCTAGAATATAGCACAGGCTCAATATATATGAAATAAATAAATAAATATTTTAGTACCTTGTTTGTGATTCTTTTGTTTATATGTATTTTTTTCTAAAGAGAATTTTAGATTCTGTTAGCACTGCCTGAATCTAGCATAGTTCCTGATATATACAATGTATGGAATAAATGCTTACTGGATAATAAAATGTTTTTTTTTATATTTCATACCACAGATAAGAGATCATTTCATGTTATGTTTCTTTGATAAAAAATTGAATTCCCAACAGTACTTCGTTGCTTGAGATAAGGCAGAAGTTCAGAGGACATTCTGACATATGTCTGTCTCCAAAAATGTGACCAATGGGATGATCTGGGGAAAGGTAGAAGATTCATTTTTCTTTTCAAGTAATTTGGCACAAAATAAATGCTTAACTACTGACAACATAATAAAAAAACAGGTCTTAATATGTTCACCTCAGGTACACAGGGATTTTGTGTTCAAGAAAAAATTCTAAATTGAAGATTATCTTCAAACAAACAGACCAAGCTAAACAAAACAACACAAAGATTCTAAAAAGAAAATCAGAGAGAAACAATTTAATATGTGGCTGATCTGCCCTATAGTTACAAATTTACCTGTAATAAAGATCCTTAAACTTCTCTCAATCATATAACATTTGAAAGAGGAAAGCTCTTGTTCCCCTCTCTGTTTTCAATCTAACCGAAGTTAGGTCCTTTTTTACTAGAGACACCAAAGACTGGTGTGGATGATAAAAGAGGGGCATCATAAGTCTGAGGAGAACTCAGAAACTTGTAAATGCATGAAACTGGGAAGTTTAATGTAAAGATCATTCTAACTTCCTCCCCACCTGTGGTCTTTCTATGTTCATAGAGATATAGAAATAAACAAGCTACTTCCCGCTCCCCAGTCCCCCAGGATGAAATCCTAGCATCCATCTCCTCATGCTGGGACAAAGGTAGCTGGTTCTTGTGTAGGTGAGTATTGGTTCCTCTGAGTGTACCTCCCTGTGAGGACATAATTAACCTAGCACCACTCTGGCACATCCACCATGTGAGGTTGGAAAAGTGTGTGACTTCAAAGCTACCAGACTCCAAACCTACTTATTTCATATAAGCTTATATTATATGCATGCATGTGCACACACACACACACACTTTTTTAAAACATTCAACAGAGTCCTGTTGCTAGTAGTAATTTTTTTTTTTTTTTACGTCATGTCTTATGTAATACAATAGCACTTCTAGAAATGAATTCAGTCTGGCAGAGTAAAAGCACATCCAAGTGTACCTTCCTAGTTCCCAAATACTCCCACTGAATAAACTTCTCAATTGGTAAATTAACATTGTTAAAGCTGTGAAAAGAAACTTAATTTATGGTTGCCCATTTTGGTACATGTGAAATAATTTTTTACTGCTACTGTCATCAAAATTATGAAAGGTTTTAGAGTGTGTCAGGATGGAAACTGTTCTTACTCTGGGGAGGAAGTACAGAGTGTACTTTATGTAAAGTCTATTGCTTCGATTCGTAGGCTCTGCTTTCTGCCAGTAAGTAAGATACTTTGCCATTGAGACACTTGGGGACTGTCTAAATGTGGCAAATGAACTGGGTTCATTAACCAAGAACATGACAGTGTCTAATCCAAGCTTCAAAGAGAAGTCAAAAACCAGTATACTAGATGAAGTAACGCTGGTTTAAATTCAAGGGCATTTGTGCTCAATTAAAAAATTTTCTTTCTTTTTCCTTACATTTTAATCCTTTAGCAACAAGACAGGTAGTTTGTATCACATGTCCACCAACTACTATATGAATCTCTGCAATGTCCTCTGGCCATTATTCAATGCTAAATAATGATGTAAAATATATTATGACTTCAATTTTATGATTTCACAGAATGAGCACCTGTTTAGTAAAAGAAAGAGGAAACTAGCCTATTGAATGTTTTATTTACCTGTTTTTCTGAAACAGTTTGGTAGCTCAGTAGAACATGAAAATGAAATTACAGAATTTCATAAGTGCTCATCCATCTAATTTATATATGAAAAGAGTAATTTTTTAAATAATCTTTCAATAGTAACAAAAGACTGCAGAAAGACCTCTGGCTAAGTTTAGTAACCCTACAATGTCAACACATTGGCAAATTATCCTTTGCATACACTTCATAATTCACCTGGTCCTTAATTACTCCTGCCTATTAAATTCCTAACTCCAGAGATTTTAAAATAGAACATCTCTAGTTATAAATAAGTCAATAAATTACAAATTTATCTATTTAGAATGGAAGAAATTACTCAGATTTGTTTAAGTCAGTGAGAGGATTAGCCCTGACTGTTTTGCAGTTGACAAATGCAGAAAAGTTGGCACTCTTTCTGGCAAATTTTTAGTGATGACTTGCTTGGTAAGCTTTACTTTTTCACGAAATTAGGACTCTTCCTGAGTGTGTGGTGTCTCTACCTCATTTTACTTAGCCATTCAGTCCTCTAGCACTTTGGTAGTGAGAAGATTCTTCCCTGTGAGGGAAGCAGAGTGCTTTAGATCAATGAAAGCACCCTTTCTGGTATTCTGTGGACACCATTCCTCTGTTATGTTAAGGATCAATGGAATCTGATACACTGTTCCTTAATCTCAGGAGAGTCATATTGCCAAAGAGTTGAAATGTGTAAGGAAAGGCTGTGTAGAAGAAAAGAATGGAGTGGCTGTCTCTTCAAACAGCAAGTCTTAGGTGACAATTCCTGCTGGGCTCCTAAAAGCTGTTTCTCTCTGGTCACGTTACTGAATGTGAATGTGGGTCACGGAAGCGATGCCATCTTCCATTCACACAGCTCGAAGTCAGAGTCCAGTTCCTTGTTTGTCTTTCACATAAACACGACAAACTGCTTTCTCTGCACGGTGTAATTTTATTGAAACATTATATTCTGTTAGGTAAAGGCCTCCTATTTTCTCTTCCTATTCTTTCAGCAAGCACTTCACTTCACTTCAGGCACCATCTGGTAACAAGTAGTATAAAGGGAAATGAACTAAAAAATAAAAATAACATATTTATTAAGAGCTTGATATGGGCCAGGTACTTTCTAAGTTCTTTATATGTATTAGCCTAACATACCTACAAGGTAAGTAGATTATTATGCTAATTTTATAGATGAGAAAAGTCAGGCACAGAGGGGTTAGCCAGTGGTGGAGGTGAGAGCTGAACTCTGATAATTTAATATAGATTGTACTCTCTTTAATATAGAGTGGCTGTTTGCTCTAATTCTAAGGGTGAAGAGTCTATATTCTTGAAGGAGTAAGAAACTAAGTATTAAAATCACATGATCATTTGTTGATTTGACTGCTGGTTACAGGATTTTGTTGCCTGAAAGAATAAATAAGCTGTTTTTCACTTATGTGCACGTCTAGATATAGCTTCAGCGCATATTACAGACTGAATGTTGTGTCTCTCCAAAATTCATATGCTGACATCCTAACCTCTGATATAATATTAGGAGGTGGGGTTTTTTGGAGGTAAGTAGGTTATGAGGATGGAGCCTGCATGAATGACATTAACGTCCTTATAAAAGGGACCTCAGAGAGCTTTATCTTCCTCTTTATATCAGATGAAGATGCAAGAAGTTAGCAGGCTGCAACCTAGAGGTCCTCACCAGACCCAACCATATAGGCACCTTGATCTTGGACTTTCAATCTGCAGAAGTGTGAGAAATAAATTTCTGCTGTTTATAAGCCAGCCAGCCTATGGTACTACTGTAGTAGCTTAAATGACTAAGACAGTGCACAATTTAAAACTGAAAAATAATAACATGAATGAGGCTGAAACTATATAGAAAAACCTGTGTTTGTAAATGCTAGGACAAAAATGAAAGCTTTAAAAACTGTAACCAGAAATATCTATGTGTTTGTTCCTAGTTCATGCGACCCCTGTTGAAACCAGCCATGCTTGGAAATCTATCCTTAATTATGTTTCACTATCAAATCCATGCTGCCATTCTTGCCAGCAGGAGGCTCTAGTAAGTTTTCACTAACTATATTGAGAAACTAAATCAAATTATATGATTGTTTTCAAAATTTATATGAATTCCCACTTAAATCTATAATTAAAAGAGTGTCCTTAAAGAGCTCTGCTCTCACTCTTATTTGTAGGCAAAATTTTCCAGTGGGAACTGCAGTCACTGAATTGGGAAAATTAAATGCAATGGGAGTAACTGGATCCCAGGGTTCAAGGGGCCAAGTGACATTCAACCATCAAAGGCAAGGTGGCAGTGGTTACCATAATGGCCAACAGAGTCAAAGCAGTAATCAGAAATACTCTTTCTCCTGCAGACCTGTGGTGTTGGCTAGTTAATAATAGTGTTTGAAGACATGAGGTAGACAGGAAGTCTCCCAAATTTTTACTTTATCTACATAAGCAGAAACATTTTAGGTCAAATGAACAAAAATCTAATCTGAATCATAAAAACAAAGTGACAGCCTCTGAATTCCCAGACTTGAGCCAATTTACAGACCCACAACCTCTTGAATGAAGGGGAAGCTGGGTCCCCTTGAGGCAAGAGCCCGGTACACTGCTAAAATTTACACTGTTAATTTTTATCCCAAGGGATTTGTGGTCTTTTTACCAGGGTAACTATGCATTGGAGAAAGAGAAATAATCAGAATTTTTAGGGACTGCTCGACACTGGTTCTGAACTGATACTAATTCCAGGATACTAAAAACATCACTGTGATCGACCAGCCAGACTAGAGGCTTATGGAGGTCAGCGATTACAATAGGGTTTCAACTCAAATGTGTCTCACAATGAGCCCAATGAGTCTCAGAACACATCCTGTGGTTATTTTCCCAGTTCTGGAATGCATATGGAATAGGCACACTTAGCAGATGGCAGAATCCCATGTAGGCCCTCTGAGCCTGGAGTGAGGGCAATTATAATGGAAAAAATCAAGTGCTAGCAACTAGAACTACCTCTGTCTAGGAAAATAGCAAACCAAAAACAATACCATGTTCCTGGAGGGACTGCAGAAATTATTGCCACTATTAGGGACATGAAAGATGCAGGAGTGGTGATCACCACCACATCCCTATTTAATTTACCTTTTGATTTATGCAGAAGAGAGATGGATCTTGGAGAATGACAGTGAGTTGTGAGAGGTTAACCAGTTGGTGACTACAATTGCTGTTGTTGTTCTGGATGTGGTTACATTGTTTAAACAAATTAACATATCCCCTGGTATCTAGTGTGCAGCTATTGATCTCACAGATGCCTTTTTCTTTATCCCTGTCAATAAGGATCACCAGGAGCAGTTTGCTTTCAGCTGCCAAGGCCAGCAATACACCATTCTTGTTTTATCTGCAGGCCTGTGTAATTCAAAGGAATCTTGATTGCCTTTTCCTTCCACAAGATATCACACTGATCCATTCATTATATTGATGATGTTATGCTAATAGACCAAGTGAGCAAGGAATAGCAATTATACTAGACTTATTGGTTAGAATTTGTGTATCAGAGAGTGGGAAATAAATATGACAAAATTTCAGAGGTCTTCTATCTCAGTGAAATTTCTAGGGGTCCAGTAATGTGGGACATGTTGAGATATATTTTCTAAGATGAATTTTGTTATAGCATTTGGCCCCTCCTATAACCAAGAAAGAGGCACTACTGGTCCTCTTTGGTTTCAGGAGGCAATTTTTTCCTCACTTGGCTGTTATTCCAGCCCATTTACCAAGTGGCCCTCCAAAAGTCACTAGTTTTGAGTGGGGCCCAGAATAGAAGAACAACCTGCAACAAGTTCAGACTACCAGGCTGGGCAATATGATCTAGCACTTCCAATGGTGCTTGAAGCCAGTGGAATCAGAATGCTATTTGGAGCCTTTGGGAGGTCATTAGGATGGTGGAGCAAAGCACTGCCATCCTCTGCAGATAAATACTCTCCTTTTGAGACTAGCTCTTGACCTACTACAGGATCTTAATGAAGACTGAATGTTTAACCATGAGTAACCAAGTTACCATGTAACCTGGACTGCCTATCATGAACTGGATGTTGCCTGACTCCACCAGTCATAAGCTATGTGCGCATAGCAGTCCATCATCAAATGGAGGTGCTATGTATGAAATGGAGCCAGAGCAGGCTCTTAAGGTACAAGTAAATTACATTAACATATGGCCTAAATATCACTGTCCTCCCTCTTGTTTTACTACCTTCTCTCCACTAGACTGCTCTTATGGCCTCATGGGAAGTTCCTTATGATAATTCGACAGAAGGGAAGATTTGGGCCTGGTTTATAGATAGTTCTATTTGGTATGTAGGCACTACCAGAAATTGGACATCTGTAGCATTTTAGCCCCTTCCTAAGACATCGCTGAAGGACAGCTGTGAAGGAAAATTTTCCTAGAGGACAGAACTATGGCAACGCACCTTGTTTTTCACTTTTCTTGCAAGGAGAACTGGCCAGATATGTGATTATACACAAATTCATGGGCTGTGGCCAATGGCATGGCTGAATGGTCATGGTTTGAGAATAACATGATTGACAAATTGTTGACAAGGAAATTTGGGGAAGAAGTGTATGGGTAGATCTTTCAGAATGGGAATAAAATAAAGATATTTGTGTCTTATATGCATGCTCACCAAAGGGTGACATCAACAGAGGAGAATTTTAATAATCAAGTGTATGGAATGACCTGTTTATGGGTACCAGGTAACTTCTTTTCCTGTCATAGCCCAATGAGTTCATGAATAAAATGGTTATAATGTCAGAGATAAAGGTGATTTGTTTTCAGAAGACAAAGGGAATACAGAATGGGTAGTAGAAGATAGTTATAAAGAACAGCTATGACTAGGTGACCAGTTACAGAAATGAAGAGTGAAATTGTTATGAGTATTTCTTCCTTATTTTGTTATGAATATGTTTGTGTGTATCTAAATGTTTTTTTTTTATTTTTTTGATTCCTTCTCATGCAACATGAAGATATATTGACTTTATGTCATACTATTTAAATATTGTTAATTTGGCATCATAGTATTTGAGTCATAGAATATCAAAGAAAAGAGTAAATATCACTCAAAGACTTTACCTCTCTTGTGAGGAAGGGGTTAGTGTACTTTTGTTTCTGTGCAAGACAGTTGTATCTTTTTAAATGGGATTATGACCTTGTGATTGTCTATATATTGCCCATTGACAATAGCTAGACCTGTGATGATTAATTTTATTCGTCAACTTTATTACACCATAGGGTGCTGAGATTTTGGTCAAATATTATTCTGGGTGTGCCTGTGAGGGGGTTTTAAATGAGATTAATGATTTTATCTGTAGACTAAATAATGTAAAATGCCCCCACTAATGCAGATGGACCTCAGTTGGAGGCTTGAGTAGAACAAAAAGGCGGGTATAATGACAAAGAAGACCCAATGCCTCCTGCCTATTTGAGCTGAAGCACTGCTCTTATCCTGCTTTCAGAATCGAACTGAAATAACAATTATTCTTGAGCCTTGAGCCTGTCTGCTTTCAGAATGTAATTTATACTACTGGCCCTCCTTCTTCTCAGGCCCTCAGACTTAGGCTAGAACTGGACTACAACAGCAGCTCTCAGGGATCGCCTGCTTTCCAATTGCGAATATTGGAATGTCTGTTTCCATAATTTATTATAAGAACCAAATTCTTATAATAAATCAGATAGATAGATAGATAGATAGATAGATAGATAGATAGATAGATAGATAGGCAGGCAGGCAGATACACAAAGAGAGAGTTATATAAATATCTTTCCTATTGATTCTGTTTCTCTGGAACAGAGAACCAGATTAATTCTCTGACTAATATACTAGAGCTAGTAAGTGGCAATATTTGGAATGCATGCAAGGTTTGTCTGACTCTAATGTCTATGCTTGTATCCCCTGTGTTATACTTGAATTCTGCTTATAGACCAGTGAAGATGAATAAAGATCAAGAGGAACCCCCATACCTCCTGCTAATGCTTCACTTCCTGACTGTTTCTGAATATTGTCTTATATTTTAACTATTGTTGCTGTATAATAATTATCTCCAAATTTGATAGCATAAAATAGTAATGGTTTCATTTTGCTTCTGATTTTATGGTTCAGGAATTCTAAAGAGGCTCAACTAGGCTGCTCTTTCATGAGAGCTTTCATGTGGTTGAAGTTATCATCCTCCAGGTCTGCAGTCAACTAAAAAGTTAACTGGATTAGATGTCCAAGATGGCTAAATCAGGACTGACAGTTGACACTGGCTGTTGCCTTGTAATTGAGCTAGACTCTCAACCAGAGCACCTACAATATGTCCTTCCCAACAGAGTAGTAGCAGAGCAGTCAGATTTTTTCATGATGGCTAGCTTCCTTCAGAGCGAGCAAACCGGGGGAACTGGGTAGAAGCCCTGGGACCTCCTTTAGCCTACAAGACGTGTAGCATTGCTTCTAATGTAGTTTATTAGTTTCGAATGCATCGCTGGAGTAAGACCAGATTCAAGGGGAAGAAACAAGACTTATCCTTTTGACAGAAGTGTCAAAGGATTTGTGGGCATGTTTTCAAAGTTGTGTATTATGATCTCAGGATCCAGCTATCTCTGAAGATTGTGTAAAGCAAGAACATGGTCTTCAAAATGGGGTCGTAATTTAAACTTTGGATCATCATTTATTATCTGTATAACCTTGGACAAATTATTTAACATCTCTGGCTAGTGTACTTCTTTTAAAAAGGAGGAGGTTGATATTTATTTTGCAGCTAAAGAAAGTATATATGCCTGGTGTTCAGTTAAGGTTATGGTTTCATACCTTCTTCAGTTCAGTCACTGATTAGGCATAATTTAAAAGCATAATAGGATCTGATTTACATTTTCCTTTTTGAAAGTGATAGTAGATACACCATAAACTGTCTATGTATTAAATCAAAAGTAAAATTAACCACGGCTCAAATAATAGGCATTGCTACATCATGGTGATATTACTTCGCTCTCTCTTTCTCCCTCCCTCTCCTCCTGCCCCCTTCTCCTTCCCCTCTGCTCCCCTTCTTTCCTTGCCCTCTGCCCTCCCTCTTCTCCTCCCCCTCCTCATATTCCTGATTCCTAACTTCAGGTAGATACTTATAAGATATTTAAACAAGTGCACTTTCAGAACTTGTCAGATCAAATTAGAATCCCTGGGGTAAAACTTAACTTTTCCTGTCTGAGTTTGAGTTAATCTGATCAAAAGTTTTAATGTATTGGGACCAAGAGGAACCTATTATTTGGAATACACAAAATGTGTTTAACCAAATGAACAAATCTAATTTAGACAGCAACAGAAGGAAGACAAAAGCCAGAGTCTCACATGGGGTAACAGAAAATCTCCATGTGGAAGTCATTTAAACTTAAATTGTTCACATGGTAGGGATGAAAACATTCTCCTGCCACAGAGTTTCATAAAGCATGTCAGGTTTTTTCTTCCACTAGACTTTTACACATCTGTCAATTGGAGAAGTTAACCTCTCTGCTATTCTGATAGAAAAAGATAAAAATCAAAGTCCTGGTGATTTTATAAGAGTACTGTCTACCTGTATCTGTGGCTATCTCTTTTACCTCTTTGGTGTGAAGACATCACTGATTCAAAACAGATGTGATCCTCTGGGCATGGCCCACTGAATACCATATTGCTTGTACAGATCTGGATTTCACAAGGTACCCTCATGGAGCTGGCTGTTACCCAGTTCTAGTTTTTCTACGCAGCAACAAATATGGACAGACACTTGATGTGTTTTTAAGAGACTCTCACAGCTAGGTGTCTAACTGAATAGACAACAGATAATCACACTTGATCCTCTCAGAGATTGTATATCCTCTACTTTCCCATTCTACTTCATTCACCACACCTCTTTAAATATAAGTTCATGTAGAATGGACTCTTTTTCCATCCTTGCTTTGAAAGTTTAAGGGATAGTTATCTTTGCGTAATTTAAATTTCAAGGTTTTAGTTAGCTGTACTTTACTTTAATGACCAATAACTGTTTACAAACTTCCACTGGATGTGCCTTGTAGTATTTTCTAAGCAAATGTCATTCTGCCTTAAAACTGGAAAGCAGTTTTCTTGTTTCCATGTGGGAAAAGGAAGTGGGCAGTTGTCAATGGAGATGCATATTCAAGCAAGTTTTTAGAATAACTTAGGACTTACTCAGTTTCCATTAAGAATATCTAATTATAAGTAATTACCCTAAACTAATTTAATTCCATCCTCTAGAGTTTTATTAGAGAAACAAATTTAACCACATGCATTTTGTTAAATAGACCTTTGCACTCTGAAAGAAAAAAAAAAGATTGTAGGACTTACATGGGAAAGAAGGGATTAACAATAATTGAGCATTTTCTGCAGTATCCTCTCCCATTCCATTAGTGGTGAAATATAAGTAGGTGTTTTAAAAACTGAGTTCACAGTAAAGAATTTAAGGAGATTAGCTTAGTTTTAATAGATGGTCCCTGCCCAATTTAAGAATTAATGCCAAAAATAGGCAAACATTTTCTTTTAGTTTTAGGCTAAATTTTAGATATGTTAGAAATTAAATTAAGTTGAAATGCTGACAACTGACTAAAATAATAGAAATTGATATTAATTTTCTTCTTCAGTATCCCAGAAATGTTTGAAGAGGTAAAGTGTTTTTCTCTGAAGATGAAAAATGATCTACATACTTTCAGACTAGGTAGCACTTTTAAAAAAGCCAAGAGCCTTATTGCTTTCTGCATATAAGAAATAACATTTGCAATATAAAAATCCACATGGACCAAATGAATAAAGAAAATAAAGAAGATAAACTTACCTTTCAGAAATTATAACTATTAACATGTTAATATAATCCTTTATCCACATTTTTTCTATACATGAGGATTTTCTTTATGGCATTGTTTTTAAATTACAATATATATACAGAATGTGAACAAACAGTAAGTATTTCAGAGAGCAGACATTTCTGGAACTTCAGAAGTACTCCTATCACTACACCTATCTACAAAGAGTAGGGAGTGAGGGGACTTTTAAAAAATAATTTTAAAAAGTTATTCAGTTATAGTTGACATACAATATTATATTAGTTTCAGATGTACAACATAGTAATTAGCCATTTATGTAACTTACAAAGTGATCACCTTGATAAAGCTGGTACCCATCTGACACCATACATAGTCATTATAATATTATTGATTGTATTTCTTATGCTACATTTTACATCCCCATGACTATTTTGTAACTACCAAATAGTCTTCTTCCCTTTTTCTCCCATCCATCCCCCCAACCCCTCTTTCATCTGGCAACTATTAAAATGTCCTCTGTATCTCTGAGTTTGTTTCTATTTTGTTTATTTACTTTGTTCTTTAGATTACACACGTAAGTAAAATCATATGACATTGTCTTTCTCTGTCTGACTTACTCCACTCAGCAAAATATCATCTAGTCAATCTCTGTTGTTGCAGATGGCAAGATTTTTTTTTTTTTAGGGCTGAGTTGTATTCTGTTGTATATATGCACCACCTCTTCTTTATCCATTCAGCCATTGATAGACATCCAGGTTGCCTCCATATCTTGGCTATTGTAAATAGTGCTGCAATAAACACATGGATGTACATGTTCCTTCAAAGGAGAATTTGAGTTTATTTGAATAAACACCCAGAAGTGGAGTAACTGGGTCCTTCTTTCTCCTGTATAATAGCCTTTCCTTTAAAGTCTATTTTGTCTGGTATAAGTATTGCTACCCCAGCTTTTTTTTTTTCTATTCTATTTTTATGAAATATCTTTTTCCATTCCTTTACTTTTAATCTGCGTGTGTCTTTCGATCTGAAGTGAGTTTCTTTGTAGGTAGCATATGTAAGGGTCTTGTTTTCTTATCCATTCACCTACCCTATGGCTTTTGATTGGAGCATTTAATCCATTTACATTTAAAGTAATTGTTGATAATAGGTAGTTATTGACCTTGTATTATTCATATTTTTTGTTTTTTCTTCTTCTTAAGTCCCTCTTAACATTTATTGTAATACTGGTTTTGTGTTGATGAACACCTTTAGCTTTTTTTTGTCTGGGAAGCTCTTTATCTGTTCTTTTGCCGAGTAGAGTAATCTTGGTTGTAGGTCCTAGCTTTTCATCACTTTGAATATTTCATATCAGTCCCTTCTGGCTTGCAAAGTTTCTGTTTAGAAATCAGCTGACAGTCTTATGGGAGCTCCCTTGTCGGTAACTAATTGCTTTTCTCGTGCTGTTTTTTAAGTTTCTTTATTTATCTTTAATTTTTGGCATATTAATTATGATATGGCTTGGTGAGGGCCTCGTAGGGTTCATCTGGTTTGAGACTCTGCATTTCCTAGGCTTGCATGTCAATTTCATTTGCCAAGTTATGGACATTTTTCATTGCCATGTCTTCAAATAGGTTTTCAATTCCTTGCTCTATTTTCTGGTACCCCTATGTTATGAATGTTGGTACACTTGATGTTGTCCCAGAAGACCCTTAAACTCTCCTCATTCTTTTGGATTCTTTTTTCTTGTTGTCATTCTGATTGGGTATTTTCTTCTACCTTATCTTCTAAATTGCTAATTTGATTCTCTGCTTCATCTAATCTTTCGATTCACTCTAAAGTATTCTTCACCTCAATAACTGTATTCTGCATTTCTGATTGGTTCTTTTTTATGTTTCATATCTTCATTTCATGTTTTTTATCTCTTTTTTGAAGTTCTCATTGAGATTATTGAGCAGCTTTATAATCAGTGTTTTGTACTCTACATTTGGTGGATTGATTGTGTTCATTTTGTTTAGTTCTTTTTCTGGAGCTTGTTCTGATCTTTCTTGTGGAGCATGTTTCTTTGTCTCCCCATTTGGAATACCCCCCCCTTTTTTTCCTATTTATAAGGTAGAACCTCTATGTCTTCTTTTCTCAATATAGTAGCCTTATGTAGTAGATATCTTGTTGTGCTCAGTGGTGCAGTCTCCCTGGTCACCTGATCTGGGTGCTCCAGGTATGTCTCTTATGTGGATTGTGTGTGCCCTACTGTTGGATTGTTTGAGCTAATTGGTTGTGAGGAATGGCTGTGAATACAGTAGAGGAGCTGTTGTGCAGGGACTGACCCTATGGAGCAGGATGCACTTTAGGAGGGCCCAGGTGCCTGGCCAATCTTCCCTTTGGGTGTGTCATCTGCATAAGCAGCTAGGTGTTGCTCTGGCTCAGTTCAAAGGCCTCCCATCCCTGGAACCTCCTGGAAGGGGCTCTTGTATAGGCCAAGTTCAACTACAGTCTGTGCCTTGCCTCAGACCGCCTGGCAGGAGCCACAGAGCAACTTGCAGATGGCTGCCACTCATGCTGGACTTGGAGGTGTCTTGAGAGGTCAAACCTCAAACCGAGGCCAGCTGCTGCTAATGCCAGGCTTGGGGAAACTCAAAAATAGGAACAGGGCATGCTGAAGCCATATGCTGCTTGTTTGGGAGTTTTGTGAAGTTTTGAGAGGTTTTAGGAAAGTCCAAAGCATGAACCAAAGTAGGCCATTTGTATAGAAAAGCCACTAGAAGCAACCTGGGTCTATCTGAATGTTGGGTGAGGCAGGATCTTAGGAAATCACTATGGTGGGGCAACTGGTGTTAGCCAAGTTTATGGAGACCTGTCTGCATGCTGGGGTGAGGGTTCAACAAAGGAACAATGGCTTTCACCAGAACTTCTGTCTGGGAGAAAGCTGCTCCTTTAGCCTTCACCAGGAAGCCAGATAATTTGTTTCCTTTCCATATGTCCCTAGCTCCTTTTGAGCTGCTGCCCCAGTGCTGGATCTCAGAGCAAGTAAGTCTACCAGTGAGCACATCGTGTGTGGGCCTGGGACTCCAGGAGCTCTCTGTCTTACTCAGCCACAATTTCCACTTGTTTTTACAGCCAGAAATTGTGTGGGCTTCTTTTCCGGGCACTGGAGCCCTGGGCTGGGGAGCCTTGTGTGGGTCTGAGACCCCCTCGTTCCTCAGGGGGAATCTCTGCAGTCAAAACTAGCTGGTTCTGCATCTCCTCCCCTCCTACCAGTTTCAATGTGGCTTCTTCTGGATATTCTTAGTTGTAGGACTTTTTTTCAGCTAGATTTCAGGCGATTCTCAGTGATGGTGGTTTTGTAGTTTAGTTGTAATTTTGATGTGGTCATGTGATTAGGCAAACACAGCATTTACCCACTCTGACATCTTGACTAGAAAAAATTTAAACTTCCTCAACTCTTAACAACTCTTAACTCCTGTTTCTGATAAATAGAATCACACATTATGTACTTTTCTTATGTTGACTTCTTTTGTATAAAATTATGTTTGCAATATATATTCATATTATTACTTGTCATTGTAGTGTGCTTATTCTCATTGTTATATATAATTGCATTATATATATGTACCATACTTTATCCATTTTTCCCTTTGGGTCTTCCAAATTTGGGACTATGAAATTCTGGTACATGCCTTATGGAGAAACTTAAGGACATGTTTCTGTTTAGTATTTACCTAGGAGCAAACTTGCTGGCTGGTTTCTAGGGGTGTGTGCATATTAAGTTTTTAAATAAATGCTGACAAAAAGTTTCCAAAATGACTATAATCATTTATACTTTCGCTGGTAACATATGAGAGTCCCAGTTACTATACCTCTTTGCCAACACTTTACATCAAATAATTATTTTGATATATCAAATACAAAGAAAATATTTCTCTATTTGTACTTTGGTAGCCTGAATTTTCTCAATAACCATATATCTTAGACATCTTACTATGTCAATAAATAAGGAGATCATCATTATTTTAAATTGTTATGTAATAAACTTTTTTAGTGTGTATATAAATATATCTATAAAACCAAATCCTTGTTGATAAATATTTCTTTAGATTAAAAATTACGTTTCATAAACAAAGCTGATTATAAATTTTTTGTGCACACAGTCCATAACTCATTATAATTGTTACTAGAAGTTAAATCACTCTGGTTTGTTTTCTTGATTCTTCATTACATTTAAGTGCCAGAAATCCAGCATACCTTAACCCAAATTTTACCTTATTTGTGCTCCTTCCTGGTTGTAGATGAAACCGGGTAGTGAAAAATTATAACACAGAAATTTGCTTTATGAAATATTTATGATCAATTACATTGCATAGGCTTTCAAATTTTTCTGTTTGACTGTACTTCTGTACTCTACACATTGATTATTTTATATCTTCACCCTCCTTGAACTACAAAATCTTTCCCCACCTTCTTCCAGAATCTCAGCAAATTGCTGATCCCCACAATTCATAGAGAATATAGTAGTCATATGAAAGTAATCCCCTCAAAGTGATTTGTCACTGCCAAAAAGAATCAATCTCTCTCTCTCTCTCTCTCTCTCTCTCTCTCTCTCTCTCTCACACACACACACACACACACACACACACACAGCCTCTGCTTCTCTGAAAATAAAGATGCTGTTTCCCCACATTCTCTATTTAAGGTTAATTTTGGCAATAGGGCTTTGGATTTAATTGTCCCATCTGTTTTCTGTCCATTTATTTTCTCTCTCTTTTATTGACTATTTATGCTGGCCAGACTCAAAATTTACTAATTCCTTTTGTGCCTTATTAATTATCTTCCTCTTTAATTTTCTTTTCTGTTCCGCTTTTCTCCTCTATTGTTTCCATGGATACATTTTCTCTCTTGGCTTTGCTTTTCTTCTACAATTTTTCTTTCCCTTTTCTATTTTTGTGTTTTCCTTATGTTTTCTTAGTCATTATTATGATTTCAAACAGTATTTCTATCATAGCATCTTCCAGATTTATACAACCTACATGGTCGTCTTTTCTTAGCCTTCGGTTCTTAAAAAATGACTTTATCAACTTAGATAAAATGTGTCAGAGACAGTACAAAATTGACATATCTAAAATAGAATCTTTGATGTTTTGCCTTCTACTAGAACCTGTCTTCCCATCTCAGTAAATGGCATATCATCCACCTAGGGATAAATCAGAATTATAAAAAGTTATGTAGAATGCCTGCCTTTTTTTTACTGACCCAATCAAATCTATTGTAAAACCCATTATATGATGCTCTAAAATACATCTCACACACTTCTCTTTATTTCAGTAGCCGTCTTCCACCCAAACCACAATCACCCCATAATCGATGCGGAAACTTTGCATATTTTAATTGTTGGTAGTTTTTTTTCTCTACTTTCAGGCTACATGCATTTATTTTCCTTATTAATGTCTTGGTCTTTGCCTTAGTGATTTGAAAGATCTGTTCAAAGTTTGGGAGATTAATCTCTTCCCCACAACATACATGTATATTTTTCTCAATTTGTCACCTGTATTTGTTTATATTCTTCTGTAATTGTACATTTATTCATTCATTAAGCAGATATTTATCAGATTTCCACGGTTTGTCTAAAACATTGAAGGAATGGGAATAAAGCAATAATTTAAACAAAAGATGCTGCCTTCATGGCGCTTACATTGCAGTAACAGAGTAAACAAACAATAAGTGATAGAAACTAAATTAAGTAAAAAATTGGATGGTTGTGTTATTAACCTAGTTAAAGCAGGAAAAATGTTTTAAAGGGTCAGCAGGTAGGAGTTTCAATTTTTAAATAGATTACCCAAAAGTTTCTTAGAAGAGATGATCTTTGATTAAAGCCCTAAGGAAAGTGAGGAATTGAGCCTCGTAGATACCTGCAGAAATCGACTTCAGGATAGAAACAACATCAAGTTCAAACATCCTGAGATAGTAGCACACCTGGAAAGTTTGAGGAACAGGGAAAGGGACAATGGGGTAGAACAGATTTATAAGAAAGAATGTAATAGAATATGATGTCTGAGGATCGATGAGTTGGAGGGAAACCTCAACATGTAGGGCATTGTTGGCCAATCTAAAACCTTTGGTATATACTTAGAATGAGATAAGACTCTGAATATTTTTGAGTAGAGGAGAGATATAACCTTACTACATTTTAACTGTAAAACTCTGGTTGCTCTTTTGAAAATAGCCTTTAGGGAGTCAAGTTTCGAAGCAGGGAGAACAGTTAGAAATTGCAGTAATTCTAGCTATATGTGGGGGTGGATTGGACCAATTGGTGGCAGGTAACATCAGTGTGTTAGCAGTGGAGGTGGTGATCATGGTCAGATTATGTGTGTATTTTGAAGGTGAAGTCAATAATATTTTCTGATGAATTGAATATGAGATATGAGAGTAAGTAGTAAGTTTAGGTTATCAATAGTATTTAATTTAGTTCAGGGCCTGAGAAACTGGATGGAGTTACTATTAAGTGAGATAGGGAACACTGACTAGAGCAGGTGTTGAAAGGAAGATCAAGAATTTCAACCTTGTACCTGCTAAATTTGACATTTCTAACTAGGTAGAGCTATTTAGTTGTTCATTGAATCTGTGGCACTATTGCCTTAAAGAACTAGACACTTGGATTTCATCAGTATGTAGACAGTATGTATTGCCATGAAACTGAATGATAACACCAAGAGAATAACTGTAAATAGAGAAGAGAAAATGTTCAAGGTTTGAATCACAAAGGATTCTGAATTTCAAAGTCTGGCAGATGAAGAAAACCTAATAATGAGACTGAGAAGGATCTGCCACTGAGTGATGAATACACTTAAAAGAGAGTGGAGTCTGATAATCCAAGTTAAGAAAGTGACTCAAATATCAATGAATGATCAACCAATATGATGTTAAAAAGTAGAATGAGGAGATTAAAGTAAGAAATGACATAGCTAAGAGAATTTCATTCAAGTGGAATGAGAGCAAACCTGACTGAATGGATTCATGAAAGAGAAGAAAGAAATTGAAAACTTTTAGTATACACAGTTTTTTCGAGAACTTTATTGTAAGGGAAAGGAGGGAAATGAGGAAGAAATGAGTGTAAAGGGTGTTTGTATCTTAAAATGGGAGAAGTCAGAGATGCTGATAGGAAAGATCTAGCAGAGAGAATAATTTGATTTTGCTTAAATAATGGAAAAGCATTAGAGTAGAGCAGAGGAGATGGAATCTAGTAGAAGGAATGCCTAGACAGTGAAAAAGCATAGGAATAAACATTTGTGAGCTAATTAGTGTGTGCACACATACGTGATTGATTATGCAAATTTTGGCTTATATTTTATAACCTCGTGTCTTCTTCAGAACCTCAGAATTTCTGTGTTTTTAATTTAACCAAAAACATTCCCTACTATGAATTTTGACAATAATGTTTAATACCAAGTTACAGTTAGATGATGAATATATAATCCATATTGCGTACAGTTAAGCATTTCCCTCAAATTGGAATGGTACATGGAAAGTCAAGTAAATAAAGAAACTAGCCTAAACTTATGGAATATTAAACTTCAAAGATGTTTATTTTTGGTAACTTAGTTCATTCCTGCTGAGAGTTTCTGTACTTATCTTTTTTTTTCTAATTTAATTTACTCTTGCCTCATAATGAGCAATAAAAGTAATTTAAGATAAAGTAGTTAAATACATTATTTTAAAAACAAAAGATGTACAGCAGGAACACATAATAAATTCATTCTTTTCAATATTATTTTCCTCAGAAGTAAATTACATGTGTCAACATCCATTTAACCATTCCTCCATTATAAGACATTTAGGCTATTTCCAATTTTCCCTTATTGTCCATGTTGATAAAATGGACATATTATACAGACAAATTTTTCTATATTTATGATTATGTCATATCTATATTTCTTGAAGTAGAGTGATTTGGTAAGTTTATAAATTATCTTATATTTTTCTACTTTAAATTCTTCTTTTGTTCTTCCCAAAGTATATATTCATGTATCTAGAATACTATGCAATAATTAAAAATATATATATACATACAGAAAACTAACAGAGACTAAAACATTATAATAACCTGTGCTTTGTTTCTCGGTTGTGGAGAAAGAAAAGTTTTATTTGCCACTTTTCTGTATTTTCTAAATGTTCTAGGAAGCATTTTTCCAATCTAATTATAATGATAAATATTATTTTATTTTTAGGAGCTAATGAATGCATAATATATCAGTGGAAGAGGAAATACATAAGAGAAAATATTTATGCTAATATAAACTGGAATTTCAGAATCACAAGATTGATTGGATTGGGAACCAAGAAAAATAAAGAAGACAAAAACCAAACATTTTCTTTTTTATTTTTTAAATTAATTTTATTGGGGTAACATTTGTTCATATAATTATATAATTTTCAGGTGTACATTATAATTTGACATCTGTATATTCTATTGTGTTTACCACCCAAAATCCAGTTTCCTTCAGATACCATATATTTGATCCCCTTTACCCACTTCACCCTCCCCTACCTCCCTATATTTGACCCCCTTTAACCATTTACCTACTCCTCCTCCCCTGCCATCTATCCTCTGGTAACCACTAGTTCATTGTCCATGTCGATGAGTCTCTGTTTGTTTGTCCTGTTCATTTGTTGCTTTTAGGTTTATATCCCACAGATAAGTGGTATCATGTGATTTTCTACTTTTTCAGTCTGGCTTATTTTGCTTAGCATGATTATCTCAAGGTCCATCTAGGATGTTGCAAATGGCAGTATTTCATCTCTTCTTATGGCTGAGTAATATTCCATTGTATGTATGTACGAACCACAGCTTCTTTAGCCAATCATCTGTGAGAACACTTTGGTTACTTCCATGTCCTGGCCACTGTGAATAATGCTGCTATGAACGTTGATGTACAAATAATTTTGAATATGGGTTTTCAAGTTTTTGTTGTACATATCCAGTAGAGGGATTGCTGAATCATATGGTAAATCAATTCTTAGTTTTTTGAGGAACCTCCATACTGTTTTCCAAAGTGGCTGTACCAATTTGCAGTGCCACCAGCAGTGTATGAGGGTTCTTTTTTCTCCACATCCTCTCCAATGTTTGTTATTACTTGTTCTGTTGATTGTAGCTATTATAATAGGTGTAAGATAGTTTCTCATTGTGATTTCCATTTGCATTTCCCTAACAGTTTGAAATGTTGAGCATCTTTTCATATATTTGTGGGCCATTTGTATGTCTTCTAGGGAGAAGTGTCTGTTCAGATCCTCTGCCCACTTTTTGATTGGATCCTTTGCTTGTTGTTGTTATTGAGTTGTATGAGTTCTTTGTATATTTTGGGTATTAGGCCCTTATCAGAGGTGTTGCTTGCAAATTTATTTTCCCATTCAGATGGTTATCTCTTTACCTTGTTGATGATCTTTTGCTGAGTAGAAGCTTTTCAGTTTGATGTAGTTCAATTAATTTATTTTAGCGTTTACTTCCCTTGCTTTTGAGGTTAAATTCATTAAATCCTCTATAAGTCCAAGGTCCTTGAGTTTAGTTCCTATGTTTTCTTCTATGCATTTTATTGTTTCAGATATTATATTCAGATCCTTAATCCATTTCAAGTTAATTTTAGTGTGTGGTGATAGGGAACATTCTAGTTTCATTCTTTTGCAGGTGGCTTTCCATTTTTTCTGGCACCGTTTATTGAAGAGGCATTCCTTTCTCCACTGTATGTGTTTGGCTTTTTTGTCAAAAATTATTTGCCCATATAAATATGGGTTTACTTCTGGACTCTCAATTTTGTTCCACTGGTCCATGTGTCTGTTTTGCTGCCAACGTCATGCCATTTTGATTACTGTTGCTTTGTAGTATAATTTGAAGTCAGGCAGAGTGATACCTCCAGCTTCATTTTCCCCCCTCCCCCTCAGGATGGCTTTGGTGATTCGGGGTCTTTTGTGTTCCATACAAACCTCATGATTATTTGTTCCATTTCTTTAAAAAATGTTGATGGGATTTTGATAGGGATTGCATTAAATCTGTATCATGCTTTGGGTAATATGATCATTTTAGCTATGTTGACTCTTCTAATCCAAGAACACAGAATATCTTTGTATATTCTTAAATTTTTTTAAATAGGGTCTTGTAGTTTTCATTATATAGGTCCTTCACATGTTATGTTAAATATATTCCTAGGTATTTTATTCTTTTTGTTGCAATTGCAAAAGGATTATTTTTTTCCATTTATTTTTCTGACACTTCATTATTAGAATATGGGAATGCTATGGATTTTTTAACATTGATTTTGTATCCAGAGACTTTACTGTATTTGCTTATTGTTTCCACTAGTGTTCTTGTGGAGTCTTTAGGGTTTTCTTTATAAAGAATCATGTCATCTGCAAATAGTGACAGTTTGACTTCTTTGTTTCCTATTTGGATGCCTTTTATATTTTTCTCTTGCCTGATTACACTTACCAGGATCTCCAAAGTTCCATTGAATAACAGTGATGATAGTGGACTGCCTTGCCTTGTTTCTGATCTTAGAGGGAAGATTTTTAGTTTTTCACCATTAAGTATAATGTTGGCTGAGAGTTTGTCATAGATGGCCTTTATTAGGTTAAAGTACTTTCTTTCTATACCAATTTTGTTAAGTGTTTTGATCATAAATGGATGCTGTATCCCGTCGAAGGCTTTTTCTGCATCTATTGATATGATCATATGATTCTTATTTTTTAATGTTTATGTGGTGTATCACATTAATTGATTTGCATATGTTGAATTATCCCTGTACCTCTGGGATAAAACTCACTTGATCGTGATGTAATCTTTTTAATATGTTGCTGTATTCAATTTGCTAGTATTTTATTTAGGATTTTTGCATCTGTGTTCATGAGAGATATTGGTCTGTAGCAATTTTTGTGTGTTATCTTTACCAGGTTTTGGTATCAGAGTAATATTGGTCTCTTAAAATAAGTTGGAAAGTATTGCTTCCTCTTCAATTTTTTGGAAGAGTTTGAGGAGAATAGATATTAAATCTTCTTTGAATGTTTGGTAGAATTCACTGGTAAAGCCATCTGGTCCTGGACTTTTACTTTTCTGAAGGTTTATGAAGATTGTTGCAATTTCCATACTGATCATTGATCTATTTTAGATTTTCCAGTTCTTGATTTAGTCTAAGAAGATTATATTTTTCTAAGTACTGGATTGTTTCTTCTAGGTTATTTAATTTGGTTTTAGATAATCTTTCAAAGAATCTTGTATGATCCTTTGTATTTCTGTGATATCTGTCATAATTTTCTCTCTTTCTTCCCAGATTTTGTTTATTTGTGTCCTTTTTCTTTTTTCTTTAGTGAGTCTAGCCAGGGGTTTGTCAATTTTACTAACCTTCTCAAAGAACCAGCTCTTTGTTGCATTTATTTTTTCTATTGTTTTGTTCTGTTTTCAATTCCATTTATTTATGCTCTAATTTTGATTATTTCTTCTGCTGACTTCAGGCTTAATTTAACTTTCTTTTCTAGCATTTTAATATGAAGCATTAGGTTGTTTATTTAGGCTCATTCTTGTTTTTGGAGATAGGCCTGTAATGATATGAATTTTCCTCTTATGACCACTTTTGTCATGTTCCAAAGTTCTGATATGTTGAACTATCATTATCATATTTTTCTATGTATCTCTTGATCTCTCTTTTTGTTTCTTCTTGACAGTTATTCTTCAGTAATATGTTGTTTAATCTCTATGTATTTGTGGTTCTTCCTGATTTCTTTTTGCAGTTGATGTCTAGTTTGAAAGCATTATGATCAGAAAATATGGTTGGTATGATTTCAACCCTCTTATATTTGTGAAGCTATCTCTCTGTCCCAGTAAGTGTTTGATTCTTGAGAATGTTCCATGTGCACTAGAGAAGAATGTAAAAGCAGCTGTTTTGGGATGGAAGGCTCTTTGGTCTAATGTGCCATTATGTACATCAAATTTTAATGTTCCCTCTCTAGTGAATGAAATCTTCAGACACCTATTCCTATTAGTAAGAAATCTGGGATTTATCTTTGGCGTCTCCATCAACCTCACCCCCAGATCCAATATATCAGCAGATTTCATCAATGTTGCCCTTCAAGTAGATCCCAGATCTGCCCATTTCTTTCTACTTTTACCACCACTACCCCAGTTTATTCGCATGGATATGTGAATCCTGGATTACAGCAATAGCCTCTCATCCCCTCTACTCTCAGTCCCATTCTATTCAGAGGAATAGAAGAATTTATTTGAAATGTAAATCAGATTATATAACTCTCTCTTCTACAGTACCTTTATTTGCTCCCCATTACTTTTAGGGTTAAGGCCAATATCCTTAAGCAAACTTCACACAATCTGACCCCTACTTCTCTATCCAATCACACATTATACCATTTTCCCTTACAGTATCCCACCTCTATTATTGGACATTCAAGGGACTGGTCCCTCAGTCTGCCCGTCCCCTTCAAAATTATTTGTCAGATTGCATTTTATCACTACTCAGAGCAATTCTTCCTGACATTCCTAAAGAAAGATTCTCTTTCATAAACTTACAGCACAAGAAACTTTACCTTCCTACCTTTTATTACAATTATAGTTTTCTTTCATTTAATATCTTAATTCTTAAAATAATTTTAAAATTTATTATTAAATTAAATTTTCTTAATTGTTTAATGAATGTGTCATGCACTTGGCATTAACTGCAGCATACTGCCTGACATACAGTAAGCTCTTGTATATTTATTAATTATTGAGAGTGATTGGATAAACAGGATGTTCACGCAGAGTGCCATAAACCTTTTTAATATTTATAGAGACATAAGAGTAAGGAAATCATAATGCATATATTAAAAAAATATATCACAGGTACCCTTGTATAATTATCACATTGATCAAGAAACCAGAAACACACGAGCCCATCTAGTACTCGCAGTCACTGCACTGTTCTTCCCAAAGATAACCACTATTCTCATTTTAACAGGAATGAGGTTTTTTTACTAGTATATAAATGAAATCACAAGTTCTTTTGTGTCTGATTTCTTTAACTCGACATTATGTTGTGAAATTTATCCATTCATTTTATTTCTTTGTAGCATTTCATTGTAGAAATATGCCAGAGTTGGTAATACTAGCTTGTTTTTTGAGTCTCTCAGTTCTATTTTGATGAATAGATGATCTTTATAGACACCAATTCATCAGTGATTTATAGTTAGTGCTCTGTTGTCCTACTTAAGAAAAATTTACCTATACCAAAATCATGACTGGTTCTCTTGTTTTTTTCTTCTAAAAATGTATTATTTTATTTTTTATATTATATTCTTTAATCAATCTAGAATTGATTTTCATGATAATTTATTCCATGTGGATAGACTATTGATCTAGCATCATTTATTGAAAAGTCCTTCTTCACTAGTTGAAAAGTAATGCTATCTTCGACATAATTGAATGACTATATTTGTGTGTCTGTTTATGGGTTCTCTTTTTTTCCCACTATTATTCTATTTTCTTTCTTTGTTGTAATTATCACACTGTCTTAATTACATGGCTTTATATTAAGTAAAACTATCTGGTGATATAAATTCACCGGCTTTGTTTTTCTCCAATATTGTCAAGTATTCTAGTTCGTTTGTATTTCCATGTGAATTTTACAATCAGCCTTTAAATTTGTATTCCTCTACCCCAAATGCAGGATTTTCTCTGGCTTATATTGAATTTATAGATAAATTTGGAGAGAACTGACACTTTTTATGATACTGAGTCACACGACTTATGACTCTATTCCTTCACTTATTTAGATGTTCTTCAATTTCTCTCAGTAATGTTTTATAACTTTTAATGTAGATGGCAAGTTCCCTTTTCATTAGATTTAGTCCCAGAAATTTAACATGTTTGGTGTTATTATAAATGATATCCTTTTAAAAATTTATTTTCTATTTTTTATTGCTCATGTATAAATACAATTATATTTTGGTCTTATAGCCTATAACCTTGCTAAATTTATTAATCTAACTATGTATAATAAGTAATTTCATATTTTGTATGTGCACAAATGTTCCTTTCATAAATAATATATTTGTATTTTCTTTATTATATCTATCTATCCATCTATCCATCTGTCCTTTTTTCCATCCATCCATCCATCCATTTATCTATTTATCATGTTTTATTTCATTGATTATTCTAAATAGTACAGAGTTTAAAATCATGATTACATTGTAATCTTTGTCTCTTAACTTAGAAAGAATGCTTTAAATATTTCATCCAGGTTACCTGGGGGTTTTCTGTGAATATTTTTTTTATCGCTTAAGTAAATTCTCTTCTATTCCTAGATTTTAAAGAACTATTTAAATTTATAAATACATAGTTGAATTTTATAACTGCTTTGCTGCACACACAAACATTAAATGACTCCTCCCTTTTTATGTTAACATGGCAATAAAATAGTTTAATTTCTGATTGTTAAACTACAGTGATAACTGAATGTTAAACTTTATGTCATGATTATTTTCATGTATATCTACAATTAGACTTACTGTGCTATTATTTTTATCTATAATAATCTTATCTAGAAATGTTTGTGAGAGAGATTATTTAATAATTTTCCATTCTTGTAATGTCTTTGCCAGGTATGTGTATCAAGATTTTGCTGATCTCTTAAAACAAGTTAAGAACTATTCTCTTTCTCTTTTTCTTTTCTCTGAAAACATTTGTAAAAGATTGATATTATATCTTTCTTGAATGTTTAGAACTGTTCACCAGTTAATTCACCTGAGCTTTTATTTTTTTTTATGAGGTTTTGGATAACAAATTTTATTTCTTGGCTAGTTATAGGCATGTTCATGGTTGTTTTCCATTTTTTATTATTTGAGCTTTGGTAATTTTATTTTCTTTAAAGAATTTGCCTACTTCATCTCAATAGTCAATTTTATAGGTATAAAATTAGTACTTGTAATTATGCTTTGTTTCCTATGAAACATAATGATGTTCTTTTCAGTTCTAATATAAATAATTTGTTTTCACTCTCTCCTTTTTTTTTTCATAATCAGTCTTATTAGAGGTTTATTGATTTTATTAGCCTTTCTAGAGAAGCAACTTTTAGATTAATTAATTTTGTTTGGTAAGTATTTGGAGATATAAAATTATATATATGTAATTGATTTCTACTCATACCTTAATCATCCCCTTTTTAAATTTTAATTTTCTCTTTTTTACTTGTTTGTTTTTGTTTTCAAATTCCTTGGAACTGAAGTTTCTAATATATGCATTTTAAGATTTATTACATTTTATAGTTTGACATATCACCTTTATTTTCTTTCAGTATGATATTTTCTAATTTGTCTTGGTTTGGATTTTCTTTGATTCACAGGTTATTTAGAAGTATATTCTTATTTCAAACTTCAGTTGATGATTTTCTGGGTTATAAATGTTATATATGTTACCCTTAGCTACATCTTATCTGTTTTTATACCTTTATATTGATTTCTTAATTCACATAGTATATATTTCAGTTCTAGAATTCAATTTGATTTTTTCAAATTCTGATACTCTTGTAAAATACTCTCTCTTTACTTTCATATTATTCACCTTTCCTCTATATTTTTGAACTTATTCATGATAATTTGGCCAAAAATCAAAGGAAAAACAAATTAGAAAAACAAATTGTGATCCAGAAATTATTAGCTGACAAGAATTTTAAAATAAAGACTACAGAAAAAGAGTAGAATAGATTTGTGGGATGTATTGAATACTTCTTTACCTCTCTTCTCTTTCAGGTATGACTATATAACCATAGTCCTAGAAGGAGAGGAGAGAGAAAATGTGACAGAAATGACAAAAAGAAAGAATAATTAAAACTAATAATTAAGACATTAATTTACAGTCTTTTCTTTCTCTTCTTTAGCAGGACATCTATTTAAGACTGAGCTGATTTCTGTCCATTCACTGAAAGAAGTATATCCGACATCATTTACATGTGCCACAATGTGCCACAGATACTTTAATCTTTAAGAAGTATATGATAGATCAGCTTCAAAATAAATGCACAAAAGCAATTCAGAAGATAGGATGAGATTACAGAGGAATAGAGGAGAAGGCTCTTTTAGTTTGGCAAGAGGTAATTAACTAGAGGGAGGAGTAATAGAACAGAAGTATGTAATTGTGTTTTCTGCTTCTGAAAATTGAATCAATCTAGTATGAAAGGAGGTTAAGTGGAACTATCTCTGTAGAATGAGTTGGTGCCTCAGTCCCACAGCTGAAGTCAGATGTATATTAAATACTTCACTTTCTTAAAAAAAATCCACCAGTAACTGGCAGTGGATATGTTCCTTAGATCTTAGTAAGAGGCAGCTGGATCTCGCTACTATCTTACCTTTCACCCAAAGACCCTTCCTTTCTCTTTAATCTTTCTCTAATCTTCTTCCTCTCCAGTCCATTTTCAGAAGGGTGATGAAGGTGTTAGAGTTACAAAGAGGTCAATGTTTATGCGAGAATAGCATTTTCTTGCTGCACTTTACCAAATGAAATAGGAGAGAACTTCAAAGGAATCACTCTGTAAACAGAGTGTATCTGCATGAAATCGCCTTCCTTTCCTTAGATTGATTTCTATACTGGTATTACTCTGGTATTGCCATTAGAGTGAGTTAAAGTGAGGACATACTAGAGAGAGTTTGGTATCTATGCTCCAGCAATTTTCAGGAGTACATGAACATAAAGGTGTGTGCCTGTGTCTCATTTTTAAATCTCTAAAAAGCTGAAGGCTTGTGTGGTTAGTCATAATCAGAGGGATGGCAAATGACCACGTGTGTTGTGTCTGTAAAGAGGACTACCCCGCCCCCACCAAAACTCACACACCAGACCCTTTGGTTAAGATATATCATAGAAGAGGATTTCTATAGTTTTCATGACTCTGTGTGGAACATAAAAAGTGAGGGCCAAGGTATGAACCATAGAACTACCGATGAAGCTACTGACCTAGTTAAGAGATACACAGTCTGATTTCTAGAAGTAGATAGTGGCATTGGTTGTTTGCAGAGGCTGCAAGTAGACATGACTGCCATCCTCTAGGTATGTGTTGTCTTTTATTCTCCCCTCCTTCTCTCAGCACTGGAAGAATTGTTCCAAGATGGAAGAAGGAGAAAGAGAATGAAACATTAGATTATTCTCTCCTCCAAAGAGCTGGATTGGGAAAAGGAGTAAAAACATAGACCACAGTATTGGTCTGCTCTATCTCCGTAAGCTCTACCATCCTGGTGAGGTAGAAAGGATGTAAATAAAACATGAAAACAAAGTTTATATTAAATTGGATTTTCTACTACTGCAAATCTTATAAAATTACTACACAAAGGTATTAGATGTGTTCAAGATGTTGCATTGTTACCACTCAGATTGGTACAAAAAAATCATTTTACATTTACATCCAAGTAAATTCAAACTTACCAGTAAGCCAGTTACACAGTTTCTATTCAACTGTGCCTTTCTTCATTGGCTACTGATAAATCAAAACTATTATAAAAGAGTTTGGCTAAGAAAAAATTTGGAATTTTTTGTGTTTTGGGTTTCCTAACTAGTTTACTTCTCTCACCCATTCAGAGTCTTCGTGTATGTTTATGTGTCTGCATACATGTGTATAATGTGTCCAGGTTTTATAATTGTACTTAGTGAGAGGAATAGGAAATAGTATGTTTACTTCATTTGCCCAGAAGCTGAAATCTGAATTATATTGTTAGAAGCTGTAGAAATTGAAGGCCAGTATATTCTTTCTTCATTTGCTCCTCCTGAAAAATTATCTGTAGTAATCTTTGCCCCAGATCTTCTACAAATTTCAACACCTATGATTTCATACCATCTGGTTTCCCACTGGCTTAAACATGGAATTCTTCTATAAAAGACTGGAAGTTCATAAGAGTAAGCTGTGAGGGTAATTTCCTTGCTCACACCCTGCGATGTCACAATTCTAACAGTAATACCATTTCTCTACCTATGGTCTTCACACCTACTGGGTATCAGTTACCCCAGGCATTACTCTTCCATAGGGGAGTAACAAGCCTAGAGCTCCAGAGCTCTCTTTACAGTTATTCCTGGTGCGTTCACATCCTTTGTTGGTCTCCTTAGCTCTACCTAGACCTTTGTAATTACTTTCTTCAAAACATTCTCTTAAACATTTGTTTCCTTCTGGGAACCCAATCAATCCACCAAGAGACTGAATTTCCCCCCCCCCCGTCTTCTCTTTGGGACAGATGAAAATAATGTCCAGCAGCTCAACTTGGTGTTGATTCACAAACAAACAGAAAGCAAAGAAAAGCATATTAGTTAATATCCCCTAATAAATCTGTCACTGTATAACATGCCTAGGCCTCTCTCTTTAAGGTTCAGCTGGTTCCCATGTGATCAGTGACTAACTTAATTATATGAAAATCACATGAATCATGGGAGAAATATTACTATTCTTTTTTAAACCTTGGGGATATCAAATTAGTCTTGTTTAAACAAACCTAATTTTTAGAGCTGGACAGAAAAATATATCAATATAGATGTAAATTTTGTAGACATAAAAATGTTATCTAGTAAAGAGCTAAGTTTTTATGTTTTTGTCTGAACTCTCCAAATATTCCAATGGATTTCTTTATCCATCCCTCCATTTTCCTAATGAAGAATTATTATTGTTCCTTCCCTAATAAGATTTATTTTAAAATCATTTTATAGCCTTTTCACTTCCCTAGTTCTCTCTCTTCTGTAGAATTCATTTGGTCACCAACATTTTCTATTCTTCTGCAAAATCTATTCTTTTTTTCCCCCAGAGATGAAGCCACTTTGTTAAATAAGGCAGTGGGCAACTTATAAGGAGATTTTAATGTGTATGTTGGCTCTCGTTCATATAAATGGTCTGCTGAAAATAGGTACTAGCTGTCCAGATGATTTTCATCTTAGGTAGTGATTGGATTTTCATCTTTGGTAACTATGGGAATTGAATGACAGTGCCAAATTAAAGTGTAAGACTGGTGCTAAAAACTTTAACCAAACCAGTGAAACTCGTGAAATCTCCATTTATTTGGAATCTGTCTGTGTGACAACCTCAGTTCAAATAGAGGACACTTAAGAGGCATCAACAGAACACATAGTGAGAGTTAGTCTGTTGCCACATAACCATTGGTTTTCGAAAGGATACTCTAAGCCCAATTCTGTGAAAGAAGAATTTATATAAGTGCATTTGGAAGGTTGGGAAGAACGAGTCTTGCATTTCTATTTTAGTTTTGCTACTCAACAAACTCGATCTCATATGAATCTCAACCTTTTAATCTCAGATCCTTTCTCTTAAAAGCACTCCTTACTTAAACTCCTCTCAACTCTTTATAAAGAAAAATTCAAACAGTGCATGTATAGTCATATTTTCACCCTAGAAGTGGAGTGATGTTTAAATCACAGCTTTACACTTTATGGAATTTTGAAATGACAAATATATGCAACAAAAGGAATCCACAACATTATCTATTTATCTGTGTCATTTGGTAAACATAAATGTATTCTAAATTTTTAAATAATGTGATGGAGTGATTAGTAGATATATAGATATAAAAGAAAAACATTATTTCTGAAAACTTATGGTCTTATATTTGTCATAAGCTTTTAAATATAAATAAAAGTAGCTAGGGAAGCATGACAAATGAGTGTAATACTAATTGTTTCTGAGACTGGAGTTGCTCAGGAAGTACTTAGAGCAAATGTAGCCTTATCTTTGCATGGGAAGACATTTGAATAGAGAATGAACATGAAGGAGGACAATTCAGGCCTTTGGAGTATTTGAAGAATTGCTAAAAGGGTGACTTAGAGGAGAGAAGCACTGACAATGAAGCTGAAAAAGAGCACTGAAGCTTGAAAAGGAGCATCTAGGCTTGTCTTGGAGCTCTGCACAGCCTGAGGTGGCGCAATTCCTTATGGGAGGGTGGAAGCCAGGACAAGTTCTGGGCCTGGATCCTTCACTAACTCACTGTGTGACCTGTAGTGATTCACTTAGTCTCTCTGGACATTTGTTTCTCCTTTTTGTTGAAAAGAAGGGACACTGAATTAAATATATATTATTATCTCTTTTAATATTGAAAATATATTATTCAGTGCCATCCTCCAGTGACCTATAGAGAAGAGAGGAAGAGTTTTGAATTGGGAAGTAATGAGATGAAAACAGCATATGTGTGTGTGTGAGCTCAAGGAGAGATTGGTGCAAAGGAGCTGTGATTTAGGGCTCAACAGTTGCTCCAACTGTACTTTTTGTTTTAGCAATTGGTGAAGAGAAAATAAAAATATTTCCTCTGAGGTCACTTTCCATCACATTTTGAAATTTCGGACACTAAAGTAGCCCTGCTTCTTCCATACTTTTTCTTTCTTTGTTCTTTAGTTTTAAACTGAATGCCTGTACTCCTTGGAGGAATGAAGCCCCACTAACACACACACTAAAAAACCCCAGTTAAGACAATTTGTTCTTGTTAGATGAAACATCAGTGTATTTCATCAGATTGACTAATAATGTAGGGAGGAGGCAAGCAAATTAAACTGTTAATCAAGCCACATTTGGAGACTGCAATGCACTGATCAGCCTTGCAGGCAGACCAGGAGGACACCTTCAAAACAAAGGAAGATTTCTGCTGGATTATTAACAACCCATTTCCCATACCGGTGAAGAGAAAACAGGAATCAAGAGTCATTCCTAATGACTAAAACCCTGGGGGAACCTATGGATTAAAGTCTGGGTACTGCCAGCAGGCCTTTCACTATATATTCTTACCTTTTCACACTACACATTCTCTTCCCCTTCCACTTCCTCACTGTATGTCCGTATCAAAGGAAATGGGAACTAAAGAATGACATATAAACTGAATTCCCCTGACCACTCAGGGTCCCTCCCAGTGCCTTTCCTCTGTCTCTCACTGTCCCTCTCAGTGTCTTTTCTCTGTCTCCCTCTGTCTCTTGCACTGTTCTTCTCACTCTCTGCCTCTGAGAGACCACACTCTGTGAAATATTCCCCTTTTCTAATAAACTTTCATTTTGACTAACTCTGGCATGTGTGTTGAATACTTTCTTCACTCTCTGCCAAAGGATCCTCTTTTTGTCTCAGTATAGGGGTTGGTCTCCCCATCACTTGGAAATTTGCCCTGTCCTGTTGCAAAAATATTGGGAAGGAAACAAGACTGGCAAGAAACCACATACCACTTGGAGAGTTAGAGAACTCAAGTTTATTACACCGGTAGTCCCAAATGAGCTAGTGCTCTGAAGATCTGGGCCCTGCGTTTAGGGGTAATTTTGCTTTTTTATCTGGGCTGTTACAGTTGGCATGGGCTGATTGGTTGATTTGTCCTCAGCCGGTTACAGACCATGGGAGTTGCTATGCGCTACAGGCAGTTACATGGCATGAGATTTTCAAACAGGAATTTAGACAATACATCTGTCATTTAGACAGAACAATCAAAGGGGAGGGTGAGTCTTCAGTTGTTTTCTAGATCATTCTTTCCTTAAGCCTATGCAGCAAGCATGTTTACAGAAGCAGAACAAAGAGCTGATTACAAGGTTAGCTGTTTGAGTAGGAAATTCCTCTTCAGTCCTGCATCAACTTTCCACCACATTTTGAAATCTCGAACACTAAAGTAGCCCTGCTTCTTCCAAACATTTTTTTCCTTTGCCCTTTAGTTTTAAACTGAATGCCTGTATTCCTTGGAGGAATGAAGTCCCACGAACACACGAAAAGTGTTTATGACAGTTTGTTCCTTTCATAAGATTGCCTCACCAAATGTTGCTCCCCAGGAGTTGCAAAAATTTGGTGAAAATCTGAAGCTGACAAAACTTCAGAGAAGTTTGAATCCAGGTAAATATTGGGATTAGAACATTAGGTCTACTGCAAAGATATTAGTTTTAGCCATTTCTTGTCCTGAAAGTCTTTCTAACAACTCTATCAACTCTTTTTTTTTTCTTTTTTTTGCATTTTTAACACTTTTTATTTTTCCCAGAACAGCTACTGCCTGTTCAGATTCTCAGTAGACTGGAAGAACAGATTCTAAGACATCAGACTCATCTTTGTCTAAGTCACATCATAAAATTTCTTGATTCTTCGTTGCTTCAAACAATTTTATTTGCTGTAAGGGTGATATAAATAGATGACCAAGTGGGACATGGGATGAGTGAGACAGATAGAATTTGAAGCTGTTTTTTCTCTGACACTGTCTCATGAAATAAATTGCCACCAAATTCTGTGGTTCTTTAATTTCTGGTTCTGTTTTTATGTTTATATTATGTGATTTTGAAGTCCTTAACTCTAAACAAACAAGTTATTAAATGTAACATCAGGCTGACCTCAAATAATAGCTTTTATCTGATTTCCCATTCCATGGAGAGATAGGGTAAGGTGTTGCTATGGCTGCAGGGACTAAGGTATATCTCACCTTCTTCCCAACAGGGCCATATCCTTGGTTTGCTTCTTCTATGCCAGCCCAGCATAGCTGCCACACCTGCCCTACTTAAAGTTCAGATGCAAGCACCTGTGGCTCTGAACCAACAAACTGGCCCAATCTCCATTGTCAGATATGGTCTGGGTGAGTCTTGGTGTTCAAGGTCTGATAGCCTGTATTCCTGGAATGATCTCCCCATGACCATTTTGTTAATCCATGTGTTGGTTCCTGCCTCAGTTTCTTTTCTTTCTTTTTCTTTTTTTTTTTTTTTTGATGTTTTATTGCTACACTGGAAATACACAGGGTATGGATGATTTCACTGATACATGACCTTTCTCTTCATCTCCCTCTCAAGTAGGGTGAGATTCCTCTCTCCAGCCTTCTACCCAAGGCTTTAATTTTCCTCCTAAATTGGTTGATTACTTGGAACCCAGTGGCTTATCTGCTTAGCTATCTGCTCACTTCAGCTGTCCATTTCTACGGACCAGGTCAACTTTAAATCAGTTCAAGTCAAGCCCAATTTCATAAACTTTTATTATAAAATAAGAATTGGAGACCACTGACACTTGGAAGCGCTTTCCCTACCAAATGTTCCCCACTAGAACTTCTCCTCCATCTCTCCTGTTCTGCTACTGAGACCCAGCCAGTGACCCCACAGAGGTGACTATGTCCCTAGATAGCCATTAAAAGGTTATTTTATCTCTTTCTTATAGATGGTCTTTTTCTCATGTTTTAACTTCTCAATAATCAAGCATCTGTGGCTATGAAAACACATGGCTGTGGCTTTATAACTGATGCAGGACAGGGCACATTCAGCCAAGGAGGGTCAGAAGACTCAAGCCCTGTACTGAGAGAAGAGGGTTCTTGGCAGAACATAAGAAAAAATTCAACACACATACACACACCAAAGTTAGAGTCAAAAAGCAAGTTTATTAGAAAAAGGGGTAACACTCCACAGACAGAGCGCAGTCTCCTCTTAGAGGTAGAGAGAGAGAAGGACAGTGAGAGAAACAGAGTAAAGGCACTAGAGGGTCCCTGAGTGTTTGGGAAATTCAGTTTATATATTATTGTTTAGTTTCTGTGAGTTATAGCATAAAAACCTTCCTTTGATATGGGCATACTGTAAGAAAGGCTAAGAGTTTGTACCATGAAAATGTCTGCTGGCAATTCCTAGCCCGTGATCCACAGGTTTTTCATAGTTTTAGCCATACGGAATGAATGATTTTATTTTGTGTGGGGTACCACTTAAAAGACTGTTCTTCCTGTTTTTCCTTAACAGTGTGGAAAATGGGTTGTTAGCACTCCCAGTAGAAATCTTCCTTTGTTCTTCAGGTTTTTTCATGGTCTGGCTATAGAACTAATCATTATATTACAGTCTCTGAATATAGCTTGATTTAACATTTTAGTACTCCTTCCTACATTATATCTACAAAGCTCCTTAGTGATTTTTTTGATGAAAATATTAGTAAAATTGTGTTTGAATAAAATATGTAAGAATTAAATAGTTTTCTGTTGAAGATGGGTCTGCCCGTATAGCACACTTAGTGAGTAAATAGCATAACTTTAATTCTAGAGACATAACTTTAATCCCTGATTCCATAACTTTGGTCATGAGACCCTGATTTGGGACCTGAATCAAAATATGCTGTCATCAGCAAATAGTGCTGGGACAACTGAATATCCTCGTAAAAAGGAATGAACGTGGACTCTCACCTCATACCATATACAAAAATTAACTCAAATTGTATCAGCAACTTCTTATATATAAAAGCCCAAATCATAAAACTCTTAGAGGAAAACATAGGGGTAGGTCTTCATGACACTGGATTTGGCAATGGATTCTTAAACATATGATCTTAAAAGGAAAAGTAGATAAATTAGACTTGATCAAAATTTTAAAAATTTGTACTTCAAAGGACATTATCAAGAAAGTGAAAGGAAAACCTAAAGAAAGGTGGAAAATATTTGCAAATCTTGTGTTTGTAAAGGGTTTACTATCCAGAATATATATATGTATATGATCAATATCATTAGGGAAATGCAAATGAAAACCACAATGAGCTAGAACATCACACCTACTAGGAGAGTTAAAATAATTTTTAAAAAGAGAAATAAGTGTTGTCATATGGAGAAATTGGGAAACTTCTACATTCATGGTGGGAATGCAAAATGGTACAGCTGCTGTGGGAAATAGCTTGGCCATTCCTCAAAAAGTTAAATACATAATTACCATATAACTCAGCAAAGCCACTCCTAGGTATATAACCACAATAATTGAAAACAGGGACTGAAACAGATACTTGTGTTCCAGTGTTGCAGAAGTATTCACAATAGCCAAAAGGTGGAACCACCCTAGTGTCCATCAGCAGATGAATGGATAAACAAAATGTGGTATATCCATAAATGAAATATTATTTAGACATAAGAAAAAGTGAAATTTGGTTACACAGTATACCTTGGATGAATTAGCTGAGTAAAATAAGCTGAACAAAAAAAAATCATTTCATTTACAGGAAATACCTAAAATAGACAAATTCATAAAGATAGAAGGTAGATTAGAGGTTATTAAGAGCTTGAAGGAGGGGGAAATGGGGAATTAATGCTAATGGGTATAGAGTTCCTTTTTGAGACAGTGGGAAAGTTTTAGAAATAGTGGTGATAGTTGTGAAACATGAATACAATTAATGTCACTGAATTGCACACTTAAAAATAGTTAAAATGGCACAAGATTGGCTTTTTTGTTATACGCAATAAAATTTAAAAAATAAATCCACTCTCGGCACAAACTCAGAGGTGTCCAGAAGCATTTCACACAAAAAAGTTAGAACCCAAGCACCACTGTGTAGTCATTCTCCCATACGTGGAGAGTGAGTTTGAGGTTTTTGTATAATTTAGTCTCATAATGACCTGCAGTAGCAAAAGCGTCTGAAGCGAAAACTGAGAAGCAGTATATGGTAGAAGGTAAGAATGTGAATGTGGAATCCCACAGGGTTTGGGCATCCATCAGAACTGGCTCTTTATTCACTATGTGACTGTAGGCAAGCAGTTTACTCTTTCTGGGCTTTAGTTTATCATATGTAGTCTGTAACAATACTCCCCACCAAATAGGGCTGTTTTGAGGATTAAAAGTGTTAGAAATGTAAATGCATCCACCATGTTGCCAGTTATGTGACAAGTTGAATTTATAACGCACTTGGTTTTGGTTTCTCAATTGATTCTCTCCCTTCCAGCCACCCATTAAGCAATACACAAAACTTTCTTTGGGACAAATCAGTCATTTACTTTTGCAGATTTCCTACATTGTTCTTACTTCTCATTTCATCTCTGTAATAACCAAAGAAAAAAGTCATGAAGACTCAGAAAAAAAAATGTTCCGATTGGTCTTTGGTGCCTGAGGAAGAATTATAGACCCTACCTTGTTCTCCACTCTCACCTCATGTTGTACACCTAGCCCTTTCATTTCTCCTCTAATGGATTCTCATGGCACATAAAGCTGTTTAGCCCTGAGCTAGGTGTGTGTGAGGAACTGGCAGAAGGGAGGATGCTAAAAATTATCTTTGTGAGTTATTACTCAGCTCTGATCTCCTGGAGTCCAGCTGGTGCTTTGAATTCTAGTCTTCATGCAACCCAAAGAAGATGGATTAAAGAAATAAGGCAGGGAAATTAGAGGCGGCTCCCTCTTTGTTCTAAACAAATTTATGTAGTGTTTGTTTCAGTATTTCAGGGGCTGAAAGGGGACAGTTGGAAAGTGTAGATATTCTGTTGAAATCTTAGTGGTGACACATGATGGGCATTTAGTTTCCTTTATACTATTTAACACTATGCCAATTTGGCACAATACTGGAGGTTGAGGTTGAAATGCGGTATAAATGCTGAATTAATTAATAATACTCAGTGATACTGTGATGAATTCCATATGACATCGAAGTCTTTGGCAGAAACTTGGTTGTGTGCAGTTTTTCACAGCACTTACAGATTAGTCTTCAAACAATATTGCCTGAGTTTATGCCCTAGAATCCCACTCCTGTGGTTCCCAACATTTCCAAAGGGAAAATTATAGAGCAGTAATATAGCTAAAAGGAACTTGAACCAATAGAGGCTGAGAACTGATGGGCTATTATTTTCCTGTGCTCTCCTTATCCAGAAATCTCACCTAAGGAAGGTAGAAAAAAATCCCAAAGGTGAAGGCTTGCCTGACAAGACAGTACTTGGGGTTTCAGGAAGAGTCACTCCTCTTGCTGCACCTTGGACACACTTCCCACTCTCTAGTCTGCAGTTTGCATTGTCCAAGAGATCCTATGTTCATGCCCAAAGATGCTGGATAAATGACAGGCAGACATGTTTGCATAATCTCCGTTACCTTTACCATAGTTCGATGTAATTTCCCCAAATGTTTCATTTATTTTATTTCAGGGACTGTGACAGTCAGGACTTGAAGTACAAGCCTGCATCTGTAATCCATTTATGAACACTCTCCAGTGTGATCGTGAAGAGAGAGGAAAAAAAAGTTGGGAGTAGGAATTATTTGGAGTTAAAAAAAAAAAGCATTGAAAAACAAGCAGAGGGGACTAAGAGCACATCTGTTTTCATAAGAAATCATGGAACCTGGCCCTTTTTCAGTGGGGTATTTTACTACCACATGGCTTTAATCCTACATCTGGGCCTGTTGTTTTATGAAATATTTCCCACAGATGATGTCAATTATAATTTTTGTCCCGGTCGTCAATTTACTGACTCTTGGAATAAGACAAAATGAAACAACCAGAAAAAGAACAACTTATGTGGTCTACTCTCTGACAAAATTATAGCTGTGTGATACACATCTAAAATCAATAACTCTGCTAATGATTAGCAGAACACATTGCTTGGTTTATGAACAGAGATGAGGCCCACACTGTGCACATGTTTGGCACTGGATTGCATTTTTTGTTTGCTGTGTATTTACCAGCAGATGTTCAGCTGTTGAATGCTTCTTCTATGAGCCAGTAGTAAGCCCGTGTCTGTGCAACTTTTATAAGTCATCTGCCAGCAATACAGGTGGAATGCTTTCATGGAGCCTTTTGGGTTCCTTCTGCAATGATGATCTATCCGAGAAATCAAGAATAATTCTTCATAGAGTTATATGGCTATTAGGATGTGGAACTCTGCTCTTCTGTGTAAAGTTGAATACATTTGGATTTCGGCATATGGAATTGGAATCTCTTTTGAGAATCACTTTGAAAGAACCATTGTGGCATTTAAGTTTAACAGCTGGTCTATGGGTGAAAGGATTTTGCTGAGAAACAAAGAAACTTCATTTGTCCTGAGTAGACCAAAGTTTTGAGACTAGCAGTTCTAGCAGTTTCTCTCTTTACTTACAGGGACTCTTTTAATGCAAAGAGATAAACCAGATTCTTTAGAATAATTTCACAAACACAGATTATATAAGGAATAAGAAGCCACATAGTTGAGTGCTTTAAAATTCTTGGGGGGTAAAATTGTGTCTAGGAGATTCTGCCTCTTTAATGTTTTGGCTATTGAACGTTTTTAAAATGAGAGGGAGAAAAAAAAAAAGAGATCCAGCATAGTCTATATCCCGTGATTCCTTTATTCTGTGTGCATGTGCTATATTTTTGACATAATTATATGAATTTAATTTTAGAAATTCGAAAGATTAATGAGCTAAAATTAAATAGCATTTAATATTGATGAATGAGAATTTACATACATAAATGATTTCCTTTTTTAATGGAATTAAATGATACCTCTATTTTCTCATGAATTTCCTTATTGAGTAGTTTTTCCTTATGATGCCTGCTCTCCCAGTTTCTCACAGGATTCCCCACTTTATCCACCATTGTCCTAGGTCTGGAGTTCTAGAAGTGGAAAAGCCTCAGGCTGAGATTCAGGTGCATGTGATTTATTAAAGACGTGTCCTCAGGGGAAAGGGCCTGAGGGAAGCGGGATGGCCATGGAAGGGAGGCTAAGCAAAGAGGTCATCTAATGTGGAGTCCTGCTTCCACCCAATTTTGCAAGAAGCTCAAGAGTATCATGCACCACACCTTTGGCCCCAGGCAACAGGGCAATGCAGTCATGCATGTAATCTCTTGGCAAAGTGGCTATTGCTTGGCCAAATGTAATTCTCTAGAGAAGGAGTTATGAGCTTTTAGCAGCTAATTTGGACAGTGACTGGAGGAAGGGTGCAGGATCTCTAAAGGGGGTCTGGTAGGGGCATCAATAGTGTCCAGTTCAATAATTTACTGTAGTTTGTATGAGAGGAAAAAGGGTCCCAAAATAAATCTATTGAAAGAAACTTTGTCCTCATTGCCCAAGTCCAGAGGCATTTGATTAGAATTATCCAACTATGTTAGTGTTTTATAACATAGTGTTAAATTCTCAGTTTCTCCTCCTCTGTCTTCTTTCCAAATATTTCCCCAGTATTGACAACTGTGAAATGACCTAACCTGGCACCAGACCCGGGAGACATAGATGGAGTTGCCTCCAGGCTTAAAGGGATGAGTCTGATAGCCAACATACAAACAGATCTTCTCATCACTATTGAACATTAAATTGTTCTGGTTTGTAGCATGGGTTCTCTTCAATTATCAGAGCCCCTTCATCTAAAGCCAGGTTCTGGTTTGTTGTGAGTGTTGTGGCCAGTATAGAATAGTCCAAACCAAGTATGCTCTCAGAGGCTGTTTATTAGCCGGCAGCTGTCCTTGCCTGGAGCAGCCCCGGCATGTAAAGGTACAAGGTTTTTAAGCCCTAGATCACGTTCTTCATTCTGTCTGAACACAAAGATCTACTTTTCTTCTATTCACTTCCTGTCAACCCACTGGCCAGGTGCGCAAGCAGGGGTACAGAAGCAGAAAGCTTATTGTTAGAATGTTATGTTCTTAACAGCCTATGTTCCCATGATGGTGGCCAAGCAATAATTTCCAGCTTATATACAATTGATTGTTTGCCATGCCATGCAGGTAAGCAGGGTCACTCAGGCAGTTAGCATTTGAGCTCATTGTTACAAATTTTATGATTAACAGAATGTGGCTAAGGGTTCCAGGAGCTAGGCCTTTGTCTAGCTTTAGGTTTTAATTAACTTTTACCCTTACCACATTTCAGCAGGCTGTCCCAGTGAGAAGGAGGGTATAAAATGATGGCCTCACATAATCCTACACAAAGACAACTCCAAGTATAGCTAACTCAGAATTATCTGCTTGATATCACTTCAAGAGTAGACTTTGCTAGAATTTTCAACTCCAGATCTCTTTGTATGATTTAAGGCTCTGTTGCCTCAACAGTACTCATTTAAATAGAAACGTCTTGGGCAGAATTACAGCTGTGCACCAAAGGATGCAAAGTGGAATAAAAACTGTAGGATTCCAGAACCTGAGCAGCATTCTCCATTCCTGAAATGGGGGAAATTTTTGTATTTCTTTATGTATTTATTTATTTATTATTTAAACTTAGGAACTGAGCTTATTATATTTCAAAAATTTAGTTTATTATAGCTTGTCTTATATTGCTATTATGAGAATAAAATCTCTCTCTCCCACTTATTTTATACTACCTAAATTATCAAAAGAATTGTCTGCATTTATTTTCTTCTTTCTTTGGCCATTCTCTCACTCATTCCTTCACTTAATAACATTATATATTTATCACTTATTCTTTCAGTAGATATTTGATGAATATTGCAATAAGTACTGTGAGTAAATATCTCAATCAAGTGTGAGAAATAGCTTCCAAGCAGATAATCACAGCATAATATAACAAAGCTACAATACAGCTTGGTATAGAATCCTAGAGAAGAATAGGGAACACTGCTAAGGCAGACAACACTCATGTTAGGAAGGCAGAAACATCATGTGCAAAGGCTCAGAAACATGAAAATGATCAATACAATTGGATACAGTGAGGAAGAGGCAGAAAATAAAAGTATAGATTAGGAACATGGTCTTTTCAAGGGGCAGAGGCATATAGGCTTTCTTCTACAGGAAATAGGGAACAGTAAAGGCATATAAGTCAGTTGGTTTTCAGGATGGCACCTCTTAAGTTCTTCCTCCAGTCAGCTGGGGTCAGCAAACTTGAATAAAGTTTTATTGAATACAACCACTCTCATTCATTTACAAGTTGTGTGCCGACTCTCTTAATAAAACAACAGAGTTGAGTCCTTATGACAGAAACCACATGGTTCACAAAGCTGAAAATATGTACTTTACAGAAAAAAGTGTGTGGACCCCTGCACTAGAGGAGAAAGAGATTTGTTGCTGAAAAACCAAATCCCAGCTCCTGTGATGGTTGTTGACGTGAGGAATGAATGAATAGCTGACCCAGGGACCTAGTGTAAGGGTTGAGGGGAGATGCCTACCACATTTGGGAGTTATTTCTAGGATTGATTTTAAAATCCTTGTTGATTGTTTAACTATGAGAAGTGAGGAAGTTAGGCTAAGTGTGATTTCCAGATTGCAACTTTCACAATAACTTGAGTCATTGATTGTGATAGTAAATGAAGAAAAAGGAACAAATAAGTGAGAAGGGAGGAAAATAGATAATCATATAATTTTGGACATGTTAAGAGTGCAGTGCTGATGAAATACTCCAGGACTGATCTCTAGTCGGCAGTTATAAAAAATAAATGAGAAGAGATACAGATTTGGGTTCTGCTGAGTTTCCTTTGTTATGTGAGTGCTAGCTGCCTGACTTTATTGTAGCTTTGTTATATTATGTCATAAGTATCTGCTTGGAAGCTATTTCTCAAACTTGACTTTGAACTATTGACTCACAGCACCTAAGGCAGTGCTTGTCAAGCATCTATAGAAGAATATTCTACCATCTCCCAGCTGTGATCTCATGGTGTATCCTCATCCATCTCCTCAGCTTTAATTACAACAAGATCAGTGATTCAGAAATAGGTATTTCTAACCAGACTTCACCTCTCTATGGCATATGTCATTTTTCAATGCCTAATACCTTTTGAACACCTCCTCCCCTTTCCATTATCATTATTCTTTTTTTTGTTAACCCTGCCTTCCTAAGGTAGAATTCCAAACCAATATTTCCTGTGTCTCCATGCTGCTTGCCATTCCTTAGAACATTGAATGTGTTGTCCAGGCCTTCATAATTAACCCATAGACCTGTTGAACCTTGCCATGTATGAAGTTCACACAGGTTAATACTGAATGTCAACTAAAATTAGAATGAGAATTGTATTCTTTTTTGGGGGCTGTAATTAATGCAATTGCTTTTTTGTGATTTTTAGAAAAGGAAGCACCTGAGTTGCTTTATACTATAAAATTTTCTTAAACAAAATTTGGTAAATTTCACTAGTCTACCTCACATTTTATTTATGATTCTGAATTATCTCAAGTTGTATCTACAGTATGTTCTTATCCTTTTATTTAATTTGGCAAATATATTAACATTCTCTCATACCCAAAAGTTTAGCCTTCTTTAAACTCATTTTTGGTATGCTCATAAATGGAATGAGCTCCCTCTGACAACATCCAAGAAAAGCTGAAAGTACTCATATCATAGGTCGGATGGCTCTAAGATTCTATCTTGGCATAACAATGTATAAAAAAAAAATTAGTATTCCCACTGGAGAATATATATATATATATTTTTATAGACATGTGGTCAGTCGGCTCCCACCACATAGATCCTTCCTTGTGGCATTTGAAGGTGCATGGGAATATCATAAGGTTGTACAGTTTTGCTAAACAAAGTGATGGATCAGCTATAACAGAGGTTCTGATGTTCAGCCTCTGACTGGGTAGATATTAAGGAATCAGTAATGAAAACCATAGAATTTTTATGTTTAGAAATTTCCTCTGACTTGGTCTCTCTTAACTAGGTGTCATTCAAGCATCCTGACTTCCAGAAATTCTGGCAATTCATTAAAGCCCAGGTAATAAATGTCTTTTTTTTTAAACTAGCTAGAGTGATTTCTGTTATCTATAACTGATACAAACCCCACATTTATTCTTCAGCCTTTTTAATGCCATAGTTTATGTCTCACTCTTTGTGCCCCAGCTATACTCAACGTCTTACTGTACCTCAGACTTCTCATTCTGACCACCATTGAACTTTTGTTGTGCTTGCTCTTTCATCTTTTTGGAATAGTTTTCTCTAGTCTTACCTCATATTCCCAAACCCAATGTATTGTTCATGCATGCTATTGTTATATACCTCACCTCAGTCATTACTCATTCAGAGATTTGTCTGATCGCCCTTACTACATCAAATTTCCCTATGAAGATCTTTCATGTACTGATGTTATTTATCTCAGTTGTAATTTACATTAATGTTGGATTAATGACTTTCAGTCTTCTATACTATAAATTGTATGAAAGCAGTGCTCACCCAATTTATCTCCAGAATTTAAAATAGTACCTGGCACACAGAGTTGTTTCATAAATATTGGTTGTTTTGATGATTGGTAAAGAATTATAACTAGTACAAATAATTGCCATTGCTCCAAGTTTCTATTACTTTATTCTCTGGAAAGCATTCAAGAACCTCTTATTCTTACGTTACAAATAGTTTTATATATATTTATATTTGTATGTGTACATGAACTTAGTAAAACTGTTGTTCAAATTCCAGCTGTTTAGAAGCTTTAGTATTTTTAGATATTCCAGAAATTTATATCTATTCATTCCCTTTCTGGTTGAAAGTATTAGGCTATAAGATTTGAAATCACAAGGAGTTGAGAAAGGTTTATAAGTATATGTCATCCTCCTCTAAAGTTTTACTTCAGAAAGATATATCTATATCTCTAGGTAGTATTCAGGAAGAATTAAGAAGAGATGACCATGGTAACCTACTATGGCCTGAAGAAAGGAGAGGATGCGAATTCTAAAAAGCTAATGATTAAAGTCTAGGCTATTGGAGAATAGGGGTATTGTTACCAGAATTATAGAATAAATGTTAAACATGTGGATAACATTTGTCTTTCACTTTATAAGCTGTAGTCTTTGATTCTTTTTTTTTTTTTCAGAAGTGTAAATTAAGAATCAGAGAAGTCATTACCTGTCCAATGGTGGACAGCAAAAAGGTCGGAGTCAGGATACAAACCCAGTGTTCTGATCCTAAATTCTACATAATTTCAGCTTCCCCATGTACCGTGGAAGAGAAAAATGGTTTGGAGGAAAAGAAATGGTACTGAGGCAAATACAAGGAATTTCATTGTAGATATGGTTATTTTGAAGCAAGAAAATATTAACTTAAAAATCACCAGCAGTTACTCTAAAATATTTATGAAACGTATCATTTATAAACTATATTTGGAGGAAATACTCATGGTGATTGATTCAATTTATAAAGAAAAACAAATTTTAATACAAATAATCACTTTCTGATTTATCTGCTTGGGGACCTGCATTGACTAACCCTGAGGACACCTGCATTTGTATTATAGTACAGTCACCTTCTTGCACCCCTTAAATAAAAATTAATTTGTACGATGCTATCTTATCTTGTAGAGTCCCATCTCTTACACAGCAATACTTTCAAATGAGTGACTCAGGTTTGAAGCCAAGGAGATGCTTGTCAATGGAATTTAGATCTAAAAAAAAAAGAAAAAAAGGAAGAAAGTCTTTTCAGTTAACATTAAAACTGTCCCAAGAGATCAGGTGATGTACAGTTCATTTCACTGTAATTAGTAAAATTTAAGCCAGGAACATTTAATTACATTCAAGAAATATGGTGTTGTACCTGAGATGACCCTAAACATTGTTCTATAAAAAGTAACAACAATTAGTATTATAAATAGTATTTAATTAATCTTTATTGTCTTTAACAGTACTTTGCAAAAGCAGACAGAATTCCACCCAAAACATCTAAAGCTAGAGAAGTTTGGGATACTTATATCTATGACAATTGGAGATAAGGCAAAATGAAAATTGTACTCTGCCTTATGCACACATCCTTTCATTAAGGGAAGGCCAATTTGGCTATAATTGGATTTGTCTTGAATTATTTACCAAATGCCTTGGAGTTTGCAAACCCAAAACCTAGTTTTGTTGAGTGTTTTTCCCTCAATTTTTAAAACCAAGTGATTCCTAAAGAAATTTAATCCATGTTGCAGAATCATTTACACTTAACTCATCAAAATGTTTTGTAAGGGCTATTTGATGTCCAAGATGTCTTTAAAAACCATTTGTTTTAGAAACAGGAAATTGTTCATTTTGCTTTTTGTTTTGTTTTCCTTTGCTTTGCCTTGTTTTGTTTCTTTTCTAAGAGTAAACAGCTTAGAAACACAGAAGGACTGAGACCAAGTTCAAGATTTTTAATGTTTATAATTAAGCAGATTCTGTACACACAAAATAGCACATCTGAAAGTTATAATTTTATCATAGCTGATACCCAGGATTCCTATTAGTTGATTAATACTAAATAAGTGTTCAATTATTTTTCTAGAACAATATAAAAAGCAAAACTATCTTTAAAAAGATATAGGAAATATTGATATATTAATAACCATATAAGGAATTAAAATATAGTCAATTATTTTTTCCTAATAAAGGCATCATGCTTTATTGGTTTTATAAAAAAGTTTTTTTAAGTTCTAAATAATAAAGTAGCAAAAATATGTACAAGCAATTTACAGGAGAACTATAAATGACTAATATGCATGCGACAAATTGTTCAACTGCACTAATATTCAGTGATAATTTTTTGTGTGCTTTTATCTGTTGTCTGGAGAAATTGGAAATGTTATACGATGGTAGTAGGACTATAAGTTAGTAAAGTCTTTATCAACGAGAATTTTGCATTATTAAATTGAAAAACAATATGCAAGCTGCTTGATCCATCAACCTCCCTTCCGGCTGTCCAGCCTAGAGAAACATTTCCACAAATACAAAAAGCACTTCAAAAAAATGCATTGCAACATTGTTTAACAGAGGGAAATGTATTTTTGTAATATAATTATCGTAAAGACAGCAGAAGCAAAATTATTTAAGAGATCAAACCAGTAGGGGTCTAAAAAATAAGGAAAGCAGAGAATTCTGGAAGGAATTTGTCACAGAAATGCTGACTATCAGCAAAGATTGTTATCATGATTCTGGGGGAAAGAATTTTCTCCATATAAAAGCTTGAAATTGCACTAAGTTGGAAAGACCAGAAGAAACACCACTCCCTCCAGCGGTCCTGGTAGGTTCATTTGGCACATGTGACCCCTCTAAGCAGGTGTCCTCCAGTTACAAACAGGGCTTAAATGACTTAATAGTAGGGTGCTCCTTGTCTGCTAGATGGTGGCTCACACACTAGAAAAATCTCTCTTCTTTTCTCTCCTGAACCTTATGCTGACTCATCCCAGAAGAATGAATAATGAAAATCATTGTAGTCTCTGTTGGATCTCTGGGAGAGGCACCAGCTTTTAACAGTATCTGGGAATTTACAATCTTGTACTTTCCACATCTGCCATCTGCAGATGGCATTGGCAATCCTTTGGATCGAGGACCACTGAAGCTTTGCTAATGTCTTTCTACCACCAAGATATAAAACATGATCAAGAATCAATCCATTTATAGATCCATTCCTGGGAACAGACCACCAGATTGATAACTAAGAATAAGCATTTTACTGTGCAACATACCATGTAGTGGTTTAAACCTCACGTACTACATTTCATAAACTGGCAGGTGTCCTGAGGATGCTGAGGGTCAATTTCTTTAAAATAAAATAGCTCTCTTGATTTCTGTCAAGGAGGGCTGCCAGTCTATCAGCATTGAATAATTAACAAATCTACAGCAGGGGAGTGACATAGAGAGTGAAAGTGTTTAGAGTGATCTTAGTTAATTAAAATAATTTTCCTACATGGAGAGGTCCAGTCACACTGGACTTGACTGAGCCACTCATGTGCTGCTAGGCAGGTTACTTGGCTAAGCTTCTGTTTCTTCATTTGAACAAAGGGTATGATGCTGAGAGTAATAGCTGTATTTCCTTCAGAGAGGGATAGTGAGGATCACAGGAGTAAATATGTAGCACTTAGATAGTGCTTGACACATAACGGGAAGCTCAAAAGGGTTGTTCCCACTATCAGCAGTGCTTGCCTGAGATTGTTGTATCTTGTCCATTACACCATTCATGTCCTGCTCAAATGTCATCCTTGCAGAGCCACTCCTATTCCCCTTTTCCAAATAACCCCATGAATCCTGTAAATATTCTGTTCCCTGACCCAGCTTTTTTTTATTGAGGTATAATTGACATAATGTTATATTAGTTTCAAGTATACAACACAATTTGATACTTGTATATATTATAAAATGATCACCACAATAAGTCCAGTTAACATTTTTCACTATACAGTTACAAAACTCTTTTCTTGTGATAAGAACTTTTAAGACCTACTCTTTAGCATCTTTCAAATATACAATAGAGTATAAACTATAGCCACCTTGTTGTACATTAAATCACCCATGACTTACTTATATTATAACTGGAAGTTTTTTCCTTTTGTCTCCTTTCACCCATTTTGTCCACCCCCAGCCCCAACCTCTGGCAACTGTTCTCTGTATCTACAAACTTGGCTTTTCTTTTCTTTTTATAGTCTTTTTAAAAAAATTTTTATTAAAAATTATTAGAATGACATTGATCAACAAAATCCAATAAGTTTAAAGTGTATAATTCAACAGTATGTTGTATATATATATACTGTATTGTGTGTTCACCACGCAGAATTAGATTTCTTTCTGTCACCAATTTTTTTTTTTTGATTTCATATGTAAGTGAGATCAGACAATATTTTTCTTTCTCTGAATTATTTTACCTAGCATAATACCATCAAGGTCCACCCATGCTCTTGCAAAATAGCAAGATTTCATTCTTTCTTATAGATGAATACTATTCTACATATATTATCACATTTTCTTCATCCATTCATCATTCATCAGTAGACACTTAGGTTGTTTCCATATTTTGGCTATTGTAAATGATGCTGTAAGGAACATAAGGGTGCATGTAACTTTTCGAATTAGTGTTTTTATTTTCTTTGGATAAGTACCAAGAAGTAGAATAGCTGATCATATGATAGTTCTATTTGTAATTTTTTTGAGGAACCTTCATACTATTTTCCACAGTGGCTGCGTCAATTTACAGTGCTACTCAGTTCCTTTTTCTCTACATTCTCGCCAACACTCATTATTTCTTGACTTTTTGATAATAACCATTCGAAGATTGTAACTTTGATTAGCATTTGATTTGTGATATTGAGCATATATTTATGTACTTGTTGGTCCTTGGATCAGCTTTTATAGTTTCATGACAATTATCATTATCAAAAATTATATTGAGTGTTTATTTGTTTATCATATGTCTCTCATTCCCTCCAAAATAAGTTCTTGAAGATGGGGCATTATTTCTTTTGTATTCCCATCATCCAGAACCATGACTGGCACCTGGTAGATATTTAATAAATTGTTCCTTAGTGAATGAACAACTGAAAAAATTATTATTACACAACACCGGTTAGCAGTTAAAAAAGAATAAGGTATAAAAATGTTTCCAAACCATATTTTAAGCATAAAAGAACAAGTTTTATAAAAGTATGTATATTAAAATAGATACATTAAAATATAGGATTGTACCCATATGGTGTCACTGGGTATAAAGTACAGTGGAAAGACCTAATTTAATATGAGTGCCAGAGACCTTAACTATAGCGTTAAAATGATAACTGATTGATTTATAAAAGGGCTATTTTATTTAAATCCATTACTTAAATTACAGCCATGTAAATTTACTATAATTTGCATTCCACCCAACGCTTACTTTTTTAAGTAATTAATTAATTTTTTATGGTAACATTGGTTGATGAAATTCAATAAATTTCAGCAGTACATTTTAACAGTAAGGCATATGAATATTTACATTGTGTATTCACCTCCCTTAGTTAGATTTCTTTCTGTCACCACATATTTGACCCCTTACTCCTTCCCTCTGGTAACCACTAGTATATTGTCCATGTCCATGAATCTCTGTTTGTTTGCCCTGTTTCTTTGCTGCTTTTAGGTTTATAACCCACATATAAGTGATATCATGTGATTTTCAACTTTTTCTGTCTGGCTTATTTTGCTTAGCATGACTATCTCAAGGTCCATCCATGTTGTCACAAATGGCAGTATTTTATCTCTTCTTCTAGCTGAGTAATGGTTCATTGTATATGTGTACCACTGTGGTACAATGCTTACTTTTGTAGGCATTTTCCCAGTATTAATTCCCTCAGGAAGGTGACATTTATGTGTGTACTGTTTCCTTCACATTCTTCTCTATTTCTCTACAATGAAATGATCTTCCAAATGGCTTGGCTGTCTATTTTTTCCTTTTACTTTTATATGGTAAAATTCTAGCGATTTATATGCTAACAGCAGCCTTTCTTAAACCTAAAGTCCTAACACTTTTTGACCTGGAAAATTTGACTAGTGTTTGTTCATTTACTTGTTGCTGAAAACCTGCTGTGTATCAAACAATAAGTTTCTTCCCCTCAAAGATTTCCAGCCTAAGGTGTTTCCCAACTGACCTTTTACCTAACTTTTCTAGCTGGTCAAGATTTACCATATTAATAAATATGTAGATGATGCTTTTAAATATCAATCAGAAGTCATTAAACCATAAAACCATAAAACACAAAGAGGTGGTGACTTGTCCATCTATGCATAGATATGACAAAGAGCTAGAACGTTAATTCAGATCTTCAAAGAGAATTTGCTTAACTAAGTCTTTGTAAAGTCTTTGTAAAATAAAGGGGCTAGTCAAAATTATTATAAATATCCTATATGTTATCTATTTATTACCTCAGTAATGATGGATACCTGACAACATGAAGCCTCAATGGTATGTATTATTCACACTTATAGACATAGCTAGGTGGTTCTGCTGATCTTGGCTGGACTCACTCATGTCTGGGGATTGTTGGCTGTCAGCTAGTCTAGGCTGGTTTTGGCTGAGGGGACTGGGATGACTCAGTTCTCCCCCTCATGTCCCTCATCCTTGAGCAGACTAGCCTGGGCATGTTCTTAGCGTGGTGACAGAAGCAAAAGAGAGAGAGAAAGATCAAGCACAGTTTCACAAGAGCTTTTCCAGACTCTGCTTGTGTCATGCTTGTTAACATCTCATTGGTCAAATCAAGTCTCATGAACACCACCAGGTATGAGGAGGGAGGGCCCTAAAAAGTAACATGAAAAAGTGAATATAGGGAAGAATTAAGACTTGACCATTTTTTGCAATCTACCACAAATCTCTTCAAGTATTGGAATATTACGATTAGACTAATATTTAATTGAAACATTGTGTTATCGACTTTTAATTTGTGCACGCCAAGAAATTGGCTCCCAGGCAAGGAGAGGGGCCAGAAGTCACCCCTGGGGAGAGAGGGCACAGCTTTTATGGGGTTATGTGGGGGTTGGGGCATAGGGTGGGGAACGTTAATCAAATGCTAATTGAGTCTCCAGATTAGGGTGGTGGCGCCTAGGGCTTTAGGGTGGGCCCTATTTAGAAGGTCTGGTATCAAGCTGGGGAGTCTCCAGGCAAGCATCTGGCTGGCCCTTTCCCCGCAGACCTAACATAGTTGTGTGAAATAGAAATTAAAAAACCAAAATGGTCCTTCATTTTTTTCCTGTCACTATTCTCAAACCTCATGCTTTTATAGTTCAGTTTTGAAGCATTTCTATTAATTTATGAACATGAATCTGTTTTTTTTCTCCCTAGGAATTCCAGTTTTATTTGCTTTTCTTCTTTTTCAATAATCAATATTCTTTGCAATGATTTATACAATGATTTGTATCATTTGATAGCTGAATTCCCAACTGTTCCTAATTGTTACACTATCTTAATTAACTGATTGCTTATTCAAATTAATGTATTGAAAAGAGGAAGAATAAAAAGGGAATAAGGCTTAGGAAACATAAAAATGGATTTAACATGGGTTAAAAACCAATCAGGAACTGCATGATATAAAATAGACTTTTATCTCTTTATTTTATAATCCTACAAATTTTTTCAATAAAGAATACCGAACCATACATATGTCGACACATAAATGCATTTAAAAAATATCACAGCAAGCTTCCAATTGTGTTAACTTTACCAATTAGTTCACCTGTTATACAAATATTAACCTTGATCTCATTATGTAGAGAAGGGCTAATTATTAACCTTGATCTCATTAGGTAATTGTCTATTTGCAAGCCCTTCTCCATCCTCTGCTTTGTCAACTCCTTTATGATCCATATCAGTGGGCTCATCTTGCTCTTCATAAAGATTTTTCTGCTAAACAATACCTCTGCTTTTGTTAAATAAATTTGGAATAAGCTGCAAATTATGCCTACCACTTGGACATTTACAAAAATAAAGATTCAGAAAAGTCCTGCAATAAAGCTTTGTTTAATTTAGTTTCATAAACATTTTAACATCCATGTGATATGCATATGTTTTTCAAGGAGCAACTATTGTCATGTCATTAGAAAATATTTTTTTCACAGAATGCATTGTGGAAAATGCTGCCCTCTAAAAACAAGGTTTTTATTCTTTTTCACAAAAATATTCGGGGAAATAGAATTTTTAAAGCATATCTTTCACTTAGAACTTCTGTGTGCGATAGACCTTTTTCTGCTGTAAATTAGTGGGAAAAGCAAAAATTCTATATGTTAAGCAAAATCCTATCAGTGAATAAAATGTCCTGTGGCCAAGTTTATACAGTTGGCTATTAGTATCTTTGGGTTCCCACCTGTGCAGATTCAACGAAGGATCAAAAATATTAGAAAATATTACATTGTTGCTGACATGTACTAAGTAGTTAGGCCTATGATGGTTGGATCTGTACTGAACATGCACAGATTTTTTTCTTGTCATTATTTCCCAAATAATTCAGAATAATAACTACTCATATAGCATTTACTTTGTATTAGGTATTATAAGTAATGTAGAGATGATTTAAGGCAAATGTATACTTGGAGAACTTGCGGTTCAGTTCCAGACCACCTCAATAAAGCAAATGTCACAATAAAGGGAGTCATATGAATTATTTTGGTTTCCCAGTTTATATAAAAATTATATGTACACTATACTATAGTCTATTAAGTGAGCAATAGCATTATATCTAAGAATAAGACATACCTTAATTAAAAATACACTACTGCTAACTATCACCTCAGCCTCTTGTGAGTCGTATTTTTTTTTGCTTGTGGTGGGTCTTGCCTTGATGTTGATAAAAATGCAGGATCTGTGAAGCATAATAAAACAAAGTGGAATAAAACAAGGTATGCCTGTATACAGAAGGATGTAGGTATGTTGTGTGCAAACATTATGCCATTTTATAAAAGGGACTTGAGCATCCTCAGATTTTGGTATCCTCAGGGATCCTGGAACGAATCCCCCACAGATATGAGGGGACAATTGTGTTAGAATCCAGAGAATACGAGTGGAGTACCTGAGATGTTATTTGCTCTCCAAACTTCCCCAGCATCTCAGGTTGTGTCTGAAACATTAAGCACTTGCTTGGCTTCTTCCCCTTCCCTATACTGCTCCCTTCAGTTTCTTACTGGTTTCTCTTGGGAGCTCTTCCTTAATAAATCATATGCACACAAATCCTTGGCTCAGGGACTATTTCTGGGAGAATGTGAACTATGACAGAGGATCATCATGAAAGCCAAAACTATTGAAGAGCAATATTAGCTGACTCTGACAAGGAGATCTGTTACTGACACCCAAAATGCACATGTGTTCACATTGCATATTAGTTCATCTCCAATGTTTTGGTTCAATTACTGAGTGAATATTAAACATCACTACCCAGAAAATGGCTGATAGGATATCTAAGGATTTACAGTCTATTAGGGAATTTATAGTATTTCTAATTGAACATAAATCTCATGAAAGAATAATAATAATATAAAACGATCGCTTTTTTTGCTATGGATTCTAGTATGGGTGGTCTTGGAATTGTGATTGAATTTTAATCCTTTTCTATCTTCCTTTCAACCTGTGTGGCCCACCTTGTGAGGCCTTAATACCAAACCTAAATATAAAATATTGGAAAAAGGGATTTGGTTTTAATATGCTTTCAAATAAAGAACAGTGATGAGGAGAACCAAGCACTTGATCAATGAGACCTCCCAGCCCATTCTTAGATATTTTATTAAAAATAAAAATCAATCTTAAGAACATTGCTCCCAGAAGTCAAGATATGCCACTGCATGTGCCATAATGCAGAAGTCACGTGGACTCTTGGTATAGCTGCTTGAGACAATTAGCACCTCAAGCATTGATGTGGTCATCAAATACACCTGACTTACTGAAAGAGGGTGGCTACTGTATTAAAGGAAATTGCTATACAAATTGGTAAGCTTGAGATTTAAGTAGCAGATCATTCTGCTTTTTGAGAAATGAGACTGGTGAGCATCGGTCATGTGGACCAGCACACGCACAGTGCCCTGGGGCCCAGGATCAGGCCCTGTGTTGTGAGAACTGCTATCCAAAGCCACGTAAAATTTAATTTTCAAAAAAAGGCACTCTCCATGGAGCAGCCTGAGGTGCGAACTTAAAAACAACCATTTAAACACAGATATTTTCTTAATGTTCACCTATGTCCTTAAGTCTATTTTACACTGTCTTCTTAGTCCATCATGTTTTATTTCTTTCAGCAAAAGATTTGACAAAACAAACACAAAATGCCAAAAATTAATCTTGGCACATCACAAGGGGTTTCTGTGTTCAACACCTGGAATCAATTCATTACTAGAGGTAAAGAGTTAGAAAGTTAAAAAACAATCATTTAAAAAGCTCTCAAGGTCTCACACCTATAAGACCCACCCCACAAAGTAAATGCTGAGAAAACATCCTTTTTTTTAAAAAAAAAAAAGTGTGATGAATTATAACTACACCCAAAATTATGGATGAAAATCACAAATGTAACGAATAAAAAAGATATAAGTAGTACATTCTTTATGATTCCATATATGTAAAGTTCAGAAACAGGTCAAAGTAATCTATGGTGTTAGAAATCAGAATGATACAGAATGGGACAGATTTCCCTGAGTTGGTGGGGAGACCAAGCCCTGCACTGAGAGAAGAAGAGGGTCCTTTGGTGGGGAGTGTGGAAAGAATTCAACATACACGCCAAAGTTAGAGTCAAAAGGAAAATTAATTAGAAAGGGGGTAACACTCCACAGACAGAGTGTGGTCTCTCAGAGGCAAAGAGTGAGAGGACAGTGAGAGAGAATGAGAGAGAGAGAGAGAGAATGAGAGAGAGAGAGAGAGAGAGAGAGAGAGAGAGAGAGAGAGAGTAAAAGCACAGAGAGGAACCCTCAGGGGATTCAGTTTATCTGTCATTCTTTAGTTCCCACTTCCTTTGATATGGTCAAATAGAGAGGAAGGGGAAGAGTATGGAGCATGAAAAGGTAAGAATGTAGACTGACAGGCCAGCTGGCAGTTCCTAGCCTTTAATTCATATCTTCCCCATGGTTTTAGCCATAGAGATTGACTCTTGATTCCTGTTTCCCTTCAGAGGTGCAGGGTGGCTGTTAGTAATCCAGCAGAAATCTTCCTTTGTTCTGAAGGTGTCCTGGCCTGGCTGCAGCGCTGATCAGCAGATTACAGTCTCTGATTGTGGCTTGATTGTCATTTTAATCCTCTTTCCTCCTCTCTACATTAAGAATACCTTTGGCAGGGGCAGTTAACTAGAAGTAAGCATAAGGAGGACTTCTGAGATGCTTACAGCTTTTTAAATGTGGTTGCTGGATAACAGAAGTATGTATTTTGTGAGAATTCATTAATCTGCATAGATACAATTTGTGCATTTTTCTTTAGTTTGTTATGAAATGTTAAAAAAAATTACTGTATTTGAGCAAACCCTCAAGGATGGTGTTTGTTCTTCACCTATATCAGCAGAAGATTTACCTGGTGCTTATTAAAAGATTATTGAGTGCACAACAGGTTTGTTGAATTAGATTCTCTGGGCATAAAGTATACAAATCTGAATTATTAACAATCTTTTTGGGCAATTTTTAGTACACTAACGTTTGAGAACTCAGTGACGCTTATTTAGTTGAACTCCAAAGAAATGGTTTGACCTAAGTCTTTTTTATGTTAGGTCTGATGAAGAGTCATGGAAGTACATGATAGGGCAGAGTATGGACTAAGCGTAGTAAACTGGGGAAAATTTAGCAAGGCCTGTTCATTTCAGATGTCTCTCCCTGTCCCTTGGTCTTCAGATATAAAATTGCTCCTTTCCTCTGGATATGCAGGGGAGTGGTGGGGGGCACTTCTTCCATGAGGGTTTTATGACCTCCTTTGAGGATAGGTCAAAAAGTCTATCACACATGTGCCATTTCTCAAATTTCTTCAGCTTGAAATATTCAGTATGGCAAGGTGCAATATTTTGGGGGTAATGTGTCCTGAACCCTATCTAACCTGTGAGATAGCTTCCAAGGCCACGTGGTCTCGCATCTGAGTTGTGACCCTATCCCTATATCTTTCTGAACTGCCACTTACAGTGTTGACAGTTGTCAGACTCTCTACTCTCCCCTCCTCCATCAGATCCTTTAGCTAGTGGTATTTACAAACCAAAGGTGGTAACTTTTATAAGGTAACTGCTTTCCTCACTGAGAAAAGTGGCAAGCAGTGAGAATTTGATCTTTATAATATCCTGCCTTGTTATTTAAGTAGATTCTTGAAGGGGATCCAGGGTAAGCTATGGGCTTTAATGGGACAGTTAGGCAGTTGGAGGTGGGGGTAACAGGAAATGGTACCCAGGGCCTCTGGTATTTTCACTTAAACAGCAAAAGGAAGTGTTGATAAGAAGAGGTCCATTCTTTGTTTTGCCATGCTCTAAGCATTGCATCACCATCTCCAGAAGCTGCTGCCTTATCTGTGCCAGATGAGAGTTTGGGCAGGGGCACAAATCAGTGCCAGGAATGGGTGCACTGGGAGCATGCACTGTAAGTATTGTGAATATAAATAGAGCTGGAAGAATAACCTTTTTGTGAACTACTGTGCGGTAATCCTCAGAAAGCCAGAAAGCTAGTATGGCTTCAATGAGCCTTTCATAACATTAAATGCTACCCCCCAACTGCCCTCTTCCAAGCACAGGGACTGCTTGCTTAAGTTACCGTTTTTAATGCAAATCATCATAATGGCTTGATAATTATTTCAATTGGCATTTACGAAGCCATTCAGTAAAAGAACAGCCAGGGCAAAACCTTTGCTAATCTTCCCATCTTTCATATCCTTTGGGTTTGAGGAGGAATAACACAAGAAAGCCCCAAAGCCAGAGGGTTTTTGAAGTTTATTCTTAATGGACCCAACTCTCCCTCCCTGTTACTCTATGAAGTGAATTCGGCCCAAGTTAAACAAAATAGCAAGAGCATAATATTTGTGGTGGCTTGAAAGGAGAGGAGGCAATGACAAGCATCCCCTTCCTCTTCAGCTCACCTTTCAGATTGGTTGGACAGCATTTTAACAAGTTGTTATTATTGAGAAAAAAAATAAACATTTATTGAATATAGCAATATGGTGAGTAACTGTTTTTAAAATGTTTTGTCTGAGAGGATCTTGTTCAAAAACATCTATTTAGGTTTTTCCTTTTACCATAGAGTGTGACTTTCTGACCCTTTCATGGGCTCCTAAGTAGTGTACAATTTATCTACAGGACATAGGCAAAATAAAAAGTGCTGCTCTCTTAAGAGGGTTTCCCCTACCTTCGCCCTAGCCTTTGACATGATTAGAGTCAGGCAGTAGCTCAGAAATGAGAAAACTAAGACATGGCTGTTTTATGGAACAGAGGCAAGGCTAGAGAGAATGACAAACTGAAATTCATATTTGGAATTGCTTGTCTTCCAAGTCAGGCAAAAGAGCAGTAATACTCTTCACTACAGTATTTCTCTATAAAGTGAAAAACTGGCTGAGTATGATTCATTTGTGAACATATGAAACTGCTTGCTAGACAAATGGGGCCTAGTTCTACCTGTCTTTAGGTCTACTCACTCCTTATGCTCATCAGTGAGCTCTATTTAGAGAGACAGGCCTCTTACTATTTCCTGGAGACCAAGAAACTAGATAGTTCAGTGTGAGGAGATAAATGAACTAATTGGGAAATAATAAGTTCAAGTAGTTCTTAGTCTTCACCAAATAATGGGATTCTGGACGGTATAGTTTTAAAACTGTTTTATGTTTTAATCTCTCTAGATGGCTCAGGGTATTGAGTTGTTTTCCAAAATTATCCTGTAGTACTCTCTCACCACCAAAGTGAACTGCATAAAGCTAGACCAGACTATTCTTAATGTGAAGTCTGTGGACCTCTAAAGGATCTGTGAAAGGAATTTAGGGGTTCTATGAACCTGAATAGAAAAAAAAATACATCTTTATTTTTATCAGACTCTAAAATTTAACATTTCCTTCAATTACTATTATAGGCAGCAAATTGCACATCAAGAGGACTCCTGATTCTGTCATAGAAGATTGTTGCAAATATCTCAGAATATCATTTAAGCACATCCAAACTTTGGAATTATAATAAGTATTATAATATATTTTAAATGGTTATTTATAATATATTAATAGGCAAATATATAACATTTTAATATCACAGTTTTCTATCTTGACTATATCAGTATAGTTGCTTCCTTTGATTCTTGATAATTTGTTTTAAGCAATTAAAAACATTATTATGAGATAGTTACAGATGCTTTACCCAATTGTTTGGATCCATGGCACCAAGAAAGGTTAATAACTCTTGGTAGCTTCTAATGTGACTGTTGATAGAGAAACTGAATTTATTCTACAGGGCAGCTATATAACCCTGGCCCATGATAATATCAAAACAAAGAGATCTGAAGCCATTGAAAATCCTAACAAATTACCAGGACAGGTCAGGAGAAGTCTGAATGAACCAGTTTGAGTAGTGGCTCTTTTGCTTCCTCAGTTTGTATTGTGCAACCTCAGGACTGGCCTCAATGTCAGGGTGACAGGAACATCCAGACACATTGAATAAACACAGAACCAGATGATTCTGGAAAGAAAATGACAGCCACCAAATGGCTATTGTCAGTTTGATGCTTAATTGGATAGCAATTATTTGGGAACAAAAAACTATATTTGGCAATACTGTTTACACAGAAAAAATTGGCCCATTTCACACATAAATTCATCTGTCTTTGGATCATCCATTGACTTCAAAGCGACTTCCATGCTCAGATGACTTCAATGTTGTATTGAACCAAACACAAGTGTTAGTAAAAAATAAAATTTATAAAACAACAACAATAATAATTTAGGCCACTATATCTGTCTTTTCCGAAGTAGGCCATTCAGATTGTTGGGCAACATTGCAATTTATTGACTTAGGTCTTAATGGAAACTTAAAGAACTCTTGTGTGGCAGTAGCCTTTGTGGATTCCCTAAAAGTAGTGAGTCCATAATGCAAATTAGTGATTATGATACACCACCCACTGCACATTATAACAGACTAAATCACTGTCGACAAAATCAAACACCACCAAGGATTAGACAGGAAGTAAAACTGAATCCGAGCAGAGGAAGACCGTTGATATGGAAGGATTGGAACTACAGTAGAGAAAATGCACTTTATTTAAAAAGCATAACATTACCCAAATCCTCCTGATACTCTGTATCAGGAATGCTGGCTCACTGTTGCTGCGTTTGACAGCCTATCAAGAAAAAATGAGGGTTTGGTATGAGGCTGCCCAACGTTTAGGGTAACTACTAAGTTGCAGGTCGGTCTTTTAAAACACTCTTTGTGTTAAGCAAATATATCTAAACATTGAACCTTAACCTCCAGATCATAAACCCTACCTAGCATAGGCTGCTAGATCATACATACATTAACCAAATTGGGAAACAGATTTGTTTTCAGCACTTCCTTCCCAACTCTTCCATCCATGGTTCTGCTGAGTATACCATGATTCAGAATGATACTTTCCTCCTCTCAGGGTGATTGAAGACATTGATACTAGAAGGAAAGCTATATGGTTAAATTAAATTCTTGAAAGTTGTAGCTTCCCAGAGTTTTACATTGAAATAAAAGGAGAAGAAGGAGGGAGAGGAGAGAGGGAGAAGGAGAAAGAGAATAAGAAGAAGGAGAAGGAAAACAGGTAAAGCAACCTAGGATCACTTATTGGGAGGTTACCCATCAGTGTTACCAAGAATGTATAACATGTTAGTTAATTTGGGGGACTGGAGATGGCTGATGAAATTTCCATCATTTAAATATGATTTGGATAAGCTATGTATGATGAAAATTTTTTTGAATAAGAAAGTGGTAAGAACATGGTTAGTTTTTAAAGGCAAAGGGCTAGCCACCCAGAACTTAGACCAGACTGATTATAATATTGGTTTATTTCAAACTGATTCTGTTCTGAAGGTGCTTAAGTGCTTGATCAAGTAGTTGCTGTCAGCTTTTTAGCTTAGAGTTTGGTAATATGCAGCTGAGTCAACGATGTTATTCATCTTTATAATCTTTGGATTTTGCCAAAGGATGTCTCTCTCTTTCAGTTTCTCTCTCTCACACACAAATTTATTACATATTTTCATGCAAATGGAATTGGACTGTATTAAAGAGAAATAGAGAAAAGAGAGAATGCATGTAATGTAGAATTTTTGCCCACCTTCACTTTAACTTTGCTAAATTCATTCATGCAGAATTCATTATTATTTAAAAAGCCAGCATGCCCCACTATGGTTAATAAATACACACTTATTATCCCACAGAGCTGTGAATAACAATGAAAAACTCATGTGTACATTTATTTTTGACTAAGTTTTATCTCCAGCTGTCATTCCATCATGGCCACACAGCCATCTGTGTTTTTTCCAAGTCATACAACCAAACCCTGCTTCAGTCCCTTACCTCTCCTCCTTTGTCATTTTTTTTCCAGCTATTTTTCTTGACTCATATCCCTATCCTCACAAAACCATACACCTGCTCATATTCAGAAATGTTTTCTTTCACACACAGCTGTCTCTGACTAATACATGAAAACCCCTTGCATAGGAAATGGTTTATTCTTGACTCAATTTCATTTTTAACTATATTCAAGGCTGCTTTTCAATATGACAAACTTCTTTCCAATATAAGTATGTCCAAGTGGCTTCTCTATTTCCAAAAATAATTTGCACTTGGGCTGGATAATCCTTTTTTGTTTTTCCAGGTCCACTCCTCTCTTCCCTTCTCTGTCCTACTGTGTGCCCCAGGAGGCTGACCTAAAGTGACAGTATGAACCAGGTTCCTTTTTTCTCTGGTCTCAGTTGGGTTTAATCATTGGAAGCCATAAGCAAAAGATCTTCAATGCAGAGGAGAGAACGTAGGTTGGGTTTGGTCAATGGAAAGACAAGCAAAGTATCTTCAATAAGGGGGAGAGAACATAGGTTAGTGGTGGTCATTCCCTTATCAAAGGCCTCAAGCAATGTAGAATGGTGTCCTTTATAGCTAGAGCCTATTGCTGGGTTCCAGTGATGGCTTTCCTTTTTTGTCCCTTCAAGTCTGATGATTCTCTAGTCTTCCCGGTTCTTTCAAGTTCCTGGGTGCTTCATCATCCTGTGGTTTCTCTCAACCACATTGCATACCTTCAAATAGTCTATTATGCTCCATTCAATTACCTCTATGTTAAGAATGCCATGAAAAAACATTTTAGTGCATGATATATGTATAGTTTAAATAAAGGATGGAGATCTGGGTTCAAGTTCTAATTTTTTTTCTTGCTGTGCAAACTTTATTTTATCTGTTCTAAAAGAATAAAGATTCCCACTTCAAGGAATTATAAAAATTAAAGAGCTAAAATGGTCCTTGGTGGTGAGTACTTTGTTTATTCTATTAAACTTTATGTGCATGTTAATTTTATTCAACCAGAACTTTACTGCTTCACAACTCCCTGGATATTATTTATTCCAGAAAAATGAGCTCAAAGAGATTAAATAATTTTCTACTAAAAATAATCTGTTCCTTTAATTCCATAGTAAACTCTATACAAATGTTTATTATATAAAATAATGAGATCCCTAACTAATATTTGTGTGCACACATACTCACTGATTCTGTGTCTAACTGGGCTTATTTAATATGTCAATAGAAAAAAATGCCAAAAATACACAAATAACATGACTATTTTCTTCATGCTAGGTAAATTTAGGAATCTGTCTGTATATGTGTGAGTATATGTGTATGTTTTCATATCGACCCACTTTTCATAGTTGTTTAGTTATTTAAATAGATTATAATTAAAAAAAATCTCTGTGGAAATATAATCAGCATGTAGGACTAGGGCCAATAAATGATTTTAAATTTTTAAGAATCAACAGACAAAACAGTAACTTCTTATCCATAGTCAAAACAGTGATGCTGTTACTTTTTAAGGATTGCTGTTGTAAGAATTGAGAGTAGAGTAGAAATGTTTTTATCTTAACTAGTATTTTAAGCACTGTCATAGCTATTAATCAGGACAGATGGGTAGTGTTCAACTCTTCAAATTCTATTTATTGTTCATGCCGTGCACAGTGCATCTCCGGCAATCCAGTGATCAAATCAGCATCCCCTCTCACGGTGCTATCTTCTTAGCACATGGGCACAATGTGAAGCACAATCACATGGAAGAGACACATGAAGAAATTATACCTAATCTTCTGTATTTTGACATGGACATGAGATCTGTTACTTTCTCTCACAGTTTATTGTGAGAATCAGCCACATGGTCCTAGGGAAGAGCAAGGGGGCTATGAAATGTGAGAAAGCTCACATTTCATATCGCACACCAAAGTTATTTTAAAATCTGTCAATAAATTGCATTAAATATCATAAGTCAGGTATACAGAGGATCTATCACCACATTTTGTGTTAAAACCAAAAGTTATGCACAACTTCTGTGAACTGAAAGGTAAATCTGAGACATGATTTGGGACCACTATATCTTTTCCTTGGTGCAGTATTTTTCAATCATCATTAGTTGAGATACCTGTTATATAACATGAATTCTCAGCAGAGTGCCTTTTTAAACACAGCAATTGTTTAAAGGTTTCTTGATGATTGCATTTACTTTTATTATAGGATAATGCACAGAGTATCAGAATTGATTAATAAGAAGGGACATTGAAAAATCTTGTCTATTCTCTTAAATAAAGATAGAGCACATTTAAATGATGTTAGAAAATAATAATTCAATCAAGATTTTCGGAGAGGAAATTATACTCTTTCCCACAGTAACTTACTTTGAAATTGAACAACTTGAAGATAAGTCTGTTTCTCAGAGCAATTTTTTTTGGTTCTGATCTCAGAGTAAATTAAATACAGTTGATCTCTATCCTTGCCTCAGATATTTTTTCATCTTTGTTTTATTTCATTTGTTCTTATGTATCATGTTACTTGGTTACCCTGTTTTTATTTCTCCATGATGAATTTTTCTTCTTCTTTGAGTCTTCTAGGTTTAAATCCTTAGGCCTCAATCATCTCTGCAGCTCTTTCTTCAATCTAACTCTCTCATTTTGCTGTTTTATGGTAGAAACTAGATTTTGAGCAATGCAGCAAGAATAAGTAAGGCATTATTATTTTCCAGTACTAGTCCACTAAAGTAATCACACCTGTAGCATCCTTTACAGATGTTAACAGAGTGTAAGATGTAAAGACTTGCAGGATTCACTTAGGAAGTTAATTCTCCATAACTAAATTCCACATTAAATTTATTGCTATTTACTTTTTCAGTTGTTTTTGTTTTCCAGTCCATTTGGGACCTATCAGCTGTATGACCTTGAGAAACTGTGTGGAATATTTCTGGCTGAGAGTAAAAAGAGAAATCTCATGGGAAAGTAAATCCTCACACGAGTGTCAGCTGGATTTTGGATGGTGTAGAAATTCAGATCATTTGGATAAGCTCTGGATGAATAGATAATATTTTGGAGGATCAGCTGAACTAACTCTGAACTCCCAAGCATGCATGGTTCATCTATCATTGGATATCCATGAGGCCAATGTATCTATCTATCCTAATTTCATAGAATATCTGGTTGCACCACACTCAAACAGTTGTAGTTTTGAATGTGAACTTCAAAGTCCCTTCAAACTATGTAGTATGGTAGGAATAAAATACACTCTGGGAAGCTGTTCAGAAGATTGTATCCTATTTCAAAGCCATCTTTTCAACTGTTGTATTTTTTTTTTTTTTTTTGCTTTTGTTAGAATTTGCTATTTCCCTTTCTCCCTGGTCCTTAGCTGAGAGTTGAGCTCATTTTGTGGGAGTGTCTAAACCAATAATTGACTTTGAAGCCAGTGCAATTGAGGGAGAACACAAACATGGCAAAGGCTGGTTTTCAGGCATTTAGAGTGTCTCTCTCAAGTTTTTGAGCTGTATATATCTGTATAATTCAAAAGCAAGATGAGAATTTAAAGATCTGTGACTAGGCCAAAATTGTACCAGTTTGGCATCTAGAAGTTTTAGAGATGCTCAGGTGGATGTCTGAGAAAGCATACAAAATAGCCAAGGTTCTGAGTTTATATATCTAGTCCAATTTACTAGACAGTATTTTACTTTATTTTTCTCTGTTACATTATTTATAAATGTGTTACAAGTGTACCTGTCTTATTTATATCACATAACATATGGAGCACACATCAAGTCAATAGTTTGCCATTAGTTTTCTTGCAATAAATCTTTGGGACAGTCTAATAAAGCCTATGAAGTATTTCTTAGAATAGGTTTTTAAATAGAATAGGTCATTAAAGTATATATACATATACATATACATATACACACATGCATATGTATTCATATATATAATTTAAAAACAAGTTTTTGAAGGACTGCTACCTAAATTTTAAAAGATATATTAATAATGTAATATATATGTTTCTGTATTTCCACATTGTATAATAAAGATCTAGTGGCACATCTAATTATTACCATAATTTGAAAGATGTGATGAGGATAAATGATGTTAAGAGACATCTGCAACAATTGTAATGGAATGGAAAAATATCCGTGGTTTCTATTGATGACAAAAAAAAAAAACCAACAGCTATTATTACTACTGTGGTTTATTACTTACATTCATAATTGAAGGAAATGTTATATTTCAACAGAGTCATTTTTGTAAAAATAATGATTTCTCTTTTTTTATTCATGTCTGCAGACCTCTTTTCATGGACTCCAAGTTAAGAAAATAGTCATCACTTGAATATTGGAGATCTTAGAGGCCATGAGCTTGGTTTCTTTTGTTTTTCAGATGGTGAAACAAGGACCCACAGTGAATATGCAGGGTCATACAACTACGTAGAGGCAGCTGTACTCACTCAGTTCATTTCTGCACATATCCCCACTGCATTAACAGGGACAACTTTATTCACCTCCACATTTTCAGGGATTCTTTCTTATTTGTTTTCTATTTGCTGAATGGGCTCCTGGTCTCTTCTCACTTCCCTTGGGCCACAGTAGAGTTTTCTTTACACATTTTTTTCTTCTGCCATGTATTAATTCCATTGAAGAACTCTTCTTAATGGAATATGAACCTTACTGGCACATTCAAATTTTTACCAAATGGTATAGAGTAGTGGTTCTCAAACTTTACCATGCATCAGCATTATCCGTAGGCTTATTAAAACTCAGAATGCTGAGCTATACCCTCAGATATATTGAATTCCTACTGTCTTCATAAGAAATTGCCACAAATTTAGTGGTTTCAGCAACATAAACATATGATCTTACCCTTATGGAGGTGAGAAGACCAAAATGGGTCAGCAGGGTTATATTCTCTCTCAAGACCCAAGGGGAGGATCTGTTTCCATGCCTTTTATACCTTCTAGAGGACACCTGTATCCCTTGGCCTCTGCTTCTGTCATTTTTGTCTCCTTTTCTCACTCTTATCCTCCTGCCTTTCTTTTATTAGGACCCTTGTGATTAACCTGGGCCTACACAGATCACCCCAGGTAATCTTTTTATCTCCTAATCCTTAATTTAGTAACATCTACAAAGCCCCTTTTGTTGCCTAAGGTAACATATTCACATTCACAGGTTCATGAGATGAGGATGTGGACATCTTTGTGAGACCATTAGCTTATCTCCCAGAGGGTGGGATCTAGCAAACTCCAACTGCTGCTGCTACTGCTGCTGCTTTTAGTTTGGGGACTACACATTGAGAACCACTGGCTAAGAGGAATGAGCATTGAGGTGGATACAGAGAGTTATGTGCTCTAAATCAAACTCACTGTTAACTGATGGAGTGACCTCAAAGATATCAGGTAATCTCCCTGACTTATAGTTTCCATATCCATAAAGAGAAAAGTCCATTAATTATAGTAAAAATTAGTATAAAGAATATTTACTATGCCACCTAAAAGCATAAATCTATTACCAGTAAGAATATGGAAAAATATCCTTTTACACTCTATGGAAGGTGATGAAGACATCTGGCAGAGGACAGGATTGATCTAGCTTGGGATGGAAGACAGATACTTGCTTCCTCTTTCATTATCACTAAAAAAAGAAAATGCACTCAAGGCCCAAAGCCCAAGCAATGACCTCAGGCATGGTAAAAATCAACTGTTGACAAAACAATCAAAATACAAGAAATTGTGCATGGCTATTTTCCTTCTAAGTTTAAGGACATTTTCGTCAGAGGCACTTGGCTGAAACATCATATATATTAGGTCTTTCCTAGTTAATTTTAGGTCTAGAGCCTCATGAACTATATGTCAGGGTGACAAAGATATCTGCATCTGTACATGGCTACTAGAGGATTTTATTATCATACATCAGTGCAATCAAGTCTCATCTAAAATTTTATGATTGCTCACCTATGTTAATTGTACTGTATTTCCTCTCTTCCCCCTACCATGTTTCATTTTTTTAAACAAAAATCCCAAGTCTTTGTATTTGTAGAAAGTAAACTACAAGGATTAATCATAACATCCCACCCTTGTGAAGTATAAAAATACTGAATAGTTGCAATGTACTTTATTTTATTCCTCAGAAAAATCTTTCAATAGCATTTGAATAATTGCTTGTTCACTCTTTGGAGAGAATGGGAAGCTATAAACTATATCCTATGTGCTCAATTGTTTTAGATAGAAAATAATGCAATCCTGTGCTCACTAAACATGGTGAAGTAACAGCTAACATTTCTTCTTTAAATTTATGTTATCTTCATCTGAAGAGGTCAGATAGTTTTGATCAACCATAGGTCATGATAATTCTCCTTCATGAATATTGTGAAGGATATAGAGAGATCAAGCTTTATTATACTCATTTTCTAAATGAGAAAGAGAAGTCATAGAAGATAGGTGGTATGGTTCATGTAGGGCTAGAAGTAGATTCTGGTTGCATGCTTTATCATGGAATCTGACTGGATCTCTGGTTGGCTGGTTTTGATTTCTGCTGTTCTTTCCTATTTGAGGCAGTTATTTTCTAATGATACTCAATAAGAACACTTGATGATAGAGAATTTTTTAAAGAGTCATTAAGCTCTCTGAACTCAAGTTTTCCCTCTATATAACAAGAATGTTAAAGAAGATAATGCTTAAGTTGGTGTATATTTTAAAATCTATGAAAGATCATGTCTGTTTGATCACCCCAGAATCCCAGCCTACAAGATTTTTCTTGCATGCAGGTGGTAGTAAAAATTTATTCGTTTAATTAAATTGAACTGAAATGAATGGTTCTTTAAAACCCTACATTCTTGTGTCCCTGATGATATAAAAATATTGAAGTCCTTTGATGGGTGGTACATGCTGAATTCATTTCTGAGACAACGGAAAGGAGAATAACCCCAAAAATGAAGTAGTATTTCCCTTTGACATGTAGTTATATAACCAAAGTGCTAGAGAAATTTGTGACTGAGTCCCATGATATTATCTGAGATTTACTGACTTGTCCAAAGACTAAAATCAGAATATTTCTAATAAATAACCTAAAGTCAGGTAAAATCTCTATCAGGAATTCAGTATGTCTCTGGAAGAATGACAATCTGTCAATAGGCTAACAGCAATCACAGTCAAGGTGGAACCAATGGCTTTTGCCTAGGGGTCTCTGAGGGAATTTTCTTGTGTTTTTCTTTATATAGTTTGATTAAGTGAAGACAGAGCATATCTGGCTGGTAGGAGAAGTTAAATCTCAATGACTTCCCAATGGACTAACTGATTTGTTCATAGCTCATTTTCCCCAAAATCTATTTTAAGTTACCTTGGAAGTGCCTTCTTCAGGCTTTGATTGGTTCAGTACTTACCTAGCATTTCCTCTCCCTATTCCCTTTGCTATAGGAATAACTAAGACACAAGAATGATTTAATTGGTATAAATATTAATATTATAAATATAAAAAGTAATAATATAAGTTAATATAATAATAAAAATAATATAACAGTATGAGTGTCAATAAAATTATTTTCTCTGAGCTAGTTCTTCAAAAACTGTCTCAGAAATATTATATCTCTAGGATATAATATTTGTGAGTCTGTTTTTGATTGGTTTGTTCTTTTTATTCCTTAGGTTCTGCACATAAATGGAATTTTAAGTATTATTTCTTCTATTCAGTTTAGAAACAGAAATGTCACTAGTTATTAAAACTGCAATAGAGATAAATGTTTTTTAAATTCAGGAGACCTATTAGTTTTTTTAATTAATAATGTATTTTAATTAGTTTCAAGTATACAGTACATTGGTTAGACATCCATATAGTTCATAAAACTATCCTCCCAATTGCTTTCTTTCTCCCCTGGTCTTCCACCTAGCTAACATATTAACGCTAACTGCATCCATCCCCTATGCTGTGCTCTGCATGCCTGTGACCATCCATCAACTACTAATTTGTACTTCCTTAAATATTCACCTCACTCTCCCAGCTCCCCAACCTCTCCCCCACTCCCGCTCTGTTCATCACCAAATGGTTCACTCTCTTCATGAGTCTGTTTTTGATTGGTATGTTCTTTTCATGCCTTAGATTCCTCATATAAATGAAATCATATGGTATTTATCTTTCTCTGTCGGACTTAAATATCTTCTAGGTCTATCAAAATCCTTTTTCATCTCCTTCCTTTTAGTCTGTGTGTCTCTTTTAATCTGAAGAGAGTTTTTTTTTGGTAGCATGTAGGGGTCGTGTTTTCTTATCCATTTATCCACTCTATCTTTTAGTTGGAGCACTAAATTCTTTTCTATTTGAGGTACTTATTGATAGAAATATAGTTGCTACCATTCTTTATTCCTGTGTTTGATACATGTTTTTTCTTCTTAAAGAAGTCCCTCCAACCTTTCCTGTAATACTGGCTTGGTGAAGATAAATTCCTTTAGTTTATTTTTGTCTGGGGAGCTCTTTATCTGTCCTTCAACTCTAAATGATGGCTTTGCTGGATAAAGTATTCTTGGTTGTAGATCCTGGGCCTTCATCACGTTGAATATTTCATGGCAAGTCTTTCTATCTTGCATAGTTTCTTCCTCTCCTCTCTTTCACATCCCTCCCCCACTTCCACCCCTGACCTATGGATGTTGCCATTTCCCCTTAATAACTGGCTCTCTGAAGGTGGGGTGTTTCCTCCCACACACTTGTACCTGGGGCCAGGCGCACCTGGAATATGGTCATGGCTCCACCTGGGGCACAAACCCAGGACCTTCTGCATGTAAAGCAGACGTGCTAACCACTACACTATGGAGCCACCCTTCATAGTTTCTTTTGAGAAATCAGCTGCCAGTCTTATGGGTGCTCCCCTATAGGTAACTATCTGCTTTCTCTTACTGCTTTTAAGGTTCTTTCTTTGTATTTAACCTTTGGCATTTTAATTATGATGTGTCTTGGTGTGGGCCTCTTTAGATTCTTGCTTTTGGGGATTCTCTGAGCTTCCTGGGGTTGTATGTCTATTTCCTTCTCCAGGATGGGGAAATTTTTCATCATTATTTCTTCAAATAGTTGTTCAACATCTTGTTTTCCTTCCAGTACATCAATGAAATGAATATTTTCACCTTGAATAGTGTCCCATAGGCTCCTTAAATTATTATTATAATAATTTGTAATAATTATCATAATTATTAGCTTATTTTTTCTTGCCATTCTGATTGAGTGTCCTTGGCTTTCCTGTCCTCTGTATCGGTCATTTGATCCTCTTCTTTATTCACTTTGTTTACTTTTTTGTTTATTCCAGTTAATATACTTCTCATCTCAGGTAATGTGTTCTTCATTTCATATTGGTTTGCTTTTATAATTTTCATTTTCATTTTTATGTTATTGAAGTACTTGATGAATTTATCTACACACCCCAAAAGTTATTTGAGCATCTTTATAACCAGTGTTTTGAACTCTCAGTCTGTTAGATTGCTTAACACCACTGTTTCTGGATCTCTCTTCTGTTCTCTCATATGGTTTCTGCTTCTTTGTCTTCTCATTTTGGCTGCCTTTCTAGGTCTGTTTCTGTGTACTAAGCAAAACTCATAAGTTTCCCAGTCTTATTAGTGTGGATTTGTGAAGTAGATGTCCAGTGGCACAGTCCAGAGAGGGGTTCAACTACAAGCCAAATTTAGCCCAAGCTTCTACCCATCTGGGGCCACCTGTTAAAATTCAGCAAGCAATACATAGATGCTGTGCTTATAGTCATATGAAAAGGCCACACCAGAAACTGAGACCAGCTGTCACCAGTGTGAATCTAGGTGCTGCTCAACAAGGGGAAACTGACTCACTGAGGATATACCTGGATGTGGCTTGGGTGGGACCAGAAGTTGGAGGAGGTGGGATTTCAGGGAATCCTGTGGGTGGAGTGACCCCTGTTATCCAGTTTGATGATGTCTCAGCTATGGCGGTGCTGTATTTGCACACTGGGAGAGGGGAGGGCTCAACAGAGGAACAGTGGCATTTCTGTACAGAGCAAGTCTCATCTCATTTCTCACTCTGACAACTCAGTGTCTTCCTATAAGTCCCTGGTGCCCCCTGTGCGCAGCCCAACCAGCACTGGTGCTCAGAGCAAGTAGGTCTGTCACCATGAAAGTCTGCTTGTGGGCATGGCTTCTTTAAGAGGCATCTGCAGCTGCCGACTGAGACCTATTAGTTTTCACTCTTACTGCTGTAGTTTACCCATGGTTGTTGATCATATATCATCTTTACCTCTAACACAACAGCAGCATGATATGCAATTTCAGAATTTTATTTTAATTTTTTTCCCTCCATTATTGAGAGCTGAGTCCACTGACATTTTCCATTGACATTTTCCACTGACATTTTCTTGTCTATTTTTCTTATAGTCCCATTCTCTGTCCTGATTCTTAGCATGTACAGTAAGCATTTTAGATGATATATGGGCAAAGCCTCGTCTTTGAAGATTTGTGTTGTGTCCCTGTATTGTTAAACACACAGCCCAAATCTATTATTTGTTTTCTTTTATATTGTCCCCTAATTCTGAAATGTTATATCCACATGAGTTGACTTTTATGAAATAGGTTTTTTTAAAAAAGCCTAAATGTGGTGTTCTCTTGGTAATGTAGGCATATGTTAAATGGATTTTTTTCAAAGATCTCTTTACCTCTACAAGCCAGATTAAAAATAATAAGATAAAATCAACAGAAGGCTGACAATCAAGTCATTTGAAAAAGAAAAAGGTAAGTGAAAAAGCAAATACGTGCTGGTTTTACACAAAATGAAAGCTACCACTGCAGTCCTGGAAACAAGAAAGATATTCTATGGCCTTGGTTTTTTTTCTTTTCTCGTCTAGGTCCTGAGTATCATGGGAGCACATTCCCAAACTACATGGTTCCTCAAGTTTGCATGAGACCATTTTTTGACCAGTCCTCATTACCACACAGGATTGTCCCAATATGCACATTTTACAAATATGCTCATTGAATTTATGATTTTCCAACCTAGACCAACTTTTTTCTTAACTACACACAAATGAAAAAAGTTATTTTTGTATTTTGATATAAGTTATCATCAAACCAGAGAGAAAATTATTTTCTTGTTATTTCTACCTACTCACATGGATGATCTGCTATTCTGGATACATCATTATGCAAATATTGGAGGAGAGGGCTTCATCTGTCTTCATGCTTACCATCACTTCTATAATAAATTTCAGTGAAGTGAACAAAACACACAAAGATTGCATTTTACAATATAACTTAACTATGGATATCTTAAAAATAATTTTTTTTGATGATTTGTCCTTAGGTGTCTCAGGCACCTACTATTATTGCACAACACCTCATATCCTTGTTCTCAGCTTTACATTAAGAATTCACACAGATATTCCCACAATAGCTGTCTTATATGATGGGACAGGTATAATAACTTGTCATTGGAAAATGAAGAGATTTCTGAGATTTACTTATTGATCACTTATTTTTGTAAATTCTTATTCTAAGTGCAACTTATGAATCAGTACTGTCTATCACCATTTTTCAATTCTTGTCTAGGAAAAAAAAAGTCTCAGACCTCTTATAGGATTTGACTATGATATTGAAAATGATTATGGGATTTATTATAGGTTGTTGCTTATTAATATTAAAACAATTAATTTCATAAAATAGAGTAGTTATCCTTGTAATCATGTCACTAAATCCTTACTTGTAGGATATACACTTTTTGCCTTTATAAGACGAATGCAATTGAAATTGACGAGACATTGCTTAAAATATTAGTTATGGTGAAGAGTATGTTTTATACTTGTAAATAGCAGGAAATGGCTACAAACTACTCTTCTGGAAAAGTGCTTCTATTTCTCAATTTTAAATGTGCAAATCACCTGGGGAGCTTGTTAAAATGCAGATCATGATTCTCTATGTCTAGGCTGCATCCTGAGAGTTTGTGTCTCAACAGACTTTCAGGTGGTTACTGATGCTCCTGGTCCACAGACCACACTTTGAGAACAAAGCTGATGAGCAGTGGTCCTGAAAGTGGGGTCCCCAGAAGCAATACACATTTTAATAAGCTCTGGGGTGATTCTGATCCACCCAAGTTTGAAATTGTTTTCTCCATATGATAGAAGCATTTATGTCTTCACTATCCCAAACCAAATGTTCACTTTTTACTAAAGGTGACAGAAGGCAAAGGCATCAAGTCTACTGTTTGTATGCTCCCGAGATAATTGTTCTGCAGGGCAAGGAAGAAGTTAGTTTTCCTCATTGAAGAGACTCTCTTTGAAGTGACATTAATTCCATCATAGAGGAGGGTGTTACTCACCTCATCTCATGTATATATAGAGAGATAAAAGACTAGGACTGTCTTATTGGAAGCATGAGATGTTCCGCTGTGAAGATAGGACCCTTATTTCTTAAAGTTCAATTGCTTTAGAGTACATGTTTAAGATTCCACAAGATACACATTGGAAATAAGAAGGTATATCTTTTTTATTAAGTTTATTGTGTGACATTGGTTAATAAAATTATATAGGTTTCAAGTGTACAATATTATGTCATATGTATATATTACATTGTGTGTTTACCACTCAATGTTAAATTTCCTTTGGGGAAGGGGGAGATAGATAAGGGTAAAGGTGATCAAATATATAGTGACAGAGGGTGTATCTCAATGAAAGAAGAGAAAAAGTATATTTGTAAATATTATATTCATATATAATATAAATATTATATATAAAATAAATATAATAAAAAATATAATATATAAAGGGCCCGATGCATTAGTTTTCCTTTTTTTTTTTTAAATGAGGAATCCACAGAGGGTTTCTTTTTTCTCAAAAGTCTTGAAGGAAAATTGCAATATTGGCAAAAGTTTCTGAAAAAATATTTTTGTGGCCGTTTACTTTTTGGACTACAGTCCAAAAACAACAGAAAGATAGATCCATGCACAGCCTGAATGTAGGTAACCACCTCAATTAATGCATTGTCTCATCTCCAAGCCTGCTAAAAGAGGAGAGAGCAACTCAGGAAAGGGACCCAGATTGCTCTTACACATTCATTTTAATAAAGTTCATGGAAAGTTGAGGAGTCTTAGAATTATTATCAGAATTGAGGAAGAGGCAATGAGATGCAAGTGAGCCCAAAGCCTATACCCAGGAATCTAAGGTTTAAAGCCTTCAAAACTTTAAAGCTTTGAGGGTTTTTTTGTATGGGAAACAGCCATGGATTGACCCAGAGCCACTAGGAGCAATAGGCATTAGTCCACTTTTATGAGATATCAGGGCTTCCCAGATAATAATACAGACTTGGGCACAAATGGGCTCAATTCTACTTTAATCAAAGTAGTTACTTTGATCATAATATTTTTTTCCTCAACCATAAGCAGCAATCGGTCAAAGCAGTTTCCAAAATGACCTCTTCATCTTAACTATGCTTTTCTAGTTAAAGGAAAAGTGGATGAGCCACAGATTCAGAGAAAATCATTCAGGTTTTCTATTTTTGAGCCACAGAAGTGAATCAGATTTCCTTTTATTTCTACTCAACATAAGCATTTTTTTTTCATTAAGACCCATCCTCCTACATCCAGTGCATGTGCTGTGGAATCTTAACTGTGTCCTCCAAAGCTATTTAAACTATGGAAATAAGAATCCTATTTTTCTGAGTGGGAAATGTCACACTATATTAAGGCAGTTCCAATTTTATGCGAAAAAAGAAGTAAATCAGCCAAATGGCAAAAATTGATTCAGAGAAGTGTGTTGGGTCCTTATAATAGATTGTATTTTTCAGAGATCACAGAAAAAAAAAAAAATAGATTTACCATTTCACACACTGTTACACTGAGATTTTAACATTTTTCCAATTGAGAGGTAGAATTCTAAGTTCCCTCTCTTTGAATGTGGGTGGATGGTGACTTAGACCAAAGTGAAGCCATGAGACTTAAAATTCTAGTTTGTAAGAGGTGATACAGTTTCTTCCTGGCTCTTTTGGGGCACCTTTTTTTGGACTACACCCTCACGAAGTGAGAAAGTCCAAGTAGCCACATTAAGAACATCCATATATGTGCTCAAGCTGATAACCCCAGCTGATAAGTCACCACATTCACCAACAGACAGATGAATATTTAAGCTTTTAGATGATTTGAACCCCTAGCCATGAAGTCACCAGCGTTTGAAGATTCCCAGTTGAGATCTCACACATCACAGAGCAGAAACACAATACCCTATTATGCTACTTCCAAATTCCTGACTCACAGTGAGCAAAATGATATGCTTATGGTTGTATTGGGTGGTCACTTATGCAACAATATTAACTAAAGAGTCTTTTTCTGTAAAACACACACATTACTCACATAATGTGTTTACAGGAAGATGACTGACATTTACTATGTAGGTTTTCTTTCTTTTCGTAATATTTCTTACACTTCCACGATAATCTATTTCAAAGATTATACATTGGCCCATTCCTTTGATTCATGTTAGTTAAATGGTCTGCTCAAATAATATGATTATAGTCAATGACCCAAAAGGCTGTGTGAGGACCACAAATCTTAGGATTTATTTTACCTACAACATGGTTTCACCCTCAGTCATGCTGATGGTAACCTACCCAGAGCAGAAGGCACAAGTACATTTACAAATGGAGATAATCCACATTCTCTGCAGGATAAGGCTCTTCCTTGGAATGCAGATTGCATGCCCAGGATGGGACTTGATAAAGGGGTGGGCTAAGTTCTGACATAGTACAGATTCTTCATGGTCTGTTTTCCCTTCCAGTCTTTGTCCAGAATGATAAATGCCAAATAGGCCATCAGGATTTGTTCTATGCCTGATGTCCACATGTTACATCCAGACCCAAGTTGTCATGTAATTAGAAAGAAATTTTATAAAACATTGATTTTGTGTTTACATTTAGCTCCATATGGACTGGCATGGAGATTTCTCCAGCATAATTTGTTTTTTTCACATCTGTGAAGCAGCAGTGAGTTAATTGTTCTTTCCTGGAGATCAAGACTGGTGAAGATGTTTGGATAAAAATCAAAGGACTATTTTGGATACCTTAAACTTCAAAATTTTTAGGGCATCTTCTCTGTGCTAACACAATCATTGAAGAAAATGCAGTGGGATACAGAGACGTTTAGAAATGTGCTTGTGGAAACAATAGCAATGGTTTTTAGAAGTAATCACTGCTGAATATCCTCCACTCACAAGACATTTGGATGGTTCTGGCTAATGTTGGAGATGGGTGGGTCTCATAAAAACACCAGGAGAGACTGTAAGAAAAAACATATGTGAGAAAAGAGGAAAATAGGAGCATTTATAAATAAGATATAGAATTATAATATCTAAACACTGAAAGAATCTTTATGTATAATGGAAGAGGATTTGTCACATCTGGACTCACCCAAGTATGGTGCTAAAACTCTTTTCTACATGAGTATCAACACCTCTTTACTCAAAGAGCTTCATCTTCTACTTTCAGGTATTTGCAAATAACTGGGCTCTTAAAAACAGTGGACTCCCAAGAGGCTGTTGGCACGAATTCAGCAAAATTTCAGAACAAGGTGAAGTACTTTTACCTAAAGAACTATAAGCCAGCTGTTGGCAACTTTGACAGGCCATTATTTCTAGGGACCTGAAGAATATCTTCTCTGGCCGGGTGAAGTCAGGTTCTGTTTTGATTGGCTGTAGAATGATCTTCAGGCCTTGGCTGCATTTCTGCATGGCTTTCCAGAGTTAGCCTTGAAGAAAGGCCTTATCAGGAAGCTGATTTATCAAATCCTCTTGTTGCCTCTGGGCCATTCCCTCATCCTCTTAGTCACTGGTTCTCAGGTTTGCAGACTAGCAGCACCAGCATCAGTGTGGAACTGGCGAGAAGTGAAACCTCCTGAGCCCCACTCTGGATTTACTCTAGGAATTCTAGGGGCGGGCCCATACTGTCTGTGTTTTAGCAGTCATCCCTGCAGTTCTAACACATGCTAAAGCACCACTGCCTGAAGGTCATGTATTACCTTCTGTCAGCCCACACAATCCTTATGAACTGTGCTTGGAGGTGGAGCTAGGAACAGGTTCTCAGTCTTTCCTCTATATCTTTCATGCTCAGTTCCCACCAGAGCCCACACTACGGAAGCTTAGAAGCCTAGACTAGAAGTCAAAACAACTGAATCTTTCCTTTTGTTCTTTAGTTTAACAATTCTAATTCTTTTTAAGATAGTGTAGTTTCATCTGACTAGGAAGAGAGAGTGTCAATAAAAAGCAAGTTAAAAAAATGTTTTAAAACCTATTGAGATATAATCTTGAAAGTGTTCAGAATGAACCTTTGACACTTTGGCATGTGCACTGTTTTGAACTGTAGACAATCAAGACCAAACAGATTCAAGAACTTTGACCTCTCCCTTAACTATCTAAAAGCATTAAGATAGAGGCTTGGACCAGAAAAAGAGCTATTACCAAGAATAACTTTTTATCTGAAAGACTTACCTGTGTGGCAGGTTAAACATCTAATTACCAAACTTCTCATCTGTTTATCATCCTGTGAATTATCCTCCTCCCCTTGGAAGTCTCAGGCCCCACTTGTCCAACTTGCCCTTGAGCCCCATAACTATGGGGTCCCCCATATGTACATAATTAAATTTGTTTTCTCCTGTTAATTTGTTTTATGTTAATTTGATTATTTGACCAGCCAAAGAACCTAGAGTAGTGTAGGAAACTTTTTCTCTCCTACAATTATACCATCTAATATATATTAGACCATCTAATATATAGTCCATCTAATTTAACATCTTTTTATTTTTAGCAGGTACATTCTGTGTGGGGAAATATACCTTCATATAACCAAAAATCAGTAAAATAGATTTTGCTATGCTTTGTATTTAGTCTGTATAAGTGATAATAATCAAGGTAATAATAGAGATAGTTTTTATTTATATTAGAAGTTATAGCCTTGATTAATTAATGTTCAGTCATTTGTTCTAATGCTTCTATACCTCTAGAATGGCTAAAAATATAAGAAATAACTCTCAGAATGGTCATCTTGAAGTACCACATCTCAGAGCATCAAAACTATTTCACTGACTTTTTCAGTATTCAGCCATAAAAATATAATAATCAGAACTTTATCTGTAGTTTAACTTAAATTGCTATCTCCTGTTAGAGATAGGCCAATGCTTCATTAAAGGTTATATGTAGACAGAGTAACTCTTGGTTCAAAAAGTTTATTTTAGGTTTTTGTTATGTCGGAAAGAAAAGTGTGTGTGCATGTGTGTGTGTGTGTTTCCAATCTCTGTTCTCTGTCATCTTTTTCTTTCCCTTCTTTTAAATATATTTATGTTGCCTTCATTCTACTAAAATAAAATAGAATAAGATAAAATGATACTTCTCTCCTAAACTCTGTTCTGAAATGTCTGCTCTGTGTATTGCTTTATCTAATTTAAGCTGATTTTTATGTGAATACCAGCCTGATAATATGCTTATTATATAGATGGGGGTGTGTTTTGAATAATAAATTTTCTTAAAGCAAAGTTCACTGTGTATTACATCCAGCGTGGCATAAATCTCATCAATAGATTATATAGGATAAGGTCAAAATCCTCTTGACATGGGGGTTTTCATGTGCTTAGTGCTGCCTATTTCTACAGCTTTATTTCGCAGTCTTCTCCCATGGGCACCCTGCACTCTAGTGAACCCAAATTGTTTATTCTTTTCCAGGATGTTCCAGAGAAGATTCTTTCTCTCCCTTGCCTGCTCTTGTTGTATATGATGTTTGTTCTTCCTGGAAAATTTTTGCTCCAACTTTCTGCCTCTTGCATCTCAGCATGACTTTTTATCACTTTCTTGGAGTCATTCCAGCTTCTCCCCTGATCCACACATATACTCCATACTTGTCCCATATAGAATGAAAGTCTTCCTTCTCTGTGCTTCTGTAGAACTCTGTAAATTCTATTTTAGCATTTATGCTTGCTTTGTGCTATGGACTGAATGCTTGCGTAACCTCAAAATTCATATGTTGCAGTCCATGCAATGAAAGCCATCATGTGAATACTGGGAGGTAATTAGGTCACAAGAGTAGAGTCCTCAGAAATGGAATGAGTGTGCGTTTATAATAAGAGATGTGAAATCTTGCTTCCTCGGTCTCTACTCTCTACCATGTGAAGATACAGAGAAGACAACCATCCGCAAACCAGAAAGGCAGGTCTTCAGCAGGCATTGATCTGCCAGCTCCTTGATCTTGAATTTCCCAAGCCTCCAGAACAGTAGTAAATAGTTGTTTGTTGTTTAAGCCACTGAGTCTATGGTAATTTGTTACAGCAGCAAGAACTGACTGTGACACATGATAAATGAATTTCATTTGATTATCTCCCAACTATACTCTGAGACGCCAGACGCACAGGGTTGTGCATTATTCAATTATTTTATCCCTAACCTGCAAAGCCGTGCCAGGTTATAACAGTTCTACTGTGGTTGTTTTATGTTTGATTGTGTTTAGAAAATAATGCCAAGATTATATGACCTCGTCAAACATTTCAAATTTTCTTTAACCCTTTCATTTCACCTGGAAGAAATGTATACTACATAAGTTTTTAGCTAGTTTTCCATATCTGCCAACTCATTGCTCAGAAGTACCTGATAAATCTGATAAAGCCAAAACATATCCTGAGTGAGAAAAACTAAATATTGACTCTTGTTTAGTCATCAGGAAATAAAATTAAAAACATAATAAGATGCCAATACAAATCCACCACAGTAGCTAAAATAAAAATAGAAAGTAAAAAAACGCTAAGTTTTAGCTAGAATGGAGAGTAATCAGAACTTTCATACACAACTGCTAGAAGGGCAGATGGGCACAGCTGCATCTGAAAACTGTCTGGCTGTTAGTAATACTGAACATATGCATACCCTATGATGCACCAATCACACTCTTAAGTGTACATACAACAAAAACGTATACATATGTTTAGTAAATAACATGTAGTAGAACAGCTGCTATTCATAATAGCCAAAAGCTAAATAATTCTTCCAGATTCAACAATGGAATACAGAAGTAAATTATGAAAATTCGAACAATGAAATATTACAGTACAAGGAGAATAAATGACCTCTGGTTAACACACACCAATATAGATGAATCTCTCAAACATGACAATATCTGAAAGAAACCAGCCACAAACAGTTCATACTATATTTTCCATTTAGATAAAGTACAAAAACTAGAAGAACTAATCGGTGCTGGCAGAAGTCAGGTAGTGATTGACCCTGGGTCAAGCATAGTCAAGCATAGAGGCATAAGGTGGAAATCTGAGAGGCTGGAGAAGTTTTATTTCTTGATGCAGGTACTGGTTTAGTTTGTAAAAAAATCACTAAACTTAAATAAACTTTTTTTTTGTATGTATGCCATTCTTCAATTTTTAAAAAAGTATACCTATGGAGTGATTCACACATATAAGCCCAGAGATTGGTTTAACACCATATGTGTCTGTGATTGTTAGCATTGTATGATTGAACATATTTATTTCTCTTTTCCCAAGCTCACTGATTTAGCACCCATACCAAAAATTTAATGTTCTGAAATCTTTTATTAATAACACTTATGATGGATTGAGAGCTTTCTCAATGTTAGGACCATTACAGGGTCATCAAGATTAAGCCCTAGGACAGAGCCTTGAATGATGGGCCAGGTATGTACACTCATATCTAATTTCAAAGCCCATACACTATAAAACATCTACAGATAACCTACATTTATTTACTGGAAGGAGCTATTTTCCCATGTTTATTAATCAAGGGCATCTGATTTTTCCAACAGCAGGACATGGCCAGTATTATCATAAGAAGTTGATACAGCTTTGACACTAAAGAAAACCTAGTTTTCAGCCTTTGCAGTCCCATTACAGACAACTACACTATTTCTCATTCACCTCTGATAAAATATATAACACATCCCCCTCATCTTTATAACTATCCTTACACAACCCTAAATATCTGGTCATCTAAGTGGAGAATCATTATTTCTGGAATTATGGAATAAACAACGTAAGGATCTCAGTGCTTCAAAGTAAACAAGTTTAAGTCTTGTTCACAGGCCATATGAGCTGGGGGTCTGTTTCATTTCTCCTTATTCTGGGCCTGAATGGGCCTGGATAGAATGATCAGTCTCTACCTGGGACATTGTTTTGCTCATGGCTAAGGGAACAGGTAACAGTGGAACCACACAATAGCTCTTCACCCCTCTGCTTAAAAGTGGCATAATCACTCCTGCCCACACATTTTATTGGCCAAAGCAAGTCATGTTGCCACATCTGACTTCAGTGGGATGGGAAATTTTAATCTTCTCATAGGAAAGGGCACAACAAAATTACAGGGCTGTAGCAGATATCATGCCCTAGACAGGGAATGTGTGAGGAATAGCAAACATTTGAGAATAATACCATAGCTACTGTAAGCATTTTAAATATATGTGGTGGAAGTTAAACATATATATATATATATATATATATATATATATATATATATATATATATATATATATATATATATTGCATTTCTCTATTAACCAATAAAGAGACAGCTATGTTATTTTGCATTCTATTGTTGTTACAAATAGAATGTTACAAATAGTGCTTACAAATGTTTTCTTAGAGGCATTTGCAAGAGTTTCTCTAAGATAAATACCTGAAAATACAATTGTTGGGTCATAGTTTCATATGCATCTTCTACTTAAACAGATCTTACCAATGTTTACTTCAAAAAGTACAAATTTACTCTCTTTACATTCTCCACATACTGTTACTCGACTCATGTAATACTACACAAGATATAAACAGATTTCTTTGGAAAAGAAATGCTACAGAACATTAAATCTGGGTGAAAGTAGCATAGATATTCCTTATACCTGTCTTTGTATTTTCTGTATATTTGAAACATTTCTTAATTCCTAATTAATTAAATTAATACTTCATAAAAATATTGTTAAGACTAAAAGAAAATGAAGAGAAAGGCCACAGAAGCAGGTAGATGTAAAGATTCTCTGAGTTGATTGCCATTGCCTACATGTGAATACAGAGTTTATGTAGTGACCTAGACGTTTCCTTCTGCATGTTCACATGTGCTCTTCTATTATTTCTCCTATTCGCTAAGTATTTCTTTCTACAAGTACAAATATGTGATAAAAACAATTTGTTTGGGCTAATTTTGTCAGACTGCTGGGTAGAGAAGACACTGCTGATGGGCTTACACCCCATGTTCCTTGGCCCACTGGAGCTCCTTGAGTTTGTAAATAATTCCCACATGTATTTCTGTTTTCCTCTAAGCCCTTGCATCTCTCTGTCTGAAGGCTGCCCTGGCTTCAGAAGCATGCTTGGCCCACAAAGGGCATACTTGAAGGTACTGGAACCTTAATGTCCCCAAGTACTGCCCTCAACCAATGACAGGTGGAGGCACCCTGGATTCCTAAACTTTTGTGGAGATTGTGTTATACAGAGTCTCTCACAGAGGGTCCTCAGAGGGACTGTGCCCAGTTGTTTATGATGGTAAACCGCCCATTAACACACCCTTTATTGGTCTTCATCCCTTTCTGTCTTACTCTTCCCCTCTCCTTGCCCTGGTTTCCTGAGACAACTCTCAGATAAACCACTTGCATTTCAATGCTTGTCTCAGTCCTGCTTTGGGGTGTAGAGGAGGAAACAAGTATTTTTTTCTCTGGCTTGAGCCCTGTAAATTGGACTGAGAAAAGACAGATTAGGAAGAGAAAAACAAACAGAAGCTTATTAACATGTGTATTGTGCATACACATGGGAGAATCAGAGATAAGTAACTCAAATTGATGGTGAGAACTTGAGATTATATAGCATTTTAGCAAAGAACAAAAAAGCCATGGAGAAAGAGTCAACACACCAAATAGTCAACACAAATAGTCAACACACTAAAATGGCCTATTTCAGGGTGGCATATTCTGTTACACTTCAGGGATTATCCTAATTCAAAAAGCAGATGAATTTAAGTTTTAGTCAAACCGCTGTCTCCTCTCCGTGTCCCCCACCAAAGTCCTCCAGCTTTCCAGTCTCTTTTAATATTGAAATAAATTGGTTCATGTGTCTACCCTTTGAAATATCTCTGAGGATTTTTGAGGGAGCAGGAAGGGAGTTTGCATCCTTATGAGTCAATGTGCCCTGTTGCCTGCTTGCCTGTCACTTCAGGTCCTTGGTTGTTATCTCTTCTCACCAGCCTGCTTTGCCCACAATGGTCAACACTTCATCAGTTTATCTCCCTCAATGGAATCATTTCATAAGGCCCTTACATTTAAAAACTTATTCCTGCAATTTTGAGTTAATACAGTAGATTACAGAAAAGAACAAACAATTCCTTAAAATTCAACAGTGGATCTCCTTGACCTAAAAATTTATTAATTCTTCCCAGCCATGGGAAACTTCTTTTAGGTCGTTAGATTTGCCTTAATCTTCTAATCCTCTCTCCAGACCCCTGCTTCTTACCTGTTTGATTCCCAAACAGAATGCCAGTTATTTACTTTGAATAGAAGTTGAGCTCTACCCCAAACTCAACTCCTGGTGTTATCTTTGTGAAGCACCAAATCCTTAAAGTGTTTTCCCAAACAAAAAGCCATTTAATTATCCTCTTTGCGCTTGAGCCTCACAAGGCATAGGCAGGACTTTTTAAATGACATGTTTTTTCTTAACATTATTCCAATTCTTCTGCCCATGACATCCTTTTTTTGGAGAAAAGCTACAGCCTACATATTTATTCCCCTCCATTTCAACCCAGAGCTTGAGGGTTGATTTTTAAAATTTTTCTTTTAGTTACATTTAACTGCAACAATAGCATGGTGTACTCTTTTCAAAAATGTTTCAGAATTTTACATCCCTATGATTTCTGTGACTTAGGACAATTTCACTTTCAAGTGATGGAAACCAAACTCAATATGTCTTAAAGGAGAAAAGGCACAATATTACCCTACATAACAGCAAAGCCTTGGGACTAACTTCAGGTACAGCTAAATCCAGGGAATTATGTAGTTTTAGGACATGGTGTCTCTCTGTCTTGTTTCTCAGTTCTTTCTTCTGTGTTGGCTTCATTTCCTTGCAGGTCCTTCTAATGTTTTGGCAAGATGACAGTGAGTGTGCATGCTGCCTTCTTAGTAACCTCGGAGGAAAGAGAATGCCTCTTTTCTGATAGTTTTTTAAAAATCCTTGGTATTTTCTCTATTTATTCAAAATCAATAATGTCAATTTAAGAATCAATCACTATGGCTGGGGGGATCCAACCAATTCCCATTTCTGGAAGTGGCCTCAGGATGGGAGAAATGTTGTTACCCACAACATGTCATTGTTCTCATAGGTGAGGGATGGATGATGACCAAACAAAGCAACACACACCCAGGGTCTAAAGAAGAGTTTTAAAGGCTGCAGAAAACCAAACTTGATTTTCTATTATTTATTCAGAAGTGAAAAAGAAAAGACATATTTTTTATTATCAAGCAATGAATATATACCTGAACATTTAGAACAAAAGCTTCTTTAATTGAAACTAATTACTAGAAGAAGCCAATTAACTTAATCACAGGGCAGCGTGTGAATTCATCTAACTTTTCTTGTACATGAGGATAGATAATTACTAACATGTCCTTTGGTTTCATTTGACATCTATTTGCTAATGGAAAATAGTATTTTCTATTTTCTATTCTAATTCTAAAGTCAAGTCTGGAAGATTCAGCCAGAAATTGATGAAGAAATACGTCTTGCACAGGTCTTGCCCAGGATGTTCCTTGGGTGAAAAAGAAGAATTATTCTTCTCAAAAATAAAATAATGAGATTATTCTTCTTAAAATTAATGAGAAAGAATGTACTAGAATACATCCTTTGCATAGTAAAATATGAAGCGATAGGAGTTTACAAGAAAGAGAAATTACTGTGGGCGTGAGAATATAGAGGAGATTCGGTGAAAAAGAAATCATGAATTCTGTCTACTTTATGAGTAAATTGAATTTTACAAAGCAAAGAAATACATAAATTTAAAGTTCAAATTAAATAGTTTTAAAAGTACTTTTTTCAGTTTCAGTTGACATACAGCATATTAGTTTCAGGTGTACGACATAGTGATCAGACATTTATATAACCCACAAAGTGATCACCCTGATAAATCTAGTATCCATCTGACACCATACATAGTTATTACGATATTATTGACTCTATTTCCTATGCTGTAGTTGACTACTCTGTAACTACCATTATGTACCTCTTAATCCCTTCCCCTTCCTACCGTCCCTCTAAGCTCCCTCTCATTTGGCAACCATCAAAATGTTCTCTGTATCTATGGGTTTGTTTTTGTTTTGTTCATTTGTTTATTCTGTTTTTAGTTTCTACATGTAAGTAGAATCATATGGTACATCTATTTCTCTGACTCATTTCACTTAGCATAACAACCTCGAGGTTCATCAATGCTGTTACAGATGGCAGGATTTCATTCTATTTTATGGCTGAGTAATAGTCCATTGTATGTATGTACCACTTCTTGTTACAGATGCATATGTCTTTTTAAATTAGTGTTTTGGATTTCTTCGGATAAAAGCCCAGAAGTGCAATTACTGAGTCCTCCTTTCTCTCACGCCTTTCTTTTAAAGTCTATTTTGTCTGGTATAAGTATTGCTACCCAAGCTTTTTTTTTTTTTTTCAATTTTACTTTTACGAAATATTTATTTTCATTCACTTTCAGTCTGTGTGTCTTTCGATCTGAAATGAGTCTCTTCTAGGCAGCATATGTAAGGGTCTTATTTTCTTATCCATTCAGCCACCCTATGTCTTTTTGATAGAAGCATTTATTCAATTTACATTGAAATTAATTATTGATATGTACTTATTGCGATTTTACTATTTATATCACACACATCTTCTTCTTCTTATTCTTCTTCTTCTTCGTCTTCTTCTCCTTCGTCGTCGTCGTCTTCTTCTTCTTCTTCTTCTTCTCCTTCTTCTTCTTCTTCTTCTTCTTCTTCTTCTTCTTCTTCTTCTTCTTCTTCTTCTTCTTCTTCTTCTTCTTCTTCTTCGTCTTCTTCTTCGTCTTCTTCTTCTTCTTCTTCTTCTTCTTCTTCTTCTTCTTCTTCGTCTTCTTCGTCTTCTTCTTCTTCTTCTTCTTCTTCTTCTTCTTCTTCTTCTTCTTCTTCTTCTTCTTCTTCTTCTTCTTCTTCTTCTTCTTCTTCTTCTTCTTCTTCTTCTTCTTCTTCTTCTTCGTCTTCTTCTTCTTCTTCGTCTTCTTCTTCTTCTTCTTCTTCTTCTTCTTCTTCTTCTTCTTCTTCTTCTTCTTCTTCTTCTTCTTCTTCTTCTTCTTCTTTCTTCGTCTTCGTCTTCTTCTTCGTCTTCTTCTTCGTCTTCTTCGTCTTCTTCTTCGTCTTCTTCTTCTTCTTCGTCTTCTTCTTCTTCTTCTTCTTCTTCTTCTTCTTCTTCTTCTTCTTCTTCTTCTTCTTCTTCTTCTTCTTCTTCTTCTTCTTCTTCTTCTTCTTCTTCTTCTTCTTCTTCTTCTTCTTCTTCTTCGTCTTCTTCTTCTTCTTCTTCTTCTTCTTCTTCTTCTTCTTCTTCTTCTTCTTCTTCTTCTTCTTCTTCTTCTTCTTCTTCTTCTTCTTCTTCTTCTTCTTCTCTTCTTCTTCTTCTTCTTCTTCTTCTTCTTCTTCTTCTTCTTCTTCTTCTTCTTCTTATTCTTCTTCTTCTTCTTCTTCTTCTTCTTCTTCTTCTTCTTCTTCTTCTTCTTCTTCTTCTTCTTCTTCTTCTTCTTCTTCTTCTTCTTCTTCTTCTTCTTCTCTTCTTCTTCTTCTTCTTCTTCTTCTTCTTCTTCTTCTTCTTCTTCTTCTTCTTCTTCTTCTTCTTCTTCTTCTTCTTCTTCTTCTTCTTCTTCTTCTTCTTCTTCTTCGTCTTCTTCTTCTTCTTCTTCTTCTTCTTCTTCTTCTTCTTCTTCTTCTTCTTCTTCTTCTTCTTCTTCTTCTTCTTCTTCTTCTTCTTCTTCTTCTTCTTCTTCTTCTTCGTCTTCTTCGTCTTCTTCTTCTTCGTCTTCTTTGTCTTCTTCGTCTTCTTCGTCGTCTTCTTCTTGGTCTTCGTCTTCTTCGTCTTCTTCGTCTTCTTCTTCTTCTTCGTCTTCTTCTTCTTCTTCTTCTTCTTCTTCTTCTTCTTCTTCTTCTTCCTCCTCCTCCTCCTCCTCCTCCTCCTCCTCCTCCTCCTCCTCCTCCTCCTTCTTTCTTCCTCCTCCTCCTCCTCCTCCTTTTTAAGATTCTCTCTTAATCTTCAAACTTTGACATTTTCATTATGATGTATCTTAGTGCAGGCCTCTTTGGGTTCACCTTGTTTGAGACTCTCTGCATTTTCCGGGCTTGTATGTCTATTTCCTTTGTCAGGTTAGGAAAACTTTCTGTCGTTATTTCTCCAAATAGGTTTTTTATTTCTTACTTTCTCTCTTCTCCTTCTGGTATCGCTATGATGTGAGAGTTGGCACAGTTGATGTTGTCCTAGAGGCCCCTTAAACTATCCTCATTTTTTGGATTCTTTTTTCTTTTGTTGTTCTGTTTGGGTGCCTTATCTTCTAAATCTCTGATTCAATCCTCAGCTTCCTCTAATCTACTCTTGATTTCATCTAAAGTATTCTTCATCTCAATTATTGTATTCTTCATTTCTGACCAGTTCTTTTTTGTTTTATATTACCATTTTTATGTTTCCTATCTATTTTTTAAAGTTCTCACTGAGATCATTGAGCATCCTTATAACCAGTGTTTTGAACACTGCATCTGGTGAATTGCTTGTCTCCATTTATTTAGCTCTTTTTCTGGAGCTTTGTTCTGATCTTTCATTGGGGACATGTTTGTCTCTTCATTTTGGATGCCTCCCTGAATTTGTTTCTGTGTATCATATAGAGCTTTTTTGTCTCTTGGTCCTGGTAGAGTGACCTTCTGTAGTAGGTGTCTCATGGGGCTCAGTGTCACAGTCTCCCTTGTCACCTGAGCCAGGTACTCCAAGTGTATCTCTTGTATGGGTTGTTTGTGCCCTCCTGTTAAAATTGTACCTTGATTGCTGTTTGTACATCATGAGAGGGATTGACACTTGGACTGATTGGTTGAATGGACTGCCCATGACTCTCTTGGAAGAGCTGTTGTGCAGGGGCTGACCCTATGGAGCAGGATTTTATTTAGTGGGACACCAGTACTGGCTAAGTCTTCCTTTTAGGTATGTCATTTGTGGAATGGGTGGTGCTTTTATGTGATCTGAAGCTGGCCACCAAGTGTGTTCTTTCTGGGGCATCTTGTGAGAGGCTCTGGTGCAGGCCAAGTTCAGCCTGTGCCTTACCCAGAGCCACTTGGTATGAGCTACAAAGTGATCTGTAGATGGTTGCCATTTGTTCTGGGCTTAGAGGTACCTGGAAGAGGCTAAGCTAAGAATTGAGGCTGTCTACCAGTAGTGCTGACATTGGGGCTGCTTAGCAAGTGGTATGGGGCATGCTGAGGCTACATACTGCTTGTTTGGAGTTTTGAATCTTTGAAAGGTTTTAGGAGAGTCAGTAGTATGAGCCAAGAAAGGTCATTTGTGTGGAAAAGCCACTAGAAATAGCTTGGGTGGGTCTGAAAGTTGAATGGGGAGGATCTCAGAAAATCACTAGGGCAGGAGAATGGTGTTAGCCAGGTTAATGGAGATTTAGATATGGTGGCCTCTTGTGTATACATGTTAGGTGCAGATAGGGCTCAATAGATACTGGAGGAAATGACTCCAGCTAGCAAATGATGGATATCAATGGTTCTAAAATAATCATGTTAGCAAATCAATCTGATATCAGTTTCAAAAGAAAGTGGCCCCTTTCTAGAATATTTATAACTTCCCTTAGAACTTTTTGATGAAACCCTTATCCTTGATTTTATCTAAATATTTATTCTCAAAGTATTTATTTCACAAATCCTATCAAGAATAACTTATTCCATAGACATCCCCTAGGGAAATCGAGTAGAATGAATGCCATTATTGGAGATGAATCGATCTATAAAGGTTAACCCATGAATACAGATAAACATCAGAAGGTTTGAGTATTTTTCTAAATAAAATTCAAACCTCTCTGGTCTGGAAGTCACATGATCCCACATGCTTGCAAGGCTTATCACCCTTCCCCATCATCATTGGCCATAAACAACAAGAGAACAGGCTCTCTTCACATATTTGGAAAACCCTGCTTCTGTCCCAGGTGGAAACCACTACACACCAAGGCATACAATTAAACAAGAAAGAGCAGCTGAATTTATTTGAAACCCCTTAAATATTCTGATTCAGATTTGAAGTAATTTTCAGATCACTTATAATTTTTTACCAAGCTGTTATAAAGCCAATGCCTTTGAACTAAAAACACCATGAGAGAGAGAGAGAGAGAGAGAGAGAGAGAGAGAGAGAGAGAAGGAAACAATAACCAAAAAATTTGGCTAAAAGGAAAATGAAAGGTACCATGATTCAGGTATTACCTTGTGAGTCATATGCAGTCAATTATTAGTTCTTCTAGAGCTTACAAATGAACTTGTGGATCAGCAGTGTCTTCGGTTTCTAACCTTTGGTCCATGGGATTGCAGACTTCTGACATCTGCACATGACTAAAGAGAAATGTTGTACATCTTGACTGAATGTGTTTCCTGATTTTGAGGCCAGATACAATATAGGATTAAAAAAAGGAAGGTATTTATGGTTAAAATGGGCCCCCATAAGTTCTCATTTTTCTTCCACCTAATTTAAAATTCTTGCATCTTATTCTTTTCTTTCATTACGATGGAAAAATATCTTGTAAAATCAAAGGCAAATTCTTGCATGTTTGCTCTATATTATATATCCTTTCTAATATACTAAAAAAATTTTGCTTCTATAATTATTCTCCTAGGATTTTATTTTCAAGGATAGTGACAATAAGAGGTATTTATTTTCCCCATGGTAAATGTAAGTTTTTAAATAAGTACTTAGGTCTTTTTTTTGGTGGGGTGCTACTTCTGTTTCAACATCTTCTTTGTATATTTATGTACCAATAAACATTATTTAAATTATTATTTTTTAAAATGTATACATTATATTATGTCTTGTATTTTGCTGCTTTGTCAAAAATGCCTTTATTATTGTCATATCTTTTTCCAGATTAAATTTAGAATGAGATTATCAATTTTATTAAAAAGATAAAAATTCTTTTGAAAATATAATTTTTATTCTTACATATTGCTTTTCCTATTTATTTGAGAAAAAGATATTGAATTAAAAAACAAAGAAACCTTTGAAGTTGTATTGCATTCAAAGATTTATTTGAATAAAAATTGAAAATTTACAATGTAAATTTTTTCCCATCTTGAAATAAAAGTATTTTCATAAAACTCTGTAGATTTTTCCTATTATTTGTGAATTTATGTGTAATTACTAGTAATTCAAGTTTTTCTTTCCATTGCAAGTGAATTTTTTCCATTACATTTTCTAATTATTTCTGTTTACTAGAAAAGCTATTAATTTTATGAGCATGTTGCACCTATATCTGGTTACTTTGCTTAATTTCTTATTCTAATAACATTGATTCTCTTCAGATAGATATTATTTATTTTAAAATAAAAATTAATAGAAATTTTAACATGACTTCTTTTTGCTTTAGATATTTTAAAGAAAATTTTGTTGAAGCAATGCATATCAAGCTAAATTTCACAATTTGTTAGTGACATTCACTATCAAGAAGTTGGAGATTAAAATCATTTTTATTCATTATTATGCTATTATATAAATGTATAGATATGTAAGTGTAATTGTTTATATTTCATGACATTTTATACAAATGACATTGTGTTATGTATTTTATGCTATTTTTACTGAAATATATTTTATGATACATATCCATGTGATACATTTTTCTGTTGTCTATTCTTGTTGGTATAATTTAAATGTACCAAAGTATGTTTACCCAATCTCCCTTGAGGGACCAATATTTTAGTTCTATACATAGAGCAGTAGTGGATATGTTTTTACAAGTCAACTTATATCTTTTTGGCCACTTAAATAACTCCTTCTGTGTTCTATTCACATTTTCTATTTCTTCTTAGGTACACTTGGGTAATATTTTTTTTATATAAAAATCAATATCTGGATTTTCAAATTTTAGTTTAGAATTATATATGCATTCTGTTGTAAAAATGTCAATTTTATTTGTAACTGAAATTATATATTTTTAATCTATTTAATAACTTTTGCTTTGAATTATCATCACCATTATTAACTTTTATTTAAGTTTTTAACTTGTGTATCTTTGTCCATATGTTCAATTTTGACACATGCCTTTTGTAAATAGCTGTAGATACTTTCAGATGCTTTATTTTCTTGTTTGCTTTTTTGGTAAGTTTTGGTTAGTTCTTCTAATTAATACAAAGTCTAAGATATATCAGTAATGACAATAAACCTATGGGTTTTACTTAGCAAAGATGGAACTCTGATTACATGTGGCTGCTAGGAACAAATGTCAAAAAAAATTGACTTGAACAAATCAAGTTTTTATTTTTCTCACATATCAAGAATTATTGAAGTGGGAAGGTTTTAGGTTAAAGATTCACTTCTTCCTTCTTTATTCTGTTTTGGTTTTGATAGATCCTTATGACTTAAAGGTTTAATATAATGACATGTTTCTTTACTCTTGGTAATTGTTTCCTATTAAAAATAATGATTTTCTCTGCTCCATATGTGTTGAAAGATGTTATTCTTCATGTCTATTTACTCCATCTTATAAATTTCATTTTTTAAAAATTTTATACATTAATCTTTGAGAATACCCCTACTAACCTACCCAGTCATTTCTGCAACTCAGTCCATATATTATTCTGTAATAATATAGACAATTTCTAAGAATGCTGATGGTTTCTTTGACTTCATTAATCTGCTTTTAAATAACTGTGAAGACTAGATAATAGTAAATTTATTTGATACTCTTCTTTGATGGTATCTTTATTTTGTTCTAATGTTTATTGATTCTTGGATATATGATCAAATATCTGTTTGAGGATTAAAATGAAATAGGTAGCATGGTGGTTCTTTCTCAACCCAATGAGTATCCTTATTTGCATACTGATGGATTCAGGTTCTTGTTTCAGTTAAGGCTTGTGAAGACAGGCAGGACCTCCTGTACAACAATGGGTGCAGGAAGCTTTGTTTCTTGTGTGGGCACTTTTGACCTCTCCCTGTGACTGAGTATTAATTGCTTTCTATACTGACACCCACTCTGTAATTCTTCTGTGTCAGATCTATCATGTTAAATGAGTGGTAATAAGAGCTTTATTCTGAAGGAAGATTCATGTTCCATTCAGCATTTTGGCCCAGAAAATCATGACAAAGGCCAGTCGTTGGCTAATTTTCATCCTTGTTTAAAAGGGACTTTATACTGGGAGGAAAATAGTGCAGCCTCTGAACACTCTCAGTTTAAGTAGAAATGAACATTTCTTTCAAATTCAGCCTTTAATTACTCTCTTGATGAGTATCCCTAGACCCCGCTGGTTTTTGTTGAATTTTGAGGGTTGCTCTAAGGCTTTTTGTTAGGAAAAACTCTTCTTATTGCCTCAATAACCTGCTGCTTCCTATATTTGGGGTTATGTTTCCTTTTTTAGTTTTCTTCTTCATTCTTAAGCCATTCTCCATCTACTAGAAATTTCTAAAAAAAATGTTTTTTAATGAAGATACCCTTTTCTTCCCATTTTATACTTCTCTCTCTCTCTCTCCCTCCCTCCCTCCCTCCCTCCCTTCCTCTGCATTTCAATAGTATGGGGAGAGAGTAAGGAGACACAATTAATCATATTGTTCCAGGCAAGTTCCCTGATATTGGAAACTCTTATCACTTGAATTCTTTTGGGATTGAAAATTTTGACACATCTCTCAATCCTCTTTCTCTAGGCACCTGTTATGTAGGGTTCGCCAAAGTGCAGTTAGTTCATAGTTCTGCATGCTCTACCCTTTTCAGTAGTTTCATACATGCAGGTGGCTCTTTGTATCTGTGTGTGTTTAAGAGACTGTTACATAAAGCTGTACAATGTATACATGTCGCTCTAGATGATAATAATGATAACATTCAATATGTTTCAGATGCTTATTAGGTGCCAGACATTTTTCTCAATATTTTATCTGCTTAATTTTCTTGAATCTTTACGAAATATGAAGTACCAAAATTCTTCATTTTAAAAATGAAGAAACCAAAGCTGAAAGAGTTTAGGTTAAAAGCCTCAAAGTCCCTAGGTTTGTATCAGAGTCAGGATCGCACCCAGGACTTGATTCCAGAACCAGCACTTCATAAAAAGTCTATTATACTGCTGCTCATGTGCATTTACTATTATTTAGTCAAGCAGTGGTTAGGAACTCACATTCTTGCAAATATCAAAATATGAGCAGAAATACAAAGACTTGGAGATTTCTGCATTGGATTGTCAACATTATACGGAAAAGCAAATTGCAGGTGGGAAAAAATCCAGTAACTCAGAGTGAAGAATAAATTGCAGATAGTCATATGGGAATTTAGCATAGTGTCTGTGGACTGAAGTGATTTTCTAATGGTTTTAATAATAATAATAATAATAATAATAATAATAATAATAATAATAAAAAACAGTGCCTTGCATTTTCTTATTTTTCACCTGGATCAATTCCTGATATGGAAGTACAAATACATTTAATTCTTGTATCATCATTTATTTTTCTCTGATTATGTTTTGCAGTGACTTCATATCCCTGAGTTTTGTTTTCCTAACTTTAAAAAATAAGTTAATGTACTTAAGATTCTTAAAATTAGGTTAAATGATGACATGTGCAATCCTTACACTAGAAACACATAGTGTCTTCCCTGCAAGGTTTACACGAAAGTGTTCATAAACTAGAGTATGACACATGCACACTAATGTAGTGGAAAACAAATGTGATCTGTACAAACAGATTCTGACCTGAATGTGCCCCAAAAAACATTATAGCCTGGATAAGTATCTTACTTTTCTTAAAAATTTACTTGCTGATAAATTTTTGAATAGAACCATTTCAAATTCTAGATGGAGAATAAATTGGATAAAGTGGGAAAGAGTTGACTCATATTTCACATTTATTAAATCCTTTACCTTTCTCTTGTTAAAACTTTGTATTATATGTAGTCAGTATTCCCAAACTTAAAACTGTATTTATATGTGTATGTTTTTATACACACACATATATACACACACAGAGAAATAACATTCTATTTATATTTGTGTCATATATAATAGGAAAACCAATACCAAGAGTTGGTGAAGAAATGACAACTTTCATATATTCTTTTAAAAACATAAAAAGTTATAGTTATCAAAAAACCAGTATGACATTTTCAAAAAAATACAAAGATGTTTGTAGCCTATGATGCAGCAACTTCACTTTGAGTTATATGTTAAAGAAAAAGCTCTTAAACATGTTCTCAAGAAAGCCTATTCAAGGGTATGTATTATGACATGGTTTAGAACAACAAATTGTTCATTACCTAAATTCCACCAGTAAATGAATTAATGAATACACTGTGGTCTGTTTATATAATGGTACATCATGGAGTAATTGAATATTGAGTGAATAAGACGAGTTGCACAAGAATACATAAAGATGCTAACATATATTTAAATAAAAAACACATGGAAAATAACCACTGTTTTACAGACCATATGTAGGTAGTAAAGTAAAAAATCTTAGATGGGATTGATAGTCACTAATTTCAGCGCAGAAGTGAAGTCTGGAAGGAAATGAAGAGAAAGGGTGGCATCAACTCTAAATGCCACATTGTGTTTATTTAAGAGAAGAGAAGATGATGTGAAAGCAAATATATACAAATGTCAACATCATTTGTTAAATCTGGATGGTAGATATAGGGTGTTGACAATATTGGTCTCAGCATCTGTCTGTTTATTGGTATGGTCATAAAAACATACAAATAAACTATTAAAAACGATTAAAACCTCCAGTTGCCTTAAATTCTTTCAGGACAATGAGCATGTGGATGAAGGAGCATATGTTTGTATTTACTAACCATGCAACATGATTACAGAAAGATGTGATATGCATATGTACACATGGATATGCATACATATGCCATATATTACATATTATATGTCATATATGTAGCACGCCCTTCCTATATTCGTACCATCTGTACAGTGAGTGAACTGTGCCTTGCTCTTCCTTCTAACTGCAAATTACTTTAAATTTTTATGAAAAGCAATGTTACATTAATTTAGAGAAATATGTTTTGCCTTATCCTTGGCATGGCAAAGCCACTTAATTCTTTTAATAGATTTTATCAGCAGATTCTTGTTGCTTTTCTTATGCAGCACTAAATTTCTTTTTCTAGCCACTGGCCAAGGCAGACCCCCGATTTTGTTCCACTCTGCTTTGCTTCATCATTTTCTGTTAAAATGGGCTAGACACACTTTAATAACGTTTGCTATTAACATGTTTTAACTTTAAATCTGTTAACTAAGATGTAGTGTATTCAGAGTGTACTTGGGTTATAAAAAGGCTGGAAATCGACCTTTACATCTCATGGAAATGTCTTATGAAATGTCTAGTAATACACCCACCTAATTGCAATTTCCTGTAACTTAGAGTGGCTTTTAATAAAGCTTATTCTTTTTATGTTTTACTATAGCCTGACTTCTGGATTGTGTGATTTGACATCAGAAATAATTTAGATGAGGTTATTTCCTTGAATTCTCACTCCCAGTATATGTGCAGTCACATTATTTTCCATAATGAAAAATAATAATAATGAAATGCTCAAGAAGCAAATGTACTACAATTCCACCAATTCAAAATAATTACAAGGAGAGTTGGCCGAACTGAGGAACTGAGAAACAAAGGATATATTAAAAGAGGTGCCATGTGTTTCCTTTCAAATGTGGGGTCACAGTAGCAGTAATGGGAACCCACTTAGAACAGTGTGCCTAAGCAGGGGTCCTGCTGAGTCCATTATAGTGAACAGAAAATACTGTACTTTCTGAGAACTCTGTTAATTATTGATGGTGCAGCTAGATGGTTTTAAAACTGCTTAAGGACAGTAGTTCATTAGGCAAGTTAAACATTTCTGCCCCCACAAATCCTGTGTAGTCTTGTTTAAACCAAGATTTTCTTTGAAAAGTACATTTATTTCCTCAGATGTTATCAATTCTGAATATTATATCAAGTACATAAAATTGCCCATGTTTATGAATCCACATGGAAAGTTTGGGGGATTTTCCTATAAATCTAAAAGCATCAGGTTAAGTCCAATTTAGAAGGCAGGAAAAACTAATCCTTTTATTGTACTATATGTAAAACTTTATTTATTGTTATCTATATAATTTTTATTCATTATTTTTAATTGTGACATACTTATCTTTTTTGATTAAAATATTTTATTAAAATATATTTTTGTTAAAATATAATTTACATGAAGTAAAACTCACACATTTTAGTATATAGTTCTATAAGTTTTGACACGTGTGTAGTCATATAACCACCACCACAATCAAGATATAGAACAGTTCAATAGCCCTCCAAATTTGTGCACCTTTCCCCACTTCCAGTCAACCCACACCAACAACCACTGATCTGATTTCTATCACTAAAGGTAAGTTTTGTCAGTTCTAGAATGTCATATAAATTGAATTATACACATGTATTCTTATTTTTATTAGTTCCAAGTATACAGGACATTGATTAGACATTTATATAGTTTATAAAATGATCCCCAAAGTAACTCATTTTACTGTACATTTTTTCTTCACCTTTTATTACTGTTAAATACATGCATAGTATACCAAAGAATACGTGAAAGGTAACTCTTTCTGAGTCCTTGAATATCTAAAAAGCTCTTCACTTTTGCCTTGATTGACCCTTTGGCTGATTTTAGAATTTAGATTAAAATATTTTCTTTTTTTCCCTAAGACCAGTGAAAACATTATTGAAATATTTATTTCTGAACCCAAAGTTTTTAGTTAAGTGTTTCAATCTGATTCTTCTTTCTTTACAAGAATTCATTACTTTCTGTAGATTTTAATAGCTTCTGCATATCCTTGCTGTTCTGCAAATTCACAAGTTATATTAGGTATTTAATATGTATATATATTATTTGTCCAGCAGTTTATGTGTACCTTAATACTTAACACTTACTTATGCCATTCAGTTATTCAGCTCTAGGAAGATTAGTTTGTAAAAATAATTTTCTCAATAATTGTTATTAATTGTTTCATTTCATCTCTATGTTTTGTTCTACTTTCTTTTTCAGATTCCTTTTTATCATATGTTAGTACTTCTCTATATGTTATATTTTTTCTCTTTTTGGTCATATTCTCTATCTCTTTCTCTCTCTCTCCCCCACCACACACACACACACACACACACGGAATACTTGCTCAAATTTATTTTTCATTTATCCTATGGAATTATTTTTTATTTTCCTTTGAAGAGTCATATTTTTAATTTCTAAGATCACTTTCTTATTCTCTGGATGCTTTTCATCCAATATATTATTTAATTTTTTTCTTTTTATCATGAATATTTCTCAGTCATATATTTTGCACTCCTACTATTTCCAACAAACATCTCACATATGCCAGTTTTTTTGTTTGTTTTTATTTTTGTTTTTATTCATATAGTTTGTCCCATAGAGGAATAATTCTGCATCTGCTAAGCTGTAGTTGTAGTAAATTGTGTAACTGGTGCAGGTTTGCCTGTTTCAACGAGGTGGTAAAAAAGACTTAAATTTAAACTTGTAGTCTCTTCTTATTGATTGTAAAGAATATATTAGTGTCATTTTAAAATGTTTCTTTCATTTCTAGCTCCTGTTTAATCCACTATTCTTATTTTTTTCTTATTTACTACTAATTTTAGATCACCTGCCATATTTAATTTATCTTTGAAATCTACTGTTAGTCCTTCTCAGAGTATACTATGCTAAAAATTTATCTCAGTGAAGAAATAGAGTGCACTAGCCAGCTATTATTTCTATTTGTATTTTCATATCCAACAGACTTTGTATTGGTATTTAATTTAGAAGGTATAAACTAAATACCAATAAAAAAGTCAGCATATGTTGCATACATACAAAATGAATTTTCAAAAATTTGATCAGGATAATTTTAATCAATACAGGATTTCTGAATATATCTTATTTCATGAAATATTTCTTGACATCAGCCTCTACTCACCTTTCCTGTGTTGAAGATCTTTGGCATTATATTTTGTATAGAGATAACAATTTCTTTTGGCTTTAGAAGGAATTGTCTATCAACAATTTTTCTATATGAAAATAAAGCCAATTAGTCATGATACTTATTTTTGCAATGTCATATTAAAAGAATTTAGTTAACCTACAGTATGGAAATTTCTTAATGGTCACATGTGTCACTTATCTTTTGCCATGATAATGTTGCATATCTAACAAACTCCTAAATTAGTGACTTAAAACAGCAACCATTTATTATTTCACAAGTATTTGGGTCAGCTGGGTGGTCTGATGGTCTGGGCTTGTCTCTGTTAACTTTGTTTGGGTTCATTCATGACTCTGCAATCACTGGGAGGCTGGCTAGGGCTGGTAACAGATGTGGCAGATTGTAACTGAAGAAAAAGTCACATACTTATCTATGTTTGTGTATATTTTATTTAAATGACAAAAATGAAGAGCTTATACTGGAATAATTTTTTAACCATATTTAAAATATGAAAACATAGAAATGGTCCTTGTCTGGAATGATAGAGCAGTGAGGGTGGAAAATCAGGAGAAAAAAAATAACATAAATAATGCAAAAGTATGAATAAAGCATGAACTCCCTATTACTTATCTTCTCTAAACTCCTACCAATGCAAAAACATAACAAATTTGACTAACTTGTTTTTATATCCCTTCAGTTTCTTCATTATTGCTTTCATTTTCTACAGAGATGTCAATGACAAATAAAAAACAGCAGAAGAGAAAGAAGTCCAATAAAAACGTTGGGAGTTTCTGGCCTCAGACAATAATAGGAGGCTGACAATTCAAATTTATGCTATAGAGGACTCCTCAGAAAAAGTAAAATAAAATATAAAGTAAAACCTCTCAAATCCTATGGATTCATTAGTCAGTGAAAACTAATATAAAACAGTGTCGGTATCTAAGTAGCATATGTATCTGTTTTCATTGCCAGCATTTTTGCATGTGGTAGAAATGAGGCCAAGTTTTAATTCGGATGAATTAGTTGTGAAGCTTGTTTGGAGCGTGTCCTAATCTTTATTCTGCCCTGTGTTATTTCATTAGTTGCATATTACTACTGATGCAAAGACACATGAAAGGAAATAGATTTTCTAATCAACCATAATATAAGTTGCCTAGGCACGAAACCTGCAAAACCTACATTTCCTCCATGGCAGCCATCCTCTTCCAAAGCCCTTCAAGGAGCAATAAAGCAGTGCTTGGTCATTAACTGAGTAAAAAAATCACATTTTCCTTCATCTTCAAACAAAGTGGAGAAAGAATTATCTATGCACACCTGCATCTGAGTTTGCTTGGAATTTTCTCGTTATCTCTGCTAAAAACAAAATCTTGATAAAGAATATGGATAGTGGTGATATGCTCATTTGAAAAGGAAGTCATTCCAGTTTCTTCCATGAGCGCTATATCCAAAAGGTAAAGGACAAGGAAGAGAATTATCCCTTTGAGTCATAGTAAACTCAGGGAGACATTTTGCAGTATCTTTTCAGCATTGTACCCAATGGCTTTATTTTCATCTCTCCTTTTGAAGGAACTCTAGTTATGTAGTTATACAAAATATTTTCAGATATGAGTGCCAACATATTTCCCAAGAGATAAACTCTTTAAAACTACCTTGAAGGTGAATATGAGAGGAAATGATTGACATATTATTTGGAATTTTAGAGAGTCTACTAAATAAACATAATTTAAATTTTTGAGAAGAGTTTATTAGTTTGAGTAACAATTTGGTTTTCACATATAGGTGACTCACTCTGAGAACTTGACTAAGGATTCTCTGGTTTCAAATTGGATTCAACAGTTTCTTATTTTTCTTAGATTTTGTTCTCTCTACTTCTGCACACTAGTGTTTGCTGCATATTACCTGAGGTCAAGAAGCAAGCTTTTGTCTCCTAGGGGAACATTTAGCCTGGACTTAGAAATAAAACTATCTTCATTAGCTGTAAGCTTCTTGTAAATAAAGCAAGTTTCAGCTCTAGTACATATAAAAATACAAATTTAAATGTTTGAATAGTCTCTAAGTGGAATTCTTTGCCCAGAACTTATTTAAATAAATAAATTATTTTTCAAGATAAAGAGAAAAAAAATAAGATAGATACATTCCTTTAAGGAGGAAGGAGTAGCTAGAGACTTAACTTGGGTAGAGCTGTCTACTTTGGATGTCAAGCACAAACTTTCAGAGCTAAGAATAATTCTGAGTTATTCTTATTTAAAGAAGAAACTGACATGTATCATTTACTTAATTCCTCTAACAAGACCCATACGAATGGTGGTCTTGGAAGGCACTATTTATAAAGCCCACCATCTTTCATACCTTCAGGAAGATACTCATTTATTCATTCAACAATTATTTAGTTAGTGCTTATTTTATTCTATGGGCATAAATTAAAAGAGGGCACATTTCCACAAGTTTAGAGAATGCCTGTATAATTTATGAATTCATCTACTGATCCACCCATTCACTTTTGAGGATAATTTCTGAGAGTCAATGACAAAGAAAGTATGATGTTTTTCTTTTCTTCAGAGAAAATATTATCTAAGAAATTTTTTACAAAGTATATTAAGCATATATTAAGCTGGGTAACATGCAAGTTGGCTTATCAGGCACAAGCTAACCCGTAAAAAAAAAAACAAACCAAAAAAACAACAACAAAAACTTGTCTACAGAACTCTATGCATTGTATTGTCATTAGAACACTGGCAATCTGAAGGTGACTAGCAAATTAAGTCAACAGAAAATAAATTATACTGGTCATAATATGATAGTTTAAAATTTTATATGCTGAACTAACAGACCCTGAAGGATGTTGAAGAGAGGAATGAGATAATTAAACTCTTATTTGGTTTTAGAGATCTCTTTGATCAGCATATAGAATGTGAATTGAAGGAGATAAAAATGAAAACCAAAGCAGCATAATTATTACAGAGACGATATGAATAGATAAGTAAAAGGGTTTAGGGCTGGAAAGGTGACTGTTGTTCGAATTCAAAGGATGAGAAGAGAGAATGAATAGGAGGGATTTATTGGATGTTAACTGAAATGACTACAAATGTGGGTGATGAAGAGTCAGGAGTCAGAGATGTCTCTCAGTGCCATTTATAAAGAGGAGATGATTATAAGAAAAAATATTTAAAACAGTGACATTTGTGGGCTTATTATTTTCTATACAAGATAACAAGTAATTGAAATCTTTGCTCAAATTAAGGCATATGTCTATCACTACATCAATACCTTTGATAAAAGAGATAAACTTTTGGGGAGAATTTTATCACAAAGATAATTTCTTTGTGTCTATGTGTTTGTGTATGCACATATCAGTATGTGTTTTTGGTATAAATATTCCCAACTTCTTTTCCTTTTTTTGCCTATTTAACAGAGTTATTTGTTTTCTTATTTATTTTTAAGAGTACTTTGCATATTATGGATACAAAGTATCAGATATGTTTGGCAAATATTTATTCCCAGTTTGTAGCATGATTTTTCATTCCCTTAACAGTGTTTCACAGAGCAGAAGTTTTTCATTTTGTCAGTTTAAAATTTTTAAATTTTATCAATTTTTAATTTACAAATATAATCAATTATTTCTTTCATGGATCACATTTTTGGTACTGTATCTAAAAATTTATTGCCAAACCTAAGGTCACCCAGGTTATTTTTTATATTATCTTCTAGAAGCTTTATAGTTTTGTTTTATATTGAGATCTATAATTCATTTTGAGTCAATATTTGTGAAAGGTATAAAGTCAGTGTCTCTATTTATTTATTTATTTTTGGTGTGTGAATGTCAAGTTGTTCTAGCAACAACACTTAAAAAAACTAACTATTCTTTCTTCATTGAATTGCCTTTTCTTCTTTGTCAAAGATAGGTCGACCATTTTTGTTTGGTTCTATCTTGATTCTCTATTCTGTTCCATTGATCTATTTGTCTATTCTTTCACCAATATCACACTGTCTTTACTAATGTAACTTTATAATATGTCTTGAATTCAGAAAATGCCTATTCTCCAAATTTGTTCTTCTTCAGGATTGTGTTGGCTATTCTGTACTTTTTTTTACTTTTAATATAAATTTTAGAATCAATTTTTCAATTTCTACAATGTAATTTGCTAGAATTTTGACTGGGGTTGGGTTAAATCTATAGATCCAGTTGGAAAAAAACAGATTTCTTATATTTTGCTTCATACATAAACAGTATATATTTTGTTGAATTTATTTCTGAATACTTCTTTTTTGGTCATAATGCAAGTGGTACTGTGTTTTTAATTTCAAATTTCATTTGTTTGTTTCTGGTGCATAGAAAAGAGATTGATTTTTGTAATTTATGTTGTATCTGGCAATCTTGCTTTTATTGCTTATTAGTTCTCATAATTCTTTTGTCAATTTTGGGGAATTTTTTAAAAAATAGACAATCATGCTGTCTTTAAAGAAAGAGTTATATTTCTTTCTTCTCCATCTGTATCACATTTCTTAGCTGCATTAGGTAGAATATCTACTACAATAACAAATAGGAGTGATGAGAAGGGCACACATGCTTTATTCCTAATCTCTGTGAGGAGGCATTCAGATCCTTATATATGATGTTAGCTGTAGGTTTTTGTAGATTATTTTATCAGACGATCTATCTATCTATCTATCTATCTATCTATCTATCTATCATCTATCTATCTATCTACACATTCATAAGAAATAAAGAGAAAACATTCATGACGATTTATAACCCTTATTTCTATAACTGATGACAGATTTGCAGCTGGTCTTTATAACTACAATCTTCCTCTTACCCATTCTTTATTCTCTTTGTCCTTAGCAAGCACCTGAGCTGGCCCTAGTTCTTTACCTAGTAGGGGCCCCAAACTTTCATTCCATGAATGGTCTTGGCCACTAGTAGTCCTGCTGTGTTAAGTTATTACCATTTCCATTGATCTCAATCATGGGGCATGGTAATAGAGACACCTTAAAGGATCTCCTGATTTCCAAACATAGCTTCCTTACCTCCATTGTGGAGTAGCAGTCCAATTTTAATTTGGTACTCAAGATCAATTACCCTAGTCAACACAGCAACTCCCTTCTTTGTCTATTGATTCAAAGGCAAGGGAATCCCAAAGTGGGTGGACAGCAGTCTAAATTTAAGTTAATAGGACTCATTGTTGTGTTTCTTGGTAGAAGCATATGTCCTTTTGGAACTCTAATTTTTAGGCCACCAGAATATAGGGGCAAAGAAAAAGGAAACCAAATTTTGCTAGTGGATCACTAGGTGTAATAGTGGTGGTACATTTCCATCCCTTGATTCCTGCAACCATAAATCCTGGCTATAAGAAAAACAGAACCCTATAATGGATGCTAATTCAGTGCATACACAACCTCCTGGAGAATCTTGCCCCAGCCATACAAGTTATTGCTGCCTAGCAGATACTGTAACAGTTTTCAAAAACTATTTAATTATTCTATCTGGGTGATGTAGAACATGTTAGGACCAGTGAATGTTTATGAGCATGGGCCCATTGTCAAACTTCTTTTGTAGTGAAGTGAGTTTCTCCATCAGAAGCAATACTCTATGGAATACCATGATGATGGATAAGGCCTTTTGTAAGTCTACATAAGGTAGTTTTGGCAAAAGCACTACAAGCAGGGAAAGTGAATCATATCCAGAATGAGTCTCTATTTGAATAAGGACAGAACTCCATGATGGAAGTGGTCTGATGTAATCATTCTGCCATTAGGTAGCTGGCTGAAAACCACAGCAGATGGTGGCACATCAAGGACTTAGTGTTGGTCTTTACTACTGGCAGATTGAGCACTCAGCAGCTACTATAGCTGTGTTGGCCTTGATGACTAGAAGTCCACATTGCTAAGCCCATGCTCAACCTCTGTCCCTACCATCATGAATGTATTGCTTATGAAGCAGTGACAAAGGTGGCTGGGGAAAGAGGCTGATGGACATTCAAAGAATGGGTCATCCCATTACTTGATTAGAATCCTCCTCTGCTGAGGCTACCTTTTATTTGGCATTGACATGGTACACAAACATTTTTACATTTTTTGCCCAATCACAGAGTTCTATCTATGCGCCCATAACTCAGAGTTTCTTGTTATCAATTTCAAGTTCCTAATCATCCAACCAAACCATTGGTCACAAGCCATAAATTAATATAGAATCATACATCTGGCAAAAATTTTTTTTTTGTCCAGGCAAAATTAAAATCCACTTTTTTATGTTACTTATTTGTGTTTTCAGGGCCTGCTGGGGTCAAATCTTGTACAGACACTTCGACTTAAAGATGGAGTGTTGTCGTGCATGCACAATTTTATGGCTTGGTTGTCAGATTACACCAAATATGTGAGTGGCAGTTCAGGTTGCATAGTAACTTGGTGGTCCATTTTTCAGTGCTCACTGTCTACTAAGGTCTATTTGCAAGCCAAAATCTCTTTCTCAAAAGCAGAGTACTTATCTTCAGAGAATGGCAGGGCTTTCCTCTAACATTCCAAAATCTTGAGATTTTTCTAATATTGTGCTGAGAATTTTTGCACCTATGTTCATAAAAGATATTGATTTGCAGTTTTTCTATTTATAATGTATTTTCATAGTTTTGGTGTTTGGGCAATGCTGGCCTCATAGAACGAATTAGAAAGTATTCCTTCTGCTTCCATTTTCTGGAAGAGATTATAGAGGATTGGTATAATTTTTTCCTTAAATGTTTAGTGGATTCAGCAGTATACCCATCTGGGCCTAGTGCCATTTTTTTAATGAAATGTTATTAGTTATTGATTTAATTTATTTAATAGATATGAAGCTATTCAGAATATCCATTTCTTCTTGTGTGAGTTTTGGTATTTGTGTCTTTCAATGAATTGGTCCATTTTGTCTAATTTATTAAATGGTAGGCATAAAGGGGTTTGTAAAATTTCTTTCTTAATCCTTTTAATGTCTGTGGGATCAGTAGTGATGCCCACTCCTTTCATTTCTAACATTAGTAATTTGTATCTTTTTAATTTTCTTCTTGATTAGTTTGGCTAAAGTTTTATCAATTGTATTGATGTTTTTAAAGGACAGCCTTTTGATTTCTTTAATTTTCTCTGTTAATTTTTCTCTTTATTTTTATTGTTTTTTGCTCTAATTTTTTAACATTTATTTTTCAATTATAGTTGACATAGAATATTATATTAGTTTTAGGTGTACAGCATAGTGATCAGACATTTATGTGCTTTATAAAGTGATCACCTTGATAAGTCTAGTTCCCATTTGACACAATATATAGTTATTACAATATTATTGACTATATCCCTTATGCTGTACTTTACATCTCCATGACTGTTTTTATAACTGGCAATTTGAATTTCTTAATTCTTTCATCTTTTTTACCCATTCATCCACTCCAGATTCTATCTGGCAATTATCATTTTGCTCTCTGAATCTCTGAGTTTGTTTCTGCTTTGTTCCTTTGTTTTGTTTTTTAAACTCCACATATAAATGAAAGCATATGGTATTTGTCTTTTTCTGATTTACTTCACTTAGTATAATACCTCTAGGTCCATTCATGTTGTCATATATGGCAAGATTTCACTCTTTTTATGGCTGAGTAATATTCATATATATATGAATATTATATATCACTCATATATATATATGTACCACTTCTTTATTAATATGTCTACTGATGGACACTTGATTTCTTCCATATCTTGACTATTGTAAATAGTGCTGCAATGAGCATAGGGGGTACATATTTTTTTTTTTGTATTGATGTTTTGGATTTCTTTGGATAAATACCTGAAGTGGAATTGCTGGGTCATAATGTAATTCTATTTTTAATTTTTTGAAGAACTTTTATACTGTTTTCCACAGTGTCTGGACCAATTTACAATCCCACCAGCAGTGCATGAGGGCTCCCCACCAACACTTTTTGTTTGTTGGTTTACTAATGATAGCCATTCTGACAAGTATGAAATGATACCTCATTGTGGTTTTAATTTTCATTTCTCTCATGATTCATGATGTTGATGCTCTAATTTATATTATTTCTTCTCTTCTTCTTATGTTGTTTATATTTTCTTCTTTTTCTAGTTTCCTAAGGTGGAGGCCTATATTATTGATTTTTTATCTTTCTTCTTTACTAATAAATTAATTCAATGCTATAAGTTTTCTTCTAAGCACTGTTTTTCTACATCCTACACATTTTGGTAAATTGCATTTTAATTTTCAATTAATTCAAATTATTTAAAAATTTCTCTTGAGATTTCTTCTTTGACCCATGTGTTATTTAGAAGTGTGGTTTTCATTTCTAAATATTTTATATTTTTTAGCTATCTTTTTGTTATTGAGTTCTAATTTAATTTCAGTATAGTCATAAAGCATACTTTGAATGATTTCCAGCTTTTAAAATCATTAGTATGTGGTCTATCTTGGTGACTGTTTTGTGTGAGTTTAAGAAGAATATATATTCTGCTCTTGTTGAATGAAGTATTCTATAGATATCAATTAGATCCCATGATTGTCTTCACTTCAACTATATTCTCACTGAATTTCTGCCTACATTACCAATTAATTACAGAGAGAGGTATGTTGAAGAAAATGGACAAAAGAGATGAAGCACAAACATGCCACAAAAGAGAATGCACAGATGGTAAATAAACATGCAGTAATATGTTGAACATCATTAGTCATTAGGGAAATGCAAGTTAATACCACAATGTGATATCATTACACATCTATCAAAATAGATAATATGAAAAATAGTAATAAAATCAAAAGCTGGCAAAGATGCAAAGAAACTGGATCACACGTAGATTGCTGGTGAGACTGAAAAATGATACAGCTATATTTGAAAAGAGTAGAGTATGTCATTTATAGTAAAACAACATGCATTTACAATCCAGCAATTACACTTGTGATTTTTATTCCAGGAAATGAAAACTTATATTCCTTTTTACACCCAAGGGTCTTTAAATCCTCTATACTTGAAGGTATTAGGTACCTGGAAAGGGGAGGGTGAATGGTTGAATGGCCAGGACACATCCCACAGCCTTGAAGCTAACTGGTCCACATTCACCCATGGTGGGCAAAAACATATTTTTATAAATACTTGTACATAAATGTTCACAGAAGCTTTATTCTTAATAGATGAAAAATGGAAACAACTCAAATGCTCTTCAACATGTGAATGGTTAAACAAATTGTGGAACACTCATACCATAGTATTCTACTCAAACATTTTTTAAAAAAGAATTAAACTTTTAATTCCCCAAATAACCTTTATGGATCACCATGGAATTATGCAAAGTGAAAAATGCCAATCCAAAATTTTTACATATTATGTTATTCCGTTCATATAGCATTCTTGAAATAACAAAATAATAGAGATAGATAACATATAAATGGCTCTCAGGAGTTAATGAGAAGGAAAGATCAAGAGATGTCTGTGGTTATAAAAGTAATAGCAAGAGAAATCCTTATGTTGGAACTCTGGTATTGACCACACTGAGCTACACATGTAATAAAACTGCATGGAACTAGATACAATACACTCATACACACATAATCACAAGTAAGATGTTGAAATCTGAATAAAGTCAATGGATTATATCAATATTGATTTCCTGGTTGTGATATTTTATTAAAATAATGTTAAAATGTTACCTTTGAGGGAAATTGGTGAAAATTGTACAGGATCTCTGTATTATTTCTTAAAACTGCATGAGAATCTGAAATTATCTCATATATACACCTAATGAAATATGATTCATCCTTAAAAAGGAAAGAAATTCTAATATATTCTATAACATAGATGAGCCTTGAACACATTATGCTAAATGAAATAAACCAGACACAAAAAAACAATTATTATATGATTCCACTTATATAATGTATCTAGAATGGTGAAATGAATAGAAACAGAAAGTAAAATAGTAGTTTCCAGGGGCTAGAAAAAGAAGATCTTGAAAAGTTATTATTAATGGGTACAGAGTTTTAATTTGGAATGGTCAAAAAGTTCTGAAGATCAATAGTACTGATGGTTGCACATTCTATGAATGTACTTTGCGCCACTAAATTATAAACTTAAAAATGGTTAAAATGGAAAATTTAATGTTTTGTATATTTTGTCACAATAAAAAGCTAAAATTATCTCAAAATAAATAGTTTGACCAGTCAAGAGGAGGAGGGGCCATTAAAAAACTAACTCAGAGACAATTAGTTTAAAGCACTGAAATTTTACTCAGACACAGTTTTATAACAGGAAGAACAGCATCTGAGAAAGCTGTTTCCTAGACCTGAGACAAGTGTGTGAATGGAAAAGGCAAACACCACAGAGTTTCATAGGGAAAGATAACTAGTTGGTTTAACTAATACACTGTCAGGTCAAGGTTTTTTGGTTGTAGTAGAGCTTGGCATGGGTGATTGCTAAACCCCAAGTCCATTGTATTTTAGAATCCTAAAATGAATCCAACAAATTTATTAGTTGGATCCCAGATTTCTAATAGGGTCACAGACCTCAAACAGTTTGCCCCCACTATGTTTTTATGCTGATAGTAATCAGCTCTCTTTAAAGTTGTGGTTACTCTTGTTACTTTCTTCAAGTTTGGAAGCTCTCACGACCCCCAGGCTTAGACAGGTTCAGACGGTAGAAAAGTCCCTGTCCACAGTCTAACTGGAAATTTCCTTTATCGCAGTCTTCAGCCACCACAGTTCGTTTAGGGGAACAACTCCTTAAGGAGGTTCCCTTCATTTATAATTTAGCTTTGAATCACCCAGGAAGCTTTATAAAACACTGGCCACTGGGTTCCAACTCTACAGGTTTTGACTTAATTGGTTTGGAGGATGGCCTAGGCCTTGGGATTTCTAAAAACTCTCTAAAGTATTCCATTTTGTCTACGCATCTCTTGAGAGCTACTGACATATAAAGAGGGAGAGAGAGGTAGAGGATTATTGAAACTCTTGTTTTCTGATAACTCAGCAAGAAAACCAAAAAAAATGACATTTGCCTACTTGGTAAAAGCTTCTATCACCCTCATCAATACACTTCAAAGACTAAAAAAGCTCCATGGAAAGTTAGGTTTCCCATAATGAACCTCATGATGACATGCTACATACAGCTAAAGCTTGTTCCTTTTTATCCTCTCTGGTGTTGGAGAACAGCTGGTGACCATCCTCCTCTTTCCCATAAACCAGTAGACAAAAATAATAACACAGTTCTACATGTGTGTTTGCTGAATAAAAACATACAGAGGAAACTGGCGAATTCTCTTTCCCAATCAACAAATTTATTAATTTGTTTAAACTCCCAGAAGCCTGATCATTTCACAGGAGCAGAATAAGTTAATTGCATTCTCATGTTAAAACAGTCAATAGTGGAGCACAACCAAGGATATTAATGTTTTAATATCCTGTTGTGTGAATGTGGCAGGAGGTAGTTAAACTGATAGAAGTCTTACTAAACCCATCAAATGGAGGGTGTTTTTAATGTAGTGTCTTGGAACTATACAAACTTCTCTACAGCCAAGCTATGCTGTAATGCATTGTTGCTTAGTTCCCACTGATTTCAGAATGCATTACAGTATATTGGAGAGTTGTTAAGAACTCCCTCTTCCAATATACCTGTTTTGTCTTTCTCAGGTACACTAATAATGAGCACCAGATTCTTGCCCATCTGATTTACCTCTGCCTGCAAAGTGAGGAATGTCTGTCTGTTTGTTTGTTTGTTTGTTGTTTGTTTAATTCAGGCAGAAAACCAACCATGGCTCTCCATTCCTCTTTTCATGTGATGTAGTTTTTTAAAGGAATAAATAGAGGGCTTCTCACAGTGTGCATACCACCATCAAAATGAACAGAATACAAACAAATATTATTTATAAGACTTGGAGGGGTTTTTTTGTGTGTCTGTTTGGAGTTTTGCACAAGTCGCCATTTGTTATATAGCTCAGATTTAAATTATCTGACAGAGGAGGGAAAGATGCAACTGGATTTGGCTTAATTCTAGAAGGGAAAATACTTTTGTAGCCTTTGCTCTATTTTATGGTCACAGTCAGCTTCTACAATCTTTGTTAAGCATGTGGAAAACAGCTGCTTACTTTTTCAGTCAAAGAAAATAAGTGAAATCTCAACCCTCAAAAGATATATCGTCTGAAATATGGAAACTCTATGTGTTCGTATTAAGGTATATGAGAATAATATGAAGTGGTTTACTATTTCTCTGAGTTCTTCTATTCTCTGAGTGTCATGAAGGCTGAGTGTCTGGTATGTTGGGGAATAAAGCGGAGAAATAGTTATAGAGAAGACAAACAGCCATGGAGAACCCTAGATACCAATCCCAGCTCTACCCCTAGTTGGCTGTGTGAAATAGGGCAGGAAATTTAGTATACTTAGGCCTCATTCTCTTCATCTATAAAAAAGAAATCAGATTTCTTTCTATATGTCAGTTTATGTTTCATCTGTATCTCATATATGTGCTAGATTTGGAATTTTAATATGTCGTAGAAAACTATACAATAGTTTAATTAAAAAAAGAATTATATCCTAGATATAAAAACAAAACCCATCAATACATCGAGATTCAAGTTTTCTCAAGCATCTTCACTCAAGAATTTTCCGTGAGGAGTAGTGTTTTAGGAAAGGTCAAGGCAGATACAAGGATCTCATTAATGTCAAATGTATAAATATTACTCTGTGATGTATCTTGTAATCTCCATAGTACAATTAGACATGTAAGCAAATATAAAATGCTCATTATTTACAAGAAACCTTGAAACAGATGATTAGCTTTGAGTTGGCCAAAGATCCTTGTTACCTATCTATAATTATCTATTCTTAATAAAGGATTTCTACAAATGTAGGTTCCCAATATATACTATGGTTTCCAAAAGCAACTATACTGAGTAGTTTATAATTGTTTTTATTTTATTACAGCCCAACTTATACAGCCAGAAAAATCTCTATGACAAGTGTGCATGACTTTCTACAGCAGTCATCTTATGTAAACAGAATGGACTCACACCCAAAATCTGGTACAGTCTGAGACCAATGACAGCACACATAGCAAGAGGGTACAAAAATATTTATTATTCACATAATGAGTATTTCTAGAAGATGCATGGTAGGCCTCTCAAGCAGGTCCAAGAATGGCTTGAGAAAGCAAGGAAGGAAGACTGAGGTGGAGTTTTTATGGTGTTTAGGGAGTGGGGTTGAGGTGAAATTTCCAACATGTAAGCAAGTGCTTGTGTAGTTTGAATCTTCCGCTGGCACCAAGAGAGGAAATTCTCAGCCTTTTTAAGCTTGTCCACATAAAGGGCAGAGGAGAAGAGAGAGAGGTGAGGCTTAAAATATTTTAGCTGTCAAATATCAAAAAATGGAGTCAGATTCTTTGTCACACTTTCCATTAAGTTAACTTTTCATTAAATAAAGAAATCAGGATATAGGGCTCATCAGGTTCACTTAAATTATCAATAGTTATGTTCAAGTATTTTATTTTTTATTAAATTTATTAAATTTATTGAGGTGACATTGGTTAATAAAATAATATAGGTTTCAAGTGTACAGTTCAACAATACATCATATATATACTGCCTTATGTGTTAACCATGTCCTAATGGATTAAAGTCAATTCAGTTAGAAAGATGGAAGACATGCTTCTATTTGAGCCTGAAATATGGATGTTTTCATGGTGTTGTTTCTAGAACAAGAATTTAAAGCTTTTTAGAGATAAACAGTCCTAATTATTTCAGCTCTTAGAACTGCTGACAACAGCTGATTGCAGAAAGATGCACAATAAGATATTTGATGACAATAGTTAATAACAAAAGAAAGGAAACAAAAATAAAGGCTAGTTGTGGAGTTAAGTGATTTAGAGGCTATATAATTATAATTTAATTTGTTTTGACCATATATATAATGTGATTATTAAAAATGTATAAAAAGATGAATATAACAGAGAGAAGACAAATCAAATAAAATAAGAGAAAATGGATTGAAAATATTTTATATTAATTTTTGATCAGCATGTATTTAGTAAACTACAAGTTAAATTTTACAAAATAGGCATGTTTTCCTAGCTTCCGTTAAAGTGGTCTATAAACATCATATCTCACAAACAATGTTTGTATGAAACAGTGCACCATTAATTCTACCCCCTAAATTTTGGTCTCTAAATCTATTGATCACTAAATGTAAACTGGAGAATAGCTAATTGAATTCAGTGGAGCAGAGAAGGCCAAGATACCTGAACTTAACAAAAGGCTAGCTCAAAAGAAGTTCTCCCTGTGTAAATCAGGAAGATATCAGATTTCTAAAGAAAATTGAATTGTGAAAAGTTACAAGTCCATAATGATATTCAAAAGGGGCAAATACTTTGAGATATGTTAGAAAAAAGGATATAAAAGTTGCCAATAACTCTAATAAGTAATGCTCTGTATTGATTCATTCCAGGGGTCTGTACCATAGTATTAATGCTTTTGTGTAAGCTCTGCTTTTTATAAATTTAGTAAAGTTTGACACAATTTTACACTTTGGGCATGTATCTTTGGTTTCAGATGTTTAAAAAGCAGTTGAAGAGCTTATCAATGACATTTCTAAGTTGCATTTACGACACATACAGGTCTTGCTTAAATGCTTTGGAAATTTTTCTTCTTTGATATAAAATTGACCTTTTGGATATTTTTAATATTTCATAAAATCATATATATTATATTTATAACCATAGTTTGAAGTGCTTGGAGAAATGTTATTAGGTAAATATTGCTAAATATTCACATGGAATTTAATCAAATAAATTTATTAATCCATTGAACTAGCAAAAGTAATTATTTTCTTCTGAATAAGTATATTTGTAAATTAGAGGCTAAGAAAACTAAATTTTATATTTAAATTTTAGCAAATGTATAGTAATTAAAACACAATAAGTGTAGCTATATTTTCTACTTTCAAAATTCCCTTCAAAGACTTGAATTCCATATTGCTGACCAATACCAGACTCTCACTACTTATTCTTTGTAGCTTCACATGATGTTATACATTCTTCATTACTTCATTTTTCACAGTGAATTATCTCCTTGAGGACATTTGTCACAAATCTAGCACAGTGTCAGGAACACCACAGATTTCCTTCACTCCTCTGAAATTACACTCGTCAAGTCACTTAATAAACTGAATATGTGTTGCCAAATTCAATAATCAATTTCGGTCTAAATTTATTTGAATTCCCAGTAGAGATTATCTCCGTTATTTACTTCATCCTTATTTAAACATTATAGGGCACTGCAGTCTCTTACTTTTCTTGTTACCTCAACTGCCACTTTTTTTTTATTTTCTTGTGCTGAATTGTCCTACTCTTCTAAATCACTAACTGTCTGCATCCTTCAGGCTCATTCTTCATGGCATTTCTCTTCTGTGTTATTACTCCAGGACATATGGCTATAAAGTCTATAGATATTTGGAATGCCCAAATTTATATTGCCAACCCGGATGCCATTCTATTTATCATGTCTCCCTGGAGTCTAATAAGTATCTCAAATATAACATGTCCAAATACATTGTTCACTCACCCACCCAAGACATTGCTCCTGAATCTCACTGTAATCCCAAATGGAAACTATTCTTCTCATTTTCTAGGTAAAATAAAGAGATAGTCTTGATCCCTCACTTTCTCTATAATCCATGTAAAATTGAAAAAGAAGCCCTGTCTGCTCTATTTCCAAACTCAAATTCTACCATTTCTCTCCTCCTCCCCAGCCACTAATGACTAGAACCTCCTAATTAGTTCCCACAGTTTTATTCCTGACCATCTTCTGTATTCTCCACAAAGTATTCATAGAAATCTTTCAGTATGCAAATCATATTATATCTAGATGAACTGGTATCATGATCTAAAATCCTCTGAATTCTACTAGTATTGATTGCTGGATGAGTCAAGGACATTATTAATATTCAAGAATAATAAGTCCTTGTCATGTCATATCCTTCCTCATATCCAGTCCACAGCTGTCTCTCAAACCTTATCTATAGCCAATACCCTTGGCTCTTCTGCTCCAGAACATTGACCTTCTTACTGTTCCTCCTGCAAAGAAAACTTCCTGACTCATGTCATCACCTTTGTTCATACCCTACTAGATCTCTGATTCTATCAAAAACCATTTTTTAATAGTTTTTAATTTAGTCTTTCAATGGATGGATTGATGGATAGATGGATGGATGGATGGACACATAGATGGCTATCGATAATCTTGTCATTTCTCACACATATTGCCTGACAGTTATTAATTTATTTACTATCTGTGTCCCCCAATTAAAGTGTAAGCTCTGGGGAAACAGGAAAATTTTAAGTTTTGTATCCCCAGAAGCCCCCTTTGCCTGATATTTAATACGGTAGTCCCCCCTTATCTCAGGTTTTGCTTTCTATTGGTTTTACTTACCTATAGTCAACCATAGTTGAAAAGTAGTAAATAGAAAATTTCAGAAGTTAATATTTTGTAAGTTTTAAATTGTGCACCATTCTGAGCATCATGATGAAATCTCCTGCTGTCCTTCTCCTTCCTACCTGTCTAGATCATGAGTAATCCTTTTGCCCAGCATCTCCATGCTATCGAGGCTACCTGCCCCTAAGTCATTTAGTAGCCATGTGGGTTATCAGATTGACTGTCATGGTATCACAGTGCTGTGTGAAAGTAAGCCTTATTTTACTTGATAATGCCCGATCCACTAAGCTTATTACTGTGTATAGTAATAAATATTCTATTTTATTATTAGTTATTGCTGTTAACTTACTGTGTCTAATTTATGAATTAAACTTTGTCATAGGTATGTGTGTATAGGAGAAAACATAATATATATAAGATTCAATACTACCCATAGTTTCAGGCATCCATTGAGGGTCCTGGAACATCTCTGCTGTTAATAAATTGCAGGGATTCTATAATTGCTCAAGAAAATATTTACTGAATAAATTGATTTTGGTAGAAAAGTTTATTAAGGATAATTAAAATTAGAAAATTAAAATAACTTCAGATATGGATTTATGTTACTCTTTGATTAGATTCTTTAGTAATTTCCCTAACAAACAACAAAAAAACAAAGAGTATGTATTATATGTGCCTTGGTCATCTGTTCAAAGTCCTGAAATTTCTTTTCAATTAGTATGTAACAATAATTCTAGCTGCCATTTATTAAATATTTACTATAGGTTAGATGCTGTACTGCAAGATGTACATTGTCTTTCCTTAATCCTCACAAAACTCTTATGATGTATATATTCCTGTACCCATTTTGTTAAAGTGATTAAGTAACTTCAAATTCCACAGTTACTGGGTAATAAAGCCTGGTTTTGAAATCAGGTCTACCTACAGTGACCATGTCCCTTGAACTTTATATCCTAGAATTTCAAGGATGTCAAAATTTTTCTTGTTTGGAGAATGCCATGTAAAGTTCATATTAAGCACTGTCTAATATAAATATAATGTGGACTATGTTTGTAACTTTAAATTTTAAAGAAGACATTTAAAAAGTTTTTAAAAAGTAAAATTAAAGTTAATAGTTTATTTCATTTAATCCAAAAGTATATATTTTCATTTCAGTATGTAATCAACATAAAAATTATTCGTAAAATGTTTACATTCTTGTCTATGGCCATGCCATCCTGACATGCCTGATCCCATCTGAACTTGGAAGCTAAGCAGGATCAGGCCTGGTTAGTACTTGAATGGGAGACCACCTAGGAAGACCAGGAGCTGTAGGCGGAAAAAAATTAAAAACAAGGAATTGTAAATTGATAAGATCTTTGCAATCTGTGAGGTCAACCAACGGTTGCCTCACCTTAAAAAAAATAATAAAATTTATATTCTTTTTTTCCAGTGTGTTTTTGAAATTACACTGCTTGTTTCTATAGATGATTACCTTTCTGCAGCACCAGGAACTTTGCAACAGGCTATAATGTATAAGCAATGGGAAATATAAATGGACCCCACCTTGAGCCTACTTAACATCCAAAGGGATACTGGGCACATCTGGAAATCCTGTGTAATCTGACTTCAGGCTCAGCAGGCACACCTCAATTTACACTCTAACCACAAAGTACCTGATCTGAAAGGGTGTATCAAATGATTGAACCTGGGGATTGAATTTGAGTGAAGACCAGGTTTAAATGATTCTTTGTTCTATTTTTTTCTACATAAATGTAAATGAGCTTTTTATAGAAATCATGGTAAATTAACCATTTTAGAGTTTGCAGAGAATATTTATTTAAAATACGTAAGTAACCTGGTCTGCATGGTAGGCCTTCTCTTGCAAAATAAACAGCCACCCATTTGATAACCATCAGTGCATACAGAGGCTTAAAGAGCAAGCGTTCACATAAAGCAAGTTGAAATATGAAGTAAACCCTTTTATTTATGAAGTCAGAATGATGTAGTGGTTAGGAATCCATACTTAATAATTAGGATGGTCTTGTTGGCCCTTTCTTTTTATTGCTGGGAATGCATCAATACGATGCTTTTAAATTGTCACTGATTATTTTTTCCCTTGGGAGAAGCCAATTCTAAGAAGATAAGAGACACGGAGGGTTTTATTTGGTTTCATATGCAGTCGTAAAAGCTACTGATGTTTCCCATTGGCTAAGTCAATAACTAAATAAACAGAATGTAATAAAATGTTGAGAGATTTGATCCTCTAATTCCAGAGGATCAATCAGGATGTTTTAGTTCGCTTCTCTCCTCCTCATACATAACATTATTTTTAGGTATTATTTCACACTCAGTTATCTTCTTTGAATAATCATCTCAGCTTCTGCTATTTCTGGAGAGTATGAAGGAGGTAGGGAAATCCTATGGAAAGGGGATGGACTTAAGAGTGGTAGGTTTCTTCTTTTTAGAGTTGAATAACATTCCATTGTTTGGATGTACCACAGTTTATTTATCCATTCACCTACTGAAGGACATATTGGTTGCTTCCAAGTTTTGGTTAATTACAAATAAAGCTGCTATTAACATCTATGTGCAGGTTTTTGTGTGAACATAAGTTTTCAAGTCCTTTGGTTAATACCAAGGAGCACAGTTGCTGGATCATATGGTAAGATGATGTTCAGTTTTATAAGAAACTGCCAAACCGTCTTTCAAAGTGACTGTACCATTTTGATTTCCCACCATCAATGAATGAGAGCTTCTGTTGGTCTACATTCTCACCAGCATTTGGTGTTGTCAGGGTCCTGGATTTTGGCCATTCTAATTGGTAGTAGTGGTATCTCATTATTGTTTTAATTCACATTTCTCTGATGACATGATATGAAATATCTTTTCACATGCTTATTTGCCATGTGTATATCAATTTTTAAATTGTGTTCTACTTTCTTTCCAAAATACATTGTACTTGCTTAATTTATTTGGGTATTAAAAAATTTAGTTACTAAATATGTGCAATGAGTTATTTGCTCGCCTTGCTTCTACTTCCTTAGAAAGTGAGGTTCCAAATATATGTAGCTATAACTTTAGGTGCCAGTTTCATGTTCTTCTCAACAGAATTCAATTTAAAAAATAATAATAATGTTAAGCTAAAACCCTTGTGTTTCATTTTAACTCTAATAAAATGTTCACCATCCAAATTTTAAAATGAATCCTTATTCTAATCATTATGTTGGGATGTTATTAATTTACTATTTCTTCCTATTGCTTGCTTATCGCACATTGTTCATTACAGAGAAATAATTCTTGGAATTTGTTTTCTTCATTTTCTACACATGACCCAAAATTGTCATTTATATCAAGTGACAAATTTGTTCTAGTTAATGGCCTTCTTATGGCATTAGCAAATATTAGGACCAAAGTGATCTTACTGGATATCAAATATGATTAATGGAATTTCCAATTTTTCCACCCAGTTAGATCATGTTGTTTGTGACATGTTTCACCTCAACAATATTCTGGAAGCATTCATCATGTGAGCACAATATCAATTAGAAGAGAGAAAACGCAGAGGAATCAGCCTTGCATAAGTGCAAGAACCAAGGATATCATATTCTAAATACATACTTACCCAAATAATGATCATTTAGATAGCAACTTGTCACCATAAAGACTCTTTAAATATGGTATTTTGACATTACAGTTTCAAGCAAAATCACACTGATCTCTTGACATTGTAATCAGAGGATATCATATAGAATGAATTATTTTTATGGATGTAATTTTTTTTTCTTGGTGTTGTTTAGGTCAACACCAAGAGTGTCCCTTTCCATACTCACACCAATGGGAAATAATGAAGAGGTATCATTATCTACAGTTCTTCAGGCTATTGTGTTTACGTTCTTCTTTCATTGTTTTGAGCCCTTTATTTAAAAGTTTAGCATTTAATTTAGCTAAAGATGTCTTTTGTGTTTTAACTTTATTTTAAATTTCAATTTGAATGTGAGAAAACCATGACTCTCAGAAGGGTTCAATGTTAGTGAAAATATTGGTATGAAATAAATGGGCCTTCCAAAAAAACGACTATCTAGAACCAACTTTCAACTACTATTATCCACACTCAAATCCTCATTTCATATTTTGACAAGTACTATAAATCTTTATCTTACTTAATTGTATGTAGATACTATTTGTGTACTTTCAAATGACTGTTTGTTAAGGTAAACTTATTTTCATTGGTTAGTTGATGTATTTTTTTTATCTATGATGAACTTATGCATATTTCTGGGTTGAAATAAAATACACGATTGTTCCCATACAATTAATAAAAAAATATATTGTCTTCATTTCAAATATTTGACCTTAGAATCAAGGTCTTTAGGAAGAAACAAAAGTTAGAGAATAGAAGATAAGTAAACCAAACTGAAGGCAAGTGTAGGAGGAGTATGTTTGAAATACCAGCCCATTCCCTACAGGTATACCCATATTTCCTTTACAGCCTCAGCATAATTCATTCTGCTGGCTCTCAAAAAAAACTGAGTTATAGCAAACCCAGTTTTTAATGTTTATGAAGTGCCTGCCTTCTGGAAGCATATTATTGAAGTACCTGGCAAATATAACCATCTGATGTTAAACATAGCATAGAGGTGATGAAGATTAAATTTGTGCAGAAGCTGACAATTTTGTCGATAGGTTCCTGGGTCTCACACCCTTGCTGTAGGTCTAAAATTGAAGTTGTCGTAGGTGATATTATTACTGAGTTGTTCTGAAAGGCATCACTTGCTCCATATAATTGAAACAGAGTGTATTCTTACAAACATTAGCATGTCATAAATCATACAGGTTTTGGAAAACTACTGGCTTTCAACAGGATTTTATTTAATGAAAATTAACACAATAAAATGTCTTCATTGCAGTAACATGCTGCAATGGAATCCATTCAGAACCCAAGCTTTCATTTTTTTCTTTAGTGACTAAAACATCTTGCCAAAATAAGATAGGTAAAAAAGAAAAAAAGTTTGATTATTTAACATTCTATGGTTTGTAATGGATGGAGCATTAGAGAACACCAGTGATGAATAACGGAATTGATCTCATGTCACCAACTTAAGACTTTATTTTTGGTAGCATATTATAGTGACATGTGGTAAAAGTAGCCAAAGTGTTACAGCAAAAATGAGGGGTGGGGAAAAATCCAATTTTGTTCCATAAGAATTGTGAATTGAGAACAGTCTTTTAAAATGTTAGTTCAGCTGAGATTTCTGATGAGTAGGAAGGTGTGAGTAATTTGCTTTGGAAAGTAGTCAATTGAAATTGCTGGCTATTTGAGAACTAACCAGAGCAGGTAATATGTAGCATACTTTTAAAGGGAATCACTTAAAACTAAGGGTTCCTTCTAGAATGATATCTTTGCTCAACCAACCTCCCAACAGAGAATTACCACTTGTGTACATTTATATTAAGCAGGTTTAGGCTAAAAGCATGTTAAATGAGGCATTTGCAAGATCTTCAGAAAATTAATTTATACTGAACTTGGCATGACAGCAAGAGAGGGAATATTCTCACAGATTTTTGGCATGCTCACACATTAGACATGACGTTTGTGGAAATGTAATTAAATGCATAAAATATACTTTATAATAGTACAGTTGGCAGGAAAGGGAGAAACCTTTATTAAAAAGGAGAAAGTATTAAGGTAATGGTTGCTATCTAATGTGAGCATCTTGAGCATAGCTATTTATTGTTATTGCTATAATAGTTTCTTTTACAGCATGAGCAAAGTGAGAGACATTTTTTAAACCTAAAAATGTATATATTATTTAGCCTGCACATTACTATAACCATAATGTTAAATATTAGCTCAATAAAACTGCTCTTATCTTTACATATTACAGATAATATGTGATAAGTAGACATGATGGTAGGCACTAGTTCAATGGGATTCACTTATCCAACTCCTGTAGTTACTTATTACAGTTGTCTTCTAGAATCTTAGGTGGGTATTGGCAACCTGTCCAAAATAGCGCAGAGTGAATAAACATCTGATACTCCCAACCCCAATGGCACTTTAGATCCATGAAGATGGAAATCCAGATAGGGAAAACTTCATCAATCTACAGCTGCCTACTCCATGAATCTAGAGAAGAAGAAAGACTCTACTTGCTTTGAAAAAAAGTTCGGTATGCCTAAGGAGGATAATTTAATTGTACTTGGGTGAAGAATAGAATATGTCTAGGACTATCACAGGAAACTACTAAGTATGCCTATGCCTATATCTACTCCAAACTTATAATTTGGGTTACTTTTGAGTTTCTGTAACTGTGCACCAAATGCTCAGGACAGAGTGTTTGTCTGAGAGTTTTGACCTTAGTTTTGAAAATATGTTACTCATTTCTTGTTTAGGACATTTTAGCATTACATCTGTCAATAAAAAGAGCCACTAAAGATTCAAGGAGTTGGATAGTTGGAGGAATATCTCATAGCCTGTGTCTAGCCCACAGCTTGCAGTCTCAGCTCTGAGGGCAAAAGTGACTGTAAAATTTGTAGCCCTAGTAACCAGATCTATGTATGCTTGTGGCCAAACTATGGCTTCATTCTCTAATTATTAGGTTACAGATTTGTTTCTAATTTGTTTTTAATGGAGAGGGTATAAAAATATTCTTTTTACTGTAGTTCATGTGTATCATTTTGATATTGCATAGTAAATAAATTAAAAATGTAGTGGCTTAAGTATTTTTTTTTAGTTTAAGAGTCTGCATGTCAGCTAGCTGATTCTTCTGGTCTCAGCTCAGCTGTGTCTGAGAACAGCTGTAGTGTTGGTTGGTCTAGACAATTCTCTGTTGGGATTGGCTCGTCTCTGCTGCTGCTCATCTCTGCTGTCCTCATCCTCCAACAGTCTAGATGAAAAAATAGTTTTATAGGCTTTTGGATTAACAATTAGTCAATTTCTATCAAAATTGAACATGTCTAAACACTTAAACTGAACAAACACCATTATTAGAATTTCATCATATAAGAACAGGACATGAAAGAACCTTTAATCAAGAGAGCAAAATTAAGGATTTTCTGGCATCAAAAAATTTGAGTTTACCATTCACACACTTTCTATTTAAAAAAAAAAGAAAACTACTAAAGCATATGCTCAGGAAAGAAGAAACTGAAAATGAAAGAGACAAAGGTAGAAGAATGGTGCTTAAAGACATTTATTAAGTGAATCACACTTACTGACTTTTGGAAAACATGGTAAAATACTGACAAATTTGCTGATTATTATGACAAAGTGGACCTAAAATACTAGACGCTCAATTGTTGCTGGAGAGCTCAGAGCTCCAGTAACCAGATTCTTGTCTATGCCGTGAGAAAAAATTCAAGGGCAAGATAAACAGCAAGCAGGAAAGCACAAGTACACACTCAAGAAGAGAGTGCAGACAAACTCAGAGAGAGAGAGAGAGTCATGTGAGGATGTCTGGATTATGAACTTCTGTTCTTGGAGGCAGAGCCTGGAAACGTGGTACTGACATAAACTTGTTGTCTCCTCCAGTAGGTGGGGAGCTTGGTTTCCTGCTCTTTTCCTTATATTATGTTTCTGGAACTGTCATGATGTCAGTTGCATGATGGGAGCTGCTGTATTTGCAAATCAGATGAGATTATAATAACATTATAATTAGCTAAAACCATGCCTTAGCCAAAAATGGTGTCTACACTGGAAAAGACTGGTTTGGGTTTATCTCCCCTTCCTGGAGCTAAAATAGGGAGATGTCTAAAGAAAGGAAAAACTTTCCAGTGCCGTATCCTGGAGGGGAAGGGGGCACCCCTGGGCTATCTATTCTGCCTCACAAGGCCTCAAAAAATTTTCTGCTGCTGAATGAGTCCCAATATTAAAAGGAAATCATTTTTTTAAAAGAAGATATGATATTCAGGAAAGATAAGATGCAACCAAATAGCTGAAAGACATGTTTGCTTTGATAGTAAGAAGAGATCTTAGGATAACAGCTTAATATATAATCACATGTACAACATATTCACAAAACCATATAAGACACAAGGGTGACATGAGTTAAAGAATGATAAAATTCTGACAATATTGTGAGGACAAAGACTTATTATTTGGAAATTTTGTTCAGGAAAATAATCATGTTAATAATTAAAGAGGGTTAAGGGCAACTGATGTCAGTGGAAAATGCAGATGAAGGACCTCAAAAAAATTCCTCCCTTCTATAAAATCACGAAGAAATTGGCAAAATTGTCAGTATCTTTTTTTTTTTTTTTTTTGGAACTGTAAATTAACCAAAGGCCTGAAGCAATCTAGTGAACATTAAAGAAAAACAACTGAATCTTGGTAAGAATAGAGTTTTGTGGTACCTTAACTTACTCTAGTCCCATTTCCCATTCTCCAACTCAGAGTAGCCTCGAAAAACAAATTCACATTCTCAGTACTGATGGGAGAAGAATAGAACGGTAGTTCTTTCAAATTCTCATTCCCAAAGATTGTCATTATTTGACCTAATGGTTTCCTGAAAGACCCCACTTCAAAAAATTGTCTTTATCCTGATTCAGTATTCTCCTCTTGCTAAAATCCTCTCTTTGGGGGGCATTTGTCAAAAATATTTATAAGCCAATGTTTTAATGTCATGGCTGCCTGTGGCAATAATACCATTTGGGGTAAACCAGACACTAATGAAAAAGCTTAAAAGGAAAAGCTGTGGAATGACATGTCCCGGAGGGACTTTGAAAAGCTTTGACATATTTCTGGGAATCTAGAAGACCATGCGCATGTGTAAGGCTGTGTGCATGCTCAGGAAAGAAATTAAAGAAGACTTAAAGAAATAGAAAGACTTGATGCTGTTAAAATGGTAATGTCCCCCACCCCAAATAGAAATATAGATTCAATGGAATCCCTACACAGTTTCCACTGCCTTGTTTGAATAAATAGGTAGCTGATACTAAATTACTTATGAAAATACAAGGAACACAGAATAGCCAAAAGTAAAGTCCTCCAAAGCTGGAGGACTCGACCCTTGTTAATTTTAAAACTTATTTCAGAGCTATTATATTCAAGAGTGTGTGGTACTGGCATACAGACAGACACACAAATTAATGAAATAGAATTGAGAGTTCAGAAATAAACCCATATATCTATTGTTAATTGATTTTTACTGTCAGTGCCAAAATGGAGAAAGAATAGTCTTTTCAAAAAATAGTGCTCAGACATCTGGTTATTCACACGCAGAGAATGAATTTGGAGTTTTAAGTCATACCATATATAGAAATGAACTCAAAATAAATATAAGACCCGAATGTCAACAGAAATTGATTTTTCGCAGTTCTGGAGACTGCTAAGTCCCAGATCAAGGTGCAAGCAGATTCAGTGTGGTGGCTGATGAGGACTTGCTTCCTGGTTCATATACGGTACCTTCTGTTTGTGTCCTCACATAGTGGAAGGGTTTAGGGAATCTCTGTGAGGTTTCTTTTAAAAGGCAAGGGTCCCCTTCATGGGCTCCACCCTCATTATTTAAGTACCCCTCAAAGCTCTCACTTCTTAATATCATTATTTGGAGATTAGTTTTGAACATATAAATTTTGGGGGGACACAAAAACTTAGACTACAGCACAATCAATGAAAAAGAGATAAATTGGACTTCATCAAAATAAAAAAAAATAGTGTCAAAAAACACTACTGAGAAAGTTAAATAATCTACAGAATGGGAGAAAATATTTGTAAATTATAAATTTGGTAAGATTTTATAATCCAGAATATATAAAGAAGACATACAACTTACAATGAAAAGGCAAATAGTACAATTAAAAAGTGGGCAAAGTATTTGAATAGACATTTCTCCAAAGAAAATATACAAATGGCCAATAAGTACATGAAAAGAAGTTCGACATTAATATTCATTAAGGAAATGCAAACCAAAACCAAAATAAAATACCATTTTACAAACTTTAGCATAACTATAATCAAAAACACAAATAATAACAACAAGTGCTAGTGAAGATGTGGAGGAATTGGGCCTCTTATTCATTACTGATGGGAATGTCATTTGGTATGGCTGTGAAAAATAATTTGACAGTTCTGCACAAGTTAAAACATATAACCCAGCAATTTCACTCCAGGTGTATATGCTAGAGAACTGAAAACATATGTTCACATAAAAGCTTGTACACCAGTCTTCACTGCAGCATTATTCACAATAGCCAAAAGGTAGGAACAACCCCTGAGTCCATCACCAAATGAATAGATAAATGGTATATTAATACAATGGAAAGTTATTCAGACATAAAAATAATAAAGCACTCCTATATACTACAACGTGTATGAACCCTGAAAACCCTGTAGTAAGCCAGACACAAAAATCTGTAAATTGTTTCATTCCATTTATATGAATTGTTAAGGACAGACAAATTCAGACAGACAGATAGTAGTGTTTAGTGTTTGCCAAAGGTTCCAGAGGGTAGAATGGGAAGTGACTACTGGTGGATGCAAGCTTTCTTTTAGGAATTATGAAAATGTTCTGGATTAAATAGTTGCAAAGATTGTACATCTTTGTGGTTAAACTAAAAACACTGAACAGTACACTTTAAAAAGTGAATTTTAAGATATGTGAATTATATCTAATTAAAAAAAATTTAAGGCAACTAAAAAGACAGAAAACATACTGTTTAAGCCAATTGAAGGTACAATATCATAAAATATAATCAATCTGGAATCTGTAAAGATGAAAAAATTTTAAAATAGAAACAGCAACATGTTAAATTGATCTAAATATAACAGCAATGACATCAGATGTAGGTTAAAGATTGAGTGATACTTACTCTTTCCACTTTATTGGGTGAATTGGCAATATTAAGAAAGATGATGATTCACTTACCTTATGACTCAATTCTAATCTTGGGCATTGACCCTGGAGAGATGCTAACACATATGCAGAGGAACATATATAGCATTGTTCAGTGTTTGCAATACCATAAAAGAGAACAAACACTGACAGTCCCTTAGAAGGGGAGTTAAACTCATTTAAAGGAGAAAAATCAATAATAATTAAAAGATATAGACTAGAGTCTCAAAATATCATTAATAATAAACCTCTCTTAATAGTGTCTCATATTCTCCATAACTTATTTCTATAGTCTTGGCATCTTTTTTCTTGCCATTCTGATTCAGTGTCCTGATTGGATTTCCTATCCTGTAGATAGAGCATTTGATTTTTTTCTTTATTCACTTTATTTATTTCTTTGTTTATTCCATTTAATATACTTCTCATTTCAGATAACATGTTCTTCATTTTAGACTGCTTTCATTTCCATTTTTATGTTTTTTAAATCTCTTTGTTGAAGTTCTCACTGAATTTATCTACACTTCCCAAAAGTTCATTGAGCATCTTTATATCCAGTCTATATAGATGTCTAACCAATGTACTGTTTACTTGAAACTAAATTTAAAACAGCAACAATAATAAAAATAAACCTCTCAAAAATATCATGTTAAGTGAAGAAAGCAAGGTGCCAAATAACAAATTCAGTAAATAAGACTTTCTAAAAGAAGAACCTGAGACAAGGATGGTGGTATATGTCGTTTATTGGAGGGCAGCTCTCAGAGGGGCAGGGAAGGAAGCAAGGTAGAGTAGGTGAAAGAATGGAACAAAGTTGTGGTTTTGGCAGGACTTGAATCTCAGCCTGACCTCAAGAAGAGCTATGGAGAATGACTTGAATCACAACACTGGTCTTACCTTGAGGCAAGGGGCCTGACTGTGTTGACTGTTGCCCATCACCAACACTCCCCAAGACACATGCATTTGTCAGTCAATCACTGACTGTGGAGTAACCCGTGGGAGGCATTCTTTCAAAGATTAGCCTGGGGCTATCTTTTAGAGAAGAGGAAGGCTGAGAGCCATTTGCAGCCAACACCTAGCCATCAGTAGCAACTGGAGTCTGAGTGCATCAGCAGTGAAAGGGTCTGCCAGGGGCATGACAGTGACCACTGCACACATGAAACATTGATATACCATTTGTGGCCTTATGTGTGTAGTAAAATCACAAACATTTTCATGGACATAAAAAACAACGTTTATTTTAAAATAATGGTGTCCTTTAAGAGGGGAAAAAGGATGGCAAAAAAAAGTCAAATACTGGCCTTAAATTATCTTGGTACTATGATATTCTTTAAAAACGTTGTCTGAAGTAATAAAGCAGCATGTTAACACCTAAATCTTGCTACATGAGTATTTGAAAACTCTAGAACTTAATAGATAAAGACAAAAATGAATAGTAAAATATGTAGATTAAAAATTAATAATAGTGATTCTTATAATAGTTTAATAAATATGTAGATTTAAAATTAATAATAGTGGTTTTTATAATAGTTTGATTTAATTTTATACCAATGGTAAAAATATATTTTTTCTAAATTATAGTTAAAAATAAAAATTATTGTTTTATTTCATTGTTATACTTTTAATTACATTAATCAAGAATCATACTTTTAATTACAAATGACACTTATAAGATTATTCAATTTGAATATTCTCTTTCTCTCTGTATTCTTATCTAAGTTGTCAACATTTTACGTGAAGATATGAAAGAGAAAGAGAGAGATGAAGTTTTATGGAATACTACTTACTTAATTTTGAAATGAAATATATCTGGATGATGGTATTTGAATTTTTATTAACTTTCTCTTTATAAGTTTATTAATTGTTTTCATTGTTATAATGACTATTGCCTCATTTTTACAGAAAAAATAAATTTATTTATAAAAATAAAGAAAAATGGATATCCTCTGATTTTATATTTGATATATTGGCTAAAATTAAATAAAAGAAATATTCAAAATTTGCAAAGGTGCTTTAAACCTGGTACAATAATATATTGCTAATGGTAGTATACATCATTACAATTATATTAGAAAAAATAAAATCTGGCAAAATTTCTTGAGTAGCAAACAGATGTTTAAATCATGGTGTCTATAAACTCATCCCTAGAACTTATTTCATGGGGACATTACAGCAAAACAAATATCTTTTGCATGGTTATTGTGACAAAGCATTTGAGACAATCTACCTTGGCTAAGAAAATTATGCAATACTAAATGAAGCACTATGCTATGATTAAAACATGAAATGTGAATAAGAAAAGATATGGGTAGTTTATGGGTACCTAATGTATATAGTTAGGAAGCTCAGTGATTTTGTGAACTATCTTATCTCTCAAACTTCATGGGCTCAGTGTCATTTAAAAACTATTACAAAAAAAGGAAACTAACTTGCCCGTAGTCACATGGCATGCTAATAAATGGCAGTATTGAGACCTTTTGAGCTCTATATAATTCCAAATACTAAACATTTTCCACTAAAGAAATTTTCTTAGCTGTATAATTCATTTTACAAATAAATTATTAAGCAGAACTCTCTTAGCCTCAAAACAAAAAGATGACAAATGCTGAGCTATATAGATGGATGTGTGGAGTTTGGGCAACCCTCTGCCACCTTACTCATTTGGCTTCAGCAGAATCCTAGGGCATGACAAATACTGTTTTAAAATTCACTACACTACACCACACCATATTACATTTAAATAATGTAAAAATTATTTGATTTAATATTCTTTTAAAAGATAGTAATATAAAATATTGCCAATTGTAACTGTCATTTGAGTAGAAGGATACATAGGACATTCACGTGCAAAGACAAGCACTAAATCTATTTTATTAAGGTGGTAGAATATACATCTATGCTATGGGGCCCCAGGTGGACATCTTTGGTTGCATTATTCACCACTTTTGAAGTGGTCCTCAGAGCTTCATTAAGCCTGGATCAGTCCACTGATGTTTGTGCCAATTCAGACATATTCATTTATGCAGACCTATTTCCCTTCTTGCATGTGGAAGTTCACCTGTGAGTATGTGAGTTTAAACTTACTACAGCCATCTTGAAAACTGAACAAAGAACCAAAAGTTTCAGAAAAGCATTTCTACAGAATTTTTGACATGTCATTCAAAATAAACTTCTATTGCTTAAGCTCCTTTGTATCTGGGCATTTGGCTATTTTCAGCAAAAAGCATCTTCATGAAAACTGTAGAAATCTATCAGACACCCCAAATTATTAATTAGAACATATCATTTTGAAATTATCAAGGGTATCATCCTCTTTTACTAATATAAATAAGATGTAGCTACTCCCAATGTAGCTTTTTTATGGTCGTGAAGAATTTCTGGTAATTTCCTTTTTTTATGGTGATATATCATAATTCATGAATTTTATCTGAAGTGTGATTGTTTCTGATTATTGTGGCTTCCTCTTGAAGTTGCTGACTTCAAGCTGCCAGAAAAATAATGTTGGCAGTTTTCCAAGGAGCATGGCTATTATGTCCCCAAAAGATGAAGAATTAATTCTTTCCTTTCCGTTCCCTTTGCTTTCTTTTCCGTTCTTTCTGTGCATAGGCCACTATTTTGAAATAACTCCCAAATACCACTGATGTAAATCCCTGCATACCACTGTACAGATCAAATAAAATACACGGAAAAATGCTTTAGAGGCCGGAGGATACTCTGCAAGACTGTGAAGCTGACATTATTATTGTTGGTACATCTTAACAACATTGCTTAAGAACAAAAGCAAACTAAGAATAGGCTAATGTGGTAGAATCTGCCTAAATTATTTTCACAAATGTAACTGAATTTGCTCTAAAACTAGGATAATGTCTTGGCTATCTCTTCAGCCTTTGTTTGACATGGTCATAATAAATACAAATTTTTGTTTTTATTTAATAAACACATTTCTCAATGGTTTCACCTTAGTTATATTTCAGCAGACTTTAAAACATACCATTCAACAGACTTTAAAAATAACTCTTACTTCTTGTGACAACTTTTGAGGGAGATACTTTCGTTATTCTCATTTTGCGGATGAGGAAAGTGAGACATTGTTTAAGCAACTGCCAAAGCTATACAACTGGTAAGAGGCAGAATTGTAATAATGATCATTTTACTTGACATTGCTGGGGAGTAAAAAGTCTTTCTCAACTGTCTTAGGGTCCTTGGCTGGGTCTGAAAATTAAGTTGACAAAGATAGATACACAGGAGAAAAGCATACAAATGTATTTAGTAAAAGTTTTAAGTAACATGGGAGGCTTCATAAGGAAATGAAGACCCAAAATAACATTTAGACCTGAATATTTTTATGCTAGGTTTGATGAAGAGTGGACAGTTGTGTAGGAGTATGATAGGTTAAGGAGTATGAGATAAGTGTACTAAACTGGGGGAGAATCACCTGCCTATTTAGGTTCTTCTTGGCATCCTTTCGTCTTTGGAAATAAGGATGTTCCTTTCCTCTAAGAATAAGGAGGGCACCTCTCATATAAGGGTTTTATGACCTGTTTAAAGGAAGAAGGTCAAAGGACAAGTCAGCATGACCTTCCTGCTTCTGCTGATTTCTAGTTCAGTCTAGTTCAGCTTAAAATATTCAAAATGCCAATGTGCTGTGTTGTGGGTTAGTGTGTCCTAAACTCCATTAACATACAGAAACAAATATGCAAAGTTATTCATTAAAAGTGAGAAAGTGTGAACAGGTTTGCCACATGCTTCATTTTGCTTTATAGGCAAGTCTAAAGAAAAGTAAATGACAAAAAAAAAAATTAGTTGGAATTGTTTCCCTTTCTTTTAGCTTCTTTTTAAAAGTGTGTGCATGTGCGTGTGTGTGTGTTTGTGTGTGTGTAGAAGGGGGTATAATGAGCCTCTGTCTGGAAATTATTTGGAAATTATGTTTCATTAATCTGTACATACCGTGAGAGAAAATTTTAAAGAAAAAAATTATACCATGAAAGATTCCAAAATCTCTCCATGCATAAGCTGAAATATTTGAGTAATGATAATTACATATCAAAATAAATATGGCATCCATGTTCTCCACTGGTATTATCGCCTTTGGGTCTGACCGCATTTATGGTGAGAACCTATCTGGCTTTTCATGTTTTGCCTTGTGTAGTCAGTTGCAAAACTGGCCTCTATCCATTCATTTTTTTGCAATGAGATTTTACAGCTCCTCCCATCAAGGAGTGGAGAGTTTGTTTTCCTATTTTGTGAATCCGGATTTAGACATGTGACAGATGTTAACCAATGGGACACTAGAGAACCTAATACAAACAGAGGCTTGGCAAGTGATTGAGAACTGGGGTTTTATCTCTCTTGCTAGTCTTAGGGACTCTGTCTACCACTTTGTAAATGAGCCTCAGCCTATAGAAGGATAAGTGACACATAGTCTAGCTACTTCCAGTGACCCTAAAGCCAGCTATTCAACATCAGGCAAATGACTAAGACCATAAACCACCAAATGATCATAAAAGCAAATGGGTGAACTCCACCAACACTTTATAGAGCAGAAACAAGTAGTCCTAATTAAGCCCAGCCCAAAATGCCAACTACACTATCATGAGAAAAGATTACTAGTTTAAGCCACTAATTTGGGGCTTGTTTATTACACAACAAAGCTAGCTGAGCTTCAAAGGAAATAATATCTGATTCACCTTACAGAAAACAGAAGCTTCAGGTAAGATGACTAAGGAAGGAAAGTTTCACCAATTTCTGGAGCAGATGCAGAGTTAGTGGCCTTAAGAGAAGGCAAAGTTCTGAAAACTGATTCAAATCCTTCTTTAAGTCTTTATAGTACTCCCACTAACCTAAGGGGAAGAACCATCCAATGAAGAATTACTTGAACTGTAAAGCAGGGAAAAGACCTCTTGTAGCCAAATGTATTTTATTTTTACATTGTTCAGCCTTTTTTTAGTCTTTGTGATGCTTAATAGCCCTCAGAGACAGAACATATAATGACTCTATGCTTCACCAACTTGAAGGCATTTCAGTACTGTGGATCAATCTTAATTCTCTTAGAGTGTGTCTAATTTCATTGCAAAAGCAATGTATTGTGCTAATGAGACTTAGGCTTCTTGGCTGTGTTTTCTTTCCTTCCTACTCTAGAGCTCTTGCCATCACACAGCACCTTTCATTTCCAAAGGATGCTGAGCACTTCATAAACTTAGCCAGTGGACTTATAAACTTTATGGCCAACGAGTCAGTCAACCTCTGAAAGGTAGTCTGCTTCTGGTGTGAAAAGTGGCAATTGTTTACATATGGTTAACTCAAAGGCATAAGGAGGCAGGCATTAAGTTTAAAACCCTAAGATGCCTTGGGGCAGGTCCTATAGAATTTCCTTTCTTTTATTAAATTCTCTTCTGTACTGTGTTGAGTTGACTGAGCCCAAAGGAAGTGTATCCAGTGAGTGAACTGAATCCACGATCTTAAGCACCTGGTTAGAATTGGCCTTTGTGTAATGACCTGAGACAACCTCTCAACTCTACAAGTAGGAGAAGTCAACAAAAACAAACCTTATGTATAAAGTTCTTTAAATCCAAAAACTTTTTAAAGGACATCTATTCATACATTATCATTTGCCCATTTTTCTGTACCTTTTACGTAAGATTTTAAACTTTTATATCTTGTGTTTTATTTGTTGAAATAATTTTTTTTTGCTCTATTAAAAGCAAGATCTTCAAAATAGCCTTGCTGAAAACCCCCTTATTACCATGAATAGGTAGGAAAGGAAGAACTTTCTGCTCACCTCTCAGTTCAGCACCCTGTAAAACCTCTTCACAAAAGGATGAGAAAGATTTGCTAATCATGATGCTGAGAGCAGGACATTTACTAGACCACAGTTACTAGTGGCAGTGTGGCTGTAGGTTTAATAGGGGCTCTGTTTCCCTCTTCGTTCACTCCGTGCAAAGGAAGCAATAACTCATGCAGCCCAGGCATTTTCCTTTCCTCATTCTACTGTCACAATATGTTGCCCATTGCTTCATATAACTTGCACCATCATGACCAGCTGGTGATGCTTAAGATTTGAGATGAGATGTGTGGGGTGGAACACTCAGTTTTCTGAAACCTCTTTACTGGTAGGTTGTAGGCACTGACTTGAACAGAATGTATTCTTATTTTCCATTGGCTATTGACTGCTCTTGGTGATCTTATGATATCAAGGAAAAGAGATGATTGATAAGGATAGGTGTTGGCATCCCTGGTTCTCCCAGTGCAAGCGTTATCAAATCTCTCTTTCTGGCAGAATGATATGAAAAGACAGGTGTTGATTTGGTTAATTTGTTAACTCCTTTTTTTTTATTTTTCAAAATTGTTTGTATTAGAAAAATATTCTCTTGCAGTTCAAACCACTGTTTTCTAGCTATAATTATAATCTCTTGGGATCCTTGATTCAAAATACTGGAAGAAATTTGACATCTAAGTAATTCCAGAAAGATTAGAATCAATCACTATTTTAAGATGTCCAATGTAAGAGATTTCCGTGGCAAAATTTATTACCACTTGGAATAAAAACTGCCTTATGTCTCAAACAAAACTTTCATGCCATGGATTTGGGTTTTCTCTTCTTCACTGGTCTCATTTTTGTGGTAACTGACATAGGCTGAGTACCACTTTTCTGGTTTCTCTTAGTAGAATACCATTTGTTAGTCCTCACTAATTTTCTCATAATTGATTGGGCTGCTCAACTTTAAAATTTTTTCCAGAAAATGATCAAAGACTGATGGAATCATGTCAAAAGATAGACAAACCAGTCAGAAGAGGCTTCTATTGGACAAAACTAGGATAATTTGAGCATCAGAATATATAGGATAGTAAAGATTATGAGTCAATGAATAGAATAAGAAATCATGAGAATTGTCTAAAATTTAAAAATACTTAAATCAACAAATACTTGAAAGTTTGCTGATTAGTAAGATATTTGCAAGTTCAAATTATCTCTCCTCAAAATATTTCTCAATTGTAAATGTGAAATTAGTAATTTTATATTGAAAGATGCTGGAAGATATCACTTTATTCAAGTGATCATCCGTAATGGGACACATCAAAATCATGTGTCACATGTCTGAAAAAATGAGAACACAGTATTAACTGTGATATTCTAGTGATGCATGACAAATTTAATCATAAAGAAAATAAGACAACCTAACTTAAATTGAGGATCATTGTATAAAATAAATGACCTGTTATCTTTAACACTTTCAAGGTTAAAAAGTTAAGAAACATCCAAGGAACTTGCACAGATTGAAAAAGACTAAAAAGACATGACAACTGCATATGCAAAATGTGATTTTTTTTTTTTTTGGTTCATCAAAAAAAAAAAAAAAGCTCCTGCTTATTAAAGAATAATTGACAAAGTTGTATATATTTAAAGTATACAATATAATGTTTTGATATACATAGTCATTGTGAAATCACATTATTCTGAAATGAATCCTTTTTCTATCAATGTCATTACTGAGGCAATTGGTGAAACTTGAATGAGATTTGAAGATTAGATGATAGAAATGCATTAATGTTAATTTTCTGATTTTGATAGTTTTTTTTTAAATTATGTAGGAGGATGTCCTTGTTTGTATAAAATACAACGAAACATTCAAGGGTGTTGAGGCGTCAGTTTAGCACATTACTCTCAAATGGTTCAGGGAGGAAAAGTCATTGCACCATACTTGCAAAAATAAACAAATAAATAAGTTCTCTTCTAAATGTGATTTCAGACAGATTAGCCATGGTCTGGTTAAGTGTGAGACAGAGGAAGCCAGAAAAGTTGATGAAACAAAATGAAGAGTCAAGGGAGACCTTACATTATTAAGTCAGGACTTTCTGGAGGTGCTACAGCAGTGCAGTTTCAGTAATTAGCTTAAAGCCAGTGACCATTCTTGTCAAATTTTCAGAAGGTTCAATGATAGAGCAGACACTGCTGATTTCCTCCCATCCTCGTGCTCTCCAGCGGCCCCTTCATCAGCCATATCTCCATATATTTTGCCTGAAGACTATTTAGTGATCAAGTCTACTCTGCCTGGGCACACACAGATTTACTTAAGTCTTTTGGGAGCAGCTTTTACTACTGACTGATGGAGGTTAGAGTACCAGAGGCTCCCATGTACTCCATGTACTCCAGCTCCCTTGCTCTGTAGATGAGGTAATGGGTGAATTGCATGCACTACATGGTCTCCCAGAGTTCTCCATTGATATTGAGCTCAAGCTGCCCACAGTGGTAACTTGCTTGATAATATGCCCTTTATAGGCTGCCTTCCCTTCCATGAATCATTCCAAACTCACTTCCTGTGATCACCTCCAAAATAAACTGTGTGCACTCCCACCCCAGTCTCAATGTCTTTTTTAAGAAACTCAAACTAAGGCCTATGTTTAGCTTAGTTACTTTTGGTAGGGCCTAGCCTAACTCCAGAGATGAATACATATTAAGGTAATATATATGTGTGTATGTGTGTATGTATACATACATACACACATACACACACAAACACATATATATGTATATATATAATTTCATATATAAAGTGCCAATTTCTCATCTCATTTTAAATAAAAAATTTTGTTTTGCCAATCTGTGTTAAATATAAAACTAAAGTTGATGATGATAAGTTACTGGCTCTTTTAAATAGAGTTGGAACCACATGAAGAGCAGGATTGGACATCTCTCTTTACTCTAGAACACTTCTTATTAAACATCCAACTATTATAATGGTGTATAGCATTATTTGCTATGGATAAAGAAAAGAGATAAAAAATGCAAAGAGAAAGCAAAAATTCAGTAACAGTAAAAAATTTAAGTTAACCCCATAACTTAGAGGTGAAAGGACCTTGCACTATAAATTACTCCAAAGCTATGTTTCCTATAAGAAACACACACACACACACACACACACACACACACACACACACACACACACCAGGGCTCCAAGGAAATAAGTGACTGTCTTTGGGTCTTCATGCATTTTCAGTTTGGCTGGCTCTGTCACTGAGATTATGAACAAATGAGAAACAGTGAAGGAGAAAAGAATACAGAGCTGAGGCAATGGGCAAGTAGAAACTGTTCTATTATGTGCTGTTAGGCTTGCGTGTGAATAGGGCTGCACCTGGAGGAAGAGAAAAAAGGAAGCATTCATCCATCTCTCCTCACGTGGGAAGCCAGATAGGGCAAGGGGGCTGTCCTGTCAAGAGAATGATTCAAGAGTCCTTTCTCACTAAAGATTAATCATACCGAAGGGCAGGGGTAAAGAATACCCTGCTCTATTTGCTTCCCAGTCTCTCCCCTTTGCTTGGGTCCCAAATGACACTATTTTTATATGTCAAGATATTGGTGGAGCAGAGCCGCTGAAAGGTCTGAGACATCTGGGAGATGAATCACTCCATGCAGAAATAGAACAATTAGCTGTGTTTAGTCCAGCACAAAGGCCTTGAGAGGTGTCTAATTGAGTGGCCAGCAACAGAGCCAGGAAACAATGTGAATTTGAAAGAATCTCACAAATAATTTCTGCATTGACCTAATGGGACATAATCTGTGAATGTGTACAGAGCCCAAAGTGGAGCTTTTCCATGATGCTCATGGATTGAAAGTGTATGGCATTCTCCTGTGTTTGGGCATGCTTAGATGAGTGTTTGAAAAGTAAAAGAGTTAGTTAAATGCAAGCCCCTTTTTGCAGTCCATTTTAAATCTGTGACCATTTAAACATAAAATGAGACATTCTGGCTTGGTTTAGGCCACACATTTCTCCAGAATATCAGGTTTAGAATTAGACATTGGCAGTCAAATGATTTTTAACCATTAGGACATTTTACAAAAATCACATTGCCTTTGGACAATTTTAGAAATAGAAAGAAGGTAAAAGTGTTAAAAAAAAAAAACCTCTACATATTTTTTATTCAAAAAGTGGAAACAGATTATATCATACAGGCTCTTTTTGTCCAAGAAGAAAAAACTCACTTCCTTATAGATGCTAAAAATACATTAACTATACATGCTTATATGTGATTGTGCTCTAGACTCCCATTCCCCTGGTTCCCAGAGAATTAGTAGTATTTTTGTCAATTTTGATATTTTAAAGAAGAAATTATAGTTATTTTCCTAAATGAAGTAATCGAAGGAATCTAAGGAGGCTTGACCCTTTAGAATAATAATAATATATCACTCTAATTCAACATGCATTTTCATAATTATGAATTAGACTTCTAGATAGGAGTTATGCTTAGATTTTTTTCAATTCCCAAGCAAGCAGACCATGTGAAGACAAACACTTAACTACTTGAACACTTGGTATTAGAGTTCTTTGCATGAAAAAGTAAGGGAGTAGAAGGAATTGATTTACAGGAGCCCTTTCAACGCTGAATTCCATGATTCCATAACTTCAAATAATTCATGAAGCTAACAATTAAATTATTGATAGGAAAAAATAAAATTCATTAAACTAAGCATAACCTCCCACCTCCTTCTTTCTGCCAGGGATGCAGATTTTCCTTAGAACTGTTTACTTGTGGTTTTCCATCATCAAGCTCCAGGGCATGGCATGTAGCAAAGGGGAAAGTGACATGGAGTTTTATAGTATTGGAGATCACATCACTTTAATGGAAGTTGGACATACAGGGGAACAGCCTGACAAGTGTATGACTGAAGAAAACCAGTTCTGTGTGCTTACATGAGAAGGATATTTCCTCTGTCAGGAAACAGAAGGTTACAAAAAGATGCAAAACAATGGGGATGGCAAGAGAGAAAATGACTTAGGAATAGTTGTATAATCCACATGTCTTTTTTGGTTCACTATTATACCTCAGTGGACCCAGCAAAATGTCTGGGACATAATGGGCACTCAGTAAATATAAGATAAATGAATGTGGGCTTCTGTGTTAACATAGTTTCTTGAACTAAAGCAGAACTAAGTTTGAAATAGTCCAGAGAGAGGCATAAAACTGGGGAGAGCTATCACTAAAAACCCAGAGTTTGATGTATATTCAGTCTTTGAACCTCTACCTCAGTTTTCGATAATATTGGACAAGTTACTGGTCAATTCATGCAACAACACAAGTCAAATTGGCTATTTATTGCAGTGGCTCAGCTCAGACTTAAGCACTGGTCACTAACCTGGTTTTGAGTATACACAGATTGGAAAGCTCAAAAGAATGGCACCCAAATGTAAAGAAAGTAGAGTATTAGAAAACTAATTTTTTATTAACTTTTTGATCCAACTATACCATTACTTTGTGGTGTTGATGAATAAAAAACTTCAAATCACTAGCAAATAAAACAGCTGTTTCTATATATAGAACATTTAACAGTCCTACAAAGTGTTTACTACCTTTTTTCTGTGAGAGAAGGTATGAAAATTCTGTTCATGTTCATCTTAGTTGCTCAGTAATCCATATTGTAGTCCTAAACAAAAATCTCTCAAAGAGCTCTTTATAGCCAAAAATTGTACAAAGAAATGCATATCTAAAAAAATTATATCCCTATAATAAAATGGAGGAAAAAGGTCATCTTTGGTGGAAAAGTGTTGGAATTAATAGACCAAGTGACTAATAGATGTTATGTGGAAATTCTTATGTTAAGAAGTAAAGATACATTCAAACAGGCATATCCTTAATAGTTTTACGATCCTTATGTGATAGCATAAAGTAGCTTCCAGAATTATTCCTGCTACTATAAATGCATCTTTAGTCCCTTGACCCTAGGTTAGCAGATCTCCTCCCTGGATTTTCAAAAGAATTGTGTCTGAGCTTTGAAATTAAAGCCAAATGACCAGCCCTTTTGGCTGCAGGGAAAATAGGGAGTGCTTCTCCTTACTATTAAAGCATCTTTATGACATCTTTTCACAGTGAACTGAAGACTCCCACATCCTTTTTATCAGAGGTACTTCCTACCTCTATTTTTAATTCCCATACATTTTTTCCAGTGGAAAATGTCAATCCTATATAGTTGTGATTTTGGGTACTCACATTTCTCTTAGCTAGGCTTAATTTATTTTTCTTCACAGAGTGCCCCATTGGTTAGTAGAGTCTTTTTATGTTAGCATCTGTATTCTAATTAGTCCTCAAACACTGGAGTTTTTCATTGGTCATAAGAACAATAAGAAATCTATTTTCATTTATATCTGTCTCTAAAAAACCAGGTGGTTGGTTCAGCACATTCATATACCAGCACATTCTGACCCTGGGAGGTAGTTTCTTTATTTGAAATATGAATACATCCAAGTCATAGAGGAAATTGGCAGACTAAATCACTGGATAAGAATTTTGGTAATAGAATGTTCAAAAAGAACATAAGAAAATTAGTATATGGTTTGCTCACCATGAGACTTGGTTGTAGCTGTGTTGCTGAAGGAAAGCTACCTCTTGAGATGAGACATAAAACCTAATAGATTTCATCATAAGAAAAAATGTTGAATCTTATTCTGGACCATGAAATGGTAGATATCCAATTTATTGATCATACAATAGTGCTTTATTCCAAGTTAATCTAATACAGTTACTTTGATCTATGAAGAAGTCATTCCATGTGTCACTCTTCCTTAGTTACAGAAATATATACTCTTAGTTTACCCAACAACAATTTGACCTGTGACTTATGAGTCAGCCCAGCATTGGGAGCATGACACATGTGGGATGTCAATGGAAAGTGAGGAAAGAAGGAAGGTAGACTCTCTTTGTTGTTTTTGCAAACTGGTCCCACTTGAGTAGGGAACATTTCAAAGGGACAAGTGAAGACTTTTTCTTTAGTTTCAACTTCCAGTTCTCCTATATTTTCCCCAATTATTACACTTTGAAAATGTCCTGTCTTTTGCTACCATATGTGTTTTTACTTGTTTTTGCAAGTAATACTTTGTTTTCTAAATGAACAATGTGGGAGGGGGAAGGCAAAGAAAAACAGGACCCACGTACTTTGCAACTTAAATCATATTTCCTCTTTTCAGAAACAAATTCAAACAGTTGCATGCTGTTCCAGACCTCACATCCCTCCTGCTATGAAGGCATTTTTTTCTAATTTCTTGCTATTCACTTCTTTATGGAAGACACAGAGTCACTTTAGGATCAACAAGGGTAAACCTGGACTCATTAACTCCCCTCAAAGCTGCTGTTTTCCCTTGTACTTTTTATTAAACAGTGTTTATTGTTTGTGCCACATAACATGCGCTATGCTAGAAATTGAGGAGATATATATGGAAGGTATGAGTGCCGAAGAGACAAGTGTTTAGAAAACTAAAGACTTGGCTTTTCTAGTAAATGGAAAAACAAGTGATATGACTGAATATTCAATGATAGAAAATAAACAGAAGTTCAGTGTGGTTAGAATAAAGGAACTGTTTGAGATTGATTAGTGTGGCTAGTGTGGCAGAAGAAAAGAAGTACGGACTCACACTATGAAGGTCCAGAGATGGTCCCAGAAAAAATTTGAAATTTAAAATGTAGGTTTTGGTGAAGTTGAGGGTTAAACTTTTTAGGACAATGGCTAATAGCTAGGTATAGGAAGTTCCAATGACAGTTGTGAAACTAAATATCTGGGTCAGATCATGGTTTTAGCACCCAAACAACATCAGTAGAAAATAAAGCTGAGAAATATTCATGAAATAAAGAAGAAATAACTAAGTGAATGGTAATATGTGAAGGGTAAGAGTAAGAGAATATCAAGTTGACTCTGAGGTACTAGTGCCATTCTCTTCTTCAACATCCGTGGGATTTAAAGTCATCTTTTACTCCCTCTCTGTCTACATTCTGAGAGCCTTTGACTGACACCTCAGTATCTGTTGAATAAAGTACAACTTTATCATTTCAGAGCATGGAAACCTGGTTGTCCACTCCCATCTGAAAGGATTAACCCTTCAGTTTCCTGTTGTAACCATATGGTTTTCCCTGGGTCAGTTGCCATACAAGAAAATGTTGATTCTCCTAAGTAACTGCCCCTGGAATCCTTTTTGCTTTTATACTTATAACTAGACTCAGATTTCATCAAACCCCTGAGGTGAGGTATGAAGTGAGACCCGTGATGAGGTAAGCTATAATTCAAGAGAACTACTTGAGTTTTATAATTTATACAGATAGAAATCCAGAGAACATGTATGGGAATTAATATCAAGGGAGTGAGATCACAGTAGAAGAAACATTTGGATCAGGCCAATTGATTGACAGAGAGAGACTCAGTAAGCAGAGAGTCTGCATTTAATGTTGCTGGTCAGTGAGTTTGTAAAGTCTCTAACTGTTTAGTTATTTGGTTGGTGAAAACATGAACCAAAAGGTGGCCCATAGTGAGTGAGTCAGAAATTCCAGACTCATCTGGTTTAATATCACAGAAGGTTCTCAAAGACATAGAAAGACTGGAATATTAGAATGGATTTGTTAGTTTGAAAACCTACTCATCCACCCTGGGAATGCCCAGAGACATGTTATTGACCATTGACCACAAGAATTTGTAAAGGAAGACCTGACATTCTTAAAGAGTTCTGTGATCCTGCTCTTTTGTAAGCAAGAATTTACATCAGAACTGTAGTGACCAAGTGGCAGCACTTGACCACCAAAGGCAAGGTGAGCATAGTTACTGTAATGAACAACAAAGTCAAAGTAGCACTAAGAATAGTCAGATTCTGGTAGATGTGAGGCATTGCGTTCCTTGAAATGAAATAGGAAACCTACTAAATTCTTACGTGATCTGTATAAACAGAAAAGTTCTAGGTCAAGTGATTAGAAATGTGACCTTAATAATGTAAACAGAGAGGCACAGCTCCTCAGTCAGTTCCCAGACTTGAGCTAATTTACAGATCCAAAATTCTCTGAATGAAGAATAGACGGGGTCCTTTTAAGGAAGGACCCTGTTACACTGCCAAAATTTATGCTACTAGTCTTTCTCTCAGCTTTCCCCAAAGGTGCCCATAGTCTTCGACTAGAGTGGCTATGCACTGGGTGGGAGAGAAGTAATCATGCATTTTGGGGATGCTGGACTTTGCCTCTGAACTGACACTAATTCCAGGAGACTGAAAATATCATTCTGGTACACCAATCAGAATAGGGGCTTATTGAGATCAACTAATCAATGAAGCTCAGATCCATCTTATAATGCACCCAGTGGATCACTGAACACATCGTAAGGTAATTTTCCCAGTTTCAGAATGCATAATTAAAAGAGATGTACTCAGCAGCTGGCAGAATCTCAGTATTGGCTCTCTTACCTATAAAGATAGGACTGTTATGGGAATAAAGGCCATGTGGAAGCCACTAGAACCATCTCAAACTAAGAAAGTAAAATACCAAAAGCAATACTTCATCCCTGAAGGATCACAGAGATTAGTGCCACCATCAATGACATGAAAGATGAAGGTGTGGTGATTCTCATTAGATCTCCATTCAACTCTCATGTTTGGTTTCTAAAGGCAGATGGATCATTAAGAATGAGAGTGGATTGTTGTCAGCTTAGCCATGTAGTGACTCCAATTGCAGCTATTGTACAAGATGTGGTTTCATTGCCTGAGCAAATTAACACATCCCCTGGTATCTGGTATGTACCTATTGGTACAGCAAGTGCTTTTTGCCTCCATATTTCTCAATAAGGACCACCAGAAGCAGTTGTTGACAAAGCCAGAATGTACCCTCACTGTCCTACCTCAAGGGTATACCAACCCTTCAGATCTATGTCATGATTTAGTTACCAAGCATCTTGATCAACTTTCCCTTTCACTAGTCCATTATATTAATGACATCATGCTGATTAGGCCAAGTAAGCAAGAAGTAGCAACTGCTCTAGATTTATTGGTAAGACATTTGTGTGCAGAGGGTACAAAATAAATTTGACTAATATTCAAGTGATTTATACCCCAGTCTTATTTAATAGGGGTATAAATGTATGAAGGATGTATGAAGGGGTATAAATGTATGCTTCTAAGGTAAAGCATAAGTTGTTGCATCTGTCCTCTCCTACAACCAAAAAAGAGACACATCTAGTGTGACTGGATTTTAGAGGCAACATATCTCATTTGGGCATGTTACTTCGGCCCGTTTACTGAGTGATTCAAAAAGCTGCTGGTTTTGAGCAGGGCTCAGGACAAGAAAAGGTGTGCAACAGGTTTAGGCTGCTGTGCTGCTGCTCTGCCACTTGAGCCATATGGTCCAGCAAACCCAATGGTGCTTAAAGTGTCAGTGGCAGATAGGGAAACTGTTTGGAGACTGCAGGTGAGTCACAGCTCAGGCTCAGATGATTTGGAGCAAAGACTTTTCATGCTTTCCTCTGTGGCTATTTTTTTTTTTTTTTTTTTAGAAACAGCTCTTGGCTTGCTACTGGGCCTTACTGAATGCTTGATCAGAGCCACCAAGTTGCCATGTAACCTGAGATGCCCATCATGAACTGGGTGTTATCTGACCCACCAAGCCATACAACATTGCATCATCAAATGAAACTGGTATATGATCAGCCCTGAGCAGGCTCTGGTAGGCACTAGTAAGTTACATGAAGAAGTGACAAAAAGGCCCTTCTCTCCAAGTTTGTCCTTATGAGGAGTTCTCTATATTCACTTAGAGGAAGAGAAGAATTGAGCCTGGTTTACAGATGATTTTACATGGTATGAAGGCATCACTTGAAAGTAGGCAGCTACAGTACTATAGCCTCTTTCTATATCCCTAAATGACAGTGGTAAATGGAAATCCTTCTGGTGGGCAGAAATTCAAGCAGAGCACCTAGTTGTTTACTTTGCTTAAAAGAAGAAATGGCTAGAGGTGAGACTGTATGTTCATGGACTGTCACTAATAGACAGGGACTTGGAAAGGCCATGATTAAAAAGTTGGTGACAAGATTACATCATTAAGCAAATTTAACCTATCTTTCAAGGCCTGGTGCAAGTCTCACTTGGTCCATAAAATTGCCCTATATTCTCTCATTGCCTTCTTGTACAAATACTAATGTTTTTATCATGCTTCCCCTTCCAGATTTTAAGTTCCCTAGAGTAGCTTTATACCTTATATTTTAGAGTATGGTGGGTTCAGATCTAGACTCTACAACTTAGTACCTGTTTTCTAATTTGCATCTCAGTTTCTTTTGGCATGAAAGGGGATGATGATAATATGTTAAATGATTTTGGGAGGAAATTAAATATTAACATAGACAAAGCACCCAGAACAGTATCAAGATGCTTGATAAAGTGTAATGATTCCACAAAAAAGAAAAAAAAAGAAAGAAATTGAAAACATAATTTGGAGAAGTATGGGTATAAACCTCTCTGAATGGGTGAAAAACATGAAGATGTTTATGTTCCATATGAATTTCCATCATATGGTGACTACAAGAGAAGATTTTAATAATCAAGTGGATAGAATGACTCATTGTACAGTTACCTGTCAGCTTCTTTCCCCAGCCACCCTTGCTATCACTCAATGGACCCGTGAATGAAGTGGCCATGGTGGCAGGACAGAGGTTATGGATGGCTCAGCAACATGGATTTGCATTCACCAAGGGTGACATGGCTATGGTCACAGCTGAGTGGACTGGAACTACATCAGCCTGCCTGATTCTCAGGCCTTCAGCCTTGGTCTGGTACTGTATCAACAGCTCTCTCAGGCTACCAGCTTGCCAATTGCAGATCTTGGGTTTGTCAGCTTCCATAATCATGTAAGCCAATGCCTTATAATAAACATCATTATATATATAATGATGTTTATTATATATATATATAGATATAGATATAGATATAGATATATATAATTTCCTTGTAGTTCTGTTTCTCTGGAGAACCCTATATACAGATGTCAAAATTATCTTTGAAATTAAATTAGATGAAGTTAAGGTTTTTGTTTGGGATGTTGTAGAAAAAAATAGTATGAGAAGTGTCTGAGGCCTTTCCTTCTGGAATATTCAGTAAACTGATTGGAATGGCAATTTGGTACCTCCACATGTCCAGGAGTTTGAGGTAGGATTTTAAGGCTATACTTATTTTGTCTGTGAAGCTTGGATTTTAATCATGTTTTAGGAACAGGGATGAAGATATGGGTAGAAAAATACGTAGTAAATACAGTTGACCCTTGAACAACATAGGTTTGAACTGCACAGGTCCACGTAGACACAGATTTTTTTCATTTCCACAGGTTTCACATCTGTAATTCAACTAACTGCAGATAAAAAACAGTATTTCCATATTTCCAACTAAAGATTCCCAAGCGTGGATTCCCAACTGCAGATTGAAAATACTAGAGTCAAAAGTTCAATGCCGATTCTCGATCATGTGGGGGTCAGCGTGCCTAACTCTTGAGTTATTCATGGGTCAACCATACATACCAAGAACCAGAAACTTTGTATGAGGTTCTGAAAGGTCTACAGTGAGGAAAGCTGACTTTGTGAAGCATGCTACCAAGTGAGAAAGACATTCTTGACATAATTGTACAAGTAAATTCAAAATCACAAATTCTGGTGCTATTTTTAAAGAATGTAGTGAAATCTCCAAGAGTATGTATAACAGAGAAGCTTCGCTTGATCTAAATGATTATAGAAAGCATCTTGAGGAAGTGATAGGTAAAGTAAAATCTGACTAATGAGAAAGAGGTAACCAACTGAAGAGGTAAAAGAAGATTATTCCAGAGCAATGAAACATTTGAAGAAAGATCCTGAGGCAAAACTAGAGAACAAAATATTTATTTAGGAAACTTAATGATAGATAAATGGAACCTAGATGGTGACTCCTGCAAACTGTTTCTCTCAGATTACCTTGCCAAATAGTGTTCGGCTATTATATGCAATGGGATGCAAGAGCAGGTGATTGAAGGACAGAGAAAGGAGCAAGCCAGAATATTTCCTCTATCTACCCTGACTGCATATCTGTCAGCTACATACCCTCTATGGCTACAGGTCTCACCTGACAGCCCCTTTGCGATGGTCCCAACAGGTCTGATGATCTTGTCTTCCACCATGTGGCCCGACTTCTGATTCCTGTAACACAGTCTCTACGTTGAACCTTCAGTCTTAAAGATGGTCATGCATTCCTGCTTTTGCTAATCTTTTGGAAGACTTAATCTCCCTTTTGGCTTCTTAAACCTTCTAGGCCTAGGGTAATCAAATCTCTGTAGTTAAATCTCTCTGTTGAAAATATCCACAGTAGTTTCTATGCTTGTTAGATTGGCTTAATTAATGTTCATATTAAGTATGAGGCAGAGTCAGGGTTTGGCTGCAGGCTAGCTCCACAGGCTGAGCTTTCAACTATTATTTTATACTGTCAAATAAATAATTGTCTGGTTAGAACCTAAAACCAACTGACCAAGTTGATATCTGGCCATGTGAAACTTATTATAAAATGGATTTGGGATTATAGTATATGTACACAGCTGCATAATAAATACATGAACTTGTTGTACATAAATCCTAATTATATTTAATCACTGAAGTCTCAAGGACTCAGTAAAGGTATCTTATTCACTGTAATTATTTAAACATTGTTCATTGAGTGCTTACTACTAGACAGAAATTATTCTAGGTATTAGAGATGTAGTGGGAATACAAAACCTCAAAAAGACACATGATAAGCACATAAATGAATATATGAGAACTAGATAGAAACCACTTATGTGAAGAGAAAAAGCCAGGTAATAGGATAGGGAGTGGCTATAATATGATACTGAAATTACATTTAAGAATATTACTTTTGTTCTAAGGAATACAACACCTGTCTCACTATATAATGAATGGTATTTAATTTTCTGAACAACTGTTTCGGAAAGCTTATTTATTAGTTGCATCTTCAATTTACATAATTCTGAATACTCACACATGTACGAATGTATAGTTTATACAAGTGGTTGAATATTACTTGTATAGTCTATATAATTGTTCAACTATTTATACAAATACAATTATTTTGACACATATTTGTAAACCCCAAGAAAAAAAACATAATTCCTGTTTTAAATATCTTTACTGGTAATACCTGGAAATACCACAAGGTGGTAATGTTTCTCCTAAAAGCATGATATTTCTTTTTTTTTTTAATGATACTAATTAATTTATTCAAAATTATATTAGCAGACTAATTCTAACATCCGGATCAGTTCAGAGTTGGTTTGGCATCACTGGTTTATTTCATCCTAATGGGTTGTATCTTCTTTGTTTTTTGCATTCCTGGTAATGATTGGATAGCAGACATTGAAAACTTTACCTTCTTGAGTGAGTGCTGAAAATTTTTCTATTTCTCTAACTACTCTTGAGTTTTGTTTAGGGATACAATTAAATTACTTGGAAGCAGTTTAATCCTTTTTCATCTTGTTTCTAAGATTTGTTAGATGGGATTACAGCAGTGCTTGGTCTTGAGCTAATTATTTCCCACTACCGAGAAAAGTTCTTTCTGTGAGATCTACGCAATGCCCCAGGAATCTTAAGGTTTCCTAGTTGGACTGATGATGGCATTATTTTTATTCTCTGTGGGTTCAGTTAGACAGAATGGTGTCTAATCCTTTCAGGTGATTCTTTCCTCGGCCTCAAGTAGTTTCCTCACATACATGGACTGATTGGAACATAAGGGGTCCTTCCATAGATCCCCCAGGGTTCTTTGGCCAGCTCTCTTTTCTCTGATACTCTGTCCTGTCAACTTTGGCTACACTGTCCTCCACAGACTCTTTATATTGTGTCCTCATAGTACAGAGTCTACTGGGCTTTCCTGAGCACCCCTCATTGTGCTGTGGCCTCAAACCTACCTCAACACAGTCATCTGACTCAACAAAAGGCTCGTTTAATGTTATACTATCTCTCAGGCATCACTGTCCTTTGTTGTCTTATGTCCAGTGTCATGCAGTCTGTTGTTTCATAGATTTAGTCTCTTTTTCTCTTGTTCCAGATGAGTGTATAAACATTGTATTTACCCTTTATTCCATCTTGGCCAGAAGTGGAAGTCACTTCCTTTGTTTTTAATCAAAGATTTCTGATAACTTCTTTTGTCATTTTGTTCTTGACATTCATTCATTCAAAATTTACTGAGCAATTGCTATGAATCACAATGACACTAAAAATATCAACTTAATCCTCTAACTCAAAAAATTATGCCCTTAAATGTTTAGATACAGAAATAAGTATACAGATTTCTCCCCTATAATTAGTCCTATTTGAGGGGATTATTTCAAACGAGTATATACAATCTGAGTATTCTTTGCTGACAAAAGCAATAATGACACTAATGGCTTCTCTAGAACAAGGATCATGTCATTTATTTCTTTAGTTTAGAAGAGTGAAGTGGAACGATTGAGTGTTATAGACCAGAGCATCTCAAACTTAACATGTGTATGAATCATTCTTTCTTATTGAAAAGCAAATGCCAGTTCAAGAGGTCTAGAGTGAGGTCAGACATGCTACATTTGTAATAAACTCTCAGAAGGTGCAGATACTCCTAGGTGATATATATGATTTTGTTAAAAGGAGTTACCTGTGGACCCTATTAAATTTTAGGAAGAAATGAGGATCGAATCCAAATTATAAGAGACATTAAATCCGGTGCTATTGATCTCTTTATGTTTGCGGATTGTAAAGCCATGAATAGTTCGCTGTGAGGCAGGTCTATGTATTATCTATCCACATATTTCAAAAGTCTGACACTATGTACTATCTTAGAGATAGTTTTAAATAAATTTTTGTTGAAATGAACTAAACAGAATATTAGAGTAGTAAAGTTTCCTTGGAGAAATTTAATCTCATGAATCTTAATTTTTTGGATCATGTCTATCCTTGTAAAAATCTGTAAAAAGCATGTGTATCAACAGAGCAAATTTTTATCCAAATTAACACATATGTGCACCTCCTAAAATCCTTTCACAGGCCATCTAGGATTTTTAAACCTCTTAATTTTCATACACACTGACACTGTTAATGATCAGAAATCTTAAATTCTTGACCAAAATCCCAGGACTGATCACTGGGAGAACTTTTATTATCTCCTGAGTCTGTTAACTTTCAATATTTTTCCCCCCTCATCTATTACAGTATACTTTTTTCCTAACAGGAATACATTTTCCATTCCCAACAAAGAGGATGGACTCCATTGTGTAAAACTAAATGAGCTGAGTACTGGGAGTTGTAATTTTTTCTTGGATTTACTGGCCTGGGAATCTACAGTGTAAGCATGTGTTGTTCCCTAGGGGAATTACTTAAGCGCAACCAGGACCACCTGTTGCTAAATGCTTCTTTGAACAGCTCTCAGTACCAAAGGGGATGTGAATGTTAATGTGACGTTGTCTCCAGCCAAAGTGAAGCAAGGAGTTTATACTTTTATCCAGACGACTTTAACACATAGATTTTTGCAAACTGAGATATCAAAAGAATTGGCACCATTCCCTCTCTCTCTCTCTCTCTCTCTCTCTCTCTCTCTCTCTCTCTCTCTCTCTCCATCCTCTCTCTACCAGTGAGGAGTATACAGTTACAATAATTGCCTGTGAGTCATTTAAAAAGGACACTGGACATTGTCGACTGTAGTCTTATGAAAAATGGGCACATATCAATATTTTGAAAACACCTTCATGTGTACAGTCTGACATTAATGGATTTACCGAATTTCAGTAATATTTGGTGAGCAGTACTGAAAAAGAATACAAAGTTAGAAATCAACACCCATGCAGGTGACAACACTGGCAACCCAAAGAAAAGCCTCAGGGAGGCTGCTTTCTTGTGTGTGGCAGAAGATAATGTTTCAGAAGTTTTCCAAACAATACAATAAAGGAAGAATATGTCTGGGAGTTGTTTTAGTAAACCTGTGAGAGCTAGATTACTATGCTAACAATTTGAAACAACAACAAAAACACAATGCCCTAGAGCAAAAGTGGATATGAGACCATCCAGACATAGAAAGTCATTACACCCAACATTGCTCCCATGTTGATCTCTTTATGTCTTTTGAAAGATGAAGTCTGGCTCAATCTCACCAAGGCATATAGGCACTCAACAGTTTGTTGCACTTTTATTAAGACATTGATTTGCTTCTCTCTCATTTATCTGAGAGCTTCCCAGTCTCATCTATTGATTTAGTTAAACTTTTCTTGCTAGTCTTGAACTGGGTCATCAGAGTAACTTTTAACATTTAACTAGAGTCATTAAAAATAAGCAGACATTTGAGAATAGTGTAATTGGTCGTGAAGGCATTTCCAATGTGGAAAGGACAAAGGCGGCAAAGCAAGTCCGTGTGGGCATGCTGTCTTTGAGACCTGACTTACACAGCAGTTCTCCAAAACAACTAAAGACTTCCTATAGCTTCAGGCACTAATTTGTCTGAAGACTGTTGTAAGACTTTGGCTAAAGAAAACCAGAAAGCCTATGAAAACATGGTTTACTAATAACACATCCCAGCTGTTCACTCCCTGTTAAAACGTAGAGAATGACGTGTTTTGGAACAGCTTATGTACTCTGCTGGGTACCTTTTTAGGACCGTACAGAGTCTTAACAGCGTGAGTCCTGTTCATTTTAATCAGAGTTGTGTAATTTAAACTTGTCTCAAGTCTCAGCTGTTTGTTGTTGACATTTCATGTTAAGTATATCAGTCTCTGGAATTAGGTTATTGCCAAATTTCTATTATGTGTTTGCTCATCATGATCCCTATGATTTCTTACTCATGTAACTCAAGTAGGAAGATATCTTTATATCTACCGTTGACTATATGTTCTTTGAAGATAATTTATTACTACTCACCTTTGTCTTAACTGGAGCAATAATTCTCAAATCATCACATGTATAAGAGTGTATATAAGAATAACTTAGGATGCTTGTTGTTAAGTCATAGATCACTTGGCTACCACCTAAGAGATTGTGATTCTGTTGACCTGGGATGGAGTCTGAGAATCTGCATTTCTAATGAACTCCCTGCTTCCAATTCTGAAACTACATGGCAGGTAGCACTGCCCTGGAGCTCTGGTCACACACAGCCTTATCCAAACCAAAGGCTCGTATTCAGACCAGGGATTTTATAACATAGCCTTTACTATATTGAATAAAATTCATAGATAATGCAAATCTCCCACACACTTATTTTTAAGTTAACATAATGCTCTAGTTATACTGTAAAAATAAATTGCAAAAAAAATTAAGAGAATAATAATTTATGATAAAATAAGTATTTCAACATGTAAATGCTTGGGCATAACTACACTAGAAAATATAATTAAGTTGTCAAAGTTTATACCCAAAGGTCACCTTGAACGTCAGTTACAAATGCAGGTGTGTTGTGTTACCACTCAACTATGATGCCTTCTTTGATGTCATTTTTTGAAATAGCAAATGATTCTTGATAAAAAGCCAAAACAGAACACTGCATAGCCCCTTAATGTGTATAGTAGTTGCTATTAAAAGGGTTTAAAAGATATTCTGTATTTATATGTAAAAGGAGTTAAGTTTTAGGCTTAGGTATTTATAAACACATTTTCATCCACACAAATGTCAGATAAGACCGAAGACACTTCCTCATTGTGCGTGACTATGTAGCACATTGTAGGATATTTACAATTCCAGGTCTCCACCCATTAAATACCAATAGTGCATCCCAAACATTGTGACACCCAAAATGCCCTCCAAATGCCTAAGGACACAACCCAACTAGAATATCAAATACCATGCCTTAAAGTTATTAGGCAATTGATTTTTTAAAAAATCGAAGAGAAGTACTCTCTCAAAGTGAGTGAAAATTGGTTATTGAACACTTTTTTTTTCTTAGATATATACTGTTACAAGTGACTGTTTTAAATAATAATAATAATAATAATATTAATAAACTCAACAATAATGATCAATAACATTTTTCCTTACACCAGTTATTTTTACTTAAAATGGATATTGGACATCTTCATCATTGTGTATTTATATCATTATTTTAATCAGTTTGTAAACCAGCTGAAAGAGCCACCTTTCGGTCATATTCCATAACCGAGGTGGAAAAATGGCCTGATCCGATTGCATGCAGCTGTGGTCTGTATCTACAGGGACAGTGTGCCCTGTTTTGCTTTGGACAGTTCTGGTTTACAGCTGTGATTCTGCTATAATTATAAATAATTACATGCATTCTCAAAAGTGTCTCTATTTAGACATAAATTATATTGTTACCCTAGTTATACCTCACTAACAGTATCAGGTGCTCAAGAGCTATATATTATATATATGCACATATATATGCACATATACATACATACATCAATACATACACATGTATACATATGTATACATACATACACATATATATACATGTATATATTTTTTTCATTATGTAACAAAAATTTTTTAAATGAAAACACAATGGCAAATTTTTCTGCAATAAAACAAGGCTGGATAATTCTTTGTATTCTGAGATGTTGCTCCAATGTCCTACAAAAGAATAATTTACTCTAAATAGAGAAGGATATTTTAATTACCAACCATCTTGAAGTATAAGGCTCAATACTTCCTTATGTTATTTCTGTATTTCCATGACTTTCTCTTATTCTGACTTTGTACAATAATATCTCAGAACAAAATTTCATGACTAAGTTGAGATTCATGAAGAGAAACAAAAAGGTTATGGATTTTTTTTATTCCAAGGCTTTGAGAATAGAAGTCTATATCCAACTGTAGATTCTTAAGTTTCTCCCTCTAAACTCTGGATCCAAAGTAATCTGAGAAGGAAGCTAGGATTCTAATATGTCCATTTAGTTTCAACATCAGCCTTGTGGTCCTAAGTCTTATTTCTGGGGTGAGCCTGGGAACCCACAAATCTCCTAAGTGCAGCCTTTCTATGATTGCCTGGATCCTATAACTGAATTTCTGTTTTGGTTTCTTGCATCTTTCCAACTGTCGCTAATGAATCTCAGCCTTTTTGGTGAGACCACAAATACCCTGCTCTTTTCTCCTTTCTTCTCTAACATGCTCTTTATTCTTGTCCCTATAGCCTCGAGTCTCTGGCAGAATCTATTACTTAATTCTAGGTAGTTATATCAGTAACAGTAGTTGTCAATAAGAAATAAAAGACCCCTCAGGTTCAAATAAATTGACTTAGTTATGATCTTATGTTAACTCTTATTTCCTCTTAACCTCATTTTTTCCTCAAAGTAACCCATGGTAGTACTTATTCCCTAAGGTAAGGATCAAATAACACAATATTTGTAAAGTGCCTAGAATTTAGTGGTGTTCAGTGGAGCAAATCCTGCAACATAATAAGCTGTATATGAGAGTAACAGGAATCATATCCCCTCTGACAGAAGAACTAAATTTGAGTCACATTCTATAGACTTCAAGGGTTATAATCAGAATGTGAATGCTTAGGAACCTGGAAGTTGTGTATGGCATTTAAGAACTGATTTGGCTTCCAGTTTTTATTTATCATCAAGATGGATGGGTCCAATACACATTTACAATTCTTGGAGATGAACTGGAATAGTATAATAACTTTTGGGCCCTATATAGTCAATAAAGGTAGATAAAGAAAAAAAAGAACAAAAACTAGTTGGTGACTTTCGATTGCATGTTCTACATTCTGTTAAAGCTCAAACTCCCAAGGAGGAAAAAGAAAACCCAGGTGACAAAGCAAGCATACCACAAACAAAGTCATCTTTATAAACAGCACCCTGTTCTTGCTGCATTTTGGACACAGTTAATGCTCCATATGTGTGGCACAGAGCCAACACTCATCAGGAGCATAAATATTAGTATCAGTAGAGTTTATTCGTTAATGCTAAGTGAATTCTCCAGATGCATATTTTAGGGCAATCCTTACTACAGAACTGGAGCTGAGAAGAGTTTCACAGCATAACTGTGCCCCACCCCTCAAAAAAAATCATGTTTTCTTTATGCAAGCACTAAGTCCAACCCCACCCCAGATCATCATTATCCAATAGAAATTTCTCTAGGATGAAAATGGTCCATTATCTGTGCTCTTCAGTATGGTAGCCACTAGGACACTTAAAAGTGCTAATATGGTTGAAGATCTGAATGTTTAATCTTAATTAACTTAAATTTAAAATTAAAATAGTCACATAGGGCTAGTGACTATGATATTGAATAGCATAGCTTGAGAGGAATCATCTTGAATAGCAGATTCTTGTTAACAATATCTATTAGTACTTCCCTGCGTCCTTGTTAGGTTGCATATTGCTCTTTTATTATAACTCTCTTCTTGTTTTATTTATTTTCAAAGCTGCTATAGTCTTTCATTTAACCAGGTTTCTCCTGCAAAACATTCTTGGAGTGATTAGCAAAATGGAACTTACCTCTGGACCTTCATAGCAGTTGTGAGATTAGTTCCTTTTGGAGAAACAATCCTATTTGTACTGCTCTTTCAATGAGAACTGTGAATGGCTTGATATATTGGCATACCAAAGGGATGAAAATACTGTGTTCAGAGACTTCCTGCCAGAGTACGTGCAGGTCACTGTGACCTAGCCAGAAGGCTAAAGATACCACTGTATGAACCTGGATCCTGATTGAAGATGTAGTTTAAGAAATTGGCCCATCTTTTAATAACAGAATTCTTCTAGGGCTCAGTGACAAACATTGATGTTTCTTGAACTATACAAATAGCAAATGACTTTCTTAACTTTGATAAATACATTCTTCTGCTAAAGCAATGAAAATGTCATGCTCTTTTGGAAAAGGCCTAGTCACTGAGCAGTGGATGCTGAACACCAACATTCTGAAATATTGACTTTCCGGAAGGCCCTGCCGATGATAAGAACAATCAATCCTAGTAGGCCAGTAGATCCCATTTAAGCCATTTGCCAAAAATAAGAAATAATCTACGTTTAAATAACATGATGGTTCCATTATAGTTAAAATAATTTCTTAAATAATTTGTCTACTTATTTTGATAGTTATTTGTGCTAAGTCTCTTACATAATATATTATTAAAACATTAAAACATAAAATATTTGTAATATTTTTGTAGGAAAAATCCACCAAATCTCCAGTTTTATTTAACTGAATGGAAACTGGTTGAGGACTTCAGAGGAAAGACAATGAAGATGAGAAGCAGAATATTTAAGACAAAATAAAATATAGTAGTACCCTTATTCCTAAACAAAAACTTGTAACTTGAGTAAACATTCTACATTATATATTCTATTTGGTTTCCCACAAAGAAATCAAATAAAGTGAAATATCAAGGAGATTTTTTTTTGTAATAAATGAGAGTAACTGAAATCTCTGAGTTAGTTAATATTTCAGCTACCTGGTAACTGATCCTACCTTAATGCTAAGAGAACCTGAAAATCGTTGTAGGTTTGAGACATGTAGCAATTATATTTCAGTCACCAGACTGGGTATTCTTAAACTCAAAAATCACTGTAGAGGATCAGATTATTATTTGGCAAAAATTCACTCCTTCCTTACCCACTTTCAATGGAAGAATGCACTGCCCCACTCTACTGATTTTAGGCTTGACAAAGAGCCAATGGGATGTGGGTGAAAGTGATAGTGAGCCAGTTCTGAGCCTAAGCTTTCAGAAACATCATGTTTTAGAAGTATCACATGTCTCTACTTCTGACCTCCACCATGAGAAAAACGTGTGACAGGTTACCAGAGTGAGATACGTGGAAAGACCCAAATTGAGCACAAATTAGCTGAACCATGTCAGGCCTGATGTTCTATAAATGTGAGTATATGCTTTTTGTTGTGTGCCACAGATTTTATGGTTGTTGTTTCTATGGCAGTAAGTGCTCAATGCTCTCAGGGTGAGTCACATTTAAAAGAATAATGCCTTTCTGTATTATATGCACTGCTTCAGCATTTGTGCTCTTTGCTTTTATCTTCTCATACATGTAATCTCCTCTTCAGAAGTTGCTAGAGAGTAGCAAGGATTTTTTAGCTGTGACCACTTCAAAGTATAGTCCTTATCTGGCAGTTTTGCCATCACTTTGGAGCTCATTAGAAATGCAAAACCATCAGGCCCCACCCCAGACCAACTGAATCATTATCTCTAAGGGTGGGGCCTAGAAATCTGCATTTTAGCAAGAGCTCCAGGTAATTCTATACACACACTAGGGTGGCCACCATTTGCCCAGGACTATTTTGGTTTTCGCACCAAAGTCACTATTCATGGAAAACCCCTCAGATTGTTAGTCACTTTATAAGAATCAGTGCAGTAGCCTATAGTGATGAAATTTCTGTAATATTGGAAGGCACAGCTCTCCCAAAAACCTCCTTCTGAAAATGCTTCTGAAATACTGTTAATACTTCATTCTTTGGTGACAGCCAAAAATATTTCTCTCGTAAAGTTGTAAATCTCCACAGGAAGATTAATTCATTGAGCCTTCCCAAGTGGAGTGGATGGCCTCATGTTAAAGGATAGCCTTCTCAGATGGAAGAGAGTAAGGATTCTCGCTTCTAAATGATGCCCTATGTCTACAGTATAAATAAGATTTCCAGGTTTTTACCTGTGAGCCAGTAATGGCACTAAGCATGGGAATAGGGGCTGTGGGATTAGACTAGGGGCAAGAAAAGAGAAAACACTAGATGTATATTTCTAAGACTTAACAGTTTCACTGTACTAGGTTTTATTTCTCCAGCATAACTGCCCCTTTGTTCAGAGAGAGAGAATGTGGCTCCTTTTATCCCAATTTCCTTAGGCAGCTATAGCATTAACTCAATTGTATTCTATTATACACTGGGTATATAATTCTCTTTGTAGGTTAAGCCATGGTGCCTTGAGATTCAGGGTTCTCTGTTCTAGTCAACTTCTCTCAGCCTTTGTTGGATCTCATCAGACTGTGGGGCCCAGAGCAACCCAACTATCGTTGGATAGAGTCCACCCAAGAGTTCACCCAGTGCCTTGAAGTTCTGCACATGTGCAGGAGCCACGGGAAGCCCATAGATCAAAGGGAGCTGAGAGAGCCTCTACGGGGCTGCAGGAACATCGTGTAATTTACCCAAACCATCTGCAAGTGACATAAATACCAGCCGCCTAGAACACCTGCACCAGATGACTCAGCATCAAGTTGGGAAGCCAGTAGGGGGTTGAAATAAAAGAAAACAAAAACTTCAGTGACTGGAGCAAAACAAATCATCACATGTTGGCACCAGCTGCACTGGAAAAAAAAGAAAGAAAGAAAATGAGTTGGCAATTTTTAGTCAACTTCCAGTCAGTGGGATCTGCCAGCTGGATGTGTCAAAGTTTGTGTTGGGGATGGAAGCAAGGGGGTGGGGGGTAAAAAAAAAAACTTTAAAAAATGTTAAATCTCAGAAACCTCCAATAATAGTTTCAGGGTCATGAGTTGTTACAGAGCAGCTGCTGCTGAACTTAAGTTACAATATGTTGATTATGACCTAGAAAGGATGGTGAGAGAGGGGCCCTTTTGATAGAGTTAAGAGAGTAAGCAGGTGTGGACTTTGTGTGGACCATAACATATCAAGCAAACCCAAGGGGTCCTGGTGGTTCTGTCTCTCTCAACTGCAAAGTCATTCTTTTATTTAGACACAGTCCTTCAAAAAGTCCCAGAAAATCCCCTTGCAACTCGAGCGACCATGAAGAAAGCCAGCCATACAATTTCAAGACCTGAATATACCTTCAATAGGAGAAGAAAAACCTGGTTACATGTGAGCACTTCTAATGAGGCACTCTCTGGAATTTCAATTACTCTGGGGTGCCTACTGTTTACGGCTTTGACCTTGGATTTTCTTTGGTAGAGGAGGGATGTGATGAATGGCCAGCACACCACTTTCTGCTTCATCCACCAGATGAATGGCCACAGATATTCTTGGCATCTGAAGTGGCCCAGGTGGTCCCTCTGGCCTGATTTCCTTGGCCAGTTTTCCTTTCTCATCTGGGAATTTTGACCCTCCTGCCTTCCAACTAATTGTATCATATTATCTCTTTTTTGTTCAAGACTGTCTTCACAACAAAAGTTTGCAGAATCTCAGGCTGTTGGGATAGAAAGTCTCAATTAACCTCTAACCTTGTTTTAGTACCAGTGGCTTGGGTTTATTCTTTACACCTAATTGTGGGGCCATTAACAGGTTGTCTAAAAACAAAACAAAACAAAACAACTGTTTTGACCAGGCTGTAATTGCTAAGTGACACTTAACAATGGCTCCCTTGTACCACTACTAAATGGGCAGTGTGGGCCACTCAGGAGCACAGCTAAGTCCTAGGCAGTGAGCTTTATTTGTGGTGAGGGCCTCCCTGTATCTCTTTAAGCGCTTCATCCAGCAACTCCCTTGATTGAAGGGTGGTCATTTTTTGGATTGCCAAAATTGACAACGTGGCAAAAAGCATGAAAGACAACTCCCACGGAGGACTCTCAAAGCCTTCCTCCCCTCCTGCTGCAAATATAATTAGTTTATGTTAGCTGGAAAAGGTCAGAGGTTGTCCAAGGGTAGCACAGTCTTTGTTTTTAGGCAAGATAGTGGAATAATTGCTTGATGCTCAGATCTGCAGGTGCTGCAAGGAGCTCATTTGGGCTTGGCAGCCTGCAGGGAAAGCTCATTTCCTCTGGAAAACCACGGAATTCCTTGTGACAGAGTCTATTTGCCGTGACAGGAGTGATTATCCATTCATGCCCTCAAGACAATACCTGCCACGCTCCGCCCTCACCTTACTCCCATTTTCACACACTCCAGGCATTGAGCCCCCTTTTTCTCTTTTCTTATGAGAACAGTGGGGACATGAACAGACAGACCAACCTGACTGATCTTATTATATGAGAGAATGTCCTAAGTATATTAGCATGTAGACGGAAAGGTGGGGAGACAAGCTCATAGAGAAGTTCATTGAAGATAAAGGAGGAATCCAGAAAAATTAAAAATAAAATGATACCTTGTCAAGAGACAGACACTGAGCAAAATGTCACAGTAGGTTTTCAATGAGAGAATGAAGAATGGGGAATAAGAAGATTCTTTGAAATGAACCCCAGTTTTCCCCCATGCTCATCACCTTCATTTTCTTCTTACCCATCTCAGGAAATAGTAACAGGTTGTAATGAGATACCTAATTAAACTGGATCACAAAATCTTTTAAAACCCAGGAAAGTTCTCTGTATGTTCTTGCCAGAAGCCTCACGCTGGCTATCAGGAAGTCCTTTTTCAGTTAATCTGTGAATGTTTTACATATTATTATTATTACAAGTTTGTGCTTTCGGCCATCTGTTGAGTATGCAAAGAAAGTGATTCTAAAGTCCAAATTTCTTGTACTTGCTCATTGTGTGAACTTGGATAAGGCATTCAATTTTTTTATTATACAGTTAAGTTTCTTCAACTGTTATATTGTTATATTCATTATAATGAGGATGTTAATGCCTTTTTATAGTCCTTGCCCAATTGATCTCAGGTTCAAATAGTGTGCTCCAGAGTTACCTTTCCCATTCCAACACACAGCAAAATTATGATAAATCTAATGTGGATTTTGCTTTTAGTCTTTTTCAAATTTTTGTTGCTGGTGGCTTAGGCTGAGGTCATTTCCATGGTGGATAATCTAGACCCTGAATTTTCTTGTTAAACCCTTCATAGAAAAACTGACGGGTTGCACTTGATATCTAGTGTGCCTTACTTTTGAAAAGTCCACCTAACAAGACTTGTGTTGTTTCTTTTCTACTTTCTATCACTATGCTTTTATCTGACATAACTGAAAAAGTCCTGAAATTATTTACTAATCTGACATGTCTGTGGCCTCTGCATAAATTATTCAGATGGAAGGGTTTGAATTAAAGCAAAATTTTACACATATATAAATGAGATAATGAGATCAATACTAAAGACATCAACCAAATTAACCGTATCTTGACAATAATATAATTCACATGACTAATTTAGACAGGATTTCAGGTTTGTGGTGGTACTTGAAAGAATACAAAAACAGACTTCTTTGATGTTTTAGGAAGTTTGCCTTTAATGTGTTTTGACACCTGTTTTGAGGGGTACATACAAGTAATGTGCCTGAAGAAAAACTTGCTATGAAGACTAAATCAGAAACCTAATTAATTGTGATGAAAAGTGTTTTGACTCTCTTTATCTTCAATAAGTCAAAGTCCTTATATCTACAGAAAAGTCAAAGTGAAAAGTTAAAGAAAGAAAGGGAATTGAAAAAAAACTAAATACAAAAAAAGATAAAAGAAAAAAGGAAGCAAGGGAAGGAGGAAGGAAGCAGGGGAGGAGAAAAGGAAAAATAGAAAGAGTGAAGGAATTGGTGAGTTATGCCCAATTACCAACAAGAATAAATTATAATATGCTAGAAGTCCAGAAAGAGACCCAAATGATTTATGAATAAATAGATTTACAAAAATAAATTAATGAAAAAAGAATCAAAACTATTGATAATGATCTAATTTCTGTCTAGCTTCTATCAGATTCAGTAAGGTTATAAAATAGATATCCTTCTTTAGTACCTCATTGTCTGATTGGACAGTCAGCTATAAAATAACATTCAAAAAGTAGATGCAAAAGGAGAAATGATGAAGCCAACAATAAGTGCCTTAAGGTCTTGGGTGGTCATAGAGGCCGAAATGATCACCTATGGAATCAAGGTCACCTAATCTGAGCCTAAGAGGAAGGCTAAGATGTAGGATCTGGACAGGCAGGAAACCATAAAGAAGATGGAGAAAGGCCTGGAGAGGGAAACAAGACAATGTGGTGGCAAACAAACTGAATCATAGCCCCATTCTTCACCCTCTCCTGTATCCATGCCCTTTGCCTTGTAGTATGCAGTGTCCTTCCACTTTGGGCCGAGTATTCTTGCTTTGACCAAATGTTAGCAAACATGGTGTCAGCAGAGGTTGTAAAAATATTCTAGAACTCCAGAAGAGTCTTTGAATGTGTCTTCTTTTATCTTCTTCTACCTTAGTCATGAGAAAATGCTAAGAATTAGCCAGCTAGAGGAACAAACACGTAAGGCAGAGCAGAATTGTTTCAGTTTCCCAGTGAAATTCCTCCTAGACAAGCTGATACTCAATGTATCCCAGACATAGGGAAGAGTCTAGCTAAGATTACCAGAGCCCCCTAGCTCATCCACAGCAGACTGCAGGCATAGGAATAGACCCACTCAATGAAGGAAATCATGGTTATATAGAGTAAAGTAAAAAGAATTGAGAAAAATATCATCAACAGTTATTTCACAACTAAAATAGTGTTCTTAAAATAGAAACTATCAAAAAATATTGCATGCACTTGAATTCTCCCAACTAAGCCTCATCTTCCTTTGCCCCTCCCCCCCAAATGACTGACAATCTATAGTTTGTGTCCATCCACACTTTTTCTTTAAGATGTTTAGGTTATGACTCTCAAATATTTAGGACCAACTATGATCTCTCTTTTGTCTGCAATGCCATATTTATAACTATATACAATTCCATAATGTGGACATCATGCTCAGTAGTCTGCTTTCATCTTAGAAATAACATATCTAAAAACAGATTTACCACTGACCTCCCAAAACAGCTTCCTTTCCAAAATGTTTGAGGTCAGCCAATGCCCACTCCCTGTCCCACAAACCCATGCCAAAGTGATGATGAGGTTGAATAAGAGAGGAAGCATAGACCGGTTGGCACAAATCTTTCACCACTGCAGAAAAACACTTTGATCCACATATGGCCAATAGGTCACTAGCACATCTTGGAATCATAAAGGTTATGTGTAATTACAAAATTACAGATAGTCCTCACTCACCTGACTGAATACAGACTTGGAAACAATCAAGATGTTCTTTAGTAGGTGAATAAATAAATAAACTGTAGTATATCCAGATATCATAATATTATTTAGCATTTAAAAAATGAGCTATCAAACCGAGACAACACACAGAATAACTTTAAATGAACATTACTAAGTGAAAGAAGCCAACCTGAAAAGACTAATACTGTTCCAACTGCATGACACTAAAACTTAAAGACATTAAAAAGATCAGTGGTACAGGGGGTGGGTTGGAGGAGGGTTAATAGGAGGAACATAAAAAAGTTTTAGGATAGTGAAAATATTCTATATATTATAGTGATGAATACATGTCATTATAAATTTGTCCAAATTCATAGAAAACATAGAAAGCATCAAGAATGAACCCTAATGGCAACTTTGGACTCTGGGTGATAATGATGCCAATATAGGTTCATTGATTGTAACAGATGTACACTCTAGTGCAGAATTTTGATAATAGGAGAGGCTATGGGTATGTGGAGGCATAGAAAATCTGTACCCTACAGTCAATTTGCTGTGAACTTAAAAATGTTCTAAAAAAATTGTCTATTTTTAGAGCTAAATAGCTAAAATAAGGAAAGGCAAAAATGTGGAACTAATTAATTCATTTTTGCAATCTAAAAAATGGGCAACTAATTTATTTATCAATTGGGTGGCAGAGACTTACTGATAAATAAGACAGGAGACACCATTGCTTTTGTGTATTTTATATTCTATTTTAATGGATGGAAAATGGGAAAATAAATAAGATAATCTGAGAAAATATTAAATTCTCACAAAGGAATGAAATAGAATGATTTGATAGGTTGCACTTGAGTAGGGTAGGGAGATGCTAATTGAAATAGGACAGTCAAGGAAGGAGATTGGAGAGATCACATTTAGACCAAAATTGAATGATAAGAAGCTGCCATGTATAACTGTGATGAAAAACATGGTGAAGGGGGTCAAAAGGTAAAAAAAAAAAATTATCAAATTGTGAAGAACATGAGGTTATCACATAGAAGGAAATGGATTATAACTATAAATTATTTAGAACAAGATTATGGATAATATGGGAGGTGACAGTGCAGTTACAAGGGGCGTGATGCCACCAAATCTTGTTTAAGACAATGTTATATTACTTTTGTTCATGTAACTAACTACTCTGTCCTCTGATTTGCTCGAAAGTTTCTGTTTTAAAATGTGTCAAGTTTAACTAACACAAAGATTATTGATTTTATAAATGATCAGAGTAGTTCTAAATCATCTTAACTCCCTCATCTGCTTCTCTGTGATGAACCAAGATACATCTATTTTTTTAAAGTAGTACATTACAATAGTGTTTTATTTATATTTAATTTTTGGTTTGTAAGTTGTAGAAACCAAAGAGAGATTTCTTACAAAATAAAGTGGGAGAATGAGTTGTATAACTGCAAAGCATAGAAGCTGAGTTGATTCAGACATGGCTGAATCCCAGGAGCTCAGCAAAGAGTATCAGAGTTCACTGTCTTGTCATTTTTCAACTCAGGGATCCCCAGCATTGGCTTAACTTATAAGGAGATTTTTCCCTACATATTGCCTTCCAGCTTCTCACTCAGTGGCTTGCGAACTTTTGCTCCCCTAAGTCATGCATCCATCATTCAATGGCATAGTGTCCAAGGTAAGGAAATACATTGTTTGGATTTATAGAAAAGAAGAAAACTTTCCCTCAAAAAAATCAAATTCAGTTACAAAACTTTAGTGAAATCTATTCTGGGGAGGCACAAATAATAAATATCTACTAAAGCAATGGCTTTCAAAATGTTTTCCCCATACCAGCAGTGTCAGCACTACATATTAGAAACACAAATTATTAGGATCTACCCTAAAGTACTGAATCAGAAACTGTGGGGGTAAATCCAGCAACATATGCTTTAGCAAGTCATCCAAGTGAGTCTGATGGACACAAAAGTTTAAGAATCACTGCTCTGCATCATCGTACTTAGAACAAAATCTACATCTTTCTACAATCTACAAAGACATATTCTACATGGTTCTCTTTTATGTCTTAAAACTCATCTATGTTATTTCTTCCTCACTCATCTCACCTTCTTTCTATTTCTCAACATTCCAAGAAATTGTGATCTCAAATGTTTGCATTTAATGTTCTCTCTGCCTAGAATGTTTCTCATAGGGCTAACTGTTTTCATAATTATAGCAGCCTTTCAAAGTCATTTTTCAGAAGCCTGACCACTATGAGGTAACCCCCTTTAACCTAAACACATCGATCATATTATATTTTCTCTATTTTTATATCATAATCTAAAATTAATGCATACATTGATTATGTATTCATTTAGACAAATTATCAAGCTAGATAGTTGTTTTTCTGTTTTCCTATCCAACATCCCTAATATGTAAATGCTATTTGAGCAGGAGTGATATTTGGCTTTTGACGGCAAAATCCCTAGTAGGTAAAACAATTCCTGGCATAAAGAAGGTGGTCACTAAATATTTATAGAACAATTTATTAATTAAGTCATTAAATACACTATGATGGTTTCTGCTACTCCATTGTCTCCATTAGGAATCAAAAAAGGGAACAACAGAAAGTATTACATATGGGATAGGGCAGGTATCCCCAGGGAAGGAACACAAAAACCACAAGCATAATGTCTTGTGACACAAACTGATGCAGCCCCAATTTCTTAAATAATATTCTGGCTTTTTAACCATGAAGACCACATCTTTTTAGAAGCTTGTATTAAAGGAAGAAAGGAAGGAATGACGTTCAAATAATAGAGTTGGATATTTAAATTTGTGTTTGTCCTTCATTTACAGTACAATTTCATCTTTTATAAACAAACACAAGCCTAAGAAGAGAAGGATAGGAGGAGGGCTTATTTTAAACAATGTGAAAATTAAGGAATTTGATTTCAAGGTTGGGGTGGAAAAAAACTATACAAGCAAGTAACTAAAATAGGAACTTAGGGATATAGATAAATATCACTACGTGGGTGAGAAGAAATAGATTTCTAAATAAATACTTGAGGATAAAAAAAATAAATTGCCTTAAAATAGTCTTTAAAATTAATTTGTGCCAAGGGTTCACAAATATTGTGATAACCCTTCCAACTGTGGCATCTGTCTGGGTATGGTTCCCTATAAATAGATTCAGCAGTCCCTAAAGAGTGGCAAGAAGATCCTGTTGGCAGTAAAAGTTAATTTTACCATTGGATTATCATTGTAGATGTTCCCACATTTCTGATATTACAAAACACTCAGTGATCAGTTATTGTTTTTTATTGTTCCAAATATACATTACAGCTTATTCTTGACAGTAATTCTTGATGTGGGAAAAAATTTTGATAAAAATTCATCAATAAGTTTAAAACTTCTCTTTTCCTAACAAGTTCAACATCCTCTATGGCAAAATAAACAAACAAAAAACCCCACACATTTAGAAGTTTCATATTCAAGTGTTAAACTTTAATGATATGAATTTTAACTTGATGTATTTTTCTTGCTTAAGAGAGAAGCATCAGTAATACCATTGTAAATTTATTACCACAGTGGGTTTGGAAGATGAAAGTCTGAGGCAGACAGGTATGCTATCATTGTGTCTGCTTTACAGAGGGGAAATTGTGTTTATGAAGTATCCAAAGTCATTTCGAGCCAGTACATAAACTGCAACTAAAATACAGGTACCCTGATCCACATTTTATTATCATTAGAATTCACAAATTAGACAAAAACCAAACACAACAAAAAAATAAGAGAAACCAAAAAACAAACAAACAAAAAAAAAAACGTTTGAATGATAGTAAATTAACAAGCCAGAGGAAGCCATTTTAGCCAATTTTAAACTGAATTTTACTTACATGAGGTAAAAAATATAGGCTCTAGACTAAGACAGCTGATATTTGAATTCTGCCTCAACCACTTGAGCCATTTTAAATCTCTGTGTGCCTCGATTTCCTCATCTGAAAAATGAGTTAATCTTAATACCAGCCTCTTAGGGCTGTTATGAGGAGTTAATGAGATAATGTAAATTAAGTGTTGAGTAAAAGAACTTGAAAAAAAGAAAAAACTGTAAATGCATTTTGTTATTCACTAAGTCTAAATTTTCTATTTTATTGGTTGAGAATGAGAATTCTTGAAGAGCACGTTTTTATAATTTAATTTTGAACTTCACAAAGGACAAAAATAAATACCAAGGAAGCTATCCAACAGGTAGCAGAATATCTATCCATTGCCTCCACCCAGAATTATAGCTCCAGAAGTCAAAATCTTTCATGGACCAAAATGATGTTTTACTGTCAGTGTTTTCATGGAAGGAAAATCTGCAGTGAAGAATCAATTAAATTTAAATTCTGCAAATGAGCAAAATTAAATGTAAATGGTCGAAATGATTGGGATTTGAAAATCTGCCTTAAATTAAGGGGACAACAAACATATGTGCCTGCAGAGAAGTGCCTTCCTTTCTCTATAATGTTTTCCCCTTTCTTCCTGTCTCATTTAAGAACTCACCCACCATTTCCAAAGGTTTTGTGTATTACTGATTATTTTAAAAAGAATGCCTGGTATACTTGTGGGAGACCTTTCTTATAATAAAATTGGATTGGAAAAAGCAAAACTATGAATGTTTAGCAAAAACAAACTTTGAAGGGAAACTCAACTTTTTTAATGTTTCCTTGGGCATTTTTCTAAAATCAGCCTCGTTTCTGCATAATATTTTTCTTGGTTGGGCAAAGGCTGGTTAAAATATTCATTATTTTTTTAATGTACTACGCTGCTATTTGTAGCTTCAGGTAGTTAATATTTGTGTTTAAGCTTTTCAGTTCAAATGGGAAAATCCACCCTAAACAGTGTTGCTGAACAGCATGAAGGAATCCTTCGAAACAGGAGGTCCCTTTCCTGAATGCAGATCAGTGTGGCTTTCCTCTGTGGCTGGGAGAGGAAGCGCTGACCAATGTTTGCACTCCACCATGTCCTGCATGTCACAGGCTGAATTTCTAACACTGGCGGCCTTGTCGACAAAGTTTCCGGATGGCAGAATGAATTGAACCTCTGAAGACAGACGGCGCTGCTATGTCTCTAGATGACGTCAACATCTTCTGGGACAACAGCATGAAAAGGTGAAATATAATCAGCAAGGGCCCGTCTTAGGATTACCTCAAAGAGTGCATGTGTGTATAAATATGATAGGTCAACCTTACAAGAAAAATCCTTAGTGTTTATATACAAGGCTTGGGTAAAATCGCAAGTGTGAGTGGAAGATAGCAAGAGACTCTGAATAATGACTAAACAGGCTGAGGAAAAGATTCTCTTCACATATGCAAATTTAGATTCCAGTGAACATTTGCTAATATCTGTGTACCAATTTATGTCTCCTGTCTCATTTAATACTGATACTAGCTTAGATAGAAATTGTGAATTAGAAAAATAGAAATGGGGAAATTGAGTTTCAGAAAGGCTTAAGTATACTTTCCCAGGAGACCAACTTTTTATTCTATTTTTTAAATATATTACTATGTATCAGACTATGCCTCTACCAGAATGGGGGCAAAAGTTTGAGTCAGACAGGGCTGGGATATGAACTCAAGTTATGTGCAATATTATAGATTATTTACTTCATACAACAGCAAACAACAACTCTATGATCTTCTTAGACACATTAGGATATCAATTTATAACCTCTGACACTCATGTTATTTTTTAAAAAGCATATGCTGTATTTGCTTACATATGTTTTCATACATTTTTCCTCTTTTCTTTCTCATATAGAGAAGATACTAAATAACAGCGTTATCTCCATATAATCCTGTGTGTTACCTTCCATCCTCTTCACAAAATTTAATTATTTTCCTTAAGGGCTTTGAGATCATTAGTCCTTCCCAGGGGAGAGAACAGGTTACTTCCAGGAGGCACTGGCTTCTTGCCAATGGACCACTGAGATGACAGAGAGGGAGAATGAATGTTGCTCTGTTGCCTTCTCCTACCTCTTTTGCTTAAATCAGTCCCTTTCCCAATCTTATTGTTTTCTGCCTAGAATACCCATGCCCCGTTTGACTAAAATTAACCTCAGCTACAACTGTAAGGGAATTTTAGCCAATACAGAACCATTACTAGCTCCATCACCACTCCCTATAAAGAAAGTTTGCAGGCCCTTACATATCATCTAGGTTGCTGCTCTCCCAGGTATTGGTTGGTTGTGAGTGTTTTAATCATAGGTCATATATTTCAAGGTTGAGAGAAAAGCTTCTTTGCATCCAATTACAGTTTCTAGTTCCTTCCTAACAATAGCAGCACTACCAATCTGATCACAAAATCTGGGGCCCTTTTATATTCTATATTCAAACAAAGTGATTCCATTTGGGCCAACGGCTTCAATTATCACCTCACTATAAATAACTCACAGACCTCATGTCTGGGTACCAAATCCATTTATCCAGCTGCCTCCTTAATATCCATTTGGATATCACTAAGGTTCTTAAAATTTGGCAGTTTCAAAATAAAGTTGTTATTTCCCCCTCTTCCCAAACTGACTCTACATTCACTGTTAACTTTCTCAGAGAATGACAATTATCACCCACATGGCTACATAAACTAGAGATCACAGAGTCATTTTTTACAACCTCCTGTCAAATACAGCCAGTGACAAGTCCTATGCATTTTGTTTTCTTAACATCAGTCAAAGATGAACCCTTGTAGGGTCAATGCCTTATTCCAAGTTCCTATCTTCCCTTGCCTAGATGACCGTTTCACAGTAGCTTCAATGCTGTCAAAGTAGACTCAGAGTATACAATGATTTCCTTCTCTTTATTTAACATAAGCAAACAATCCTGTTTAAAGCACAACTAATTTTTTATTTCACTTGGAATGAAAATCAAAATTCTTAAGATAACCTACCAGGTATGGTCTAGTTACCACCTAATTTTACAGCTCCATTTCATCAGTGCACCCCACCTCTCTGCCTTCTAGCCACACTGACCTTTTCTTCAGTTTCTTGAACCTTCCTACCATAAACCACATGTCCGGATGAGTTGCAGCTACCAACTCCCCAGGCACTTGCTATTTCTCTGAGCAGGAGCATCACCTCTCTTGTACTAAAGCACCTTCCAGAAGCTAAAGGACCACTCATTTGGACTTTCCTATCCTATCTGCTGCTGAATCTTCTTTCAATCGTATGTTTTACTCTATCTTGTCTTCTTAGTTTCTGCAAATCAACCAGTCTCAGTTTGTCATCTAACTGCACTGATTTTGACACATCCTTAATTGTGAAATGCTTTAACTTCACTATATTCTTGTCAATAACCCCCAGATTGATTCCTACACAAACAAGCATTTTGGAGTTTCAAAGAAATTATTCACACAATCCTTTCTCTCACTCTAGTTAAGTTCTATAATGTCAGAGACTGTATCTGTCTTATTCACTACTGCATTCCCAACTGCTAAAGCAGTTCCTGACAGTATAAGCATCCATAAACATTTGTTGAACAAAGGAGGAAAGAAAAGAGGGAGAGAAGAAAATATGAAGGAGGAAAGAAAAAGAAAGGAAGGAAAGAAGGAGAAAAGCCAAATGGAATAAATATGATGTTTTCAGTCTCCAGAATTTAATTATCAATAATCAGAAATTAATAATCCCCTCTTGTGTTAAAATTACCAAGGCAGTCTTTTCATAAAGAGGAGTGAAATATGCTCCACCTGGATCCAGCTCTTAATAGTGTAGAGTCTATTCTTTATTTAAAAAAATATAGATATATATTTTTGATGTAGCATTAGAAATGCAAAGTCTGAAATGGCCTCATAAATCTCCAGAAAATGAGTATGAGTACAAACCTTCAAAGATTCTCTCGTTGGCTGTGCAACATGCCTCTACAAGCTCCCTATCCAGTTCTGCAACCACTTTGGAATGTAGCTGCTCTCATGGAAATATATCAGTACCTATGAGCTAAAAGTTTCTTTTTTGACCTCTTACTTCCCCTGTCTTTTGACCGCTTATGTCACCTTTACGTTCTGGCATGAATTGTAGATTGTATTGCATGTATTATAGAGACATTGCTGTCTCTTGGCCTGCTTCAACGCATACCTCGTGTGTTGCCATGGTTATGATTTTGGTTTTAGTTCACTGTCAACATTCTGAGAGGTGAGGTTTGAAAATCCAGACAAGTTTCTTTTGCTCTTCTTTTGTCATGAGATTTCTTCCCTACGAAGTGATTATTTCCAACTAATGCTTCCTGAATATTCAGTTCAATGACACAATAAATATATACTGTGATGGAAAGGAGGCAGTCCTGTCTGCTACATCAGATTCTAAAAAAGGGCCTTGATAGAAAAGGTCTGGGGTGGGGGTGAGAGGGTGGAGATTAATAAGAAAGGGCAGGAATTGCTCATATCTTATTAAATTACCCCAGTTCAGAGGCCATCTGTCCCAGAGCTAGTCAATCAGACATATAGACTAAAAAGACAGCAGGTCCATTTTTACACATTCTCAAATTTTACTTCCCAGTTTATAATATGAATATATATTTTAAAGAACTGTATATTAGTGTTTATATGATATTATATATCTATATCTATGTATATGTATATTATATATGTATATGTGTGTGTGTATATATACATATACACACATATACATATATATATATAATATATATATATATACACACATACATATATACATATATACAACTTTTTCTAAGAAGATATAGATGAGTCTGACCCCAAAGGGATTATTTGGATGAAGATGCAATAGTGTGTCATCCCTCCTATTTTGTTAACTAGGATGGGTCTTGGTTTTAGTGCAACAGGCTTGCTTTCTCACTCCCAACTCTACTTTTAGATGGCTCTAAGGACCTGGGCAGGCTGAGTAATATAACATCCCTAAGATTCTGTCTTCTCATCTCCAAAAATGAGCTAATGATAAGTACCAACCTCCTGGAGCTTTCGTGAGAACTAATGCCCAAGGTTCCCAGGTAATAACAGGTTATTAGAGCTGCTGATTCCTCCCAATTTTTCTTGTGAAACATAAAGCTTATAGCATCTTACAAAGTAGTATAATTTTACCCCAATTCAAGAAAAGCTACTCATCCAAACAGAAAAATTTGACTTTCTCAAATATATATTATTTCAATCCTTCCAAAGAAAAACTCTGATCTCCAAACTAACTCTTCTACTTATTTTAAATGCCATTTGCTTGTACTCTATTTAGCACCCATAATGTTTGGGAGGTTGTTTTATCTGAAAAAAAGGATAAAAAATGTAATGTGTATTAAAATATGCAAAACTCACTTAATTATAGAACATCTTAGTGTGTACATGCACACAGTCTTTATGAAAGACACTATGAGGAAGGTTAACACAAAATACCTGCCTTTCAGAATCTTTATTCATTTATTAATACTTACTATGGTTGAAGCATTAAATTAGGATTCAGCAATACATTGGTGATCAAGTACAACAAAGCTCTTGTTTTCATTATCTTATCATCTAAAGGGGCATACAGATATTAATCAGGAAATTGCACTACTAAATATGTAATTATGAGGCCATGCCACTGCTCTGTTCTCTATGTTTGGAAGCATGCACAGTGCAAGAATTTAATAAATATTTGCTGAATGAATGAATATTGGTCAACTGAAGTTGAAATAGGTATGAAAAGAGACAGACCCTTGATTTGATTTAGAGAATGGAGCAAGGAAACTCCTCTCGTACTAAGATCTGAAAGATAATTAGAAAGTAACCAAGAGAATGCTTCTGAGAATTGATGTTCTAAAAAGGAATCGTATTAGAGTTTTCCAGAGAAACAGAACCAATATTTATCTAGATCAGTAAGTTATTGAGAATATTTAAGAAGGAATTTCCTCTCAATGGTGTTGTAAACTTTAAGGATTAATAGACTATATATAGTAATCCTTTAGACTGTGTGTTTCCCTAAGTAAACCCTGAATTGCTCTAACTTGTCCTGAGACTACCATGGATATGTATATCTATCTCTATCTATCTATCTGTCTATCTATCTATCTATCTATCTATCTATCATCTATCATCTATCTATCTATCTATCTATCTATCTATCTATCTATCTATCATCTATCTATGACCTACTATGATGATGATCAGTGCTGAATATTCAATGACAAATGGATCAAACATTGTCCTTTGTCTTCATAAATTTATACTCTACTAAGGGATTGTTTGATTTTCCAAACAACAACCAGTTATCTAATTCTCCAATACCAACTGGATGTTCAACAAATCAGTTCAATTCTGACACTACCTAGAATTACAGCAAACTTCACAAGTTAAGGATTCAGGCTCTGAAGACTATTCCAACTTCAGATGTCAACCACAAAAAAGGTCCCCAGACTACTTGAACTTCTGCTCAGATAACTACAAACTGAGACTACTAACTTAAATTCTTTCTCTCAAGTTCAATAATTCATAAGAACCCTTCATAAAACTCAGAAAAATGATGTACTTATTATTACAGTTTTATTATAAAGGATACTAATTAAGAAGAGTCAAATGGAAGAAGTACATAGGGCAAGATGATCGCAGGAAAGGCCAGAGCTTCCGTGCCCTCTTTGGGCATAGCACCGTTTCAGCACAATGATATGTTCATGAACCTAAATTTTCCCTAAATCTCATTGTTCAAAACCTTTTATTAAAATTTTATTACATAGGAATGATTGATTAAGTCATTGTCCATTGGTACTTGAACACCATCTCCAGCACTCTCTCCATCACAGGAATATGAAGGTAGGCCTGAAAGTTCTAACCTTCACGTGCTTGGTCCATATCTTGAAGCTATACAGTGGGGAGAGGGCTGCTTCCAGTCACCTCATTAGCATAAATTTAGGCGTGGTTGAATAACACTGAATAACAAAAGAAACTCCTAACACTCAGGAAATTCCAGGAAGTTTTAGGAGCTCTGTGCCAGGAATCTGGGACAAAAACCAAATATATATAAAGACCAAATATATATTTTTCACTGTACCATAGGGATATAAGTATGTGGCCAGGAAATTTATTATAAAGATTTGTTCTCACTGACATCATTTCTAATCAACTTTACTGCACACACGGCTGCTATCAGGTGTGCTCGTTCCATTGCTCCTCATCCAAAATTTGTCCCAACCCTGTGTGAGATCCAATGTTAAAATCTTCTGTCCACACAATATTGGTCAGGTATATATCAGGGCCAGCAAGGAGAAAAAGACACTCATATAGAATTTTGAGGAAAAACGTAATGATGGGCCTAAGTACAGAGAGACTGCAAGATTTAGAGATTCAGCAGAAGCTGTGAGACATAGAGTAACTAACAATAGTAGAAATCCATCATAACATCAAGATCTGAGAGCAGCAAAGATAGGAAATCACATTACTGAGAAAGTGAGAACTGGAGTAGTAGAAGGGCTGACTTATAGGAGCTGCATTCCTAGAGGGATACCACCACTGGAAAGAACCTATGTGCTAGAAAAGGATTAAAATGGAGAAGGAAATAATCCAACCCTCTCTATTTTTCAGCCATCCAGTTTCCTACCAGTTTTTCACATAGCCTAAGTGAGCCTGGGAGGTGTAGTCATTGACCCGCTAACATTATGACACAGAGCAGGAAAGAGAAACATGAAAAATTCATATATGGGAGAAATTAGAGAAACATAATCATGTTTTCTGCTCAAGATCATATCTTTTCAATGACTTCTGTGACCACAGCACACTGGCCCGATTAACATTAATCATAACTAGTTGCTAGGTACAGTTCTGAAATACTAAATTATATTTTAATAGATGGTATCTTCTATCGGATATGACTTTAGTTTCATATAATCAACTGCAGGTGTGTGTGTGTGTGTGTGTGTGTGTGTGTGTGTGTTATTAAAACTTGCTTTGCCTTTTTACCATCCTTTGAATAAATTTAGCTGAAAAATCTATTTAATAACCAAAATATCTGCTGTTTATTTAGACTTTCTCTAATTTCTTAACATCAACACTATTGGTGTTTTATGCTGGATAGTTATTTACTGTGAATGGCTGACCTGTATATTTAGCAACATATCTGGCATCTACCCACTAGATTCCAATAGTTCTTTCCCCAACCCCCTCCACACATAATGTGACAACTGAAAGTGTCTCCAGATACTAACAAACATCTCCTGGGAGCCCACATCACCACTGGTTGATAACCACTACTTTAATTGATTCTACGTTCATTTAAAATATGAAGTTAATAAATCAGAGAGCTCTTCTGACACTAATTCACTTATCATCTGTGGCAGATAGCCTACAAGATGACCACCTATGCTTCTTGCATTCATTTACAACCTTGTGTAGATTATTGTCAAAATCTATGAGGGTTTATTTGTGTGACCAATAGAATATAGCAGAAATGATGCCACTTATAAAAAATTACAGCTCAATTTTAGGCTTAATCTATCTTGGATTGCTTGCTCTTGGGGAAGCCAACTGATATGTCATTAAGATTCTAAGGCAACAAATGAAGAGAGCTATATGTCAAGGAACTAAGATCTCTAGCTAAAGCCAGGAAGGAACTGAGACTTCCAGTATCCACATGCATAAGTGCAGAGGTATATTCTACAGCCCCAGTTGAACTCAGATGACTGTGGTCCTGGCCAAGAGCTTGCCTGTGATGTTATGATAGACCCTAAGCCAGATAACACAGACAAGCTGCCTGAAGATTTATAACCCACAGAAACTGAGATAACATTATAAAATTAAAAATTATACAACAAAAGACATTATGAACAACAGTTAAAAGATGTGATAAATTGGGAAAAGGTCTGAGTGTGTAAATAATTAATTCATAATTAATGACTAAAAACACAAAACAGTCCTTAAAACCAGTAAGAAAAAAATGGGTATAAGTTATGAATAGGCAATTTGTAATCAAGAAAACCATATTGAACAGTTGCTGAATCTCATTAATTGGAAAGATGACTGAGCAACAGTGAGATACTATTTCCACCCCTAAAATTGGCCAAGCCTAAAAAATCCAGTAAAGATATGCTGATATCTTTTAAACTGATGTCATTTTAGAGACCAGTTTAGAACTATTCTTCATAATGTGAAATATATCATGGTTAGAAAATGTTACCCTTGCAAATGTGCATAAGGAAGCACATACAATAATAATGACGGATTACATAATTTAACAAGTATTGACTGAGCCCCTATTATCTGTTAATACTATTCCAAGTCCTGGGGATTTATCAATACCAGTTAGACAAAATATCTCCTTTTAGGAAACATACATTTTCTCCAGGAGAAGACATACTAAGAAAATATAGACTGAGCAAGTGCTGTTATAGAACATGTGGCAAGAAAAGACCTATGTGATGTGGGAATATTTGAGCACACACCTCAAAAAATGAGTGAGAAACATAGAGCAGATATTTAGGGGAGTGGAGTGGAGATAAAGGCTCAGAAGGCTCAGAGGCAGGTGCCATTCTAGAAAGAGACATGAAGATAGTAAAAATAGAGGAGAATGGTTGACAATGTAATAAGAGATTAGAATAGTTATGAAAAGGCTTGTAAAACATGGTCATGACTCTGGACTTTATTTTCAGTGACATGGAAAATTAGAAGAAAGCACTAAGTAGAAAAGTGGCATGGTTTTTCTTGGAGGTCGCCCAGGCTGCTATCTGTAAAATAGATTTTGAAAGAGGCATGAGAAGCAGGGAGATGAGTTACCAGAGACTCCTGACGTGTATCCAAGTGACAGAGATGATGATGGCTTTGATTAGCATGGATATATTCTGAAGATAGAGACAAAGGAATTTACTGATGGATTGATAGTGAATGGAAGTAGGAAAAGGACTCAGGATAATTTCTACATTTCTTTCCTGGTTTCAGCAGTTATAGTAACACTTGAGAATTGCAAGCAACTGAAATGACTGTCAATAGGGGAATAATTAACAAATGGTACATATTTGTGTATTATTATACTAGTATTAAATGATTGAATTTAATCTATATGTATCAATTTGAATAAACCTTGAAATTATTATTTTAAATAAAAATTCAAGTTGAAAAATATCATAGCATAATATGATTAATGAAAAATTTAAAAGAGAAAATACAATAATATATTTATTATGGATACATATATAGTGGAAAGAAGGAAATATGAATAGAGAAGAGTAGTTTCCTTGGGACAGGGAGTAAGAAAGAGAAAGAAATGGCAGGGCTTCTCTTAGTTATTGCGGTCCCTTGGTACAAATTTAAAAAATGTAAACAAACCCCTTGAAGCAAATACAGCCCCGCAACAGGGTATATAGCTGGATTCAACTCATCCACAACCTTATCTGGGCATTAATGGGCAGTACCTCTGGGAAATGGAAAATGGGGCTGGGGAGGGCTGAGAAGAAAATATCATCTATACCCACATTGCATTATTTTTCTTAAGATGAAAGAAAACGTGACCTGGAGAAAATAAGTGTTAGTATGTGACCATTCTTGGTGTTGAATAGATGAGCAATTACTACAGTCATGACTACACATCTTCATATATTACAAATATTTTATTTTTGAAAACTTCAAAAATTTTAAGAGCTACCCTGTATTACGTATCACTGTATCGGCTCTTTTATAGAGCCTACAGTTTGTCAGACCTGCTTGGAACCAGACAGATTTTAGTAACTAAAAGACTCCCTTTCTTCATCTGAAAAATAAGATAATAAATCTATCTGCCCCCTAGAGCCACTGAAGACCTGTGATCTACCATTATTATTGTCATCAATGCTAGTAATCACTATGCACTCACAAAAATGTGGCAATGATATAATCAATTCTATTTTCAATGTCAGGAAGCAACATCAAAGAAGTTAAGTATACTAAATATACTTTTCACAGCTTTCACAGTTGATAAGAGAGAAGGTTAGAATTCCAACTCATATCTGCCAGATACAAAAATGAGTGATTTTACACTAATAACATACATCAAAAAGGCATTAATTCATGTTTCATGCATTAGGTTAAGAGACTTAAACATCACTAGAAAGAGAAGAGTAATGCTCATGAATATGTAATGTTTAAGCAGAGAGGTGAGTGGCTAAATGCAAAAGAAAAGTTAGCAAAGTCTTGTCTTCAAATAAAAAAGGAAGTATATAATTATGCATTACATAGAAGTAACTAGGTCAGAACGGAGAAATCAACTCACCTGGGGGTAACTCCTCTGCTGAGCACTGATGAATGCATTAATCAGTGTAAAATGACTATAAAATACAGTAACAAGCTCCAAATAGGACTACCCATGTCATTAATACCCAAGTGGTAGTAATCTTACCTCTTTTCATTTTTCGGCCTCCTCCACTTAGACACAAATATTTTTATACTGAAAGAAAGGGATCCAGTCCTAAGAAAATTTATGGTAGAAAATTTCCTCCTTGAAAGATTATTTGAGCTAGAAGAATTTCCATCAGGGAAAGGAAATCCTTCAATTGGAAATTCTAACAAGGTTCAAGTAAACACCTGCTTTGATATTCAGAAAATGTTTCATGTATCTAGACAGAAGAAGAAAGTGCCTGACTGAGAATGAACTGAAACTGTTCACACATGCAGTAATGCTCTTATGATGTCAATAGTGGTCTAGAACTAGCTTGAACCCTCATGGCTATTTTGAACTTCTGAATTTGATTATACATTTAAGTTCTTATATTTACATACAATAATAAGTGACAGAATGTTACCTATTTTTTTACTATGGTAAAATATACATAACATGAAATTGACCATTTTAATCATTTTAAGCATATATAGAGTGATCACCCACTACCACCATTACCTGTCTTTAGTTCAAAGATGTCATTTCCCATTGCTCTATGGATAAAGTCAGTTCCTTAACGTTGCCTACAAGGCCCCACATGACGTAATTATCTCCTGCCTTCCCAGACTCACTCTATATCAAGTTCAACCTCCATATTTTGCACTCCATCATCACTTCCCTTCTGATATTTTCTGTTTACTGCTTTCAAGGGGCCTTGCCACCCTATATTCCCTTTCAGTGGAATATTCTTCCTTCCTCCTGGCACATAGGTTATTTCTACTCACCACGCAGGTTTTGTTTAAAATAAGACTTCCTCAGATATGTCTTCCTGGATGATCCTCTTACTAGGTCACTTCTTCCTATCAGAAATTCATCATCACAATTTAATACTAATTTCTGACCTTAGCAGATTTGTAAATTTACATATAATGAGGCATTTATTTTAAGAATATCTGTCATGCTTACAAGCTGATGACATCACAGTTGGATTGCCATTTTATCCCTTGTACAGGGTTTCACAGTCTCAGTACTATTACATTTAAGGCTGGGTAATTCTTTGTTATGGGAGACTGTCCTGAGTTTTGCAGGATGTTTAGCAGCATCCTTGTCTACTAACCATTGGATGTTAATAGTACCTACTTCCTTTCCCCTTTGTGATAACCCAAAATTCTTCTGGTCATTATCAAAATGTCCTTTGTGTCAAAATCACTCCCATTTCAGAAGCACTACCCTAATGTATGATAGAGAGCTTAACACTTAGAATATTAAAAAATATATGAAAAATGAATAGAAATTTGCCTGATTGCTGCCCATCATTGCTACTCCCAAACTTTTAACTGGGCTTCCTGTGCTGAGCAATAGATAAAATAAATCATAACTATGATAGTATTTGAAGGAGGGGTGAAAAAACTACATAAGCTGGTTTTCAGATGGGACAAATACCACTTGTCTCACACAGTTTACACAACTATAGTTTATTGAGGAAAATGTATAGCAAAGAGTCAGCAGAATACAAGCCAAACTCAATGTCTAGCCATTTCATAGAGAGGCACACTTGAATATACTGTGGATTATGATCCAGGACAGAAGCCCCATGCCTCTGCTGCCATATTTTACATTCACAGGGGAGTTAGTTTCCCCCTGATCAGCTGAAATAAACTTCGACTTTGAATTTTTGTCAGCTAGCAGGGTTTGTACCCTAGTGCTCACTTTGAGTAAAAATCTTAAATCCTTTGCTGGTGACACAGCTCATGGCTGGTGATCCAAAATACAAAATGGAGAGGGGGGTGGGAAAGGGAGTTCATCTGGGTTTTCCAGCAGAAAAAAAAATACTTACTATCTACTCCTTGATGAATGGCTTACTACCTTCCTCTTTCAACAGGGCATCCCACTCCTTGACCCACTAAAGTAAACCTAAAAAGCCTTCATTTTCATCCACAATGACCTTGGTAAACTAAGCTTTTCAAAGACTGCAAATAAGTTGGTTGGGTTTGGAACACACTTACTATATGACCCTGTCTTTGTTCTCTCACTTGGGGAGTGTATTTATCTGTCTTAAAATGTATGTTTATATATCTCCTAGTCCCCTAATTGTTTCTCAGTCTAACCAAGGATTAGTGAGTCATGTAATCTCTAAATATTCTCTTCAAATGCAATTTTAGTGGCTTGGCGTAAATGTATTTTTAAATGCGTGTGCTTCAGAAATGCCAGCTCCTATCCAAGCTGGAGGATACATATCAGTACTCTATTTGCAAAGCCAAGGATTCCAATTGTAGACTGAGTAGAAGAAAGGAGACACTATAAGAAACCCCAGATCACACTAGTGGGAATTGGCAAAATTAAATTAAAATCCAGGTGATCTGACTGTAGTGCTTGTGTTCCTCACTTTGAATCAGTACCTTTAAATAGTTGGACAGAGGGCATTTGAATTAGTATATGTTTGTATGTGTATGTGTGTCTTTTTAGTTCTCTGTTAATGATATGTAGAACACATGCTTTGTTATGAGCTATGAAGTTCCATTCCCATAGGCAGATTGTGAAACAGGCTCTAATGTATTCCAGACTCTCAGCTACGGCTGTGATAAGAGTTGATGAGAGAATTGTGCTCACACTGACTCTGTGGCTAGAGTATTCAGCATATTCAGATTTAAAGGTGTTCTTTAGTAGAAAGGCCAGAATTTTCTTGTCATCAGACATTTCCGATTTGGTGTGTTGTAAATTCCTCTCAGGAAACCCATCTTAACCTGAACTTAACTATGCTCCACATCAAAATTTCTCCGATGTTCCTTCTTGGTAAATGCATCATCTCCTTGTCAGTTGCCCAAGTCAGGAACCTGGGAGTGATTCTTGTCCTTAACTCTTCATATCAACATTATATCTTGGCACTTGTGCACCAAAAATAGTTTTTAAATGTAGCTCGGTTGTCCTGGTATGGTGCCAACACCATCACCCCCATTAAGACCACACGATCCCTTCATTCCTGAATGACTGGATCAGACTCCTGACTGAGCTCTCTTCCTCTAGAGTTTCATTCTCTACACTGATGCCACAGTGAACTTTCTAATTGCAAGTCTAATTATGTCTTTCCCTGTTAAAACCTTTCTAATCCCCCCACCTGTCCTCAATGCTTTCAAAATGTAGTGCAAATTCTATTGCAGAGTTCCAACTAAACTGTAACTTCTAGTAATCCATACTGAAATGATTCTGAATTACATGAAGTTTCTGACATATGCTCCTTGTGCTTATCTTGACCAACTTCTGCTCACCCTTTGGCAATCAGCTTAGATGTCTCTTCTGCCCTGACTGGTGACCACAGTGGTTTATTTTACCACCCATTCCGATATTCCTATCTGGTACTTATTGTACTGTACTAATGGACTTACAGATATGTCTAAGAAGATTTATACACATGATTCTTTTAAACTACATTTAATGATGTACTAAAGAAGAAGATGGTCAATTTGCTAGCGAATTTAAAGGAAATACAGGACTTGATAGATTCAAAAATAAAACAATCTCATCTCTAGTGTCTCTACCAGAAAAGAAATTCTTAAAGTAGAAAAGTCTCATAGTAAATATCAAACCAATAATCAAGCTGTAAGACACGTTAAGATCTCTGAAAGATTTCAGTGAGTAAATCTTCTCATATAGACAAAAAGAAATCTTTTGAGAAATTTAAGATCATGATCACAAAGAAGCCTATTTCCAAAATAGCTCTAAAAAGTCTAAGAAAGGGATCACATAGAATTGTGGGAGCATTAGTTTTTTCTATTGTCTTTTTGTTCTCAGTTTCATTTAATTCTGCTCTAAATTTTATTATTTCCTACCTTCTGCTGACTTTACTCTTCATTTGATCTTTTACTAGTTCTTTAAGATGTAATGTTAGGTTGTTTACTTGGGATTTTTCTTATTTCTTGAGATAAGCCTGTAATGATATAAACATTCCTCTTATTAACACTTTTTCTATGTCCCAAAGTTTTGATATGTTGTATTTTCATTCTCATTTGTTTCTATGTATCTTTTGATCTCTGCTTTTATTTCTTCGTTGACTCATTTGTTCTTTAGTTGTATGTTGTTTAATCTCCACATATTTGTGGTTTTTTCCACTTTCTTTTTGCAGTTCAAACCTATATAATTTTATTAACCAATGTCACCCAAGAAATTTAATAATAAAAAAAGAATTGTTATGTTTTTTTGTTGTTGTTGAATGGATTAGACTATAATCTGATACACAGGAAAGCCAATTTAATTTTTAGGGAGTTATGGCTCCTTGATCTATAAGTGGCACAGATAGTACAAAATGAAAACACACATCTTGGTCCCCAATTTATGCTAAGTAAGAAACAGGATGAGAAAGCTCCTCTGTTGGAAATATATGATATTCTTTACAGAAAAAGAAAGACATCTCAGAGGGAAAGCAAAAATCCTAGATGGCAGATCCAAATACCCAAAAGTGATGGTAAGACCTAAGGAGTTACCTTCATGGAGTGGATCAGGGCCCTTATCAGGAATCTTGCCAGCTCCTTGGGTAAGAAAACCGGATAATATGCGCTATACCTAAATTGCTATGCACCAGTGTCTGTTATGTAACCTTTGACTCTCTCCTTTTTGAATGACGCTGACAAGTTACCTTGTCACTATTTCAAAATTGTGCATTAGGAATATGGAAAGCAGATCATGTATCTTCTTATAGGCTTATAGATCAAGAGAAGCCACACCCAAGAGGCCCTGCCTACCTCTGGACTAGATGCAGATTATGATAAGTTGTACTTGGATCTGATGCCATAATTTTCATATCTGAAAATTGAAATTATTTATGCTGGTGAAAAAAGCAAATGCCCCGAATTAGGGTTCTTAGTTTTTTTCCCTAGAGAGTTGGTTGTCATACATTACAGCTTTTGGTGGTCTTGGGAGGTAGTAAGTTTGTCTTTCATAAGAGAAATCTACATAATTGTACTCAGAGAGAAGTCTGTGCTACACTGAAAATAGCCACAAATTTCTTGTAATCCTCTGTTTGATAGGTGGAATCAATTTCTTACCCTTTGAATTTGGGCTGGCCTAATGCCTTGTTTGGACAATGAAAAAAGGCGGAAGCATATTACATGCCTTCTGACTATGGACCTCAAGAGGACTTGCCACTCTTTTTGTCTTATTTGAATATGCTGGTGCCATGTGAGTAAACCTAGGCTAGCCAACTGGAGGATGAGAGCATGAGGAGCAAGGATCTGCTGTCCAGCTGAGGCCCCTAATTCCAACTAGCCCTCCTGCCAAACTTCCAGCTGATCAGAGCTAGATTAGTGGCCCTAAAAGTGGTCAAAAGAAAAAATCACCCAGCTGAGCCCAGCTCAAATTGTTGACCAACAGTATTGTAAACAAAGAGAATTATTGTGGTTTTCAGCTACTAAAATTTTTAAGTTTCTTATGCAGCAATAGATATGTAATAAAGAGATGATTTCTTATTGGAAATGCTGTGACTGCAAGTGATTTACAACCCTGCGCTGACCCACATACATTGATGGTACTGATATCTGGAATGTCTGCCTAAATTAGTATTTTAACAGAAGAGGATCAAGGTCTAATCCTTGTAGATCCCCTGGAGAAATCTCTTCTAGATTGATATCTGTTCATTAATAGGCAACTATTGGATATGATCATCCATCTCTTTCTAACCCATCAAGTAGTCTTAACACTTAGTACATATTTTTCTGTAACTGTTAGTGGAGGGTATTTGTATTGGTTTATTTTGTTTCTGTTTTTATTTAATCATGACTATTAAATAAGACCATGTAAAAAGATTTTACTAAATCTTTACAATGTGTTTTGCCATAATTTTTGTTTCTGAAAACTTTAAATGAACAGCTTTGGAACTATGCAACTGGAGAGCTATTAGAAGTCTGTTGTAACATTGTCATGATTAAATCATTAATTTACGTGCACAATCCCTACAAGTATCTGAGGGGAAACTACATCAGTCCCAGATGTACTTGAGAGCTTAATTTGGCTGACTTTCCTGAACTTGACAGAGTAACGCTAAGAGACTTATTTAATTCCGTTAAATCTGAGACCTTTAAAGTTCTCCGAAAGTAAGTCAAACCTTCCACTTTAGTTCATCAGAAGAGAGGCCCAAGGGGCCAATGTGAACTCTGAGACTTTATTATTAATCTTTTGGATTTAAGTGCATTGATTTATATATCTGGACTCAAAATTTTCAACTCATGCCCAATAAGCAGGAAGCCAGATGTGTACATGTTTTCCAGAATCACATGTAAGGTGCTAAATTCACATTTACCATGGGTGACTATTTATGGGAGCACCTGCTTCGAATTCACTAGTATTTCTGAATGCCCTACTGTTATTAATTTTATTTTTCATGTTTTTGGTGTTTCAATTTAGATTTTGATTACACTCAGAGACTTAAAAGGAAATGAAAATATTCTCACTCTATGTTTTCTTCTTTCATTCTCTCTGCTCTGGGGATCTATTAGAAACAGGTGCCATGTAAAGAATAATTCAGATTAAATTAAGATTCCACTATTTCTTATTGAACAATTTTTGCATCTTTACAGTAAGACCCTGTGCAGAGGTAATACAAAATTTTTATTACCCGTATTTTGTATAATTCATGTAAATGAAATGCTAAAATCTCAAGTGTATAGTACTATGATCTTTGACAAATGCACACAAGCATGTAACCATATTCCAGATAAAGTTATAGAATATTATTATCATTCTAGAAAAGATATTCTCTTGCATACCTTTCTAGTTAATATTCTCCCAAATCCAAGGTAACCAATATCTTGACTTTTAACACCATAAGGTAATTTTTCTTTTTTTTGAATGTTGTATAAATGATATCATACAGTATGTACTCCTTTGCATCTACTTAATAGTTTTTTTGAGGTTTAACCATATTTGTGTCTACTGATAGTTGTTTTTATTGCTGTGTAGCAATTATGTTAAATGAAATAAGACAATTACAGAAGGGCAAATACTTCAAGATTCCACTTATATGAGGTACCTCAAACTCATAGAAGCAGAGAATAGAATGGTGATTACCAGGAGCCAGAGAGACAAGAAAAAAGGAGTTGTTTAATTGGCATACAGTTTCACTTATGCAACGTGAATAAGTTCTAGAGAGCTGCTGTATAGTATAGTGCCAATATTCAAAAATATCATATTGTGCATTTAAAATTTTGTTAAGAGGGTAAATCTCATATTAATAGTTCTTACCACAAAACAAAATAGACTCCTTTCCTCACCCCACCCCCACAATAAAAAGTAGCAAAGGAAACCAGGAAGCTTTTGGAAGTAACAGATATGTCTATTACTTTGACTATGGTGATAGTTTCATGGGTATGCACAAAGACCCAAACTCATCAAATTGTATACACTAAATGTGTGCATTTTTATATGTTAATAATATCTTAATAAAGTTGTTTAAAAAATCTATCTTGATTTCCCATTGAAATGTGATCAGTCTAATGTTTGATGTTACCATAAGACCAGGAGAGGATATCATTTTATATTGCGTGGAAGTGACTATTGAATAGCATAAAGGACTTTAATAACTGTTCTTTGGAGCAGAAATAATAGAATAACATTTACAGCAAACAGACCCTGAGCCAGATGAATATATCTATGTCCAGAGACAAAGATTTTTTTTTATAAATGCTCTCAAGTCTGCCCCTTACCTGCCAGAAGTGTAGTGTTCAATTAAGTATCTATAGCCACAGTTTTCTATTCTCTTCAACCTTTGCCATTAAAATTTCATCTGTCCTCCTTTGTACATCTTTAGCTATTTGCATAGACTTAGGTAATTTAATATATTCATTCATGTTAAAATGATAATAAAATTTGGATGAATTTGTTACTCTTTCTAGTTAAGATACTAATATTTTCTTGGAAATCTTCTGATGACAGTAATTAATTAGCAAAGTATATTTAATGGTGGATCTTAAGAATCATAGCTGGTTGATAATTAATTGGATATATTGGGTGAGGTGGTATTTTCAGTACCTCCAAGGGGTTCTACACAGGCTTAATCTATCTGTGTGGAAGCAATTCCTGGCCAACAAAATAATCCTGATACAGCCACCAATGTCATCTATTTCTTTCACTCTCATAAATGTTTTGCTGACACCTAGTAAGTAAGTGAGAGCCAAGGAAACTGAGTGTAGGCCAGGAAAGAGTAGAGACTATTTTAATATTTTAACGTCTATAACATTATCCTACTTATAATGCCAACTTATATTATGATTCTATATGTATTTTTTTCAAGAGGGTTCTTTCTGAGCCTGTCTGCATAAGTGTTAATAGGGATACCATTAATAAGATAAAATATCTCCTAATGACTTATCTTTGCAGGCAATGCCAACCAAGAAATTCAGATAAGTAGAATAAACAGACTGTTACATAGGCCATTCCAGAATAAATAATAGTTACAAAACTTAGTCATCCTATTTTTCAAATTTACTATATTAAATAGGGCCAACATTGTATCACAATATTCGAGTAGATTTAAAGGAGAGTTTTGCCAAGACTGGCTAGCTGCTAACCAAACCCATTTCCTCTTCTTCCTGAGCACACAATTAGGCTATATTTCCTGCCTCTTTAGCAGTTAACTGTGATCATGTGACTGAGGACTAGCCATTAGAATGTGAGTAAAGGTAATACATGCCATTTCCAGGTTTGGGCAATACAAGTATGTCACTTGAGGAGGACAAAGGACAGGATGGAAGGAGTCTGAGTCTCTGTGTGACTACTATGAGAAAAAAAATGAGTAAAATCTTTGGAAAAACTCCATAAGAACATGTTTACCAAAAACAAAACAATATTAATAATAACAATAAAAACTTTCTGTAAAATTAAGTGCAGGAGATAGGTTCTACAAACAATAAAAAAAATACGAATTATAGACAATCAACATTCTGATTGTTTTGTACGTGTCTTTAGTTTCTCATTTGATTTAAATTAAACAATGAAACTAGAAATCATAGTCAAAGCAGTTTGAGTTATGCTATTGCAAGAAAGACCTGGAATAACCTCAATCATTCAATAACAAAGAAAAGTCTCTGAATCTATATAAAAAGAGCAGTAGAAGAGAGTCTGTATATGTGCTAAATATGTTAATTAATGGATGCACCCTTTTATTAATTTTAGTCTTGAAATGTTTTTTTGTTGTGATGCCAATTGCCCAATCAACATCTGGTTCCAAGCACATAAAATGATAAAGCTTCTACAGAAGTTACAGTATGTAGAAAGTATTCTGTACTATTAAAATAAAAAACAAAATGGTGAGAAAAGACTAACATAGTTAGATTAATCAAGAAGCTCTTTCTAAAGAGTTAATCTTAAAGCAGAGAACTGGAGTTAGGTAAGGTGACAGCACTGACAAAGTTGAGCTAGACATATAGAACAGCCTGAACAAAGTGAGGAAGAGCTTAGATTTGTGAGAATGTGAAAGAGATCAAGTCGCAGAGACTTGAAAGAGAGATGGGCAGAAGCCAGACCAGGTAGGGAGTTGCCATGGTGGGAAATTTTGATTTTACTGTAACTGCAGTGAAAAGCCATTGTAGACTTTTAAGCAATGGGACAGTGTATGTTATTTTTAAGTTTTAAAAAAATGACCTTGAATATTCTCTAAAGAATATATTGGAGAAGATAACAGTGAAATAAGAATTTATTTTACAGGATTTTATAGTAGTCTACAAAATTGGAAATGGTGCCATGGGTCATAAACCTAAAGGTGGTGATCTACAGCAGTGGATGCATCTAAGACAAATGTACAGTAGAGAGTTAACTGTAGGCACGGTGTTCCTCAGCAGACCTCTAGAACTTACTCATCTCTCATGTAAATGAAACTTTACATCTCTGAAACAGTGATTCCCAATTATTTCCTCTGCCCCTCTCCCTGTCAACAATGATTCTACTTTCTGCTTCTGTGGATTTGACCATTTTAGATTTCCAGTGTAAGTAGAATTATGCAGTAGTTGTCATTCTGTGACTGGTTTATTTCATTTAGCATAGTGTCTCCAAGGCTCGTACATGTAGTTGCATGTAGCAGGATTTCCTTCTTTTTCAAGGCTTAATAATATTTCATTGCATATAGAAACTACATTTTGAATAGACACTTCTCTAAAGAAGACAAATGACCAACTTGTATCTATGTAAAATTCTCGACATTGTGAATCATCAGAGAACTTAAATCAAAGCCACAATGTAATATCCCCTCAGAGCTTTTAGAACAGCGATTATAAGGGAGAAAAATGATAAGTGTTGGTGAGGATATGAAGAAAATGGCACCCTTGTCCAGTTGATGGAAGCGTAAAATCATGTAGCTGCTATGGAAAGCAATATGGAGGTTCCTCAAAATTTAAAGATAGAACTACCATATGATCCAGCAATTCTACTTCTGGGTATTTAACCATTATATTTTTTCACCTATGTTCATTACAATGTTATTCACACTATCCAAGATGTGAAAAAACGTAAGGAATTTAGTTCTAACTTTTAATATACCTGCAAAGCATTCAAGTAGAGATTATAAACAACAGTTCAATATATGAATATGGATCCACAAATATATTGATGACTGTTAAAGCCTCAAAAGTATTTTATAATGAAGAAAATAATTATTTTCCCAAAATAAATTTGAAGAAATTGATGTAGAGAGTATAAATAGATTTTTGCATGAGATCGACATTATGAAATTAAACCATGAATATGTGGCAACTTATCCCATACTTGTGAAGGTTATAGCCTCTACTCACAAAGATTAATTATTAGTCAGATGTCATTTTATAACAAAGTTGATATTTTTTTCTTGAGATTGCCTTTGATGGAGGAAAAAATAATTCTGATTAAAACAAATATGAAACAAATTGTTCAAGTATTTTCTAGAGAATTTTTAGTTATAACTCATTTTATTTTCTTTGTTAGTTTTCATTATTGTTTTAGTGGGCTTTATTTTGTCTGATCCCACATAGAAAAATGAAAGAGAATAACATTAACTCAACAGACATTTATTAAGGTAACTAATATGTGCTGTTATTGTGTTCATGCTGTAGTTAGTCTCTGCTCTCACAAAAAAAAGCCATGTTGATATACTGTTTTTCTTTTTACACAATTTAAAAATAATTGACTTTTAAAAGACAATTTAATAGCTGTAACTTCAATGAGAAATAAGGACACAATTAAATATACTTGGAACCTCCTCTGGAGAAAGGGAAGCATCAAGGTTAGATAACAGAGGTGCAGGTGCATATACTTCTGCCCTTTCTTCAGTATAAGAAAAATATTGATGCAAGACATGAAAAATATTACCTATTTAGAATAAAAAACTAATCTGTCCCCAATTATCTTGTATAGTCTCCTGCAGAGATGAGAAATATATTTTTCATGTCCATCTAATGTTAAATTAATTGCAAAAATGCCATTGGCAGACTGAACCAAAAGGAGTAGGAAATTCCATCTTAAAACTCACATGTTTCCCACCTGCTTAATTTCCAAATATTTTTCAGATGGATTGAGGAATGAGATAGGAATAGATATCTTTTTTTTTTTTACTTGAAAAGGTCTTGCTGTTTAAATAGCACCTGAATTCCTTACCCCTCCCCACCACAAATCTAATATTGATCAGATGGTTTGTGTCCAACAAATGTGAATTGCATAGATAGTGGTTTCTGGAGAGTATTCTGAGGTCTGCAGGAAATACTGCACTCACAAACTCAATCCAGGCATCATAAGGCAGGTGCTATAAACGATGAGGCCTCATGCTCATGACCTGTAGAATCCATCATTTCTGGTGCTAGAAGAAATCTTGGATGTTATTTTATTCAACTCACACTTTGAAAAGAAAAAGAAAGAAAGAAAGAAAGAAAGAAAGAAAGAAAGAAAGAAAGAAAGAAAGAAAGAAAGAAAGAAAAAGAGAATGGAAGAGAGGGAAAGAAAAGGAAACACTGCTGTACTAAATCAACCTTCTTGTACTTAATAAAATTAAGTGCCTGTTTACTGTCATACCCAGAACCATGGATGGTGTCCCAGGCCCTAACTAAGGAGGTCTGAGACATCAAGTACACCACTCATTTCTGGAGTCTTCTGACAAGGTTAGAAATGGCCTTGCAGTGGACAAATCAGCTGCTTTAAGAGTTGGCATTTGCCACGTCTACAGGAAATGGTATGGGTTAGGCACCTGGAGCATGTAATAGGATACCAGTGATTTGGGAAATAGCAGGTAATATGGCACCATGGAAACACACACAGTTTTGGTGGGTGCAGCAGAATCTGAGCTCCAACAAGTCTATACATCTGATCAGAAAAGGCCTTGAGTATCAGTGTGAGGAGTTATGAAGAGTTCTAAAAAAGTGTGAAAAATGTTCAGATGTGCATGTGAGAAACAGGACATCCAGAAGAGCCTGAAACTTTAAAGAATAGGTAGAAGATTTTCCCATAAATTCTTATAGAAAAGATAAGACCTGAATAAAGTAGGAAAGTTTTGACAAAGATAAAAAGGTATATATTTTTGGGAGGTAGTTGGTTGATACAACCAATTAATTTAATGATTATTTTATAAGGAAAAGAAAGTTTAGCTGTAATTCAAGTCTTCTTTCTGGGCACACAGCTAAACTATGTTTCCCATCTCTGTTACACTCAGTGGGGCCATATCCCAAGTTCTCATTAATGGAATATGACAGAAGCCATGTGTGCTACCTCTAGAAGAGAGGGCACCTCCATGCCTTCTTCCTTCTTTTGCTGGTTAAAGACCAATGATAATGAGGCCCCAAGGGATGGAAGAATCATGACATGCAAAAAACTTGATCCTTGAATCAATAAATCAATAAATAGGAGAGAGTCACCTGCTGATGAGAAAAACTTGGGAAACTATCTCTCTCTCAGTTCTGAATGATAACATTGCAGGATATAGTATTCTAGGCTGCAGATTTCCTTTCTTTGAGCACTTTAAATATTTCCTGCCACTCCCTTCTGGCCTGTAAAGTTGCTTCTGAGAAGTCAGGTGATAGCCTTATGGTGTTTCTCTTTTCTCATTCTTTATGGTTGTCTCTTTAACTTTTGCTATTTTAATTACAATATGTCTTGGTGTGGCTCTCTTTGGGTTCATCTTGTTTAGAAATCTCTGTGTTTCCTAGATCTGGATACCTGTTTCCAACCCCAGATCTAAACAGTTTCAGCCATTATTTCTTCAAATATTCGTTCTACCCTTTTCCCTTTCTTCTTCTTCTGGAATCTTCATAAAGCGAATGTTAGGGTGTTTGATATTAGCCCAGAGAACTCTTGTACTATCCTTCTTTTTAAATTTTTTTTGAACTTTGTTGCTCTGATTGGGTGATCACTAATCCGTTCTTCTACAATAACTAATCCTGTATTGATTCTGATTCCAACTAATGCAGGGGTCCCTAACCCAGGCTGCAGACCACTACTAGTCAATGGCCTGTAAGGAATGGGCTGCACAGCAGGAGGTGAGCGCAGGCCAGTGAGTGAAGCTTCATCTATATTTACAGCCACTCTCTAGTGCTAGCATCACCACCTCAGCTCCATCTCAAGTCATCAGGCATCAGATTCTCATAGGAGCTCCAGTCCCTGGTGCCAAAAAGATTGAGGACCACTGTTCTAATGTAGTCTTTATTTTGATTATTGTATTCTTCATTCCTGCTTGGTCTCTATTACATTTTCTAACTTTGTTGAAGTGCTCTCTGAGTTCCTCTGTTCTACTCTAAAGTTTGTTGAGCACTTTTATGACCATTTCTTTGAATTCTTTATCAGGCAAAATACTTATCTTCATGTAACTAAAATTTTTCTTTGGAGTTTTTTCTTGTTTCTTCCTTTGGGGCATTGTATTCTGTCTCCCCATTTTGTTTGACTTTCCAATGATTTGGGTGGAATAGCTGTATCTCCCAGTCTTGAAAAAGTGGTATCTGTGTAGACTGAGTCCAATAGTTTTGGCAGGCTGGCTGTAGTCAGGTCCGGCATGTGCGGTGCCTGGTGTGTTGCCTGGCCTGAAGGAGTAGATCTGGCGGGGCAGCCTGGTGTGTGTGTGCTCCCTTGCTCTTCTAGACTGGGCAGGGCTGCCTGGTCCATATGGGGCTGCTCAGTGCACACTTGATGTGCTCTGTTGTTTTAATTGTTTGTTGTCAGAGCAGGGCTGGGTGGGGCAGCTCTGCATGTCTGTGTCTCAAGCCCTCCCTTCCTCTGGGTGGGACAGCCTTGTGTGAGTGCACAGTCATACTTTGTTAGTTCTGTATCCTCTTCAGCCAGACATCCCAGAAGCACATAACCCCCTCTGCATGGAGCAGCCCTGTGTGTGGGTACCGCAAAGTTTTGTTAGCTCTGCCCTTTCTTTAGGTGGGGCCTCCTGACCTGGGCGGGCAGCAGTGCCCCACTGTCTCCACTTTCCATGGACAGGACAGAACTGTGTGCAGGTAGTACAGCATTTTGATAGTTCTACACTCTCTCCAGGAAGAGCAGCCCCATGTGAACACAAGGTAGTGCCCCATTACCTCAGCACTTTTTCTGGACAGGGTAGCTCTGCAGGTGGGTACTGCAGCATTTTGGAGCTTCACACTCCCAGCAGGTGCATGAAGCAGCACCCTGAAATACTCACTGGATCATCCTCCTGGTGGAGGGACTCCCTGTACACATGCTATGGCTGGATCTCACTCCAGGAGGATGGCTGGGGACACACTACAGTGCCCTGCAGATTGACCAGGGAAACCGGATGGAGCTCCTGCCCTCTAGTCATGTACAGCAGAAATGTAAACAAAGGTTCAGAACAGGAAGATTATCAGGAATAAAGAAGGGCAATACATAATAATAGAGGGGTCAATTCTCCAAGAAAACAATTTTATACATGCATGCACCTAAGGATAGAGCTTGAAGAAAAGCTGATGGATCTGAAAAGAGAAATAGATAAATATACAGTGATAGTTGGATACCTGAATAGTCCTATATTTATTAAAAGAATTTAATTTTTAGTTTTAAATCTGCTAAAACAAAACAAAACTCAAGGTCCAGATAGTTACACCAATACATTGTTTTAAGCACTGAAAGAAGACATAAAACCAAACTATGTTTTATTTTTCAGAAAATGAAAGAAGAAGGAATGTTTTTGAAATTATTCTATGAGATTGGTGTTACAGCATTGCAAGGAAAGAATGCTGTATGCCATTATCTCTCATGGGCATTCATAAATGTTCATAACAAACATTGACAAATCAAAGCCAGCAACACATACAAAGCATAATACATCAAGGTTAAGTGGAGTCCATCCAAGGAATGTATTCAAATTTAATCATTGCAATTCACCATATTACTAGACTAAATAAGAAAAATATATAATCATATTAATTCATGCAGAAAAAGCTTTCAACAAAATCCAACAAATATTCATTCATGACACAGTCTCTGATATTAACAATAACAATTCTTGGTGAGCAAACTCCTGTAATCCAATAAAAGATACCTACAAAAAAATCCTACAGCTACGATAATAATTATAGGTGGAAAACTAAATGTTTTCTCTTAACATCTACAACAAGGCAAGGATGTCCTCTCCCACCATTCCTATTTGACATCATACTGAAAGTTCTTGCTAGTGAAGTAAAGCAAGACAAAGAAATAAAAGGAAGAAATAAATCTATCTTTATTTAGAGATGATATGATTGTCTGTGTAGAAAATTCCAAAGGATCCACAAAATACTCTTGGAATGAATGAGTTTTATATGGTCTCAGAATACTCAAGCAACCTACAAAAGCCAGTTATATTACTACATCATGTGAGAAATTTAAATCTGAAAAAAAAACATTTACAATAGTACCCCAAACTGAACCACTTAATATAAATCTAAACAGGTAGAAGATCTGTACATAGAAACCTATGAAATGCTGGTGAGAGAAATAAAGGAAAAGCTAAGGAAATAAAGACCTATATTATGTTCAGGTCAAAGGAAACTGAATAGCCAAATCCATTCTGAAAAAGATAATGAAATATAGTGGATAATATACACTATGAAACTAAATATCTAAGACCAGCTCAGTTGAATTTGACTACATACCAGAGGAAAGTTTCAAATGGGTATTGACCAAAAAAAAAAAAAAAAAAAAAAAAAAGGAGGTGGAAAATAGTAATACCAATTCATCAACAGCAGATCTGCACTATAAGAAATGTTAAAAGAAGTACTTTAAGCAGAAGGAAAATAAGACCACATGGAAATATGGATCTACCCACGTGAGTGAAGAGTACCATAAATAGTAACTACAGGGAGAAACATATATTTTTCTTATTATTTAAATCTCTTCAAAGATATTAACATTTAAAACAAAAAATAAGGTGTATTGTGGGGTTTATAAAATATGTATAGGTAAAATGTGTGATAATAGCATAAAGCATGGGGGGAAATAAAATTAAACTATTATAAGATTCTTATACTATATTTAAAATAGTGTAAAATCATATGAAGGTAAAGATGTATTACTATAAACTGTAAAGCAAAGTAAATAAAAAAACAAAGGGATTGAAAAAAGAATGCATACTGTGTGATTTCATTTATATAAAATTCTAGAAAATGCCAACCTTGCACAGAGACAGGCACAGAAACAGATCAGTGGTTGCTTTGCAGGGTGTTTGGGAGAAGAGCCAGAAGGAAGAATGACAAAGGGGTATGAGGAAACTTTTAGGGATGATGGATATGTTCACTGATTTAGAGATGATGGGTAGTTTCATGGGTGTATGAGAAAGAAAAAATAAAAGGAAACAAAACATTGGAGGAGTTTCAAAAATCAAAGTATGTGTTTTTAACCATAAAATACAAGGATTTGTAATAAACCTCTAGTGCTGTTACCAAATGGCTCCCTTTGCCACTCTTCAATCTAGTACCTGCACTTCCTCTTGCTGAATAACTATTCATTTTTGATGAATAACAATTCAGGTGTTTCTTTGCATGCTCCATAGGACAAAGCTGGATTCCTAGATAATATTCTAACAAAGCTTTTAAGATTCCAAATATAAGTCTGTTTAGTTTGTAACTCACTCAGATGAGAGTTAATTTTTTGACCATGGCTACCTGAAATTTGCTTGAGGCCTAAGCTCCACCAGGCTATGTTTGGAGGAAGCATTTGAGGTTTGCTAAATATAGGTTATAAGGGATTATCAACTGGATTTTTCATGGAAATATAAAAAGGACCATTACCGAAAATATGAAAACAAATATGCATCCTTCCCCAGAGGGAAGAAAACAAACAATTCAGCTCATTTAAAATATATATATATATATATTTGGCTTTTCTGAAGGCTAGAAGAGATGCTACTGAGATGAACTATTTCACTAAGTAGAAGCAAAGTTCAAAATCTTTAGTTTTTGAGTGATATGTAGATGTGCAAATGTGAGTGGCAAGAGAGTACATTATATGAGGGAAGAAGGTGGTAGTGCTGAACTCCTGAGATGTAAGAATAATATAGGAGGAATCAAATGGCTCTCCAATTCTATGATTGTAAAAAAACAAAACAAAACAAAACAAAAACATCTCCCTTCCCAAAGAAAGACATCCTGATATGTCCCAGGATGGATCAGTGTAAAAGTCTTTATGCTGCTCCAGTATGCTCATGAAGAATAATTTTGATTGCAGCAATTCACATAACCTCTCTGAGTCACTGTCCCTTTATCTATAAAATGTACTTATTGACCTAGGACAATAATTTTCAATGACAGCTATGGGTAGACACAGATAGCCATAGTACGAATTAAGCTGTTTAGATGGTTATTGAAACCACTGGAGATTTCTGATGTACATTTCATCAATAACCTATTACAGATCTATTTCATCCTCAACAATGTGATCATTCACTCTTCACTTGTATTATTAGAATAGCTTTCTGGGAATTATAACAATACCATATGTTAGTATTTTCTTACTCCAGTTCACACGCCAGTAAATTTCTTTATCATAGTTTCCTTTATTTCATCCACTTCTTTAAAACCTTAATTAAATCCTATTTTAATTTCTATTACATTAAGACTAAATCTCTCTCCCATATTACCTTTTCCTGGTTCTCAAATCCACAGCCTGTATTGGACTTTCTAACAATTCTTTGTTTTAGAAGATCACCTACTTATTGATAATCCAACAGGACCTTTCTGTCTTCATGATGACAAAGATCCTCCAAAAGGAGGCAAGTAGTTTCAGAAAATTCATAAAATTCTAATGAAACAATTTTCCTGTGAAGTAGAAGAGTTGCCTATAACTTAAAAACCGGCCTGTACTATTCACAGATAACTCTCTCTTTACCTTACACATAGACAAAAGCAGACATTCCACAGACCCTACAATTGCTCAGAAAAATTGAATAAGAAGTTGAGAAATAAAAGTATAGAGGCCGAAAGCCATCAAATAATTCAATGTTTTTTCTTAATAGTTTTAAGGGCTATTAATCAGAAATTATAGTTGTCTATAGGTAGATACAGTGTCTAAATATTTCTTTTTAATATATAGATATAGTGTATATAGAGTACCTCTTACTTCTCTTTTATGGCCCTTTGGATTAGAAATAATATTTTAAATGAATAAATAGTCATAAATTGATAAAGAAAGACGATAAACAAAAACCAAGACAATGTTTACTTAGAATACACAAAACCTGAACAGTGGATTTCTGTGCAATTGTCATCAATTTGAATAAGCTTCTACTTAGATTAGCCTGTAAACACCTGAAAAAGTTCAAATGTCTGTTGCTTTGTAAACTCTGTATAGCCTCACATTTTTGTCTGTTTTCTCTGTGCCACATGTCCTAAAGAGGCAAATCCAGATCCTCATGACAGTGCAACCAGGAAAGGAGATACAAGTAACTTTGTTTTCTCTTTTATATTGTATTCATTTTCTCCGCATGTTAGGGCTGGCTTAGAGTGAGTTTGATGCAGATCAGTTTAATAAAATGAGTATGAGGAAACAAGAACGTAAGTACCACAGAGCTTAATATATCCATTGAATGGAATAGTAAACTGAGGCACAGAAGGTTTAGATTATATTAAAAGAGTCAGGATTTGAAGCAGGTTTTTGAGAGTTATTTTTAATTCAATCCTCCAAATATGACTTAGTGCTATAGATATATAGATTAAAAGTTTAACGGTATGGCAATGTGAGTTAAAAAAATGTGTACAGCTGAAAGAATTGTGAGATCTGATTCTTCTTCATTTCTCCAGATTGTTCAATGATCCTTTTTCATCACAATCTTTAGAACTGAAGCAATACAGACAGTGAAAAATAGCAAATATACTTAGAGAAACAATGGACAGATACGTTAATCAGGTAATCTCAAGACAATCCAGTGCTTATTTTTGCTATGTTTATTACTCTTATGAAATCTCCTTTACTCATATTTTCAAACCACCCACTTCTGAATAACCAGATATAAATTTTGATTTTTGAATTACTATGTAAGAGGTTACTTGGTTATGACACTCTGAAAAGACACAGTTATGTTTTGTTTATTTTCTCTTTTGTTTTTTTTTATGGAAAAGCAATTAGACTTTGGCTATCTATAGCTAGAATAAAAAAAGAGGCTTCTGCACAGTCCTTTACAGAAAGAATTTACTTCTCTAGACTGGGGGCAACAGCTATGGATATGGACACCCTAAGAAAGGTGTAGGCATTACAGTTATATAGATAGTTATATGTGGTCTTTGCAGGGATGGTTGACAAACAAACTCCAGAGTTGCTATCAGTGAAGATATCAATTGGGATTGATCGATATCTGAAATTTCATCTTTAAATGGAATATGCCAATACTCAAGAGAACAAATTCACATAAGATGAGTAGGGTAAGAGAGAAAAAGAAAGGACTATGAAATTCTAAAGGGAAAACATACAGAAACCATTCAGAAAGGACCAGCTGGAGAACAAATGATGGTCCATTTCCATGACTTTGAAACTTAACCAAGGGCATCCCTTGCTGTTCTTGCACCTTACACACAAAAAGAGTGCCCATGCCCATGTCTTTCAGACAGCAGGAGTCTTGTTTGCTTTCAGTGACAGTACCTTCTAAAGGTCTGAGAATCTCATTCTGTCTAGTCTTTTTTCATTGACTTGTCATTCAAGATAAACCTGGTAATTAATACCTGTAGCATTTACAACTGCAGAAAGCTTTCCAATTTTTCTTTTTTTCATTTCTTTCTCGAAACCACACCTGGAAGTCATGGATTCTACCATGATTATAAGAAGAGGCACCATGAGACGATGTTTAATTCATGACTGAGGAGATGCAGGTCCCCTGAGCAGACAGTGTGTGTTTGTTAAATAACACTGTGAAACCCAGACATTTTCCTGTTTCGCCCTGTTTGGAAATTTTCAAAAACGATTTTTCCAGCTTTGCCCATCCATTATTTTTAATAATGACTTTATTGGGATACCAATTATTTTCTTTGGGCCTGAGGAGAAGTGTTAAGCCATGTTTCTCCTGTAATTTAAGGATTCCTTTTTTGAATTTCAAATATGTTATTCTATATATAAGATGAAATCTAAAAATCTGAAGAGAAGAGTAGAGAATGCTGCTTTATAACAATCTGAGAAGTTCTTCACCATTTGTTTCCTACAAAGAAAAAGTCAAACAGAATGGGAGAATCCACAGTGCTGATTTCAAAGTTGAGAGATTTTCATGTTATAATGATTAGAGGGATGTAGCAAGAAAAGCTCTAAAGACAAATACGTACTTAAGACGTGACATGTGCTGACAATCTGTCCTTTAACCTTCAAATTCTGGTTTGATCTTACACCATGAAGTTCAAGAATCGCTGTTCATTTCAATTATTTCTGCCAGCCAATGCTTGCAGCCACCTCCTCCCCACACCCACTGACTCAGACTATTTTAAATATCCCTGAAACAATTCAGGCATCTCAAAAAGTTTTTACCTCAAAAGTGGCCTCAGGAGGACTTTTGAACAGTTAGAGTGATGTCTGCCTGGCAGTATGACTTTGGGAACCTGGGAAGGCTTGTGCGCCAACCCAGCAATACCTCCACATCTATTCCCTGATGCTTGACATCCAGTAGAGGTTGAATAAACTATTTATTTCATTTAAGCCCCTGTTGAATTCAGAGAAAACAACCCATGGGCCTTTTATATTGAAGAATGTTTGCACTAGGGTGAAAAAATTGAAAATCTGTCCTTTTAAAAAACTGTTTTTGCAAAGAAAGGTAGGATAAGGAGAGGAGAAAATATAACAGTGGAGAAAGAGAGAGAAGAAAATACAGGACAAAGGAGAGAGGACTGGAAAGATCAGAGAGGAGGGAGACAGGAGAGAGGGGAAGGGTAAGCAGGGAAAGTAGGGAGAGGAGAAAAAAGGAAAGAGTGAGGAGAAAGGAAAAAATAAGGAAGGGGAAGAGCAAGACAGGTGGGGTATCGCAATAAAGAATAAAAATGTTTAGTATACCCACCTGGGTAAAAAGAAGTCATTAATTACCTGCTGCAAAACAGGGTTGGTCTAGGCTGACTTAAACGAGAGAACATCCTTGATAAAATCCGAAAAGCCTTTGTATACTGTCAGGCTTTCAACAAATGGAAGGGATTATTATAATCATCACTGTGTATTTGGTTTTAAGTGGTTGCTACTTGAAACACTTGGGGATCTAAATACAGTCTACTTTAAACCACTCACCATTCAAAACAGACTAAATTCTCTGTGCATGTGGCTTTTTCCATGGGACATGATTATTAGCCTTTGGTTCAATATTCGTTAGTTTAACTTCTTTCAGTCACATGTCTCTCTAGGGCTATATAACTGATGATAACATCAGCCTTTAGTTTGGCAAAATATTAAAGAAAAAGACAGATTTAATAAGGATCTTGTTGATTTTCTTCTTTCTGTGGGAAGAAAAATATAGAAGCCTAAAGCAGAAAGATTTTGTTCCTGTCTTCCTATTCTTGTATTTTTGGTGCATGTAAACTCTAAATATTCCAGAGCCATCATAAGTCATCAGAGAATGACCCTGATAATGAGACTCACAAGAAGGTATGCCTCTTAGAAATGGAAGCATTTCTAAGAAGGCCATTCCTTGGGAGAATAGTTAGAGCCATGAAATCAGTAATGCTAGAATAGTGAGATTCCAGGCACCATCTGGGAAAATAGGAGGATAGTTAGGACAGTAAGACATTCTACAAACCCATGAATGACCTCTGTGAGGCTGACAGTTCTTTCTTCACTAAGAACCTTGAAAATATTACCAAATTATTAAGACTTTTGTAGTTAACATACAGCCTTAGATGTGAAAGGTAGTCTTAATTATTACTACTTGTTTAAAACATGCACTGAATATATACCCAAGATTTGTTAGAATATTAGATATAAATATATTATATTAGTAAATACATATTAATCTAATATGTCTTTAAAAATATTTAAGTAATTAAAATATTGTATATGCCTTACATATAGACATTTTACTTACTTTTTAAAAAAATGTGACTATCAGAAGAAGTGCAGTTAATGTAATAAATGCTGTAATCATAATATGGTAATACAATAAATACTATACATGTGGAGATTAAACTCTTTTTTACTTCTTTAAAGGATGCTGCATATATTTTATCCCAGGGAGTTTTTTATTGTAATAACTGTTTTTATTAAATGGCTTCTATGTGCCAGTGCTCTTCTATATTCTTCACATTAACTACAGAAATTTTAGGTGCTTGCCCCAAATCTCATAAAGAATAATGAACAAAGCTATTTGCATTTCATCTACAGAAGTCTGACTGTAGAAAAACTGATCTAGAGTACTGTCTCCAGGATTACGAGTCTTTTGGTGAAATGCATGCTTCATTTTACTAGCTTGGATGGCTACATCCACTCAACTTCTTTCTAAGACCTGTTGAATGTAACTGAATTGATTTCTTCAAAGTCGGTGAGGAATGCTGGGGCTAAAGGTGGGGCTGGGATAGAGAAGAACGTGAGAGGTAGGTTCTGATTATTGCTACTGAAAGGAAGAAAAGACAAAACTCTCTGGGCACTGGATGATTCCGATGGGAGAGAGGCCCTAGAATAGAGTAATAAGCATGGAAGATTTCTGTTTGAGTCAATTATTCTATGATTCTCAAATCTGATTCCAGACCAGTAACTTCAACATCACTTGCTAACTTGCAAGAATGGAAATTCCCATGCTCCACTCCAGTCACAGTGAATCAGAAACTCTGGGCATTTTAAAGTTTAAGAAGCAACGAATTAGAGAAAGAAAGGAGACATAAGGTGGTGAGTCTTTGAATTGTTCTAGAGAGTAGAGAACGCTTTGTTTCCAGGTGTGGACCATTGAGTCAGAGCGAGGACTAACTGGCCAGATGCTCTGATGTCACCCAGTTGACCAGCAGCCCTGTAACATTCTCGTGTTCCATAAAAACTGTTTCCAAGCATAGGTCCCTCTCTTCTCCCCCATCTTCCGCTTCACAGACTGTCGCCTTGTAAAATACAATGAACAACAAAGGGAATAGGTAGTATTGTCAGGAATTAAGCCCAAGGAGAAGTTAAAAGCTATCTTTTCCCGTAAAGTCATTATGCACTTGCCTCATTTCCTGCTGACTGACTTTCTCTCGGGAATAGGAACCAGGATATTTTTGAGGCAGGTGCAGTTATGACAGATGTTACAAAGCCTGGGACAGCGCACTGCTTCCCCTGTTTGTTGTTAACTGGATAGTTCCTCCACAGAAATCACCTTGGTTCCTGACAGAGAAATGACTGTTTCCCACCTATTAAAACCATGTGTTTCTCCAAGAAACTGTACTTTCTTCTAGTGTTTCAGGCAACATCTTCTGTTGATCATGAACTATCAGGGGACATTCATGTTTGTTTTGCTTTTCCTTCCACCTCTTATAAACTGACCCTGACCAGGTACATTCTCAGCCTCACCAATGTAAAATTTCAACTATCTGGAAATGGTGTCCCTTTTAAGAACCATCCACTTAGCAGATGTTTTTCTTTTCAATTCTGTAACATGAAGAGGAAACATTTTATGAAATGTAATTTTTGTAAGACTTGATATGCAGAAGCAAAGAAGGCAGGATAGGTTCATTGTTTGGCCAGCCTGACTCAGTTACCTAAAGTCTGTGTAAACTTGGCCAGGTAACTTAACTCCTCTTTTCCCACAAGATGGGGGCAGGGAATAGCTTCTAACTCAGAGGGTTGTTGGGACAATTAAATTGTTAAACTACAAAAAGCTCTTACAAGAGTATCTGGAAAGTATTAAGCACTCCATAAGTGCTTAATATTAGGTTTTTACTCATATTGACCAAATACACTATAAAAAAAGCAATCTCAAAAGGATGACTCCATTCCATCCACTATCTTGCATTTACTAGGGCAGGAAAATAAGTTGGTCTAGATAATGAGAAGCTCACACCTTTCTTAGCTCCCCTTTGGAGGCAAGAAATAACCTTCCCATGCCACCTAATTGACTATGCTGTTAATTAAATTTTCATACACATTTGTCTTTACTCCTCACCTGGATTTTCTGATCCTTGAGAGCAGGTGCTCTGTGTTAGTTCTCTTTGTACAAACCAGAATACTAAACATAGCAACTTTCATATCGTAGTAGATTTAATTTTCAGAAAGATATTTTCCAGTCACCCAGAAAGAATAATTACCCCTAAATCCTCACTCATCTTGGTGTATTGAGGTTTTACTTTTGATTTGGCCGTTTCTCAGGACACACCCTGGGTGCTGTAAATGGTGTTTGCTGCCTACACTGCTTGCTTTGGTGGTGTGATCTTCAAAGTGACTTCCAAGGCAAATAAACAGGTGATAAAATAATTAGAGGCTACTTCTGGGAGCATTATGGGAAATTTTAACTGAGTCCCTGACATAGTGTTTTCCTTCTGCCCTCCAATATTATTGGAATACCAGACTTAATCAGTTTGAAGAAATTTGGAACTGTAGATAGTCTAATGAGGAGTGCTATGATCATTTAGGAAAAGAGACCTCAAAGTGGGTGGCCATTGTCATAAAAGATTTCATGAAATAGTTGAGAACTGAGCTAGACTTTCTATTCTAAGGAGATTGAAGTGTCCCCGCCTGTCTGACGAGCATGATTTCATATCACACGGCAGAGCCCTCCCATGTCCAGGCTGGTTACTCTAACAGAAAAAAGAACCCAGAAAAGACTTCATGTGTCAGTGACCAATAGAAATGTATCATGTAGTGCTAAATGCCTACGTGATAATTAATAGCTAGTTCTTAATTAAATAAATCCGCTGAGTACAAAGAGCTTTGATGTCATCTTCTCACCAAACTATGCAGCTTCAACCATGTATAAAAGGGATTTTTTTTTCCCCTCTATGAAGCTTTATATTGAGGCTACTACATTTAAAAATGTAGGTTTATTTCCTTCTTCTTCTTTTTAATGTTGTAAGCTCTGTGAAACCAGTATTCTATTTTTCTGGCATTTTGAATATAAAGCTCTATGTTAATAAGCTAATCATAAGAAATGTAAAAACCCGATGGAAACTGATGTGATTCTAAACTATTAATTTAAGCACCTGAAAAACCAGGGCTCTGTCTTATTTATCATTTTCCACCAGCACTGCCATATCCCAAGTACTTAAAACATGTCTAATGAATTAATTTATATTGAGTTTAGATTTACTAGTGTGTATTTTACTGAATTATGTTTTATAAGTTAGATCACATATAATATTTTGAGTTTTACTTATAACTTGTACTTCACTATCAATTGGAAAAGGTAACAAGAACATACAATAACAATCTAACTTATTTGTCAACAGAAATTAAACTAGCCAGCCAAAACAATAATGATCATCATGATTGTTATAATTCTACTAGCTTATAGCTCAAACTATACCTTGAAAAATGCCTGAGTATTTTTTCATCTGTGCTAGGATCCCAAATGGCAAATTCAGATGTCCATGTCCTTTGGTTTCTCTGTTCGCTTCAGAGATTTTTTCTCTATTTACAGTATAAATTTATCAGAAAAACAGAATTTGAGACCATTGTAGTCTTTGTTGGTGTGTGTGTGTGTGTGTGTGTGTGTGTGAATGATAATCCAGTGTTTGCCAAACCTCCCTTAACAGAATTCCACGTCAAGCTCAGACTATGAAAAGTGTAGCCATTTGGGCCTTCATCTACTCACAACTGAATGGATCCTCTAATGATTAAGGATGGCAGATAGAATATAAGATATTTTGGTTAAATGTGAATTTCAGATTAAAAGTGAATACTTCTTTAGTTTAAGTATACCCCTGCCGTATTGGGGACATCCTTATACTATGAAAATATTTGTTGCTTATCTGAAATTCAAATTTAACTGACATCTCAGTTTTATGATTTTGCTTTGTTTTGTTTCAGGTTTTTTTTTGCTTTTTAGTAAATGTGGGAATCCTATCAAGGGTAGTAATGAGCAATCTGTATTTCCTATAATTTCCAAGCTAATTTTTTTAAAAAATGGGTCTTATTTTTGTTCAAGTTCTTTTTCTTTGTTTATTCTTTTTTTTCCAGATCCACATTCAACTTAAAGCAAAGAGCTATCACACAAGATATATATATTTCAAAGTTGAGGAATTAACTATTTCTTATATAAGTAACACTACTTAAATTTATTCATGATTAAAGAGAAGCATTTAAAAAAATTTTTTTCCATAAAATATGTTTCACATGTTTTATTATTTAGGTGTTACTTAACCTACAGAAGTTGTATCCATCATTTTATTTTTTAATCAAAAACTTTCCACATATATTTATTGTTATACAAGAGGTGTGGTCATCTTATTTGGTCTGTTTACATGAAATTAAACACATAGCTAAGAAAATAGGATGAAAACGTGCAAGGGTCTTTTCCACCAAGACAAAGTTCTAGATATTTTCTAGTGGAAGTAGTTCAGTTCTGAAAGTTTTGCATGGATTTAGAATGAGTAAAGTTGATAACTAATGCTTCCTTAACAATTACCCTAAAAGAAGGGAATAAAAAGCAGAGAAAAAATGGCCTATTAAGGTAAGTACAGTCAGGTCTCAGGGGAGGAATTCTTTAATCCCTGTAGCTTGTAATAGAGAGTTAGGACATAAAGTGTGAAAATGCCAGACCAGCATCATGAAATCCTAGAAAGACTCAGTAGGCACAGAGAATCAAGATTATATACGAGCAGTAGCTGGGAACCCAGGGTCTGAGAAGCACCACACATTCCAACACAAGCCCCCAAGCCCAGATACCATGGGAATAGCTGATCCTCCACAAACATATGTTGATGTGTGGAGATGAGATGGGCCCTGACATGCTGTCTGGATGTTATGAGCAAGGTGAAGGGTAACCAAGGGGACCAGACTGACAGCATGGAGCTGTGTAAATCCCAGCTGTAAATCCAAAAAGGATGCCTGTGCTTGAATATTCCTTTTGCCCCCAGCTAATGTGTGTACTGACCTGTGCTAAGGAGTTTGGAAATATTTCTAAGTAATTTGGTTCCCATAAATAGAATGTCCTCTTCAGGTGTTATGTGATGAGGAATTAAAAGTAATTAGTGCCAATGATCCTCAGACCTTCCAACACCTGAAAGGGCTAAAAAAATAATAATAAAAATAGAGGTGGAGAGGACTAAACTTAGATGGTGTTTTTAAAAAAGCATTCTCTACTTGGGGAAGCTGGTAAGAAGTTTTCCTGGAAAAGTTTCTAATAAATTGGACCATTCAGGCACATTCCTCGTTGCTCATTAAAAAAATGTAAAACATAATTATTAAGTCCATTAAGTATAATCTCTAAGTGGTTGCTTGAGGAAATGTGTTGCAATTTATTTTATACACCCAGCTTTGGATACTATGAAATGTTAATTTAAAAAAATAGATACACTCTGAAGCATTTAAAATGCATCATCCCAAGTCTATACTGCTTTTGAATTCAAACTGAAATTCTATGAGGGGCAAATTTTATTTAAATTTGGCAAAAGACAGGTTTGGTTCAGGCAAAAGGG